>CM061920.1:60173794-60210242 GCA_031002005.1 Vandiemenella viatica | reverse complement strand
AATTTCATTTAATTGCGATGGAGCGCACGCTCCGGTGGCAATTTCCCTACACAAATATTTTCCCCCTTTCCTTTCCCACCTACTTTTGCCCTCTACTAATTTCAACTTTAAATTTTTTTCTGTTTTTAGTAAATTATTCATCAATTCTCATGGAAATTTATTCCAATCCCTCACCCCCTTACCTACGAAAGAAAATCTTCCTACTTCCCTTATGCCTGAAATCGAGTGCCACCTTGTGGTCATGGTCATCTTTTCCCTTCCACCCACCTCTCTTAATTCTTCCATCAATATATTTCCATGCCTTATCACCAATCTACGCCTTTGTCGTATCAGTTACTATTGTGTTCCTTGGTAATTTCCAGATACAAATCTAGCAGACCTTCTCTGCACCCCCTCCAACTCCTGCTTTTGATACACAAAATGTTGGTCCCATACTACACCACCACATTTAAGCAACGGTCTGAGGAAAGTTTTGTAACCCAATTCCCTTACTTCTCTGGTACATCTCCTTATCACTCTTTCCAATGAGTTATTTATTTATTTATCGTATGATTATTTATAAGGTACACAATAGGAAATATACATATGACAAGCTTGTACAATTTCATATCTCGAGATCTAATGTTTTAATCCAGTCAACTGCACTGATCGACGCATCATGGATTTCCGCCATTGTTCCCTTGTAGGCCCGAAGAGGACAATCAGAAACGATGTGATTGATTGTCTGTAAGGTGGCTCCACAGTCACAATTTGCAGAATCTACCCAGCCCCATTTGTATAATAAGTAGGCGCATCTGCCTTGTCCTGTTCGAATTCGGTTGATGATTCTCCACTGCCGCCTAGGGAGTTCGAAACCTTGTAACCTTACTGAGGGGTCCTCAACTAGATTTTTATTGGCTACTGATGACTGCTCCCACTGAGTTTTCCACAGCTTATTGGTGTTGAAAGAGGACTCTGTGAGGTTGATTACTGTGCGCCATGGTGGTTTTCTTGATTTCAAGCGATGGTGTTTCGCTTGAATTATGTCTTGATGTATAGGCAGCCGAGGGTTCTTCAGGATATTTTTCCAGATTTTTAAGAGAGCTTCTGATCTTCTTAGTGCTGGGGGTGAGATGTTGCATAGCACTGGAAGCCATATGGTGTTCGTACTATGAATACTATAATCTGACCAAAGTTCTGTAACCCAGTTCCTTTACTTCTCTCGTGCAACCCCTCATCACTCTCTCCAACAAGTGCAGTATTTTGAAACCTTTTCCTACCCCCTGGGTGGTGCTAAGAAAGCAACAGCGATAAGATGAGACCGAACTGTCTGAATAGACCTCTCGGCCAAAGGATACACAAAAAGGAGCCAGAAGGTCCTTTTCAGGACCCACAAGCTCGTAGAATTGGACCATCTCTACGCATTTGACAACTGAATATCGAAGGAATAAGTCGAGCAAAATGTGAATATCTTTCGAGACTTGCACAGAAATATGCAGTCGATGTCATTGTGCTCCAAGAAACTCACACAGCAGACGAACAACAGATACAACGCAGAGGGAGAGTACCAGGTTTTAAATTAATAGCCTCCAATAAGTAAAGGATTTTGAAACCTTTTCCTACTACCAATCCAACATGTCGTTCCCAGTTGAGTTTGTTATCAAATGTAATGCCAAGGCATTTATACTGTATTTCAACTCTTCTAAAAGCAATTCTTCTCAACCTTATAATCGTAATCAACCTTTAGTTTTTTATCTTTATACCTAATAAGCTGAACCTTCTTTATATTGATCGTAATCCCATGTTGACCTACCCTGTCCAGATCACCACAGCCTTTCACCGGTTTGATCCTACTATATAGCATTATGTCATAAGCAAACAACTTAACTTCTGATATTAATCCACCAATCATTCATTGGAATAATGAATAACAATGGTGCCAATACGCTATCCTCTGACACTTCCTCTTCACTTCCACTTTTTTGATACTGCACTGCCTACCGCATTCTACCTTTTTAGAATTCTTCTACCCAGCAAATCACTTTTTCATCCAGTAAATTAGTTTTTACCTTATTTAGCACCATTTTATGGCTCTCTCTGTCAAAAGACTTTGAATGATCTAGTGCCACACTATGATCTTGGCCTGTCTGATTTTGTCTGTTGTTGACGTTAATATCTTCTAAGCTTTGAAATTAAATTGGAAACAACGGTATTTTCCTGTAGTAATATGTTACAGCATTAAGTGGTCTGATTTAGGTTGTCGCCATTTCATGAACTGATATAATTAAAAAAAATGCGTACATTAGTGGCCGGGACACTCTCGAAGGATTCGGCCACTTATTGAAAGAGTTTTAATTTGCCGCGCTTGAGCCTCTTGGTGGCTTACTGATCTAACTCGGTAATCCTACCAGGTATAGTTAGAGGAGACCTACAGTTCAACGTGGAATCTGCCGCTCTTCGCATTAAACAGAAAGCTGTGCCAGAGCTAAATGACGGGTTAAGGGCCTTTGAAAATCCCCACTGAGGCAGCGGTTTGAACCGGCGACCTTTCTATCTCCAGTTAAACGCCGTAATTACTGAGTGACCAGACCGCTCATTAAATGGTATAATAGTATGGAAGAGAACTGTAATTCGATCTATGTCCCCATGCTAACGAAACTACTGTAACATAGATCAGAGTTTACAGTTTTTGTCTTTGGTTTCTGCGAGTAAGAAATGTTATTCTCCGATATTATCATCATGAAGCGAGTGATAGGATGGCATCTAGTATTTTTTTCATGCCGTAAGTTCAGTTATCTGGCATGTTTGGCTCTGAAATAATAGGCTTAATTCAGAACCGTCTGTTTTCAGGGCAGTAGAAACGAAAAGCAATATGAAAATGGAATAATATAAGAATACTAGCTGACCCGGCAAACGTTGTTTTGCCATATAAATAACTTTCAAGTAATTTCTAGTGTGGACAAAAAATAGCTTACTTATTGTAAGTATGTATGTATGTAAGAATGTGTATATTGTATGTATGTAAGAATGTGGTATATGCGTGAAATAGGCATGGAGCGCTGTGAACGATGAGGAAATATAAAAATAACAAAACGTCTACATTTTTTGCCGCTAAAATTGCTCTTTCTGCAAGCCACTCATGATTTATGTACTGTGTGTGTACATCGGGAAATATTTGTTCAATGAGAGTATCTTGCGAATCAGCGATTGTGCAGAAATCGGTCGGTAATTTTACGTATCCAGTTTCATCTATAGCAACTTTCCCATCTCCGATATCTAAGAGTTGTTTTGAAAATGTTTCAGCAGATGGATCTTGAAGCATTTGAACGCGCATATTTACTTTTAGCTGTAATTTTTCAACATTACGCCACAATGGAGATGATTTTAAGCAAGCGTTGATCTCATCAGTGTATGTTGAACGTGGAATGACTGGAAGTGTTTGTCTGAAATCACCTGAAAGGACCAACAGAGTTCCGCCAAATAGTTTGTCGTTGTTTTTAATATCTTTCAATGTCCTGTTCAACGCCTCAAGCGAATGTTTGTGTGCCATAGTACATTCATCCCAGATGATAATTTTACACCATTTCAGCACGGTGGCCATGGACGATTGTTTCTTAATGTTGAATACTGCGTCAGGGTTATTCTGAATTTTTAGTGGCAGCTTAAATACTGAATGAGCTGTTCTGCCTCCATCCAATAAAGTTGCTGCAATGCCCGATGATGCAACGGCCAATGCGATGCCATTATTTGATCGTATTTCAGCAAGAATTAGCGAAATAACGAATGTTTTGCCAGTTCCACCCGGTGCATCCAAAAATAATTACTAAAATGGCTATTAAAAAATAAGGGTTGATCGTAGAAGGGTGAAAATTTAGGATTGTATGTATTTTTGTATGTTGTATCATAAAAAAATAAAAAATAAAAATTTTGTCTAAAAAATAAAAAAACAATTAGGGGTGGACTACCCTTAACATTTAGGGGGATGAAAAATAGATGTTGGCCGATTCTCAGACCTACTCAATATGCTCACAAAATTTCATGAGAATCGGTCAAGCCGTTTCGGAGGAGTATGGGAACGAAAATTGTGACACGAGAATTTTATATATAAGAAGATAACTTTCAGACATTTGAGAGTATATATGCAGATAATTACTTTCCACCTTAGTCAATCAAGTTGCAGAAATGTTTGAGTCGCTTAGTACCTTGGCCTCAGTAAACTGGAACTGCCAGTGTGGCTGCACGCTCTGCACCTGGGAGGTCCAGCAACGAGCCCAGGTTCAAGCAAGTCCTGACTGCCGTCTCCTGCAATCACAAAGGCGGCCGAGCTAGTGACTTCCACCAAACTTTCTTTTTTTGTCAGTCTCAAATGGTGAGATTCGTTGTTTGCAGATACATCCGGAAACCGGCGTTGTGATAAAGTTGAAATACAGTTCTCTCTAAACAACGCAATACTCCGACAGTATATCTAAACTACAATAACCTAGTCACCTGTTAGAAATTTCACTAAATCACCACTTCCGTAATAATCTGATTTTTAAAGTTTATTTATTAGTATTTATTTATCCAAATAGTAATGTTAAGAATTACAGGGGTTTCTCTATTTACGTATTATTCTTATCAATTTTTTAGTTGTCACTCTATTTTTGAAAGCAATATTCCTACATCTATTTAAAAACGTAGTCTGTTGCTGAGTTCCATATCTCTGTTAGAAAGATAAAAATTTAGCTAATGACTTTTTCTTGTTTGTGAGATTACTGTACAGGTAATCCCTTTTAAACGCCTGCAACGTTCCTAAAAACACGGTGTTGCACGAAGGTTCCTGAAGACCAAAAAATAAAATACTTTTATTATATTTATCACGGCAATTTTCATCTAAAAATACTACATATTAACACGTATAAAATAACGTTTGCATTGTAATCACTACTAAGCACCAATAACGGAGGGTGTTTTCCTTTTGACCAGATATCCTTTGAAGTGTCATCAACATTATCATCATCCATCGTTTACACTCCACTTTTTGGAGAAAAAAAAATTATTTTATATTTCCATCTTTCAGCTGAGAAATGTTTAAAGTTTCTTTTTATATTACTAAACACTTCTGAAGTTCTCTTTTCAATCTTGTGATTCTTTTAGCGGATGAATTATGATACAAATAAATTGTTCGGCTAAGTACAGACTTTTCTTTACGCTTTTTAGACTGAATTCTTAACTTATTCGATTTCATCCTTGCTACCATCCACTGAATGATCTACAAATATTTCAAAAGTCATTTACATGAAATTTGCTTGGTCAGTTTTTTCTTACACTAGTAATTCCTGAATATTTACGAATCTTAACACAAAAACTTTTCCTTCAGGGAGACCATCCTGTTTTCTCCTGCCTCAGTTAGATTAAAATCGACTATTGCCATATATCATTGAAAATTCATCAGTCCAGATACTAAAGGCTTCTTTTGTGTTTCAGTTAGTGGTGACCTCGAACGAATTGTCATAATTGTGAGGGAAACCCTCAATGTTTAATTTCTTTTCTTAATAGAAGAAATTTCTTTGGAATTTTTTTTTTTTTTTTGTATTTCCGCTAGACCTAGTTTGGGGCTACTGAAAAGTAATTACACAAATAACTCAGAAAAATAAAACGTCATAAATGTTGAATAATACTCCGACAAAGGATTTCATTCTTTGGCACTGACGTGACGGTGTCTGGCGCTCGAGCCCCTGTGTGTGAAGCAATTTTCGTCTTTAGTAACTTGGCCACCACAGCACTAGAGAACATGGTGCACAATCCCTATCACCGCTTTGTGTACGGTTTGGTTACCAGGGCTGTACGGCTCGTCAACGATGTCATTAGAGCTGAAAAATGGCATGGAGAGAAAAAGATTTCTGCCTGGAGTGATTTGCGAAACCATTTTAAACAAAAAATCTGGATGGTAGGATCAGGATTCGAACCAACGTTTTTCAGAATTTCATGGCTCGAACATTAGCCGCTTACCCATCAGGTTCGGTTAAGATATTCATATAGATGGCACGAGCGGGTTCCTCTTTTACGATGTCTCCAGGGCCGGCGCTAGGAATTTCGGGCTCTACAAACTGGCCGGGCGACAATGGGTGGATTTTTAGCTTCATGGCCTGACGGCCCCTACAATCGGTGATCGGGGCCCCCATCAACCAGCGGGCCCGGGTACTTTTGACCCGCTTACCCCCCCCCCCCTTACGCCGGCCCTGGATGTCTCTAATCGCTTCATTCTTTTTCTTGTCCATTCTACCTCTTAAAAATTTCATTTCGCTTGCTTGTTTCCTGATGATGTCCCGCTTGTTTATTGTACAGGTTTCAGCATCATATTTTAGGATAGGCACATAGTATGTGCGATAAATTACTCTCTTGCTTCTCTGTGGCACATCCCTATTCCATATCAGGCTTCAGATGCTCCTTAAAAATGCCTCTACCGGTCTTCCTCTTTCGCTTATCTCGCCAGCATTCCTTCCACTTCCCTCTAATACACTCCCTAAGTACATAAAAATGTTTATCTTCTTCAGAGAATTTATTATGCAGTTGAAAATATTTATCAAAGAATTTTTGATTTTTTATTGATATGGATTTTTAGTAGATTTGGGAAGGACACAAGAAAATATTATTATGTAATTCACAACTAATAGCTTATTTTACTTTTTATATGAATAAGTCAAATAACCGTTTATTGGAATCACAAATCATCAAGTTGTTCATGGCATGTCATAAATTAGAAAAACAACTGAGTAGGGCACGAGAATTTGAAATTTGACGCCGAGACAAAATCATAGGATCATTACGGCTGGTTGTTGTTGGTAGCGGTGTTTTCACCGAGAGCGTGGTGAGTAGGCGTCAGTAAACTGCACGAATGGAGAAGACCGCAGGGACACTCCACTGATGGACACGATAGGTTACCTGACCCGCCATAGTGTTCGTGACGGCAATGTATCGGTATTCGCCCCTCCACCGCTTGTCCGTATATGCAATATTATTATTGTCCATATTATTTCACTGCTTCATGACATCACAAGCTGTACCGAGCGTGGTGGGTGAACGGTATACGTTCTGTCCTCGCATTATGGAGGACGCCCATACGGATCCCCGTCCGGGCATCCAAATTTGTGTTTTCCATGGTTTTCCAAATCACTCCAGGCGAATGCCAGAGTGCTTCCTTAAAAAGGCAATGGCCGAATTCCTTCTCGTTCCTTCTCCCCTGTCCCATCCCGCCTCTAATGACCCGACGTCGACGAGGCGTAAAGAAATAAGTAAAAAAAAAAAAAAACGCAAGCTGTATTACACCACAACTGTAACCAGGTGTAAAATGACTAGGAACATCACGCCTCCTGAAACAGGAGAGCTTTTGTTTTCTTCACTTGAGCAATGGCTATTTCGCTGAGCTAATACCGGTGTGAACCAGGGAGAGTCTCTGGCAGCAGCTGCAGTCGTCAGTTATTAATGGTCGTGGCTGGAGAGTGCAGTGGCGGAACTTCCCAACTCTCAGCAGCAGCATAAAGCACATGCCACCGCCAGTATACCTGCTTCCTACCTGTGGCTACAAAGAATGATTCGAGTTCAATAAATCACAGCCGTCACACACATTTCTCTGTGAGGATAATTCAGAAGCTAAACGTTTCTTAGCTTTTAGCAAATGTCAAAATATTTTATTACTCTCAACGGTGCTTCAAATAATTTCTCGACAGAACTATTTTTTTGAACCAATACTTTTATGCTGTAAATAGGTATTGTAACCCAGCAAAGTGGAATCCCGCGGGATCTTGCATGATTATCCAGTCTGGCGGATTCCGCACAAAATTAAGCGGATCCGCAAAATACGGATAAAACGTGTGTCAGTCTGCGTGACTCGCTGCCCCATTCGGTCTCTATCGGATGTATCGCACAGTTTGCCTGAACCCTTGAAGTTGGCATTTGACTCGTGTGAACAAACGTTTGTTTTTGTTAACCTCCATAATTCTGTATTTAGTAAGATTTTCTTACTATATGTATATAAATACACTTAAGAGCCAAAGAAACTGGTATAGGTATGCGTATGCAAACACAGAGATATGTCAACACCCAGAGTACGGCGCTGTGGTCGGCAACACCTATTTAAGACAACAGGTGTCTGGCGCAGGCGATAGATCGGTTACTGCTGCTACAATGGCACGTTATCACGATTTCAGTGAGTTTGAACGTGGTGTTATAGTCGGCACAGGAGAGATGGGACACAGCATCTCTGAGTTAGCGATGAGGTGGAGATTTTTCCGTACAATCATTTCACGAGTGCACCGTTAATATCGGGAATCCGGTAAAACATCAAATCTCGGACATCGCTGCAGCTGGAAAAAGATCCTGCAAGAACGGGGCCAACGACGACTGAAGAGAATAGTTCAACGTGACAGAAGTCTAACCCTTCCACAAACTGCTGCGGATTTCAGTGCTGGGCCATCAACAAGTGTCCGAACCATTCAACGAAACATCATTGATATGGGCTTTCAGAGTCGAAGGCCTACTCGTGTACCCTTGCTGGGTGCACGACACAAAGCTTTACGCCTCGCCTGGGCCGATCAACATTGACATTGGACTGTTGATGATTGGAAACATGTTGCCTGGTCTGACCAGTCTCGTTTCCAGTTGTATCGAGCGGATGGACGTGTACCGGTATGGAGACAACCTCATGAATTCATTGACACTGCATGTCAGCAGGGGACTGTTCAAGCTGGTGGAGGCTCTGTAATGGTGTGGGACATGTGCAGTTGGAGTGACATGGAATCCCAGATACGTCTAGATACGACTCTGACAGGTGACACGTACGTACGTACGTAACCTGGCTGATCACCTGCATCCATTCATGTCCATTGTGCATTCCGACAGGACAATACGACACCCCACACGTCCAGAATTGCTACAGAATGGCTCCAGGAACACTCTTCTGAGTTAAAACACCTTCGCTGGCCACCAAACTCCCCAGACATGAACGTTATTGAGCATATCTGGTATGCCTTGCAACGTGCCTTTCATAAGAGATCTCCACGCCCTCGTACTCTTACGGATTTATGGACAGCCCTGCCGGATGCATGGTGTCAGTTCCCTCCGGCACTACTTCAGATATTAGACGAATCCATGCCACGTCGTTTTGCGGCATTTCAGCGTGCTCTTGGGGGCCCTACACGGTATAAGGCACGTGTACCAGTTTCTTTGACTATACAGTGTAAGTATTTTTTATGTGCCGCACATGTCATCTCAGCTACATAGTTAAAGCTTTTTATTCCCGGTTTCATTATTCCCATTTTCTGTATTTGCAGGTAAAGTATTTGTGACAACTTCCTGTACTCGTATTTGCTGCTGAAAATTTGATTATTCGTTGATACGAAACTAATGTTATTGTAATTTTAACGATTGCATACCTATTTATTTAGCAGTTATAAAAAGGCAATGGTATATCCTTTGACTTATTGTTGTCCCAACCGCCGCCTCAATGCGTCTGAAACGCCTGTTCTTTGACTACAACCGCCTGCTTACATGTACCGCTCTGGCTTTCGATTAATCCCTCTTGGGATGTTTTGGACAATACATTATTTTTGAGTGAATAGCATGCGTTCTTTGGACTCCTTGTTATTATTTTGACTAAAGTCAACAAAAGTTATAATGAAGTATTCACGGCTGTATCACCGAATTGTGTTATAAAAACATCATGCCTCCGCCGTCTTCCTCACGTGTGGAATTTCGTGTTTTTACAACGCAATCCGACGATACACCCGTGAGGACTTCATTGCAATTATACGCTGAGATGTCTCCTTTTTTACATAAAAAATTTAATTTTCGCTCAAAAAACATTCGTTACGCCACTTAAAATAAAACTGAAATACTTGACAGTTTATGTCTTAGTTACTTTTAATAAAAACGAATCGACTATAATTTCAATAAAGAAATCAGGAGACAATGAATCCCACAAAAGCAATTCTTGTAAAAACAGACCAAGTCTCGTGCTTTTGCAATGACAAAATTTATGACATCTTGTTCTGAGCCAAGTCTACTCTTTACAGAGCATATTCATTTCACTTTGTGAAATAGAATGCTTTCTCTTGGTGTTATAGATCGTTTATTTAGCATAAAAAGAAAAAAACTCTGGTGACTTTGGGATTATGCATGCAATGTTTTCAATCTGATATGATTTATTGTAAGGTACATATGACCTAAGACCTAAGACTGAATATTTTGCATTTTTGATTATTTATTTTTAAAAATGTAAAGCTCAAAATGTTCTTGAGACAAGCTAAAAAAAAATAATATCATTTTGCCAACTAACTATTATCATTAAAACTATTTTTAGTTTATTTAACAAACGTTTATTATTTAATTTGTTATCACTTTAATTAATTATGTTTTAAAAATATATGTTGAAAACCTGTTAGCACCAATCCCGCGGGATTCGCGCAAATCCCGCGGAATTGAAAGCTCTGCGAGATTGCAATCCTTAGCTGTAAATGATTATAAGATTAGGAATCTTTATATTTTACGTTTACTGCTATTCGTCAGCAATTCTGTTTTGTATTCATGTCTCCTTTAATAGTGTGAGAAAGAAGAAAATCGCCAGCAGCAACAGGCGAATCAAACATTAATAAATTAATTGAGTATGGACGTACTGCTACGCAATCGACCTCTGCCGTGGCCAACTCATCCCACAGGCTAGAGAGCACATTCCCTTTTAGGTGGATTCATGCCCCACTGGCGTTCTAACGTTTAATTTATTTTTTAAATTTAATTTTAATTGGAATAGAGCACGTTGTCCAATGTCTTTACTACATCTTCACCTTGCCATGTAATGATTTTTTACATTCCACCTACCCCTGCCCATTGAGAATTCCAACTTTAAACTCCTTCAGTTTTCTTGGTAAACTGTCCATTATTTCCCTGGGTAATTTATTCCAGTCCCTGATTCCCTTACCTACAAAACAAACTTTCCGCTTCTCTTGCGCCTGAATCAAAGAGCCTACTTTAACTTCACATACATGAAGCAACAATTGATAGAGGCTTTGAAACCATGACTAGAATCGGAAACTTTTCCCAACTTTACGGTAACTTAATATACTGCTATAAGAGTTGTCGAAGAACTTTTGGCTGTATTTGACATCTCTATGTGCACATAACGAATCTGAAGGGTATTTACCATATAATTTAAATATACATATGCTTAAAATTCAGAAAGTGTGCCATTTAGATTAACTGGGTGAAAAATATGTTTCTCAGTAATAATTTTGATCAAGTTCAGTATTAATGTACTGTATTAGATATGCTTATACAGACGATCATTCCACCGTGCTATTGATTCTGAGTTGTCTAGCAAAATGGGGTGGGCTTTATCGTGTATCAGAACACAATGCACCGACAGTTATGCGTCCAAGTTTCGAGAATCTTTCGCTGTACACACGCTTAGCGTTTTCCGTAACAGCGAATGGCATATCGGTCGAACTTTGAGGGAGCATTTGTTTGACCAGTAGATACTGTCTGATATTCGCCTCATCATGCTACCATGCAACATATTTCATCGGCGGTTATCATTTCTTATAACTGTCAGTTATTTTGGTGAATGCACATTAATACCAGGGCTAGTTTCATGTAACCGAATCACAGCGTGCACCAATCTAGTTACTAAGCCCGTGTTTATCTGAAAGCTATGGATACAGGTAAACTAGAAGACCTAATCTCGAATTCTGAAGATCAAGCGACACTCGCAGCAGCAACGATCACATATTGCAGCACATTGTTAGTGAGATAAACGAGTTGTAAGCGTGAAGTTATTTCGTTTCAGATATGCTTGGACAGGAATTTCATATTACATCATTACGTTAAATTCTTCTCTGGGAACAGATGCATTTGAAGTACGCAGTTCCCTGTTGTGCCAAGAACAGTTTGTGTGTGGTGGTGCGAATGTTTTGACCTCGCGGCCTTGAATGGCTATTCTCTACTGTAAACAGAATCACAGGGAACACATTTCCGTTGGTTAACAGACTTTTTCGTTTTATTTTGGATCAGTAAAGCCGCAGAATTTGGTGTAGAAATGCACAACGAATGGAATACGTTCGAATGTCACACTTGTTGACTGTCTGATACTGGTTCTATTTAGTTAAGATTTCTGTATTATTTCAGCAGACTGTAGAATATCTGCTACGACTTGTAAATTACATTTTTTTAAAAAAAATACTTAAACAAAACAATTTATGCCATAAACAATTTTAATGATTTTTTAGTATTTCCAATTTTAAGGAAAATTAATTATTTCAACAAAGAAAAGTCCAGTTTTTAATACTCAAAGAAACCAAATATTAACTATAATGTTGTGATTTACTTACTTTAATTTAGCGTGACTGAACAGCTTTGCTTACATTTTGAGTCAAATTGTTGCGTAAGTATAGAAGCCATATTTCAACAGCGGTAAAGCTCGGGTCTGCCAATCAGGAGGCCGCGGGTTCAAATCCCCATCCACGCTTTCAGATTTCGGTTTCTCGTAGTTACAAAAAAACATGTTACAAGCAGGTTACTGAAAAAAACTGTGGGTGAAAACGACGAACAGTGCTTCACCAACAGCGTTGTTTCTATGCGGGACGACAGACCGAAGTTCTGCTGACCCGGGTGGCCGGCGGATGGCGCAGTTTGCTCTGAACGTGCTGAAGCTGCTGGTACATCATCACGTGTAAATGATTGTTCAGCTCGAATGACGGGAAAATGACTGCGAGCTCTCATCCGGGCTCTTATTCCAGCCGCAGCTTATGCCGCGCATTAATGGCAAGCTGCGGCGGAATCCCCATTGCGCCAAGAGTTGCTGGCGCGGCGTTTTGCAGCAACAGGTTGGTGGCTGGCGCCTGTCGTAATATCAAGATCAGGGCTGCTTTCGGTTTAGTGACCGTGAAGAGGGGTGGGTTACTCGCAAGGCCGCCGGAGCAGGTAACTGCTTCTTCTGAAGACAATGGACGGCCTACACAAAGCTGGGGCAGTCTACGATGCCTTTTGGATATTAAATGAGTCAACGCGCAGTAATTCCTTCATTACTGCCTCCTATTCTGTCAGCAACACAAGTCATAAAATGATTTTCAGAATCTTCTTAGTCTTCAGTCTTTTTAACTAGACAGTCAAATTAAAAAACAGGGCACAGAACGACATACATTTGTAACATAAAAATTTGTCAGTAATATACAGGTCCCTGCTTCTGATGGCAGAATTTAATCAAATCACTTACACTGAGATACAAGCAAAAAAAGAAGAAGAGTGACAAGGAGGGCCAGTTCACTACCACATTACATGAAAACGCATGTCCGTAACAAATTTTTGATTAAGAGAATTGCTACAAGGGAATTCGTAAGAAAAATTTGGCTTGCAGTATAAAATTGTATTAACATTTGTGGAGTGGATTTACATGTGGTGTTTATATTTTTGCTGGTACATGTTTGTCCAGCGAGCTTATAATTTTTTAAACTTCCAAACGAAGATCAAATTTTTGTTTAAGGAGCCGTTTCTTCTTCGTAAGACAATGTTGAACTATTGCGCACACACACAAACACCCACATATATATATATATATATATAAAATGATTCTGAAATCAAATCAAGCTGGCAAGATCATTCCAAAATGTATCACATACTCATATCCAATTCCTGCTGAAAGCTTTATTTTTGGTAATGAAAAATTTTGTTCGTTTGTGCATGCAAGTTTTATTAGGCGCGGAAAATGTTGTTAGTCATTTTAAATTTAGGTGACTGTTCGCTTACAGTATTAGGGACACTTGTGTATGTTACTGCAATAACTTTTGTCGGATTGTCGCAGTGTTTCTATTATTTCAGAAGGCGAAAGTTTATCGCAGCACTTAAAATAATGAACATTAAGAATAAGTATCGTGTTTTACATTACATAAACTAAGCAGTAAGGCTATCTCCATATCTCTGTGAGTCAGAGACCTTTCTTGCTGCATCGCTGGTTTTTAAATGCATTGCACAACGGAAAAAAATGGTAGAAATTGATTAGCTTCTCAATGTTTTGTATTGCTGGTCTGGAACTGTCAGAATACAACAGTAGGAACCAACCTGTGCTACGTCCAGCGAACATATCCGACGTTAGATGCGTGTTGGTCCAATCATAAACCGATTAAATTCCTTCTGGACAGATACAAAAGTATCAATATATTACGCTCATCAATTGATTCGAGCAACATTTTATTGAAACACTAAAAGAATGCGTCAACGAGTCGGGGAAAGCGATACGAAGAGATAAGCAATCCAAAATGAAATGGAGTGCAGTATATCTTGAGCACTAAATTAGAGCAACTACATCAATTGGAATTTCCAGTAATTGAGTTATACTCCTAAATTCGCTTCAAATGTTACATTTATTAAGAAGAAGTAAGGAAAACGTATCTGAAGAATACAAAAGAAGCCATATCCCTCATTTTAATATAGTTTATAATAACCTTCCTATTCATCATCATGTATTTATAGCGTCTATAAAACTGCTATAAAAAAAATTCACTCATTCCTTTATGGAGAAACAATAAAAACTTTTCATTCTATGAAACGAACTTGACACTGGAAATTACAAGGGCTATCGCTGCTAGGTTCTGTGCAAAATTTTCCAACTGTAGTTCGATTTCTGTTTCGAAGAGACTTTCGTTGAGGAGGAAACGTAAGACGTTAGATTAGAACGTTGTAGCGTATATGAAGAAGCAGCAGGCAACAAGAATCCTACTGAGTATGGTTGATTTGTGTTGACTATTTGCTGTCATGGTAACCAGCACACTCGTTTCAGAGGTCGGAGAACATTCTCGGCTACTCTCCGTAACTAATATCTGACACGCCAATGCAATCAATGCTCAACTCGATGCTGCACATATTGATGAAATTTTTCAGATTCTCTTAGTTTTTGCTGCCACAACGTAAACGCAACAGTAATGAAAGTAAACGGAAACATACCAAGAAAAACACGCTGTGCAATAATTTTACGTTAGTTATTTTATATTTTTTTAACGATTAAAATACTAAGCAACCATTCAGCTTTAACCATACATGTTATGCAAACGACGGGGAACTGAAACTAGTTAATGGTTGATAATAATTGTTACAAAATGTTCGTCAGACCGTTGCTTGGGACATAGTATCCGTTGAATATCAAATTCAAAAATTGGAGGGATGCGAGAGAGTTTTGTTCATGAATATTACCGCAGAACTCAATCAGGAACTGACAGACCAAAGGAGCTGGATTGAGAGTTACTGCAAAACAGACGACGGATGAGAAGAGTGCTGGGTGTGTAGGGCGCTAATACATCGGTGTTGATGATAACTGGATGGACAATAGTACAGTAGTATTAGGGATAGTGCAATGAAGAGAAGAGATGATTATACCCATAAGCTAACATCTGATTTCAGGCTTAAATGAGTGAGAAAATTTTCTTTCTAAGGTAAGGGAGTCAGGGCTGGAATAAATTATCAAATTAAACAAAAATACTGAAAGAATTTTAAATTAAAATTCGTGAAGGAAAAAATTATGTGGATCGTGAAACGCACTGAAGGAAATTAATACTAAAAAAGTAAAGTCATTCAACTGGAAAGTAAACATGTGTTGAAGTTGCCACCAAGGCTGTGCTTCATCCCAATTAAATCAAATGTTTGTAACTGTATAAGAGTTAAACAGAGAAGGGAAGAGAGAGCAGTAAAAGCGGCTGCTGACCTCCCGGTCACGTCTCAGAAAGACGGTCGCCTGGTGGCAGTAAAAACACCTCAGGTGTTCCCGACCGCGCCCACTCAGCAACATGCGGGCTACCAGCCACGGGCGACCGGCTTCAAAGCTTCAGCATTTTAACATACACGGTTATTATAAATGATTGAACGATTTCACAAATTTTACGAAGCTGTTAACGTGGAACATACACATCAATAATAAACTAAACGAAGCCTATGCCAGATTGCACAAAAGGAACCCGTGTTAAATAAAAAATCATCATTACAAAATTATATTACGCCCACTAATAACATATGCATGTGGGGATGTGCTAGTTGTAGCAAATTACACAGAGTACAAATGCAAGACGTTTTGAGTTTTTCTATATGACTGTAAAGTTTTGTGACAATATGTAAAATAATACAGCTACGTGAATTTGTGAAATCGCTTCAGTCATTTGAAATAATCACGTACAGTACATGCAACGTTACCTTGTATTAACTGTGAATGCTTCCTAGAAGTACTTCTGCAAGTTTCCTCCCCGATGACATACCAGCTTCGCCGTTAATCTTTAAAACAATACAATTTTTAGAATTATGAATATCAAATCGGTCTGAAGAGGACTGGTACTATAACATAAATACAAAAAAGGAAGATTTTATTTGACGTTTACGTCTCTTCGACGTCGAATTCTTTACGGTCGGGAGACGATTGGGATCATGTAAGTGGAAGCATTAGGCTTTGGCCTTTTCAAATAACCATTCCGGCATTCACCTGTAGTGTTTAGGGAAAGGAAAAGTAATACTAGGATGGGAGGAGCTGGCATCAAACAGACGTGCTCCCTAATGCCGGGCCACCCACCTTACTTGGTCACTAATTTGATCTTTAGCGCTTTAACATATGACTCGTAGCTGGCAGCTGTGTGTTAGAGATAAGTCCGAACTACGTAGTTGAGGTCTCTTTGTGTCTGTAACAAGTGAACAGAAAATTTTAAACGAAAATACTAAATTCAAAAGCAGAGAAACCGTATTACATTTCAGATTCACTCTATAGAATTGTAGATCCATAATGATTAGTTTATTCATAAAAGATTTAGTGGATTTCGCAACCGTCAAGATGCAAATAAACACTCCACCAGATATACGTCGCGTCTATCACGCTCCCACTTTCTCCCAACTTTTTGGCAACTGTCGTGGGTCCTCTTCAGGTGTGAAGCCTCCTGCCAGTATACATAAGAACTCAGTTTCTCTCGAGGTGCCCAGAAGATAGCGACAACGAATGAAATCGCCGAAATATTGTGTAATTGTAACACTTTTGTAACTCGGCTAGTCACCAGAGAACATTTCATATATACTGAAAACTGTCTGCAGAAGACGCAAAAGCAGGTTTGACCCCTTAAGAAGGTCCAATACCCCGGTCGATACGTCACGGAGCATTTTTTTTTTCTTATGGTTTTACGCCTTGTCGACGTCCAGGTCATTAGAGGCCGGAAATGACTGGGGGCAAAGAACGAGAGTGAATTAGGCCATTGCGCTTTGAAAGAACCATCCCGCCATTCACCTGGGGTGATTCCGGCAACCATGGAAAATCCCAAATATGATGGCCGGACGAGAATTCAGACCCAAATGCGAGGCCAGAGCGTTATCATTCGCCCACCACGCTCAGTCTCTAAGATGCGCCATCTTTATTTATGATACCATCATCTGTGAATCTAAATGTATTCAACTAACTAAAGACGAACGAAAGTCAGTTTAAGTTCACTGTCCATTCCATATTTTCATAATAGATTTAAGTGCATCTGCAAGAATAGTCTTGAAAGATAGTTATTGTGTCGTTCCCTGCCCATGCAGGTTGGGCGCAAAAACCTGAGATGCTTTAAGATACGTATCACGTGTATAAAGTAATTAAAACACAAACAATATCTGACAGAATTTTTATTAATTAAAACTAATATAATCGAAGAATTTATTGGATTAACGATTTCTGGGACAATACCTTCCAATATAAACTTTCATTCCAATCTTTTGATTATAACTCATTTACGATGTATTTTTAGAAGTAAGCTTGTAATTTTATTTAAAATTAGGTACGTTTGGAGTTATTTGTTTCTAAATTGTACTGTTCAATTAAATTTCGCTAGAAACTATGGTGTATTTAAACCTTTAATTTATCTTGCAGGTAGGTTTATAAGCTCCATTTTAGTACGATGTTACCTGCATTAAGGGGGTTATTACAAGTTGTGTACCCACAGATAAATATAAAATTATTCCAAGCTCTCTTTTATAATATCAAATCGAAGGACATGGTGAACTGAAATCACAAGTTGGCTGGATGCAAACAGATATGTTGCGCACGAGGGAAAAAAAAGTACATTAAAAGAAGTGGTTAGGGACTTGTCGACGACTCACAACGAGCCGATAAGGAGCGGTTAAGGACACTCACACAGCTGAGTAATGAAGTGGAGGCGCAGTGAAAGGTGCCGGCTGGTAATTGTGCGCGTCCTCAATCCATAAATTATCCGACCCACATTGCTTTATGGTGGCTGGGAAACACGGCGCCAGCAACGCAACGCCGCGATTGCCATCAGTGAAGGGCCGCAGTCGACCCTCGACTCGAAACTGCAGGGACAAGCCGTCGATGCTGTCATATAAAAGTGCTATAACTCGTATCGCAATGACTTCTAAACACTACTTCTATTGTGATCAACTTCAGTAGCTCTATGGGATTAAACACAGTGACATACATTGGCATTCTACCTCTCCGGCAGTCCCTATCACGGTCCTTAAGTCGCCCTTCTCTACAAAGATCCTGCGTTCCTAGTTGCCCCACAGTGTAGGCAGGGTACAGAGAAAATGCTTGATGCTTATTTTGTGTTTGAGGTTGACATTCAGGATCACTTCATTCCAATGTCGTAATGGTTCCTTCATAAGACCATGACTAAATCATTAGATTTCTCTGTCCCAACCTAATAACCTCAATGATGACGAGTCGTTAAGGCCTGTTTCATTTTTTAAGTTTACTTTTCATAAAATTCGACGTTACAGAAACAGTATCTTACTGTCACAAAGTTCCAGTTTAAGAATGTCCAGGGAATTCCTGTTTCCTTTTTTTTTTTCAGTCTCGCCAAAAGACGTTTGTAGTATAATCAGTTATTTGTTTTGTCTTCTAGATGCCATTTATTTAAGAAATGTAGTCACAAACGATCAATGGAAAAGGAAGGTAACCGCATGTCGCTATAATCAGCCAACAATTTTAACCGTAACCAGTTTTAGTTCCGTTATACTGTTTGTAAAAATTGTTTCACTGTAGGCTTAGCCTAAGTGATTAGGAAAAGGAATCAGAAACATACCTAGGTATGTTTCGAACGAATGAAATGATTTTTAGTCAGAAATGCTTTCTGGAGTTTAACACGAACGCAAGTGGCAGCAAGAGGGTTATTATGTTGTCTTCACGTACGGTAACCAGACTTATGAAAGAGTAAAAGCAATTTAAAGCCCTTAATCAAAAGGCGGAGGGTCAAAAAATATTTACTCACTTAATAAAGCTGGTGGGTGATAATCGATCAATATCCATGAAATTATAAAAACGTTCAACAGTTATAAATTTTTTATAATCTTATAAAATGGTTATTCTATTGTGGTTTTAAAATTCATGCAATATACATATATATTTTTTTTCTGCAAAATGTAGTAACGTCCACCTAATACTCCTTCCCTCCCTCACTGGACAGCATGCTGAATGGTCTTCAATTTCTAGGAAAAACTCTCAGCTTCAATAGAATTTGATTCCTAGACATCAAGTAATCAACCAGTCGTCCGCTTCTCTTAAGACATCGTTTCTTATAGTAACCCTTTGTTTGCTGCCTGTTAAGAGTTACTCCACCCGACAAATAACTTTCTGATTTCAACCTAATTTAGCACCATTCCATGACTTACTCTTTCAAATTATTTGGATAGGTTGAATGCTCCCTTGTCCGCTTCATCTTGCACCTTACTCATTAACTGAGATTCAGATGAATGAGCTCTCCTATTCACGTTAGTGTTTTAAAAACGACTTTATGTCCTCACAGACTTTCGTGACGTGGTTGCATATCAAGCTCTCCATCAACTTACCTAGCAGATGGGTGAGACTAATAGGACTTTAAATCTCAAACCCTTCTGTCACCCCTTCTTTATGGCAGGGTACTATTATGGCAAATTTTTGCTATTATGGTATGAGTAAGCCACTAGACTCAATGTAAATAATAATTCTACGTATTGTATGATGTCATACACACATCTCTCTTTAATACATATGCAGGAATATTACCCATCTCGACCACTTTACGGGTTTTAAATATTTAGTGACCTCTGATATTTCACCTCCCGTATCCGACTTGCAGCCCTTAAAGTTTTAATCAAACCAGTTGCTTAATGTTTCCGCATTTATTTATATCCTCCATAACTTTTTCTCTACCGTTATGGAAAATTATTTGAATTTCTCCTTCGCCTTTCTGTTTTCTAATATAGGTATATAAATTTCTAGTTCACGTTTCGCCTGCATCCATAATATTCTTCACGAAAGCATCTTCCCTTTTTGTTGTTGTTAATTCCCTGGTTAGTTGTGTCAAGTGTTCCCCGGCGTAACGCTGTTTCCTTATTCTATTTTTCCTCTTCTTACTAATCTCTTCAGTCTAGTCGTATACCTATGTAGATTCCGTGCTTTTCTTTATTTCCCATTTTGGAATAAATATTCTTCCACCATTTTTATAATCTCACTGAATTATTCCCACATCTTTATCACTATACTGATGCCTTCCTCCTATATACTGAAGATTTTCCTGAGACATCTCATCAATTCTCTATCTATAACCAGCTTCAGTTCTGATCACTGGTTTATTATAGCGTCTTCTATCCATCAGAACTGCTTAATTATCACAGTAACATGTGGCTCTACGGATATAAGTTATCATCAGGATGAATGGGGAATATCCAAGAGTTTTTGGTTTGCTCGGTCACCTATGTAAATCATCTTTCACTTCCTAAGGTATTTGTAAATCGCTGCTCCCTTCTGTTGTTAATCTATTTTCTTTCCCACTCCACACTCCAGTTCCCACCGATAGCGAACATCCCACTGTGCATTCTTTCAATACACACAGAGAAGGCTACTTCGCCATTGAATGTCCTTTTTTCCTAGAGCCATTAACAACGACTTTATCAAATAACGTTGGTTATAATAGGATATTTAAATTGAATTTCCTAGTCAGGAAGGAGAGAGAACATGCGAAACGGAGATTGTAAAACTGCAATTTTGTGAATAGTGGCATACATGTGGCAGCTACTTGAACTGCATGTGCCTCTATGTGTCATTTTATACGTTATGTAGTTTATTATTGGCTCTGAGAATTAGGAGAAAATTGGAAAAATCTAATTATTTATCGTTACAATAAGTGTTTAGTTCCACCTGTAAAGGAATTATTTGAAATTAACGAAATTATTAACTAAACATGGCAAAGAAAATATCTCGGGGTTGAATCTTACACATAATGATGTGTGGTATGGACATTAGATTTAAATTGCTGTGGTAATAACAGTGATCTTCCTCTTTCTAAGCATCGTCTTCCTAGTGACCTCTGTCGGTCTTCCTCCATCTTATAGTTGGTCTTACTGGGATTTGATTTCCTCTGAGAATGTAATGTAGTATTTGTCGCGGTATTCTGTATTTGTATATGCTTTTCATATGTTGAAACTACTTTTCTGTACGCTGCTGGATACCTTCAACTATAGATGTTACTTTTTAACTTTTAATTTGTCTGTTATTGTTTTATTGTTGATGTGATCTGATAGCATATATCCTGCGATTCCCCACAGGAACGCCACTTCCACCGCATTTAGTCGTAGCTCATTTGTGCTTTTATGGTCCAATCTTCAGAGCCATTAGTAAGAAGTGGTCTTGCCATAATTATATGCCTTAATTCTGGTGTGCCTTTGAATTTTGGTCACATTAAAGGCTTGGTTGAATATCCTCAATGCCCTTTTGTAACATAATATTTTGAAATGTTAACGTCTCAATACACTAGGTTATTTCTGTACATCAGCAAACATCACTTAATAAAAGTAATTGATGAGCACAGTTCCGATGTTCCTTCAAGGCTTCGTAATATTCTGATGAGATAGTGTGAAGCAAGTCTGCCTCCAAAAAAAAATATTCCTTGCAGGAAGAGACAAACAGAGCGTCAAATGAACTTAGACTGTCAAATTAGCTCCACCGTTTTGTCAGTTGTCGACCTAATTGCTCTCGCCCAAGAGACCAGTGAGAGCCTTAAAATACTGTTAATTTTTTTTTTCTAGCTGGAAAATGTTTTATTCTACTGAAACATTACAAATTAATTATTAGCAGTCTTTATATATATATATATATATATATATATATATATATAAAATTATAAAAAAACAGCGACTTTGACGAAAGCTATGAGACACTTAGTTCTTATATATTCGTATTTCGTGCGATAATTTTCATCGCCTAAGGGAATCATAGATATAATACGACGCAAAAGGGTCTTCGCGATATTAATGATAATTATTCTAAGACAAAATTATTTTTTGCAAATCGAATAACCGAGTTTATTTTCAGAAGTTGCTCTGTTGAAAGAAAACTATAAACAGAACGTAGCCTTTTCTATTGGCGGCGGATATTTCCGGCTTTGTGATGTAACAACGCAGAAATGAATAATTTGTGATACCTCGCGTGAGTTTTGCTACAACTGTTTAATAATACTAAATGACGAAACAAGTCTGAAGCCCTAAAGTGCGCTTACTGACTTAGCGCCGCAGGTGCCTCTGGCGCATTCCGTAGGTACACGCTGTCAACATGCGAGTACTGACAAACTCTTTGGTGCTGGATAAAAGAAGAGATTCCGTAAGATATACTGTCACGAGAAAGAGAAAGTTACATGTTAATCGTAAACAGCAACAGATTCTGAAATTTTGAAAGTTTGGAGGCCAAGTTTTTTAGCTGATGACGCGTTCATTCCTCTCAGCCTGAACTCTAAACACAAGGCGTCCTCTCTTAAGTAATGAAACAGTCCACAACGCCTTGCTTCAATCCATCTCCCACGGTGCTCAAACGCTACGGAGCGAACACGAACCGTGGCTAGTGACATAGTTTCCCTGTTTAGGCAGCTACACGTGGAAAGATGTTGGTGGAAGAATTAAGTGTGGTGCACGAGAGGGAAAAGATGACATCGACCGCAAACTGATACTCCATTTCAGGTATAAGGGTATGGAAAACTTTTCTTTCATAGGTTTGGGAGTAATTTTCAAGGGGAATAAAAATAATTTACCAAAAACGTTGAAAGAATTTCAATTAAAATTGGTAGAGCATGGTAAAAGTGAGTGTGAATGGAAATCACCATCGCAATAGAGTAAAAACTGGAAATTTTCGAAATGAGGCTAAGTGGATAGTGAGAGATAATAAGATTTGACAGAAAAGAGTTTATAAATAAATCACGCTTGTTGGTCACATATTCTCGTGCAATAAACTATAGCTATAGTTAGTGCTATGATTTAGTTTTAGATTAGGTATACGGATTCGTAACTGAGCATAAACATGTCTGTCTTCAACAGAATTTTTCGACAGAAATAATTAGTATAAAAATAATTTGACATCCCTATAAAGTTATTAAGCTAAGAAGTCACAAATCAGATGTTAACAAATTATTGTTTCTGTCGTTGTTATCTTTGACCATACTTCCTCCTTCCCCCACACTCCTCCAAAAAAAGTGTATAAGTACAATAACAGATTTTAAATCAAAATTCCGTTTTACACATTATGTAATGTAATGTATCAGACAAACGAAACAAGAAGTTTGCAATTGCAATTGATATAATGCCAGTGTTTATTCAGAAATATGTGTAAAACGGTTTTTATGAATGTGAAATAGAAGATCTGTAAGATGCATAAAGTGCTGTTCCAGATCGCCATGTAAATACCATCACCCTAGCTCCACTGACGATGCCCCACACCATAAGGGTGAAACGCGTATGGAAATAAACAAAACAGTAACATCAACAGTTGTTTCCAGACAGAATTTTGATTTAAAATCTATTAACCAACAACTGCGGAAGATGGCCTACAACCAGATTTGCAAGTACAATAATTTTTTTCTTAAATAATTTCTTATTGTTATTGACGCCTAACAGCCACACATTATTAATACTTATTGGATAATCTGTAACATATTAACTTTTTTCTCAAAATTACAGAACCAAAGGGTGTTTACCATAAAGTTAATCACAACGAAATACTGAAAGCGTGGGTCACTTTAACTGAGTTGAGTGTTACGCGATGAATCAACAGTTTTTCATTCGGATAGTAAATTCTTGGATACTTCTCTATATAAAGGCATAAGTAATAACTAAGCTGCCGGCGGAGGTGTCAGTGTTGATCCTGCGCCGCGGGGTTCCAGCGCGCAGAACTAATTTCGCCGCGACGCGCCTCTAGCAGCCGCCCAGTTGCGGATGGCTCATCTTGCGATATTGCCTTCCGTGGTGCTCCGAGGTTCCGTGGGTGATCCAGAATGCAAGCATGAAATAGTGGCTGTCTCATTTTGCTCTAAAATCCCCACTCGTATAACTCATCTGCCTAAGATACTTTAAAAATAATTTAATCCCTGCAATCTTCTCCTTGTTACTATCACTTCTCGTTGGGATGAAGGGAATATAGACGCATCTGAGCGCCAAATTAGTTCTGCCAAAGAAAGACGACTTTTGCTTAGTAAATGTATGTTCACGTGAGGAAAACTTTTTTTACAGCTCTCGTATTGCTTTCTCCAAACACAACAGACTAGAAACGTGACAGTATTCACGGTTTTAGCGGTGAACATTTTGTGATTTGGTGAGCATGTACAAAGATATCACTACTTTCCAAATCACAAATTTTTTCTTTCAATGAATTTCTGTACTGACTGTCTGTCACAGAGCTTCGTTAAACCAAATATTCGAATAATAATGAATTGATTTTCATAAAATATGTCGTGCCTTATCAGATGTTATGCAGACAAAAGACTCAGACTTCCTAAATGCAACTCAGAGTCATAAAAGACATTTATTATTTAGATGTTTTGTTGGGAGGTGTTATATTGTTGCGTAATTCAATAAGTGTGGCCATAAACTAAATTCATGAAATTTAACTCAAGAGATTTCGTAGTCCTGAAATTTCGATCTGACTAGATCTTAGCTTTTCCATCCCAGTTCTGAAATTTTCAATATAGCCCCTCCTATTTAGATAATAATAAAAAACAAAATAAAGTTGGTGCTAATATTTGTAAGCAACGTAGTGCTAATAAATGTAAATAACAGTAAAACCTTTCAATTGAATGTAGGTTAAAAAAATTTCTGATTTTACAGCTACGATATTCATTAAAATTGTTATTTATTAGCATCTATGAAAATAGAATCGGATTTGCTAGAAGTAAGATAATGTAAGATTACAACCCATGATTGAACAAGCAGATTAGTTGCAGCAACCCAGCATAAGGACTTTTTTCAAAAAGAAAAAATCTTTTCACTTTCACACAGCGACTTTCACCACAGAATTTTTGGAAACTGAATACATGGACCACAATTCTTTATGAAACAGAATAGAATTTCAGTTAAATGAACTTTTGGCATTTTTCTACAGCGCTCTGTGTTTCAAACTCGAGTATAATACCGTAGCTTTCTTTATTCGATTATTTAAAGTAGCTTGTTATTAATATTGACAAACAGATGTAGAATTTCTCATATTATTTTCAAGGAAGACTTATAAAATTTTAAATAATTTATATTGTTGGAAAGTAAGGGAAAAAACCTATCAATTGTTTGACTTTACTTGTTATCAGCATTCTCGAGTCATTTTGAAAAAATTACGCCCGATTATTCTGCTCTATTGCCATATCAGACACAAGAAGAAAGCTAGTAAATGTTTTTTAGTGGATATAAAATTTACAATTTAGACTATAGTATCGCTGATGTACGCTTTAGATTTTCTTTAGTGAATTCCGTAGCAAAACCTCCAGTCAGTGACGAATGACACTCTACCTCAACAGTTTCACACTGTCTTCAACAATCACTGATTTTCACAGCGAAACAGAATAAGATGTAAGCTCATATCAACTCTAACTAGAACTGTTGATAATATATCGATATTATTTTTTGAAAATATCGATACTTATGAGTGATATTTATTAGTACGATATATCGATATTTCGATACTGAAATCTGAATATCGGCGTCGATATTTTTTAAAATAAGTAATCATTTTTCTTTTGCTCTGGAAGACACTACGTGCCTCGGATTTCTGTTACGCACAGAGATCAGCAAGCTTAAGTAAATCTTACTAAGCTTCTATAATTAATTTGGAAGTTATAGGTACCAAGTCCACTCACAGGGGCGTAGCTACTATGGGGCTAGGCGGTGCAGTGCACCGGGGCCCCTGCGTTCAGGGGCCCCCCAAGCATACCTCTGGGGACCCCAAAGCACACCTCTGGGGGCCCCCAAGCGCAGTTCAGAGGCTCACGAGCCTTCATGGTTAACTGGCGACCTTTTTTCGTCTATAGTCGTTTAAGGGGGCCCCTGAGACACAGGAAGCCCCTCACTAAGGGCCCTCTCACTGCTCAGGGGGCCCCTAATCACAACTCAAGGGCCCCATCCTCAACTCAGGGGGCCCTTACCAGCAGCACAAAGCAAAAAAAACAGGTCGCCCGTCTGGGCTGAGGGCCCAAAATAATTTTTTTGCACCGGGGCCCTTGTTGACCTAGCTACGCCTAGCTACGCCACTGTCTACTCAGATGATGACAATAGTGTAGGCAAGGCATCACTCGTCCAGCACGAATCGAACGCGAGCCCATTGTTTGAAATGATCGTGCGAATTGTCCAGAGAAATTAGTATGTTAGAAGGAATAGTGGAAAGTGGAAATAACAAACAGTTGCTAATTAGAGAACAAGAAAAGTAAGGCAACTCAAAATAAGCTATCAACATACAAAACTAAATGAAATACCAAAAAAATCTTACGAAAAAAGTTACGCAACTTGGCCATAATGCATGCTGTGATAGCTAACCTCTACCTTCATAAATGCCTCAACTGTAAAAATACACAAAAAAAGATTTGTCTCGAACCTCTTTCCAGTTTTATAAATTTTTATGAAAATCATGACACGCATAATGGACAAATTTAAAATAAATCAACTACCATCATTACCAAGAGAAACCATTCAAAAGTGAAAACTTGGTTAAATACAATATCACACATCTATTTTTCAGTGGACAGCATTATTTTGTTTTTATGAAATTGTATTTATTAAGGTGTCGATACATCGATACTTTTTCCGATATATCGACAGCCAATATTGATACTTTTTAAAATATCGATATATTGAAAATCCGATATTTTCTAAAATATCAACAGCCGTTACTCTATACATCCATATGGAACAAATAATCTATAGTGTACAATAAAAATGTAGAAGTCGCACACAAATTGCCTGCAAGAGAATCAAAGCCTGTTGTGGAGCTGTTCACAGAGCGACCGACATAACATTACAAAGAGTTATCCACGCAGTTCCTATCCGTAGGTTCGCGTATCATACAAAAACCAACAGCGAAATATTAACGAAGCTACACGTTTTAACAGCATATCTGCTTGTACCGAAAGGACTGCAGAAAATATTTATCCTTTTAGATTTTTTTTCTTTCTTTTTTTTAATCCCTCGGCTCTCAGCCAAGGGAGAGCTGCTGTAAGACTATTAAGGCCATTTTCAACTTTATTTTATTTTATGCTCCAATGATCTTTATTACAATTCGGTGTACAAAAACATACATATATATTTTAATTGGTATGAAAAGAAAAAACAATCAAAGAAAACATTGAATGAATGGTTATAAACATATACATATTGAGTTCTTAAACCTAGATGAATATGATGGAATGGAACTGGTGATGGGGTGACGTGAGGAAGTCAGGTGGACGTGGACGGTTAACTGTTCTCTGTGTCATTTCTCGTGACAAAACACCAACTGAACTGGCTGCTTTGCTTATGCTTATGGCTTAACGTATCGTCTACGTCGAGGTCATTAGAGGTGGAATGGGACTGGGGACAAGGAACGGGAAGGAACTCGGCCATGGTCTATTGAAGGAAGCATCCCGGCATTCACCTGGAGTGATTTTGGGAAACCATGGAAAACTCAAATCTGGATGCCCGGACGGGGATTCGAACCCGCGTCCTCCTGAGGCCGTTAACCTCTCACCCACCACGCTCGGTCTGTGTCTGGTTCGGAGGCCGGGAGCATGGTTATAAATTTTTAATAATGACACAATTACTGTTAGGTCAGGTTTGATTTGTTTGCGCTCCAGGGACTACACTCTATTGAAAGTGGTCACAATTGATCCGAGAAGCTGTTGATAGCCGAGAAATGGATGAAGAATGAGGAGAGTAAAATTTTTATACTGTTTTATCGTGAAGTCGGGAGGCAGTACAATGCTCGGGCACTGATGTAATTTTAACTGTACAGTAGATAGTTTGTCACGTGTTTGCGGATCTATTGTTTTGGCTGTTAGTATTGTGTGGACTAGAATATGTGGAGGATACGCATATTTTTGATTTGGGTGGGGGTGGTGGAACAGTTTGGACTCTAAAAGACGAACAAGATCAGGGCGATGGAGTACGAGGTGGGTGGCGTACATTTTTTATGAGATTAAACAGTTTGTTTTGAAGGGGAGAAATGAGTAAATAACATCTGAGAGAGTAAGCGGATGGATTCTTAAAACGTTTTGGAGGATTTTTCTTTCTGTTTGTACTATTGCATTGAATTTGTTGGCTGACATGATGGAGGCAAAATCGGAGAGACACATTCAATTAGGGGGCGAATAAAGATTGTGTAGTCATACAGTAATGTAGAGCAGGATGCGCCAGACAGCTGTAGACGGAGTAATTTAATGACATTTAATCGAGAAAGAATCTGTGTTTCAAGTGGTATGTGTACTGTCCGAAATTCAGGGTTTTGTCAAGGTGGATTCCAAGGTATTTGACACTGGCGTTGAAGCGAATAAAACTGTTCAAAATTTTATCTGTATGTTGCTTTCATCATGGACAAGGATCGAGGTTTTGTGATGGTGTTGGAAAAGAATTGCCCGTGTCTTTGTTGGATTCGGCTTGATGCGCCATTTCTGAAGATAGGACTGTAGGGTTGTGCTTGCTGTTGATGTGTGTGGTATTCTAATAGAAAATCCAGTAGGTGACATCGTCTGCATGTAGAGCAAGTGCTTTTTGCGGCAAGTCGTGGTATGGGGCTATCTGAATAATACAAGGAGTAGAAAAAAGGGGGCAGCAAGGAACCTTGCGCCACACCAGTTTGCGGAGTGAAGGGTGCAGAATATGGATCACTTAGTTTAACTCGACATACTCGGTCTGTCAATAAACTATAGAGAGTTTTGATGAATAAAGACTGAAAACCGACGTGGAGAAGTTTGTACAGTAATCCCGAATGCCAAACTTTGTCGAATGCCCTTTTAAATGTAAAATAATATTGCTAGAGTGCAGTGACTAGAGTTTAATGTCTTTGTAACTGTTGATGGAGGCGGAGAAGAGGATCATAGGTGGAGTGATGACAGCGAAAGACAGATTGAATGGGAGGAATTAAAGGCAAGGATTGACAAAAGTGATCGATTCGGATGTGGAGGATTTTTTCAAAGATTTTGGCAGCTACAGGGAGAAGTGATATTGGACAGTAAGTTGTATGGGAGAAGTGAAGTTATTCGGTTTGGGAATCATTATTATTTCTGTTCGTTTCCAGAGGGAGGGAAAGTGACTGAACTGCATGCATAGATTGAATAGATAGCAAAGTAATGGAATTATAATATGTTAGGGTGCTTCACGTAAACGGAATCGGGTGATTTTGTCGTGGCCAGGAATAGAGCTACGGTCTAAGAGAAGGGCAGTTTTGATTTCCAGATCTGTAATTTCGGTTATTAAAGAGTGCTGAAGGGAAGGAGTGCAGCTGGAGAGGAGAGAAGTGAAGCGATAGATGATTCCACAGTCCATCTAAAGTTTTCGTCGAAGTTGAGATTTAACGGCGATAAGTAGAACACACGCAGCGTACCGCAAACATGGTGACGTTGTCTTCGTCGAAGGAGGAAGTTTTATTACTGAAGGTTATTGGATGTGACGAACGGGAGTACTGTCCTGTCAGAGTTCCAAACTTCTTCCAGATCAGACTCCAATTCTTGTAGCAGAGAGTCATGCAGGTGTGTTGCCACTGTCTTTGTCGATGAAGCGTGATTATTTTGCGTCGAGTCGATTCCATTCCGTTCGGAGCAAGAGATTGGAATCACGTTTAAGTTATCGGTATAGTCGTCCTTTGGTCTTGATGAGTGATATGGCATCTGACGGGGGATTGTACAGGTAGATCTTTTTGCCAGGTGTAATTGATGGTTGCCGAAAAGTATGATTGAATTTCATTAGTGATGTAATCTATGTTTGTAGGGGAAGTGATCTGGAAGGGCCGTAAAAAAGATGATTCTGGGATTGAGCTAAATTTTAACCAGTCTACTTTTTTGTAATCTTTAACAAGCCGAAAGGGTTGGGTAGATTTAATGTTGATAAATCTGAAGAAAATATGATTGGGATATGTTCGCTTGTGATTGACTCGTCGAGGCGCGCGAGGGTTAAAGTGTCATGAAGGGAGGGACTACACAGATTGTGATCAGTGGAAGACGTGCATACAGATAAGATGAAGTTGGGAGAGGTAATCGGGAGGCGGCAGATGTTTTTGAGGGTGGTAATGGAGTGTACAAGGGAGCAGCCATTTGCTTTGTTCGAGTGGTCACCAAGGAGGTAATGACGGGCTTTGAAATTATTATGTTGAAAGGAGGAAAGATATTCAAGTAAATTTATGGAGAGGGATCTGAAGGACTGACATAAAGGGTGACTACCAACACAGGAGGAGAGTTTTTCTTAAGGACGTTAATGGTGACGCGCTATAGTTTAGAAAAGGGACGAGGACGAGGAAGTTCTACTGCTAAAAGGGAATTTTTAATAAGAATGACCACACCCCCACGTGCCTCGCCAGGTTTCCACGAAAAGTGGAGAAGCCATGAATCTCGATATGGAGTCTAGGAGAGCCGAAATTTTTACCCAGGACTGCAATATGAACGTCATTATCAATTAACGAATGATGGAGGAGTGTATTTTTTGGTCTAAAGCCACCAACACTTACGAAGAGAAACCGCGTGGATCACTCATCCCTGTCATCTGATCAATACCTGCGCGTCAGATATGATGAAATTCGTTATTGTTTTGTGAATACTTTGGAATTCTTACTATTCTACTAACAGCAGCAGCAGTGACATTCCTTACTGGGAAAACTTAAGTCCCAGGTTGAGGGGAAGTTTTTGCGCTATAGCGCATCTCCTTCCAGTTTATGTTATTGGTTGTCATTATCAGAATGGTTCGTCTCTATCTGGATTTGTCGTATCCGGTGCTTTTGTCATTGTTCTTATGTTTTAGTGCATAATTAGTGGTCCAGCAGTTTCTTTGGCCACCTGAGAGTGTTATCATATACTGGATCCGCACCTAGAGCGGTTATCAGCGGATTGGTAGATTTTTTATTATTGGCGTAAAATTGTCTTGCCAGCTGTTCAAACCTCTCGCGAAGCTTGGGTAGGCCACTTATTTGGTGCAGCACATGTGTCCTCGTCTCACGCGGTAGATGATATGCCTGTCTTATGGCCCTGTTTTGTACAACTTGCAGTTGCTGTAAGTTGGAGGCAGCAGTGTTCCCCCAGACAACTGCTGCGTACTCCAGTATTGGCCTGACTAGCGCAACATAGAGGCGGATTCCCAGCTGCGGCCTCAGTGCTGAAGAGTGGTTGAGAATCGGGTATAGAATTCTCATTCTCCCAGATGCCTTTGCGCGGACGTTGGTGACGTGAGGCTTCCACGTCATTCTCTTGTCCATTTTCACACCTAGGTAGGTGGCAGTACTTGTCCAGTTGATATCTTCGCCGAAGAGGGTTAGAGGAGTCAGGTTTTGTGGAACCTTCTTCCTAGTTAATACAATTGCTTGGCTCTTTGGCGCATTAAAGGCTAACCGCCATTTCGTTGCCCATTCCTGAATATTGTTGCACGCTTGTTGTAGTCGACGTCGCAGATTGTTGATGTTCATGCTTCTGGCAAACATGGCCGTGTCTTCGGCATACAGGGCTTTTTTAACACGTGCTGTAGTAGGTGTATCAGCAGTGTAGAGGCTGTATAGCACCGGGCCTAAGACCGAGCCTTGTGGGACGCCTGCAGCGATGTTCTTGATTGAGGATGTGGCCCCATCCATGACTACTCGAAAGGTTCGTCCCTCCAGGTAGCTATTGAGTAGTTTAACATGAGAATGAGGTACTCCTTGCGTGAGAAGTTTATATAAGAGTCCTTGGTGCCACACTGAGTCGAAGGCTCGGCTGACATCCATCAGGACCGCACCGAAGTACTCGCGACGTTCAAAAACGGCAAAGGCTTCTTCAGCAAGACGAAGGAGCTGCTGAGGGGTGGAATGCCCTTGTCGGAAGCCGAACTGTTCATCCGGCAGCAGCCTCTCATTGTCTATGATTCTGCGCAGTCTCTTAAGGTATAACCTTTCAAACACTTTGGAAAGTGTAGGCAGCAGGCTGATCGGTCGGTAAGACTTGGGTGACCTCCTGTCCTTGCCCGCTTTGGGAATGGGTATAATGTGGGCATGTTTCCACGTTTGCGGGTATTCGCCCTGTACGGAGAATTTCATTGAAAGACTCCGTGATGTATAGGATTGCCGTAGGAGGCATTTGTCGGAGAATCCCTCCACCAATCCCGTCGTGTCCGGCAGCTTTCTTGATTTTCAGGTTCGCGAGGGCCGATGTCACCTCCTGCACCGTGATTTCCTGTATGAGGTCTTCCTCCGAAGGAACAGCTACTAGGAAGCGACTCAGGCGTCGCTCCACGAAGTTTATGTGCTCATCGTCTCTAGGGACGTCGACTGGTTTAAAGTTTGCCCCAAAGGTCTCAGCAAGAGCTTCAGCCTTTTCTTCTGGGACGCAGACATGGTTGTTTCCAACAACCAGAGGTGGGATCTTTATCCTCTGGCGGAGTCGGGCCTTCGTGGCTCGCCATGCAGACCCGTCTTCTATATTCAAGGTGGAAATGAAATTAGACCAGTCAGAAATTCTGTACTGTTCTACCTCCGCTTTGATCTCCCGCTGCATGCGATTTACCGCTCTCTTTGTAGCCGGATCCCTAGTGAGATGCCACTCCCTATTTAGTTGGTTTTTGATTGCTATTGCCTCTCGGGTGTGGGAAGGCAATTGTCGAGATCGTTGAGGCTGGTTACGGCGCGGCCGGGTAGCCGCATCTGCTGCCTCGTTTATCCAGTCAGCCAGTACAGCAACGGCGGCAGAGGGGCCAGTAGCAGAGGGTGGCGCTGCAGATTCGATACGCTGTGTGAGGAGGTTCTTAAAGACTTCCCAGTTAATCTCACGTAAGTTTCTGTCTAGTCTGTCCCTGCGTGATGATATGTCCGCCGCCATATAATAAAGCACCGTGACATGATCGGATGACAAGACCGTTTTGGTGGTGACGGCTATGTTGTGTGTTAGGCCCTTGGTTATGGCGATGTCAAGAACATCAGGGAGGCCACGTCCCATAGATGGTAGGTTCGGTGGGTCCCCAAACTACCGCATCGTGGTTCTCGAACACTCGTAGGAGTTTCCTTCCGTAATTGTTGGTGATTCGTGAATTCCAGGCGACATGCTTGGCGTTCAGGTCACCTGCAATAAACAGATTGCCGCGCAGACTAAGAAGCGCAGAAATGTCCCCTTCATGTAGGCGTCCTGGTGGTCGGTACACAGCAACAAACACAAGTCTCCCCGACATGTCTCGACAGCGACACCGGTTGCTTCTATGGTCTCCATGCGGGGTAATAATATTTGGTAGTGCTTAATGGCGCTCCTAACGAAGACCGCGGTACCACCTCCGGCGGTTGGCCGGTCACCACCTATAGCAGGAGTAGTTGGGGGCAGCAGCTTTGATCCCCTGCTTGAGATGAGTCTCATTCACGAGGCACACATCAATGCCTTAGTCCCCAAGGAATTCCTTAAATTCGCCCATCTGGCGCCAGAGGCCATTAGCGTTCCATATGCAAATGGTTAAGTCTTCAATGGAATTAGCCATGACGTTCTTGGTTACCTTGTTGTACGGCAGTTATTGCCATCCTAACGGCCTCCGCCATCTGACGCGGTAGGTCTTGAATTAATGCAGTCACCGTCTGCAATAGTGACTGCACCATGTTTAAGAGGATGGAGCCGTCATCCTTTCGGGTGTTCTCATCCGGTGGGCGGTTCTTCGATTCTTCAGTTTTCTTCATCCTGCTCGGAGGTTTTGCCTGGGCAGAGGAGTCTCTCTGGTGGTCCCTCCCATTGTCATGAGCACCAACTGATGCTTCTGCGTAGATTTTACCCGGTCTCAGCTCAGGGTTGGGCAGGCCCTTGTTGGAGGCTGCTGCCTCTTCCTCCTCCTTTTTCTTTTTCTGTTGTTGCCTCTTCTTAAGAATGGCAACGTAGGAGGCATTGTTTGCCTTCTGTTTGTCATTAAATCTACTGACAGCGGTGCATTTCCGATAGCTTGCGACATGATTACCGCCGCAGTTGACACATTTAGGAGAGGTTTCTCCTTTTTTTAGAGCGCATTGACGCGTTGGGTGTTCGCCCGCACACTTGACGCATTTGGGCGGCATAACACAGTGCCGGGATACGTGTCCTATCCCCTGACAATTGTAACACTGAGGAGGACCTCGAGTGCTACGTAATTTTTTCGGTGGTGATTATCACTGAGCATAGAGACGTCATTTTGTAAAATTGCTCTATTCTCGGTGGTATCCCGAGAGGACTACCAGGAACAGTGGTACTTCCTGTCGCGTTTTTGGTGAACGCAGACGAACGACTGTCCTCGCCACTATACCTAGCACTTTTAGTTCTTCTTTGATGTACTCCGTGCAGAAATTGAATGGGAGTCCTCGTAACACGACTTTCAGGTTTTTATCAGCTTCCTTTGGGAAGATGTAGAATGGTATGCTGTTTTGTGACGCAAGCCCAAGACGGCTTGATAGTCGGCATTAGTTTTGAGGAAGAGCTTGTATAACTCGCGTCCCGCAGGTTTGACGCGGTTGTAAGGAACCAAATAAATCCCCGTAATATTGTGTTAGAGCGAAGTGAATATACGCGTCTGGCTAGCTGCACAGCCGTGCGCTGTAATCCGAGTAGGTATGTGCTGATATAAGCGCTCGCGCTGGCCGGCAGCTACACGCAGGCAGTCCGCCTCGGGAGTTTGAATGTAACACATCAATGTAGGAGTGTGTCGTGATTTACTACCAACATAATCGCTTTGTACCCCATTTCGGCAACAGGAGTCTAAATTCAAGCTAGCGGGGGTATTGCTAACATATGCGTGGTGCAGAAATTACGTTCCTGTATTTAGCAACTGTCCGTGTGTAAGTTAACGGCGAATAAATTTGAACTACTCTGTAATCTCTGTTTCCGTCAGTAATAAACCTTACTAAACCGTATCAGCTAACAACACTCAAGCCAAAGAACTCTACGCAGCCTTCAATATAAACAATTACCATATTTTATTATACATTAGTTGTTTCGGCAGCTATTGTCCACGCAGTTGTCGACTCTGCGTTATCAACAATCGACTGGTGTCAGAGAAGGCCGTCGTCCTGACAAGAAGAAAAGAAGAACATCAAGAAGACGTACTATCGGTCAGGTTAGTGATCACACCTCCGATAGTCAACCAGTCATCAATCAATATCCACTCAGCCATCCAAAACGGGCCTCTGGCGTCATGCGGGACTCAAACCCTGCACCCCACGCCCACAAACAGAGACCCCACAAAAAAGTGGCTGTCAGATCGTGGATTTATTCGATACGGAAGGTGTTAGTTTAGAAAGTGAATGTTGGTAGTCGCGAACGTAAAAAATTGTGGAACAGTGCCCGAAGAAGGAGAACGTCGGTTCGAGCCCAGGAACCAGTGGAGTCAAAAGCAGCCTGTGGAGCCAAGCAGCAGCCCAACGGCGGTGATGAACAACGCGGTAGCAGCCTCCAGACAACGGCAGTAGCGTCGGTCGGTGAATTCCAGCGTCGAAGTTAGTAGTAGGTGAACGGGGATTCGAGCACACCAACCTGTAACTTCGAAGTTTGGCTAATAGGTGAGTGGAAATCACCATGTCTGTCCTTCTAGAGAATAGAGAAGTCCCTTTGCAAGACGCAATTAACATTTTGAGTCAAAAATTGGCGGAATTAAACCCGCGTAGAGTTGTTGATCCTGAATCAAAGTCTAAAATTAATAATGCAGTTATGAATAGTAATTTAACATTTGGTGGTACAGCTAATGAGTCAATTCAAGAATTTTTTATGAAATTTGAAGATTTTTTGTCATTTAGTGATTTGTCAATTAGTGAGAAAATGAGGATTCTGAGGACCAAATTGGTCGGTGAAGCATTCAAGTTTTTGTTGTTTATGATGATGATTGCAAACAAACTGAGACGTATGAAGGGATGAAAGATGAGCTTTTAAAACGCTTTTCCAAAGAAGCAGACATTGAGATTTTATAGGGAACAGTTACGTAAGTTGAGAAGACAGCATGGGGAGGACATTCAACATTTTGCTGATAGAATTAAGATAGTAATGATAATACATTCACATTAAAGGGTGCTGATGAGAGA
>CM061920.1:60044892-60172794 GCA_031002005.1 Vandiemenella viatica | reverse complement strand
GTTTACTGTTTCATTTTGTGTATTTTATATAAAATACCCTGGCGCCCGCAAAAGGACAACTGAGTAATTTGAACTAATTTTGTTATATATGTCATGTGATTAATTGAAATAAAACAATTTGTGATTCCTCGTATAAAGTATTCACGCAAGTTCTACCTTTCACGATAAAAATATAAAATAATAAAATTAATTATAATTTTAAATCACGTAATGAGGTCAGAACGTTACAGTACGCTGCTGGATACCTTCAACTATAGGTGTTACTTTTTAACTTTTAATTTGTCTGTTATTGTTTTATTCTTGATATGATCTAGTAGTGTAGACCCTGCGATTCCTCACAGGAACGCCACTTCCACCGCATTTAGTCGTCGCTCATTTGTGCTTTTACGGTCCAATCTTCAGAGCCATTAGTAAGAAATGGTCTTGCCATAATTTTATATGCCTTAATTCTGGTGTGCCTTTCAATTTTGGTCACATTAAAGTCTTGGTTGAATACCCTCAGTGCCCTTTTGTAACAATATTTTGAAATGTTATCGTCTCAATACATTAAGTTATTTCTGTAGTACTAACAGGTATCATCAAGAAAATTCCAGCAATCATAATACTAAACTTAATAAGAGTAATTGATGAGCACAGTTCCGATGGTCCTTCAAGGCTTCGTAATATTCTGATGGGATAGTGTGAAGCAAGTCTGCCTCCAAAAAAAAATATTCCTTGCAGGAAGAGACAAACAGAGCGTCAAATGAACTTAGACTGTCAAATTAGCTCCACCGTTTGTCAGTTGTCGACCTAATTGCTCTCGCCCAAGAGACCAGTGAGAGCCTTGAAATACTGTTGAAATGGTTTTTCTAGTTGGAAAATATTTTATTCTACTGAAACATTGCAAATTAATTATTAGCAGTCTTTTTTTTTTAAAAAAAAAAAAAAAGCAGCGACTTTGATCAAAGCTAGACGCTTAGCTAATATATTTTTCAATTTCGTGCGATAATTTTCATCGCCTAAGGGAATCATAGATATAATACGACGCAAAAGGGTATTCGAGATATTAATGGTCTTTATTCTAAGACAAAATTATTTTTGCAAATCGAATATCCGAGTTTATTTTCAGAAGTTGCTCTGTTGGAATAAAACTATAAACAGAACGTAGCCTTTTCTATTGGCGGCGGATATTTCCGGGTTTGTGGTGGAACAACGCAGAAATGAATAATTTGTGATACCTCGCGTGAGTTTTGCTATTACAGTTTAATAATACTAAATGACGAAACAAGTTTGAAGCCCTAAAGTGCGCTTACTGACTTAGCGCCACAGGTGCCTCTGGTGTATTCCGTAGGTACACGCTGTTAACATACGAGTACTGACAAAATCTTTGGTGCTGGATAAAAAAAGAGATTCCGTAAGATATACTGTCACGAGAAAGAGAAAGTTACATGTTAATCGTAAACAGCAACAGATTCTGAAATTTTGAAAGTTTGGAGGCCAAGTTTTTTAGCTGATGACGCGTTCATTCCTCTCAGCCGGAACTCTAAACACAAGGCGTCCTCTCTTAAGTAATGAAACAGTCCACAACGCCTTGCTTCAATCCATCTCTCACGGTGCTGAAACGTTACGGAGTGAACACGAACCATGGCTAGTAGCGTAGCTTCCTTGTTTAGGCAGCTAGACGTGGAAAGATATTTGTGGAAGAATTAAGTGTGGTGCACGAGAGGGAAAAGATGACATCGACCACAAACTGGTACTCCATTCAAGGTATAACGGTATGGGAAACTTTTCTTTCATAGGTTAGGAAGTAATTATCAAGGGGAGTAAAAATAATTTACCAAAAACGTTGAAAGAATTTCAAATTAAAATTGGTAGAGCGTGGTAAAAGTGAGTGTGTATGGAAACTACCATCGCAATAAAGTAAAAACTGGAAATTTTCAAAATGAGGCTAAGTGGATAGTGAGAGGTAATAAAAGAGTTTATAAATAAATCACGCTTGTTGGTCACATATTCTAGTGCAATAAACTATAACTATAGTTAGTGCTATAATTTAGTTTTAGTTTAGGTATACGGTTTCCTAAATGAGCATGTAACACCCTATTCGGCGTGTCGACCAATAGTTTTTTTTTAATGTCTAATTTGCATCAAGGGAGGTCAGCCCCATTTTATATATAATTAAGGCCCTTCTCTTCCAAATTTCTTTAAAATAAAATAATAGCACTTTACTATTATTAAATGCCTTGGTTTAATTTCTTCAAATTAATTTACAAAACCAACTTCACAGCTAATCTCTTAACTCTAACACACAGAGATTGTATATTCTTGTTGAATTCAACGATATTATTATATATTTATTACCTTATTATAAACACTACAGTCTGTGGAAGGCAGTTTAGAATTAAACATTTACATCTCTTTTTTTTTCTTACAAATTATTTATAATTAGGAAATTAATACACACACAAAAAAAATCAATTAAGAATTATAATCAACAACGGTATTTGCCCCGTGTACAACAGATATGTTATAAGCATAAAAATGTCTGTCTTCAGTAGAGTATTTCGACAGAAATAATTAGCATAAAAATAATTTGAAAGACATCCCTATAAAGTTATTAAGCTAAGAAGTCACAAATCAGATGTTTACAAATTATTGTTTCTGTCGTTGTTATCTTTGACCATCCTTCCTCCCTCTCCCCACAGTCCTCCAAAAAAAAAGTGTATAAGTACAATAATATTTTTTCTTAAATAATTTCTTATTGTTATTGACGCCTAACAGCCACACATTATTAATACTTATTGGATAATCTGTAACATATTATTTTTTCAAGAACGAAATACTGAGTTGAGTGTTACGCGATGAATCAACAGTTTTTCATTCGGATAGTAAATTCTTGGATACTTCTCTATATAAAGGCATGTGTAATAACTAAGCTGCCGGCGGAGGTGTCAGTGTTGATCCTGCGCCGCGGGGTTCCAGCGCGCAGAACTAATTTCGCCGCGACGCGCCTCTAGCAGCCGCCCAGTTGCGGATGGCTCATCTTGCGATATTGCCTTCCGTGGTGCTCCGAGGTTCCGTGGGTGATCCAGAATGCAAACATGAAATAGTGGCTGTCTCATTTTGCTCTAAAATCCCCACTCATATAACTCATCTGCCTAAGATACTTTAAAAATAATTTAATCCCTGCAATCTTCTCCTTGTTATTCCTTGCCTTAACCCTTCTCGTTGGGATGAAGGGAATATAGACGCATCTGAGCGCCAAATTAGTTCTGCCAAAGAAAGACGACTTTTGCTTAGTAAATGTATGTTCACGTGTGGAAAACTTTTTTTACAGCTCTCGTATTGCTTTCTCCGAACACAACAGACTAGAAACGTGACAGTATTTACGGTTTTAGCGGTGAACATTTTGTGATTTGGTGAGCATGTACAAAGATATCGCTACTTTCCAAATGACAATTTTTTTTCTTTCAATGAATTTCTGTACTGACTGTCTGTCACAGAGCTTCGTTAAACCAAAGATTCGAATAATAATAAATTGATTTTCATAAAATATGTTGTGTCTTATCAGATGTTATGCAGACAAAAGACTCAGACTTCCTGAATGGAACTCAGAGTCATAAAAGACATTTATTATTTAGATGTTTTGTTGGGAGGTGATATATTGTTGCGTAATTCAATATGTGTGGCCATAAACTAAATTCATGAAATTTAACTCAAGAGATTTCGTAGTCCTGAAATCTCGATCTGACTAGATCTTAGCTTTTCTATCCCATTTCTGAAATTTTCAATATAGTCCCTCCTTTTTAGATAATAAGAAAAAAAACAAAATAAAATTGGGGATAATATTTGAAGGCAACGTAGTGCTAATAAATGTAAATAACAGACAAAACCTTTCAAATTAATGTAGGTTAAAAAAATTTCTGATTTTACAGCTAGGATATTCATTAATATTATGAAAATAGAATCGGATTTGCTAGAAGTAAGATAATGTAAGATTACAACCCATGGTTGAAGAAGCAGATTAGTTGCAGCATAAGGACTTCCTTCAAAAAGAAAAAATCTTTCACTTTCACACAGCGACTTTGACCACAGAATTTTTGGAAACTGAATACATGGACCATAATTATTTATGAAACAGAAGAAAAGAATAGAATTTCAGTTAAGTGAACTTTTGGCATTTTTCTACAGCGCTCTGTGTTTCAAACTCGAGTATAATACCGTAGCTTTCTTTATTCGATTATTTAAAGTAGCTTGTTATTAACATTGACAAACAGGTGTAGAATTTCTAACATGATTTATGATTTCCAAGAAAGACTTATAAAATTTTAAATAATTTGCCTTCTTGGAAAGTAAGGAAACAAAAGTGACAAAACGCAACCTATCCGTATGTTCCCGTATCATACAAAATATTAACGAAGTTACACGTTTTAAATGCTTGTCTGCTGGTACCGAAAGGACTGTAGAAAATATTTATCCTTTTAGACTTTTTTTTTTAATCTTTCGATCCCTCGACTCTCAGCCAAGGGAGAGCTGCTATAAGACTATTAAGGCCATTTTCAACTTTATTTTATTTTACGCTCCAATGATCTTTATTACAATTCAGTATATAAAAACATACATATATATTTTAATTGGTATTAAAGGAAAAAACAATAAAGAAAACATTGAATGAATGGTTATAAACATATACATATTGAGTTCTTAAACCTAGATGAATATGATGAAATGGAACTGGTGATGTGGCGACATGAAAAAGTCAGGTGGACGTGGACGGTTAGCTGTTCTCTGTGTCATTTCTCGTGACAAAACACCAACTGAACTGGCTGCTTTGCTTATGCTTATAACTTAACGCCTCGTCGACGTCGAGGTCATTAGAGGTGGAATGGGACTGGGGACAAGGAACGGGAAGGAAATAGGCCATGGCCTATTGAAGGAAGCATCCCGGCATTCGCCTGGAGTGATTATGGGAAACCATGGAAAACTCAAATCTGGATGCTCAGACGAGGATTCGAACCCGCGTCTTCCTGAGGCCGTTAACCTCTCACACACCACGCTCGGTCTGTGTCTGGTTCGGAGGCCGGGAGCATGGTTGTAAATTTTTGATAACGTGACAATTACTGATAGGTCAGGTTTGATTTATTTGTACCCCAGGGACTACATTCTACTGAAAGGTGTTACGATTGATCCGAGAAGCTGTTGATAGCTGAGAAATGGATGAATAATGAGGAGAGTAACATTTTTCTGCTGTTTTATCTTGAAGTCGGAAGCGGAGTGCAATGCTCGGGCACTGATGTAATTTTAACTGTACAGTAGATAGTTTGTCACGTGTTTGCGGATCTATTGTTTTGGCTGTTAGTATTGTGTGGACTAGAATATGTGGAGGATACGCATCTTTTTGATTTGGGTGGGGGTGGTGGAACAGTTTGGACTCTAAAAGACGAACAAGATCAGGGCGATGGAGTACGAAGTGGGTGACGTACATTTTTTATGAGATTAAACAGTTTGTTTTGAAGGGGAGAAGTGAGTAAATAACATCTGAGGGAGTATGCGGATGGATTCGTAAAACATTTTGGAGGATTTTTCTTTCTGCTTGTACTATTGCATTGAATTTTTAGGCTGAGATGATTGAGGTAAAATCGGAGAGACATAAGGAGGGGGCGAATAAAGATTGTATAATTATACAGTAATGTAGAGCAGGATGCACCAGACAGCTGTAGACGGATTAATTTAATGAGATTTAATCTAGAAAGAATCTCTGTTTGAAGTGGTATGTGTACTGGCCGAAATTCAGGGTTTTGTCGAGGTGGTTTCCAAGGTATTTGACACTGGCGCTGAAGCGAATAAAACTGTTCAAAATGTTAGCTGTATGTTGCTTTCATCATGGACAAGGGTCGAGGTTTTGTGATGGTGTTGAAAAAGAATTGCCTGTGTCTTTGTTGGATTCGGCTTGATGCGCCATTTCTGAAGATAGGACTGTAGGGTTGTGCTTGCTGTTGATGTATGTGGTATTCTTTAGGAAATCCAGTAGGTGACAATGTCTGCATGTAGAGCAAGTGCTTTTGCGGCAAGTCGTGGTATGGGGATATCTGAAGAATACAAGGAGTAGAAAAAAGGGCGCAGCAAGGCACCTTGAGACACACCAGTTTGCGGAGTGAAGGGTGCAGAATATGCGTCACTTACTTTAACACGACATACTCGGTCTGTCAATAAACTATAGAGAGTTTTGATGAATAAAGACTGAAAACCGACGTGGAGAAGTTTGTACAGTAATCCCGAATGCCCTTTTAAATGTAAAAGAATATTGCTAGAGTGCAGTGACTAGAGTTTAATGTCTTTGTAACTGTTGATGGGAGGCGGAGAAGAGGATCATAGGTGGAGTGATGACAGCGAAAGCCAGATTGAATGGGAGGAATTAAAGGCAAGGATTGACAAAAGTGATCGATTCGGATGTGGAGGATTTTTTCAAAGATTTTGGCAGCTACAGGGAGAAGTGATATTGGACAGTAAGATGTATGGGAGAAGTGAGGTTATTCGGTTTGGGAATCATTATTATTTCTGTTCGTTTCCAGAGGGAGGGAAAGTGACTGAACTGCATGCATAGATTGAATAGATAGCAAAGTAATGGAATTATAATATGTTAGGGTGCTTCACGTAAACGGAATCGGGTGATTTTGTCGTGGCCAGGAATAGAGCTACGGTCTAAGAGAAGGGCAGTTTTGATTTCCAGATCTGTAATTTCGGTTATTAAAGAGTGCTGAAGGGAAGGAGTGCAGCTGGAGAGGAGAGAAGTGAAGCGAGAGATGATTCCACAGTCCTTCTAAAGTCGAAGTTGAGATTTAACTGCGATAAGTAGATCACACGCAGCGTACCGCAAACATGGTGACGTCTTCGTCGAAGGAGGGAGTTTTATTACTGAAGGTTATTGGATGTGACGAACGGGATTACTGTCCTGTCAGAGTTCCAAACTTCTTCCAGATCAGACTCCCATTCTTGTAGCAGAGAGTCATGCAGGTGTGATGCCACTGTCTTTGTCGATGAAGCGTGATTTAATTTTGATAAATCTGAAGAAAATAAGATTGGGATATGTTCGCTTGTGATTGACTCGTCGAGGCGCGCGAGGGTTAAAGTGTCATGAAGGGAGGGACTACACAGAATGTGATCAGTGGAAGACGTGCATACAGATAAGATGAATTTGTGAGAGGTAATCAGGAGGCGGCAGATGTTTTTGAGGGTGGTAATGGAGAATACAAGGGAGCAGCGATTTGTTTTGTTCGAGTGGTCACCAAGGAGGGAATGACGGGCTTTGAAATTATTATGTGGAAAGGAGGAAAGATATTCAAGTAAATTTATGGAGAGGGATCTGAAGGACTGACATAAAGGGTGACTACCAACACAGGAGGAGAGTTTTTCTTAATGATGTTAATGGTGACGCACTATAATTTAGAAAAGGGACGAGGACGAGGAAGTTCGACTGCTGAAAGGGAATTTTTAATAAGAATGACCACAACCCCACGTGCCTCGCCAGGTCTGTCTCCACGAAAAGTGGAGAAGCCATGAATTTCGATATGGAGTCTAGGAGAGCCGAAATTTTTACCCAGGACTGCAATATGAACGTCATTATCAATTAACGAATGATGGAGGAGTGTATTTTTTGGTCTAAAGCCATCAACATATAGGAAAAGAAACCGCGTGGGATCACTCATCCCCGTCATCTGATCACTACCTGCGCGTCGGATGTTGTGAAATTCGTTGTTGTTTTGTGAAAGCTATAGATTCAGTTGTTACTATTCTACTAAATCATTGTATGTTTTCAGTAGCCACGCCATTTACTGCCAGTTAATCACAGGCAGAGTATTTTGAAGTGTGTTGTCTTTCGACATTTACTTCAACATAATCTAGAAGAAGCAACACTTTGCTTTTGGTATGGCTTATCGTTGGCGTTCTTAGTTTAGAATAGCGAGTGGTCTTTTATGACGGTCAATACCTGTAACGTATTGCCCGAGCGAGTTGACTTCCGGGTTCCTGGTCTTCTGGGCGCGCTCGTAGAACGTCGCGGACAGCTGTCTGAAGCGATCCGTCAGCAGCGGGATGTTAGTAGTCTCGTGCAGAACTGCAGTCGGGAATCTGCTCGGTAAGTGGAGGGCCCGTTTTAGTGCCCTGTTCTGTATCACGTGAAGGCGCCGAAGGTGCGAAGCAGCCGCATAGCCCCATACGGGACAAGCGTATTCCATAATTGGTCTTACCAGGGTGATATAGATGTTTACTCCCGTGGTGGGCTTCAAAAGGCTATTCCTGTTTAGCACAGGGTATAGAGCGTGTAATCTAGCACTTGCCCTTCTCCTGATATCTTGAATATGGGATCGCCAAGTCAGTCGCCGGTCAAGAGTGACTCCTAGGTACTTGACTTCGTTTTCCCACGGGATCGTCTCGTTGTGAAGTCGAAGGGGTGGAAGGTTTTGAGTGCGTCTCTTACTGATTATGATGGCTTGAGTTTTTGTGGCGTTGATGGTTATCCTCCACCGTTTCGCCCAGTCCTCAGTTGATCGAAGGACTTCTTGCAGACGCCTAGTTGCTAGGGCACAGCTTCTGCTTGCCGTACAGTATGCCGTGTCATCGGCATAGGTGGCAGTAAGAACTCTGGGAGTGGTAGGCACGTCAGCGGTGAAAAGTGCATAGAGCACTGGTCCCAGTACAGAGCCCTGCGGTACCCCAGCAAGGATTCGCCTCACAGTTGAAGTGGCCTCGCCTACACGAACGCAAAATGTGCGGCCAGTGAGATATGACATAAGGAGCTTTACTAGTCTGCCTGAGAAGCCTTGTTCGCGTAATTTGAGTAGCAGACCTGTATGCCACACAGAGTCGAATGCTCTGGCGATATCCAGAAGCACCAGGCCACAGTATTGTTTTTCGTTGAATTCCCTAGTCGCTGCTTCAACCACCCTCATGAGCTGTTGCGTGGTGGAGTGATTGCGGCGAAAGCCGAGCTGGTGATGGGGAATAATCTCGTTCCGTTCGATGTAATGATTTAGCCTCTTGAGCAATAATCGCTCAAATACTTTGCTTATAGACGGCAAGAGGCTTATTGGCCGGTAACTTTGAGGTAGGTGTGGGTCCTTCCCGCTTTTGTGTATTGCCACAACTTCAGCATGTTTACAGCATTGGGGGAATTGCTGAGTGTGAAGAATGTTGTTAAATATTCCTGCCAAGTAAGTTGACGCTTGCGGTGGTAGATTCTTGAGACAGCTATTGAAGACACGATCATGACCAGGTGCTTTATCTGGGTGAAGTGTGGCTAGGCAGCTCGCAACCTCTTCCGGAGTGATGGTGTCAATTTCTTCCTCGTCGTCCTCTTCCTCAGCCTGCAGATAGGTGTTTAGGCAGATCTTCTACTTGCAACTGGTCTTCCACTTCCGATGGCCGAAAGTTCCTCTCGAAGGAATCTGTTTGCCTTGTCGGTTGGGCGATAGACTGGTCACCGTTCGCCGTGTAGGGGCGGGATTCGAGATCGCTGCCTAGTGAATTTCTTTGTCTCTGCCCACAGCGTCCCATCACCTGGGGTCAGCATCGAAACACGAGCCTCCCATTCTCTGCTCCGGTGCTCTGCCAGCGACACCTTCAATTCTCTCTGGACTCGGTTTAGCAGTCTTCGCGTGTCGGCGTTCCTCGTCAACTTCCACTCCTTAGCTATTCGGTTTTTGTGCCGAATAGCCGCTAGGAGGTGGGGCGGGAGCTGGCGTGAAGTGTTCTTGGTGAGGCACCTCTTCGGAGTCGTCGCTGCTGATGCCTCCTTGACAGTGTGCTCGAAGAAGGACAGAGATCCTCTGCCGGGCGTTCCGGTAGTGCTGCTGAGACTATCTGACGGTATCTGCCCCAATCGGTTTTCTTGAATTCCGGCTTTTGTTGTGCATTTAGGATTAGGTCGGACTCTAGCTCCACGATGACTGGGCAATGGTCAGAGGACAGCCTGTTAAGAGTGGTTGCCGCGACGAATCCGGTGATCCCTTTAGTGACTGCCACGTCGAGAACATCCGGACGTCCGTGGTGAGCTGGGTAGTAGGTGGGTTCTTCGGGTCCCCACACACACATATTGTGTCTGTTGGCGACTCTCCGTAGTATGTTACCTGAAGGGTTGTTAACTCTGCTGTTCCAGTCTGTGTGTTTGGCGTTGAGATTACCTCCGATGAACAGCTTGCCTCTGATGTTTGCCAAGGTATTAAAATCAGCCTCTGCTGTTTCCCTTCTAGGAGGCCGATAGGCAGAAACTACGGTCAGTGGGCCTCTTGTCGTGACCACTTCAATGCCGACAGCTTCAATGTACTGCAGGGGCGGAATATAGATCTCATGATGTGGAATGCTTCTCTTGGCATAGATAGCCACGCCACCTTTTACAGTTGGACGATCATATCTATAACAGCAGTAGTTCGCTACTGAGGCTTTCAGTCCCGGTTTTAGGTGGGTTTCGGTGACAAGACATAGATCAACGTCTTGTTCCCTAATGAACTGCCGGAATTCCACGGTCTGTCCATGAATGCCATTGGCATTCCATATGCAGAAAGAGAGGCTATTGAATTGGGGTCGTCTATCCATAATGAAGATTAAAACTGCATTTGGGAGTAGCTAGAGCTGTCTTCACTGCAGCGCAGATGTCCGTGGTCATCTGGTCTAGTCGCTTGGTTAGACTGACCAACATATTTAGAACAGTCTCCAATATTTTACTCAGTCCTTTAGATTCCGCCGGAACTGGAGCAGCTGAGGGAGGCCAATGTCGTGGTTGGTTGTTTAACAGATCTTCTGTGCAGGAGATCTGCGGGTTTTTATGTTCTTGTTGGTCGACCAGATTGGAGTCAGAAGTTGCAGCAGTGGTCGACTGTGGACCAGCAACTTCCGAAAAGAGGCGACCGTCAGTCTCACTCGATTTTCTGTGTTTCTGGTACTTTCAATGCTTCCTAGTCATCCTAGTGGGCTTCGTCTGTTCTTTGCCAGTCGGCGGAGAGGAAGTATTTGTTTTTTGATGCTGGATAGCGGAGACGCTCTGTAAATTTTCTACCGGTGGCTGTAGATCCTTCTTGCGATGTTGTTTGGCGGTATCACTATTGGCTGGTAGGCCTCTCTGGCGATCTCGTGCCTTCTTGTACACTGGACAGCCTCTATAGGACGCAACATGGCCGCCCCCACAGTTCAAGCACTTAGCTGTGTCGTGTCCTTTTCTCAACGTGCACTGTTTTGTTTCATGTGGGCTGGCACACTTTACACAAGCGGGAGGCATTTTACAGTGCTTGGCCACATGACCAAAATGTTGACAATTAAAACACTGAGTGGGTCCAGCTGTAGCTCTCAGTTTTTCCGTTTGAATCTTGAGGTGGCAGATGCTCTCCACCTTAAAGATGGGCCTATTCTCAGGGATTTCAGGAAGAACGACAAGGAAAAGAGGCATGACCTCATTGCTTCCTGGGCGGCGCAGCTGAACCACTGTCTGGACATTGAAGCCCATATCTTTTAGCTCGAGTCTGATGTCGTCAGTGGCCATAGTCCGGGGAATCCCACGGAGTACCACCTTCAGAAGTGGCACTGCTCCAATCGGAAAGGTATAGTAAGGAATGTTGCTAGCTTGCAACATCTCAGTGGCTGCTGTGAAGTCTTCAACGGTTGTAAATGTGAATTTTATTTAGTCCCCTCCAGCCGATTTGGCTGAGAAAGGGTTTTTCGCGACGTCACCCACTTTGTCGTGCAGAGTTTTATAATTCTCTTCAAACTGCACAACAATTGGCGGGATATGCGCACTTCTGGTAATCTCTGATGAATCGTCCTGAATTGGTTCGAAAGGATTGGTTGTTTCCATCGGGTCAAGCGTTGGTGGTGGCCTCGCTGTACGGCGAGGGAAGACAAAGCCCTCGTCACCTGGTTCCACACTTTTCTGGTAAGTGTGGCTATCCTCATTGCTCTTGGGACCCTGGGAACGACGCCCTCTTACTCCATTCCGCCCGGAGACCGAGGCTGTAGTATTGTCGGTGGCTTCCATGGTCTTCTTACAGTATTTTGTGCCTTAGCTTTCTTTGGTTTCTTGGCTGTACCTAGTTTCGACACTGCTAGACTGCTAGATTTGCTCACCTCATTGTTTCTGTAGTTGACGGCACGTGGTTGTTTATTGTATGTCCTCTCGGTGTTAATTCTTTACTCACCGTGTACACATCACCGTGTATACGCTGAATGTTAAACACAGCGGCTGGTGTAGCGTCTTCATCCATTGCCAAATCCTTATCCGTTGTCGCACTTGTCACAACGACCGTAGGCATTGAGACGCTCGACGCGCGCGGCGCGGAAGTGCAAGGCAGCCTTTCTCGTCACCCATCTGTGCGGCTCCTCTGGTCACGTACTGATGGGTGGCCGAGCTTAGTTCTATCGAGTTATTCAACTTCGACACGACACGTAATTTCTTGTCACTTTCGAAAACAATAACTATCTACAACAATCACACGTCCAGTCAAAATACACACACGTAATAATCACCAATTGTCACATACGATAATAATTCTCACATACTTCTGATCAGTCCACTCACTACCTCTCCAATCTCACCTATGGGTCTAATATAGCCAATCTGTATGTTTTCAAAGTATGAACATGAAATTTATTAATAGATCTTAGATTAACTGCCTGCGAGATAAACAAAGTCTGTTGAGGATGTTTACAGAGTGACCAATATAACATTACAGAGTCTGATACACGCACTGCCTGTCTGAATGTTCGCATACTAGTGAACAGATTTTAACGAAGCTGCACATAATAAATGATATAAAACACTTTTTATCCAGAGTAGTACTATACTTCCTGATGCTACAGAAACCAAAACTGCAATTTTAAAATGTTTTTCTCTGTCTGAATAAAAAGCAAAAATTAATTAATGGATTTTAGATAAAGTACACATCGTGACTGCTTACGTAACTGGGTAATATACAGGATAATTTTTATCCCGATTAGTAACATAGTTTAAGATAAACCGAAAATGAAAAGTAATGACCGCTTTCCATACGGACTAACATAGTAATAGTTTATGTCAGCAATTAATATGCAGGATAGTTTTTATCTGGGTCAGTAAAATGTTTCTTGACGACAGAGAGACCAAAACATTAAATTTTAAGATCTTTGTCCATGTACGAGAGCCCCACATGAGTTTTGATTTGGTTTCAGTATAACTGCACATAATGATGGCTTATATTATCAATTATGTTAATTGATAATTTTTATCTCTATTAGTAATATTATTCGTCCTTGACAGAGAGAACAAAGTTTTAAAATTTAGAGCTTTTTCTCCGTGTGAATGGATCTTGCAATAACCAACCATTTCAACGAAACTGTAATTAGTGATCAGCGATAGCTTATGTTACATTAGTGATATCTTACATTATTTTTCGATGTGACAAGACACACTGTGAAATAATCAGAGGAGCCACTAATTCTGTTCTTCAGTAATAGAATCTATATATTTATATACATACAAATAAGCCAATCTATTCATACACTTCTACGTTCTAGTGGAGAAGCTACACATAACTGAGCGTAATGGGCGAACGGTAATGCTCTGGCATCGCATTCGGAAGAGCACGGGTTCGAATTCCCATCCGAGCATCCAGATTTGGATTTTCCATAGTTTACCCAAATCACTCCAGGCGAATGCCGGCATGTTTCCTTCAAAAGGCCATGGTCAAATTCCTTTCCGTTTCCTGTCACCAGTCGTTTCCCACTTCTTATGACCTCTACGTCGACCAGGTGTAAAGCCATAAGAAAAGGGGGGGGGGGAAAGAAAGAAAGAAGCTATATGAACAATATTGAAGTATGCCTGTGGGTCATTCTCAGAAATAAAATGTTCCCAATTAGTTGGAGTTTCAAAGAAAGGTAGAAACAAAAATGCGCCAAAGGTATTTAAAACATTTGTGTGCAGCTTAAAGGAGAGCAGGAGCTCCAAGAAAGAGGAATAAACCGTCCAAATGCCAGGTGTAATTCTGATCCATGTTAAGTAACAATCTAACCAATACTTTCGCTACATTGATGCTCGAAATACAAAGCTTTTATCTTACACATCTACGGACAAAGAATTTAAGGAATACTTCTATATATCAAAAGAATATTATGTAAATATAAGCATCTAATGATAGATATATCGATTTTAACGCAATACATACTTTTATTTCAGTGTTCTGTCAGTTAATTTATTCGCGGATGCTTGGAAATGTTGTTAAATAACGCGCATTACCAGGAATAATGGCGTAAAGCGTGACGTCATTTCGCGACGTCATAAATTACGTTATGTCGTAACAGACTACGTCATAGCTGACACAGTTGCTTATTATAATATTATATATACATTCTAGTTAGTGGTGCCAACCATAGTTTATAATAAAGTATCATACTATATTTTTGATCGTTGTACTTTACCCTAACCATAAACTATGCGGAAATACTTTATTTCTGGTAATATATAAAATCCATGGGACGAAATGCTCTTGTACGTAATTAATTTCCAAATGATTTAGTAGTGTTTATGACAAAACGAAAAGAAACGCAACTCCGGGATCGAATTTTTCTAAGCGGAACGGAAAAAAGTCACTGATCCACGACACAACACTTACTCATATACTTGGAAATAGTTGTTCTCTGCCTTCTACAGCTTCCACCATTTCACCTTTCACCGAAAGAGTAATGAATGTAAAATGGTTGAAAGAGAGGACCAGGAGGCCTTTAAATTAAATTAAAAATGAGTTATTCATTTATTTATAAATTTAGATTTACATTGTAATACCAGTTGTAACACTTCTAAAGGAAACAAAAAATTTGTAGCTAGTTCCATTAGCACCAAAAAAGGTGCTTTTAAGGCAACGACTTCCTAAATGTTAATATACTTTCTTCTCTTTCATGCACTATATTTTACTGTTCCAAATATAAATACTCTTTATTTTTTTCGAAAAAGTTGGCAACCCTAACTATAGCTTTGGCAGACACGCAAACAGAAAAGCAGATAGACAGATACATAAAAAAAACAGTAAGGTTTTCGGGCTCAATGAAACTATTAGCTGTTAAACGGCGAAAATTTGTGCTATTAAAATAATTGTCCTGTGGAGCCAAATATGAAGAACTTAAGTATTGATAATACCACAAAGTACATATATTCCTCTCTTTTCTGTCTTTGTATTTGGTTCACAAGGATTGATATGCTCAGAAAACGTATTAAATGAAAGTCTTCTCCGTCAATGTTAACGTCTCTATTTTCTTCTTTTAGTTGTCTGTCTGTCCGAAGATTGGTTGTAGCAATTCTCCATGTATGCCGCTTCTCTGGCTTTAGGGGTTAATCTAGCTTAATCTTCCTATCTGTTTTTTTTTTTCCATCTTTCTTTCCTTCAATAATCAACTTAAGCAATCCATTGTGACTGAAAACATGGCCTATCGTCTTATCTCTTCATTTACCAGAAACTTCGTTGCTCTTCTGAATACTTCATCATCACTAATGACATAATGCATCCAGCATTCGTCTGTAACTCCAGACGTCAGATGCCTCCATCCATTTCCTTTCCACCATCCCTATGGTCCATGATTCACTTCCATATAGGGCTATACTCCAGATATATCTTTTTAGAAGATTCTTACGCGTTGACAGGCTGATGTTGTTCGAAGTGGAAATTATCTTTCGTTTATTAAAAGAATGTTTAGGTTGGATGATTCGTGATGATATATCTTTTCTGCTTCTCCCATCTTCTGTGACTGTACTACCCATGTATCTGAATTCTTTAACTTGTTGAATTAATTGTTCGTTTAATTTTAACTGTATCTGTTTTTGATCGTCCCTGCCGCAAACTAATACTTTAATCTTATTTTGTTTCTTTTCAGATTTTAATGGTCAGGAAGGACCTCTTCTATTTCAGCAAGTGTTTCACCCAAATCACTTTTATTTTCCGAAACAATTGCAATGTCATCTGCAAATCTTAGTTTATATATATATATATATATATTAATATTGGCTTTCGGCAACTAAGCCATTTAGCCAGCTCAAATGTGTTTACGATATCTCTTCGAGTGAATCAGTTTTGTCCAGTACGTTAATGATTCCTAAGTATAGACACCACAGGACGGACAGGACATTCACACAGACACACAACACTTAAACATCCATGCCCGCGGCCGGATTCGAACCGGCGACCTTCGGCACGCGGAGCTAGTGCTCTAGCCCCTACGCTACCGAGGCCGGCCAGTCTATATATAAGTAAAGAATAATATTCTTGTAACGTCAGCAAGAAAATATTTGCGACTAAATTCCGTTACTATCAGCAAAGAACACATTTTAAAGCAAACCCTGTTTGATGTAATCCGTATTTACCTGCTGTGGCGGAATTTCGCATGTATAGGGTTGGTGGTAGAATTGGCGTGTTCACGCTGATGCTACATCTGTTTTTGTGTCTGCAGAGGAATGTCTATACCTGCCGGACAGAGGAGGGAGAGGAAGTGAAAGTGGACAGCAGGTAGAAAGAGAATTGCCAGCACCAGCATTCCAAGCTTCTGGTAGAGGTCCTTCAACTTTTCCAATATCCTGGCTGTGGCAAACACACTCTTTAAAACAACACTTTTTATGGTTTGTTCGCACGTCTTTAAAAGGTAGCGATTTTTATTTTTTATCCCCAGATTTTTCAATAAAGAAGATGTTACAATTTCAATTACAATTAAAATTGAATCTCTTTCTCATAAATTATGAAACGATAGTTAAGCATTCGTTATCATTGGGGTTCGGATCATTAGGACCAAACAAATAGAAAAATATGCAGGCAAATATGACCTTAAAAACAGTCAGATATGACCTAAAAATAAAATAATATGATCAGGCATTTAAAGTTACTATACATCGAAACATGCTCAGTTATGCATCATTTAATTTATCTAGCAGTGTCGCTTTCATGTAGACAGCATAACTTGCTTCCGTGCACTCACTGCACCATTGGAACACTAAATATTAAATCATTTTGTTAAAGTCACTTTAATTTCAAATAAATGAACTTTTTCGTCTGTATTAAATTTTTCCAAATTCCTTTACGTAGCTCCGTCAATTCACACTTTCAGAAAATTTTGTTTTCCGCATGGTGGTGATAACTGATCTACTGCATATTTAACACTGACTGAGTATTATTCTAAAAAGTACTGGCGACAGTGAGACATTGATTGACGCGGCTCGACACAGGAATGCGACTGCTGCATTGACGAGATTAAAAGAAGGCCGGAACTTTAATTTTTATACAGTGACTGTAATGTATAGCTTTAATTCTTGACTGGTGAATTCTGACCAATCCCGTGACAATTAGTTTTGTTTTTTCCTCCAATGTGTAATAGAAATACAGTTTTGTGAACAATTACCATCATAACTTCTAGTGAATTCACGATAATATTAAAAAAATTACCAGATTTTTGCTCGAAATATGAGCAGATGACCATTAATATTATAGTAATAACCCAAACCTAGGAAAATGGCCTGAATATGCATTTATATGCGATATAAAATACATTTAAACGCAATTAGAAACGATCAATCAGTGTTTAATTCAGCATTACACCTCGAAATCAAGGCAGGAAAAAAATATGAGTTGTCATAAAGATCCGAATGCTACTTATAATTTTAATAACTGGATTACTATGCTATGTTTTAGTTTGCCATCAACTGTGATACAGGGTACATTTCTGAATTATATTGGTGAGGTGAATTACTATTACAACTAGCTGTTTAATGATAGATAAATATGCAGGCTGTAATACAGTTCGCAATACTGTATTTGACACAGAAGTAGCGAACGGCAGACCCGCCAGTGTGTGTGTGTGCTCTGAGACACCGCACGCTGGGTAGGGAGGTACAACCAGGCCCTCGTGTACCGCTGTCCTGACTGTTGCTTTTAGGTGGTATTCTGCAGTCACCAAGGCGAACCATGAACGATACATGTCACAAACAAAAAATACACTTATTACATACAGAACATAGTTACACGTTCCACACACCACGACGCATCACTTTCTCCAATGGTGCGTAGTACGCCCTGGCAGTAGGTATAAAAAGTGATGATTCGATACAAGTAAATACCAGTAAGTACTCGATACTTTGTTTCGATACCAAGCACTTTGCGTATTAGAATTAATTCATTCGATACTTACTCGGTATCGGAAGAAAAGTACTTGTATCGAATCGAAAGTATCTAAACGCATCAACCCTGCTACGCCACATAGCCTCACCTGCCAAATTAATTTCCTGCGAGGTCAAGTTGGTAGCATTGAAAAATCAAACAAAATCAGTCTTATAATAGGCAATCTAATCTCAAGAGTTTGTTTTAGGTCTCTATTTCATTGTAATAATGTTCTACTTAGCGCGCATTTCGCTATACCTGGCCAATGGTCGCTCCCGCGCAGCCACGCAAAAAAATGAAAAGGTATGGTTCATAAGCAACTAAGTAGCCCATGTGAATCGGAAGAAGAAGCTGCTTCAGTAGGCGTTTCACAGGAATATTGCTTCTGGAAACATCACAAAGAAAAAGAAAACACACCGTAGTGACAAAGTCTCTCTCTACTTGTCAAACACTGAAATGTCTCTAAGAAGCAATCCATTTACAGAGTGGGAAGAAATGGAACTTATAGACTATTTCCTTGTCTGTATAAACACGCACAACAGTATCTTTTTGTTGTAGCAACGTCAGTATTGGGTGAATGTTTGTTTTCTAATGCGGGTGAAACAATGACAAATAAAACAAACAAGCGGTCCCCAAAACATTTGGAACGATTGCTTTTTTGGGAAACCTTCGAAAAGCGGACTTTTATTGTTTAAAAGTGTTAAAACTATAATAAATAAATATTTGAAGATAAGAAAAAACCTTCAAAGTATGCATACAATGTGAGCTTTATTATAATTTTAATAAATAAATTAAAATGTTTACTGAGTGTTATTTGATTTTATTACACCAGGCAGATAAAATAAATAATTTAGCAACATGTCACAAATATTTTTATATTTCGACATTAATTTAAGAAAAGTATCGATATGAGTAAGTATCGATACTTTTACAGTACTCATATGAGTAAGTATCCTAAGACAATTTGAGTACTACTCGTTTGAGTAGGTATCGATACTTTGCTGGTATCTGAACATCACTAGGTATAAAATGCTGGGCGTCAGTAATGGCTTGTGGTAGTAAAACGAAAGCTCCACATTTGGCCAGGCCAATGATGAGTAAAGGTGGGTTCCCACGACCTGCGCATTCGCCGGCCGGCCCGATCCAGCTACCAAGGAGCAGGCCGTATGAAGGGTCCCGCCTGTGCTTGCAGCTATGGCGCGCCTCTATCCATCGCCCAGTCGGTAGAGATCAAAGGCCCGACTGAAACACACTAGGCAAGACGGAAGGGAGGCGTCGAGGGCTAACAAGTGGCGCGTGCTGATCCGTACACTTCGGCTGTTGTGGGGCGGCCTCCAAAACCACGCGCCGTCGGAACCCACCTTTAGACTCACAAAAGGCAGCCGACGAAAAATATTGGGAAAAGATGGTGAAGAACAAGTAGTTTATAGCACCGGCAAGGTAAATGGACGGTTATGTCGGTTCTGGAGAGACCGGATTTGAATGACGATTCGGGTAATATCAAGATGGGGATACCGCTGCAGCCTCGTGTAGTAAACACACAGATCACGTGGTATATATGACATATGACATCATTGTGACGTATGGTCCAGGCTGCATTACAACATAAACTCAAATGATGATTGACGTAATCATATTTTATAAATATGTGTTTCGGTCGTAATGCAGCCTGGACCAAAGTGAAATGTAACCATAACGCACGATATTGCAGACATCCAATTTTCAGATCATATCTATAGCTGTTACAGTGTTGGAACGTGCAGACTTAATACGTCACAATGATGTCATATACACTACGTGATCTATGTGTTTACTACGCGAGGCCACGACGGTATCCCCATGTTGATATTACCCGACGATTCAACCGCACACGTTTCGATTTCCCGAAGTGCCTACAAAGAATTCCCAGCGTGGTCTTCCCGTATGAGCCATTCCATTTAATTTTTTTTTTTGATAAAATGCCTACTATAATGACTCCGCTCCCAATGACGCATGACATGCCTGCGAAAAAAGAAAACTGTAAGGTAACTTTGGTTCAACTCTAAAATACATGTAAACATCAAGTACAGTACGTTACCATATACTGTTTGCGGTACGAACTACGATTGTTAAATACAATTGCAAATGAAGGAATATATGATTGATTTTGACCAAAACTATACCAAATGGCTTAAATTACAGCTTTCGTTGTTCTCCAGATTCCTGTAGGATGACCTTTCGGCCACTGTAGTATGGCTGAATCGACCGATGATTCAATGAGGGACGTCTGATGCGTGGTGTACAAGGGTCAGAGTTGAGCATTTGTTCTCATTAGCAGCCGAAAACAATGTCAATGCCTGATACTGGAAACACTCTTCAAGGGCCCAGTAAAGCAAGCTTGTGCGGACTTACGGTACACCCGCCAGTTATTGCATATAGGTGAAGTCACCAAGTACCTAAAGCTCCTGCCGCTTCCCATAGGATTCCCATTATAACCATCGGCTCCAGAAGGAATACAACGGAGTCAGTTTCCATCTTCCGGCCTTTATTTACCTTCCCGCCGAGTTTACTCCATGGTACTCATTGGATGGAAAGGAGAGTGGACATGGAAAACCGTTCCGGACTTTCAGCTTCGGAGAAAAATCCTCGGCTTCATCGGAGGTCGAGCACTGATCGTCCGATCCGCAGTTAGACGCTCTATCACATCAGCTAAAACTGCGAGAAGATACAAAACCAAAATTCTTCAGCGTTTTATAAATTGTTTACTTTAGTGATGAACATTCAATGTTAAAGAACATTACAAAGCACGTAATAGATTAACCAAGTTCACAACCCGAAGGTTGAATGGATGTTCCGGAAGCCGACATACTTCTCTTGCAACCGAACGTGAAATATGTAATGATAAATTTAAAAAAAAAGTTAAACTAAAAAGCACAACTGATGATTGAAAGGAACGATACGTTTTGAAGCAAAATTATGTTGCTGTCCGAATTAATAGGATAACAGACAGTTGTGTAATGCCTTATCCAGAAATAAGTTTGTCGTATGTTCATTGGAATAACATACTCTTGACACACGTAAGAAACGACGAATCACATGAAAGATTACAGAACGTTTCAAAAATGTGGCCCTGGTTCCATATCGCTATTTACCCGTCAGTGTGGCCGAGGCAGGATAGAGTCCTGGTCCCCGTATACCGTCCGTCCTGACTGCGGCTTTTAGGCGGTATTACGCAATCATCAAGGCGAATACCGGGATGGTCCCCAATCTCCGCCTCAAAAACTACAAATAAATAAATAAAATTAAAAATCTCTTAGCGCACACAGAATATAGTAACACGTCCCGCAGACAGATGGCAGGACAACTGTCCTCCCCGGGAGGCGTCAGTCTCAGTGAAAAGTCAGCCAAATCACAATACTTTGCACCCTGAAAGAAGCGGACGCTGCAATAGCGAGAGAAATGTAAAGAATAGGAAGAGACTTCATATTGCTATTTATCTGCAGTCACCTACAGATTAAGAATGAAAGCCTTACCAAATCAAAGGGCGGAGCGTGGAGTCTCAAGTGGCTACCGCTAGATGGGTCTCATAGCACATCAGTAGCATCCAGCCGCTGTCGCCCCCTATATGATGAACCGCGTACCAGGCACCTCGTGAAGAAGCACAGTTCCAGCTCACATGAAGCGGAAATGTTCGGATAGTTTACCAATTATCGCAAGTAATAATATTCTCTGCTAGGCACCCGCTGGTGCTGCGTCGGTAGCTGTAGCAAGAACTGTCAGACTGACTAATGATCGTCACACGTTTAACTAGTCGTTTCTGTTTGAATCTCTTGGGATGTTTTCAATGTACCACATTCAGTTGGTTATGGCTATCTTCTCTGAACACATTTTCCGACTTCAGATTGCGTAAGTTAGGTGTTTTTAAGATAACTCAGCGACTAATGTTATCAGCAAGGCAGAGAGTCTGTGTGTGGGTCATTGGTTCGACTTCAGCGTTACGTCTGGCAGTTGTAGAGAAAAACTCAGAGGAAACAGTTTACTCGTTAAATCCACGGAAACTTTCGTCCTGCATAACAGCAATTGATCCATTCATGTCTTGAATTAACGCAATTCAGTTAAATGCTCATTCCAGTAGGCTTCTCAGAAAGGGCGAAGAAAACCATTGTAATAGGGTTGCAGTTGAAGACCAATTTTTTATCTTTTTTTTTAAAGGAAAAAACTTTTACCGAAACGTCTTCATATTTCTTCTTCAACTCACTAAACTGAAATTCATATTTCAGCTAGAGACATCAGATACAAGTCGTTTCGACTTTGGAACGGGTACAAGCGAGTCGTTAAGCCTTGAAAGATGTATGCATTTGCGGAGTATATTTTCCTGAAAAAACATGACGTTGCTCAGATAAAATAAACGGTTGCACAAAACACACGCATTCCAAAACACCGAATGATAAGCTTTTCAGAAATCCACTTATCTTCCCGGAAAAATTGCACAAGATTGACCTGTCAATATTCTGTCAGAAATAAAACAGGCGAACGAATTTTTGAGCATTCAATAGTTGTTGGCACCGTAATTGAGCGGTAACGTGTAATTTTCTTAGAACCAGAGATTTGTGCTCCGAAAATCGATAACTGCTTACCTGATAAACCCTACACATAGTACAGAGGTAGTAAAATTCAAAATGGTGGCAGAAATCACATGAATTGAATATAACCATTCATGCTCAATCTTTTTTGTTTTTTTTTTGTTTGCTTTGGGTTTTAAGCTCGTTGATGTTGAAGCCGTTAAAGCCGGAGAAGATGGAGAAGTAAGGAACGGGAAGGCATTCGGCACTCTGAGCGATTTAGGGGGACCATGGAAAACGGAAATCTCGATGGCCGGAGGGTATATGAACCAAGTCCTTCCCAAAGCAAGGCTCGCGGTTCTGTACCAACTGTACGCTTTACTAATAAAGCACACGCTATAGCAAAATTTTCAAAATGCTCCTATGTATACCAGAGAAACGATGTGCATGGGGATGTCACGCTTATCCGTATTACGTTCGGATTATATGAACTAAATGTATCCTTCCATGTCCCACTATCGCAATTCAGGGAGAGAGATAAAGAAAAATCCACATTAAATGCTTAAGGCTTAAATCACTCGAAAAGGAGGGTGTGTGAAGCCAGCTGTAACCCTGGAGTCTATGTTAAATTCCCAAGGTGCTAAGCAGCAGATAAGTCTGTATATTGCTGTTTAAATGTGACTACGTTTGTTCACTATTTGTGGATCTCCCATGATTCGCGGAATGTGGCCGAAATTGTTACCTACATTCATTATGTTTAGTTGTTTAGATACGACCTAATTTAATCGACTGTTAGATAAGTTGCATTTATTTATTTGATTCACCATATGATACATTTCAGTGTCTACCATGGTTTTGTCACTGATTATAAATTCATAAGGTATACAATTTACGCAATTTGTAATTACCTTTTTAAATGTATATAAATGGGTGTAAAAAAATTATCCCTACTTCTCCACAAAAACTAATTTATCGAACAACGAAATTTTATATAAATTGACTTAATTTAAATATTCCTCTATAAAGTAGTAAACATTTTCAATTAGATACAACTTTAGCGTTTTCTTAAATGGTGCTGTTTTTTCTTTGTCTCTTAATTTCGTGTGGGGGTTTGTTGTATAGTTTCACTCCCTGGTGGAAGAAACTGTTCAGACTTTTACTTTTTAACTTCCTATCTATCTGGCGAACCTTTTTTAATCTTATGGAATATGAATGGCAGAAACTGTCTTTGGCAAATTTATGTAAGCTTTTTTTGTTAATATACCGTAACGCAATTGAAGATGTAACGGGATGTAACTGTCACAATGCTATTTTTGGGGTTATTCTTGAGGCTTTAGATGTTATTATTGACTATTTTTGCAATTTGAAAAATTTTTTTTCGCAGTTCCCAATATAATACTACAACAGTATAAAAGGGAATGAATGTTTGAAAAGTATATCACTTTGGAGCAATCGTTATTTCAAACTGGAGCTAGAATTCTAAGATCAAAACATGCTGTAGATATTTCTCGCATTTCCCAGTGTGTCATCCCACTTTAACTCATAATCAAAAGTCATTCCTAGGAATTTTTCACTAGTAACACTCTCAATGTTTTAGTTCAATGATTTAGTTGTAAATCTTTTTGTTGAAATCTCCGAACAGAAATGAATTTTACTGTGTTTGTCTAAATTTATATATTGAGGGTCACGTTGCATTTTTGGGACCAGTTGAAGTAATTAATATGTAATTATTTATAATAATATGCCTTAATAACAATTCCGTGTAGTCTTTTTTACTGGTTGCGCTGTCCGCCTTATCATAGCCGCCTAAACTAACTAGGCAATCCTAACGGGTATAGGTACATTTTCACGTGGAATCCAAACTACAGAAGCGTTCTGGCGTACATCACATACACAAAGCAAGCTTTTCAGAAGAGAAGGTTGGTTTAAGGACCTTTTTTAAAAAATAAAATAAAACCATATCCAGCCGAGATCGGGATTCAACTCATGGACCTATCAATCCCCAGTTAGAGGCCTTAACCAATAAACAAACAGGCCATTCCAACTATGCCGGCCATTGTTTCATTTAATTTAATTGTGATGCAGCGCGCGCTTCGGTGGCAATTTTCCTACACACCTATTTTTCCCCCCTTTCCTCAACCCACCTAATTTTGCCCTCTACAAATTTTAACTTTAAAATGTTACAACGTTTTTTGTAAATTATTCATCAACTAGCTGCCCCGACAGACTTCTTTCTGTCAAAAGTTATTGTCCTATCGTAGTCCAATAGAAAAAATAAATAAATAAAACGTGTTACAGAGTGACCACATGATTTAATGTCTCAATAATGAACATCGATTACTAACAAAAATAAGTTTTCTATTTCATACACTGCAAGACGTTAGTAATAATGTGATGATATTTTTATTGTAATCATTTGTGGTACACGATATTTTTTGTTTGGTTATCTGGCGCGTAAACAAATAAAGCTGACACCTTTCCAAGGCGGGAGAAGGCAACATACAACTGTCCATCAGAGAAGCATGGGTTTTCAAGATTAATGCCGCAAACACTCAAAGACTGACCCTGGGATTTATTTATGGTCATAGCGAAAGCAAGCCGCACTGGAAATTGCAGTCGTTTAAATTCAAATGGTACGTCAGTTGGTATCAACACATATTCTCCCTTATATTTTCCCTTTGGAATGGTTGCTTCGATCACATTGTTCAGTAATTTTTTCACTGTAAGCCGTGTGCCATTAAAAAGACGCGGTTGGTTGATATTTCGCAGCATTATGACCACCGATCCTACTTTTAATTGAAGATTATGAGGCAGCAATCCTGTCAAATCCAGTGACTTCAAAAATTCTGGTGGATAGTTGACGACATCATCTTGGTTACTTGCGCAATCAACTGAATTGTATATCCTTAATTCACCGGCAATTTCATTTTGAATTTCGAAATTTATTTAATTTACGTCAGTGTTTTTGTCTCTGTAATATATTTCGGTCGTTCAACCAAAAAATTGACAGGAAATGTAATGCAGACAGTCAAAACGTTTAGAGGGATTTTGTCATTACCAATGCCAATGAGTTGTTTTGAAAACATTTCTTGAGATCGATCATTTTGCAATTCCAAAGATAATCATAAAGCGCCTTTGTTTTGTTTTGATTGACTGGCAGTAATATTATTTTCGTTGATGACACGCAAACATTTTTTTCCCTTCGAACTTTACTTTGGGCATGCATAGATTATTAATATCCATACAGTCTAATCAACTTGAAGGAATACCAGAGCTAATCCTGACACGCCTTTGTTTTGTTTTGATTGGCTGGTTTGTATGGGAAAATAAAGGTGTTGATTTTACTATTTTCCTCGCAATTTTTACGTTTTTTCTCTCCATAAGAACCTTCCTTGTGGATTAACGAAAATATGAAGGAAAAAAAATTAGCCGAATTGGTCGAACCGTTCTCGTGTTTTGCACTTAGCATCACATTTGGCGATTCATTTTTATTTATATAGAAGATTTTAAAAGTTAGAAAGTATTATTACTCGTAGCCAATTCAACCATCGTGAATTCTACCTGAACATAGTTTAAAACGAATGAAACCCATCACTACAAGGCTTACCACAACATTCTTAAAATAATAGGAAAAGTGTGGCTCGATCGTCAGACGATAATGCATATCGCTTCTTAACTGACATACCAGTAATCGATTTTGCTTTTTAGGTATTCTTAATATTGCATCCTTCTAAACTGATGAATTCTATTTTCATAGTCGAATCTTTCGTGGTAGGCGGCATGGGTGTAAATGTAAACACACTGAACAAATAAACACACAATTGGTTTTCGAGAGAAGCGAAAACTTAAAAGCAACCAAGAAAATGCACGCACGGAGGAAATAATGATAACACACTTACGTTAGTGATATTATTTTCGCTGATCACACGCAGGCATAGTTTAATATCCATAGAGCCTAATCAACTTGAAGTCATACCAAAGATAATCCTAACGCGCCTTTGTTTTGTTTTGATTGAGGAAAAAGAAAAGGGCTGTTTTAAGGGTTTTTCCGGCAATTATTCGAATTTTTCTCGCCGTAAAAACTATCCTTGAACTCCAAAGAACATTTAAAAAAAAAATGGCCATATTGGTCCAGGCGTTGTTGAGTTATGCGCTTACCAACACATTTTGCGATTCATTTTTATATTATAGATTAAAATGTTACAAAGTTTTTTGTAAATTATTCATCAATTCTCTTGGTAATTTATTCCAATCTCTGACCCCCTTACTTACGAAAGAAAATCTTCCCACACCCTTGTGCCTGAAATCTATTGCCAGCTTGTGGTCATGGTCACTTTTGCTTTCCATACATTACTTTTAATTCTTATACCAATATCTTTCCACTATTCATCACCAATATACATCTTATACACTCCAATGACTCTCTTCACCCTCCTCCTGTCTTCCGATGAATCCCATTCCAGCTTATTTATCATATCACTGTGTTCTGCTGTAATTTCCAGAGACAAATCTAGCAGCCTGTTTTTGCACACCCGCCAACACCTGTATTTGGTACCCAAAATGTGAGTCCCATGCTACACCACCATATTCAAGCAATGGTTTGACCAAAGTTTTTTTAACCAAATTCCTTTACGTATCTCGTATATCAACTCATCACTCTCAACTAGTGAATGGTTTTTAAACCTTTTCTTACTACCTATCAAATGTGCTCTGCCCAATTGAGGTTGTTATCAAACGTTATGCCAAGATATTTACATTTCAAATCTTTAACCAGCAATTCCTTCCCCACCCTATAATTAGAATTAACCTTTAACTATTTATCTCTACTTTGACATTGTTTTTATATTTTGCTGATTTAGTATTTGTAATAATGACTGCAAATTTAGTTATTTTCATTTATCTCTAGACACTTGATTTTTTTTTTACTTCGTTTCTATAATCTCCAGTAATTTCTAGCTGAAATAGCTGCATGATTAGCATCAGCATTCGTTACTGGATGCTACTTCCGTTCACGTCCATGAGGTGCTGCCATCTGGTGGCTGCATGTTGCACCACGAGCCAGTAGGACGCCACCGTAAACCTAATCTGATACCTGCAATACAAATTTCTTTTCTTAATATTTGCAGTATAATTATGCGTTAATTCTTATTCAATCCTGAAAAATTACGAGACGTCTTCCTAGCGCAGATATTTACCTATTACTGAGATTCGATCACGCTTCTCAGGTACCAGTACAATGCGAATGCTGAAAAGAAACTTCTTCCTTTACTTGAGATACTAGAAAAATCTAAAAATATCATCTTAAAATTGTGCATATTGTGTCATAACACAAAGAATGCTCTTCACTGAATTTCCCCCCGATAAATCAATGTTTTCTATTCAAAATTTACTGTATTCTGTGTTTAAGTTTTAATTGTAAATTCAGTATTCATTTAATATTTCCTAAATTGTTTTAGACAAACACTAATAATAGTGAAACTTAAGTATATCTCCTTTTAAAGAAGCAAAGGTACTTCCTTTTCTTAAAAATGTAAAAAAGGTAAGTTTTCGGTTCAAAAATTAAAGTTACGTTTCATTCTTCCTACTGAAGCCTAGGATACGGACTGACTGCTGTAAGGCCTCAGGGGCCCTTTTCAGCCAATCTAACCTAAAGGTACAGGGAACGGTGGGAGTTCGGGTATCTTGAAGGAACAATCCCGCCATTCGCTGGAGGGATCTGGGGAAACCACGGAAAACCGAAATGCGGATGGCCGGACGGGATCTGAATCCACGTCCTCCCGAATATCAAATCAGAGGATGTTTTTCGTAAGATATTCTGTCGAAATGGAAACCGTTCGCATGCATATTGGTTGGAAGCATAGACTATCATCTTCATTTCAGACTTAAGCAAGTGTGAGTATTTACTTTTGTGTATAAGGGAGTCGGGTAATGCAGTAAACTACGCAGGGAAATACTGAAAAATTTACCTCATACGACAAGAGAGTTTGGAAGAAAATTCGTTGAGATGCAAAAAAAGATGTGCAGTGAAATTTCCATCCGAGCGGATGCTCCATAGCAATTAATAAATCAAATGCAATTCATCTCATCAGAGAACAAAGTATTAGACTTCGAAGAATCCAGTTTCTCTTATTCTATCCGTCCTCTACATATTCTGTTCCATCTCACAGTGCTCTGATTGCTGACGTGCTCTTAGGAAATCACGTAAAACCGAAACCTGGATGGCTGGACGGGGATTTGAACCCACATTCCGCCGAATTCCAGGCCCGTGCATTACCGTTCCCCCACCATACTCGATAATACATGTTGAGAAACTTCCAATGAATTCCGTAGACAAGTAAATAAAAAGGTAAACAGCCTGAGGAAGCTATGCTTACTGTCTTAAAGTACAAACAAAAACGCATCGGGGAACATAATAACACCAAGAAAAATAAGTCAAATTCGTAATCTAAAGCTGAGTCAAGAAGTATTGCCTGATGAGAAGTTAATAATCTGAATAAAGATTAAAGCAAAACTGGGGGAGTTTACTTGTAAGTCTAAAAGTATTAAAGTCAAATATACGGCAACACGATCGACAGTGTGTATACGCAGTATCCGGTACGATAATCATTCGTATCTTCCTTCGAACGCTTGATGTGAAATAGACTCCAGATTCTCGGCAATTCAGAAAGAAAAACGGATTACAATGACCGTAAATAGGATATGTATGGAGGTAAGAAAAAATGTATGTCTATATTTGACATAAAATACAATTATTACGTAACTGCAACATGTTCACCTTCTTTGGGTGAGACAAACATTAATGAATATTTAGGCTCATGAAACAGATAGTAACAAATATCCATTTTTTCTGAAGAACAAAGAGCTCTTCTGTCCCTATGAATATGGACACCACGTCCAGAAGGAATCCAAGGGCTGCTCTCAGCCAGGTGTTGCTCTTCTTACTAGTCCGCTGTGTGGATGCTGAGAAATACGGATGCGAAAGGATTCTGCACCTGACACACGTAATCCAGGGGTTCAGACGACACAGCACAAATGAGCAGTCGATTAAAAAAAATTAAAAAAATATATAAAAAAATATTTTGCACCTATTCTGGGTACTTGGTGGAATCTTTTAAACTGTTTGGCTGTTACAGCGCCAGTGTTCGGCTTGCAGGTTCCCTCCTTTTAATCTGGCAGTCTTTGTGTTCTGCGGGACAGCCGGACTAGGCCCCTTAAACGCCGCGTCACACGAAATGAGTTCAAGAGGATGGAACAGCGCGAGGAACAGGTGGTTCAGCCACCACGGACAAAAAAAATAAAAAAATTAAACGAACAACGGTTCCATTATCAGCTGCACCGCAAATGAGGGCTATCACAGTAAAACTAAACCTCTTAGAGCTTCATCCGGAGATGTAGTGCATTTCGGTATCGTAGATGTTAAACAGTTCTGCTCACAGTACATTCTCTCAATTGTATCTTTCAGCAAATCGAGGAATTCGTTGGTGTCCTGAGATAACTTCCCTCCGAACATTTCTTCCCGGATGACAAGTCGGAGTACTCACTTCTTCACATAATCTTTGCTGAATCATCGAAGTTGTCCACGCCTCGTTATTTCATGATATTCAGCGGTCATTGTCTCTCATACATTGGTCGCAGAAGTTCCACGTTCATATGACAGCTGATCCAACATATTAAAAGCATTGAACGAAATTTCTCGTTTTAAAAAGCATATGTTTTCTATTCTCTCTCTTCTTCTTCTTTCTTAAAAAAAAAATAATAATAACTACTGTACCATACAGTTCTTTATTATTCTGGTTCTCAAGGATATGGTTAATACTAGAATTGTCAGTTTCACTTGACTTACAGCACTCCCTTCATCCTGTATTCGAAATAAGATTTAACGTTTATAACTAAACTTATACTAGGCATCTTTCTCGAGATAGCAATTTCAATACCTTTCAAGACTGTGAAAACGTTTTCGCTTTTCTTTAAAACTCTTAGTAAGTTAGTTCTCTGTATGCTATCTTTCTGGAAGGATATTTTGTCCCCACAAAGGGGATTAATACAGTTGGGCATCAATTGTACTGAAAATGTAAATGTTCAGACGTTTATAATATTGAATTTAACGATTATACAATACATGAAAGAGATTTATAAAATGATAGATTCCATACACAATCGAACCATCTTACCTATAAATATTCCAACTCGAATCTTAACAAACTCAATCAGATGTTTTTCATTCATGAAAAATTCCATCTAACAATAACTTCAAAACATGGGCATGTCATTTCGACAGCTTCTATTACAACTGCTTTACAAACATTTTTAATTTTTGGTACTATATGCATAAGACAAAGAACGGTTCTTGAAGCATTCATTCGTTTATGAATAGGCACTCTGTAGAACGCACAACGAATTCTACTTTCACTATTATTCTATTCTTTCTTCTTAACTTCTGGCTGGTGACTTGTCGTGAAGACTGTAATTATTCAAGTCAGAGAGGAACAACTGTGAAACAGAAAAACAAACCTGCTTACATTCGTCGTTTGTCAGGTAATCATTAGTGTAATTTTAATTAATGTCATTGAGATGAATGCAATCTGCATCGTAAAAACTAAAAAGGAGAAAATATTAGAGTATAAAATATCAGGTTAGTGCTAAATATGAAATTTGTAGAAATTCATTTGCTGCTATTGGAATAATTATACTATCGAAAGAAGAGCATGTATCTGGTATTAATGAAAATAGCAAAACATAATTCATGAAATTTCACCCGTTATTTGTTGCTATTTGTAAGACATCATAAGATGATTTCTCATTTCAGTAGAGTTATGAAGGAATGGAGCACTAACGGACCTAACAAAAAGCCTCTAGGTTATTCTTGTGGTTCGGGCCTTTTACTCGTGTATATGTGAAATAATAAAGCAAATATATGTTAATATCGATTACTTATAATTCAGTAGATAAACCTTTAAATAAAAGGTATGGAATAATGTAATAATTGTAAAAATACATGAGGATAACTTGCTAAAGAATCGAAATGTGCTCTCTAAATCGTTTCCGAGACCGAAGTGAACGAGGTGAGCAAGTAATGAACGCATATTCAATTCTTCGACTGATGATCGGTATCTAAGGTAGTGCGCCTATCGTAGTTATATCGGTGCACCCAAACACTCAGAAAATTACAAAACTCAAAAGTTTCAATAACAATATGAAAGAGTAGGCCTTAATATTAAGATAAAACAAAAAGTAAACGATGATTAAGATCACCAAAATGTCCAGTAGAGAAAAATTAAAAATACAATATTGATTATTCGCACACGCGTCTGAACAGGGCTCCACTACTCAGGGCATTCCCAAGTCACACTAACCGATCGAGATTCCTGAATGATGAAATAAACTTTTAAAAAGAAATAAAACTTACATAAAACAACAAATTAAAAAATAGAATTAATATTGAATTCTAAATACACCTGTTTCTATTATAAACGAATGTATTTTTTTAAATAAATACTTTCTTTCAAACAAAACAATAAAACTTCAACCTACTCGCTGGTTAGATCATTTACAAAATTAATTTATCCTACCTAAGGCATCTTAGTTGGTACTGCAGTTGTACAACAGTGGCTGCAATCTACATTCGTACGCGCCAACCACAGTACACTGCAACATTATATTACAGAGGTTATAAGCTCTTATCGTTGGGCTTGCAAAGTTCTTACATTTCGATATAGGTACACTGAAATGTTATTTTACAGTACGCCAGCACTTTAAAGGTTTGAACTGCGCAAACATTATTTCCGGTTTTCGCGAGCATTTCAGGACATTGGGGACTTTTTTTTTTGCGTGTGATGTGGGTCCCTAGGCTACTAAATGATGCCCTGTTGGCCACACAAACTCCACTGAATTGACAGTGGCGGAGGTTAGTCTCACAAATAAAACCAATGAAACTTCAGTAGTTAACGGTAATCGTTAAGTAGAAAAATTCTTGAGAAAATAAAGAATTCTAATCAGCTTTGCGGTGTACAAATGTGGTGGGAAATTTTATAACTTGGGGGAGTAAAATCGATCCAGAAATAGACTTTCTTATATACGTACTAGTTTAAACGACCGTCACAAATGCGAGTATCGCTTACGATGGAAGTAGGAATTTGTTCTGAAAAAGTTTCTACGGAAAACCGAATAACGATTAATTATTATCTTTTTATTGATATTGTTGTGATGCAAGTAAATTTTCTCTGATCTGATTCTCAGAGTATTTTGCCAGGAAGTTTTTAAATAACTGCTTTTTATTTTAAATGACGGGAATTTTTATTCTTATGAACAAATTCTAAGTAATATAACTATTATTTACTTTATCTATCTATTTCGTGTTTATCTGTGTTTTGAGTAAACTTTCCCTGAGTTTTTAATAAACTATCTGTTCATCTTCCTTCAAAATAATTCTTATATTATGTTGTTCCAGGACTAGTACAAAGACTAGAGCGTTAACATACTTTGCTCTTCTCCTTACATGAATTTATATCTGACCGTCGGAAATAAACAAAAAGCAACATGTTAGTTTAATCAAATGTGACATTGCAGTTTCTTTAATCTGTGCCTTGTGCTGTAACTTTTTATATCAGTCCTCGGTATTTTTGAGTTGTTAACTACACAACAGGCAATTTCATTTAAGCTGGCATCGCAGTTACACTTCATTTTAACAAAATAAGTACAAATTAGTTCAAATGCAATTATTTAGTTGAAACTTACATTTTATTTTAATAATATCAGCACAAATAAATTCAAACCAGTCAGTTATTTGAATTTCCTGGTTAGCATAGCAGCGCTCTGCTGGCGGGCAGTATAACTACCACTTCGGGTATCGTCGAGCTAGCCGAGGGCTACCGAGCAATTGATGTCACCTCCAGTCTCCAGGCGTAGCGCATTTTATTAAAGAAATGTCACGGTACAGGTGTGAACAAGTTTCTAGAAACGTGTGAAAATATTTGAACTCTTTGAATATTCTTTGTAAGAAGTGTTGATTTCACGGCTTGATTTCAACTGTGATAGACAGCTTGAGCAAGGTCCCATATTTCAAGTAATATATCCATTAAAGTTGTTAGACTTTAAAAGTGTTTTGCATTCCTCCACCCCCCCCCCCCCTGCTACTGATTGTGCTACTGGGTTAAGGTTAAGGTTCAGTGAAACAAGGCCTCGACGGTGAGTAGCTTGCATGTTAAACTCCATTCACGTCAGTTTCAACATCTCCTCAGACAGTGAAACGCGGATTTGTGAATGCGCGCAGGTACAGAATGCGGCGGTTGTTTTTTCGCTGTTAATTCGCTGCCAGTTCCACCCGGTGCTCCGCCCTTTGTCCAGACTCCAGAGCTCTTAGTCCCGTGGAACGCCCAGTAGCGAGTCGGTCAGTAGCAGCGCTTCCAATTAACGAGACAGACCCCAACAAAACTGAGGCTTACAGACTCGGGTATTGATTCCATAAGCGACGACCCACGCGCACCGCAAAGCTGCCTCTTATTCCGCCAGGCGCGATCAAATTTTCAGGAGAATTTCGCTGACTGGTTATCGATGTGTTTTCCAGAGAGTATCGCAGCAATAGATTCGTGTGTTCAAAAAAATTATTTCGTGTGTCGGAACAGAGCCCTTATATACGTCCGCATATACCTTGCCTGGCTATTAAAATAAATACTTTTCCATTCTGATTAGGGGGCGTCCATTAATTACGTGAGGTGTTTTTCCGGAATTCCGGACCCCCACCGCCCCCTGTGGTGAGATCAGGTCGGATCGCCCCCCCCCCCACATCATAACATCACGTGAGATTTTGACGGGGATCCGCCCTCCCCCCCTGCTAATCGACCACGTAGTTTTTTGAAACATATTTTTTAGCTCTCATGCTTCCCAGGGCCGCTTATACATCCCCCCCCCCCCCCCCCAAGGTCTGTTTCCGGGTCGTTTCTAGACCATATACCTCCCCTAAAGTCGATAATCGCGTAATTTGTGGTTTAAAAAATAAAAATAATAAAAGCTCTACTATCCTACAAGAATTCCAAAACCTCCCGTAAGATTTGCGTCGACCCCCCCCCCTTCCCCACTGTTGAGGTTTAGTGAGATTTCATCGGACCCCCACCCGCTTGTGAGGGAAGGATTTTGGTACTCTTGGCTGAGGGAACGATGTACCGTGATTGTTACCGTCTCGTATGGTAAGAATCGGATTTACTATTTTCCCACGCGCTGGGTAGTAGAATGTCTCCAAAAAAAAATTTCCCAGGAGAAACCTGTAATTTGCAAACTGTTCAAGAAGACATAAATAGAGTTCACAGTCAAGGGGAACGGAAGTGGTGGAAGCAGTTGGAGTATGCAGGCGTCAGATTTGATGTCAGTCACAGCGGCGGTCGAGAGTTAAAAATTCCAAAGATGGCGGCGTGAATCTCGTGAGAAGTTAATTCGGAAGATCATGGCAGATTAATTAAAGGATGATATCAAACACATTTTAATACCACCGTCATTCACTTCCGGGATTGATTGAGGATATAAGATAAGAGAAACATGTATTTAACTTGCGTGGGCTAAATGATCTTGGATTCCCTTTCAATCTATAACGCAGTCACTGATCTTTCATCATTTCTGCAATCTTTCTCTTTGCCTGCAGAAATATTTTTGAACAAAGAGTGCAGTCGTGATAAAATGCCTGCTGGTGTCGATAAAAGGATGTGAACTGAGGAGCTGAACTGAGAATTCATGGTGGGGCCGTAAACCTTCACATATAATTGACGTGAGACGGCAATTATATTTGCCAATTATACAGGTATTACAATAACATTGTGTATATTTACAACCACTGACGATGCCTCTCGTCAAAACAGCGAAACGATTATGTTGAAAACACTAGATGGAGAAGAAAACCCAACATTAGTATAGCAGCTAAGGATATTGATCTAAGTATTCAAAATATTAATGAAACGGTGTTTAATTTAAAACATTTATGCATGCAACAACTGTGGAACATGGATAGTAAAAAAGTTTTTATATAGATTACATTTCTTGTTGCAACTTCACAAACTTTGCAGGATGAAGTTTTCAGACACGTAATGTTGTGTATTTCATAGACGTAAGGACGACGGCGGAGGAAGCCTAGTTAGCAGGCAGCCACTTCAAGAGACTCGCAATTATCTCTTCATTTAATTGGTACTACAATTTAGAAGAGGTTGTGTGTTCCTGACGAGAACACCAACTTAAATAAATTATTACGACCTAGGAAATAGAACACTTTGAAGATTAGCGTAAAACATTTTAACTTCAGCTGATGAAGGTATTACTTATTTTTAGCACTTAATACTCTCCTAGAGTTTTAAGGAAATGGCAGTTTTGTTAAAAACTGAAGGAAGGGATTCATCATGTATTCATTTATTTTCCTCAGGCTTTACAGTTCTTTAGAGCCTGGGATGGATGGGGAAGGAATTTGGGTCGTTGATCTTTGAAGGAACTACCCCGGAATCCGCCTGGTGTGATTTCAGGCAACCGTGGAAAATCAAAATCTGGATGGTCGATCGAGGATTTGAACCAGCCTCTTCGCGAATGCCAGGATCCATAGTTACCGCTCACCCACTATCCTCTGTAATTCAGTGCAACATGAGTTGTAACATGAGACAGAAATTAACGAAACAGCACCTTTGACAAGCTGAATTAAGAGTGGAAGAAAATATTTTATATTGGGATGATCAAGAGGAGAACATTTAATTAGGCTTCCAACGAATACTCAGTAACTATTTGGTATTCGGCCACTCTTATCCTATTCGGCCGAATATCTAATATCTAGGTACTATTCGGCCAAATACCAAATACTTAGTAATTTTTATTATTATTTTTTTTATATATATATATATATTTTTTGTAGTTGGATAATTGCCTGAAATAAAACTATATGATAATAAATTTTACTTATAATTACAAAAATAATCGAGCATAATCAACTTCCACAGTGTCAAATCAAAACTAAGAAACATATTTAATATCTATTCACTTGAATAATCATAATTGAAATTTAGGAATGGAATATTGTGATGCAGAATTTCTCTGCATCGCCAGGCAACAGTAGTAGATACCAGGTAACAGTCTAAATTAAATGATGGCCAGAATTAATCTATTCAAGAAAAACATTGGAAGGCACGAATTTTCCCAGTTCCGCAACTCGTCGCTGACAAACTTTGAGGATGTTGAAGTTTGGGCCTATGTTCAACATTTAGCCTAAATGCCCTTCCCACAAACTTAAGCGCTGTGCCTGTGGGGGTTATGTCTGTGGAGGGTCTGCCTTTGGACGCTGAAAGTAGAAATGATGGGTTTAATGAGGAGGGTGAGAAGGATGGCTGGGAACTGATAACAGGTCGTAGGGGATATGGTTAACAGGATGAAGACGTTGGGTGTTAAGTAACCGAAGGAATAAGTGATCACTGTGTGGTACTGATGAATATTAGGGGATTCAGTAAACCAGTGGCCAAAATAGAAGGGGGAAAAGGCGTAGTTATAAAAAGGCTCAGAATTTAGAATAGAAGAGATATTTCAGGAAAAGGTTCAGTAAATGGAAGGATGGCACAAGTACAGTGGAAGCGAAATGGGAAAAGTTTAAGGAGATAGTAAAAAAGGTCGAGGAAATATTTATTCCAAAGCAGAAAAGAAAGAGAAGTACAGAACCTACATACTACAATAGGGAGATGAAAAGGTTAATGAGGCTAGTGAGACGGGAACACAACAGAGTTAAGAGAGGCAGTAGAGAATACTTAAAACAACTAAACAAGCAATTAATAATAGCAAACAGAGAAGCAAAGTATGGGTTTATGAAGAATATTATTGGCGCAGAAGTACCACTGAAAGATGCATCTAGAAATTTCTATGGCTATATTAGAAAACTGAGGTGAAGGGAAGGTATTCAGACTATTGTAGATGACAACGGAGTCGAAGTCACTGAGGATTGGGACAATCATCCGCTGATGCGAAGGAATGAATAAGAGGAGAGTCTCCATCAAAGTATAAATGAGGAAACTACAAAATTTGAAATAAATTCTCAGGAAATTATGAACGAACTCAGACAGTTAAAAAACGTAAAGGAGATGGTGTAGATAATATTACAACAGATTTATTAAAGCTTGTGGGATACGATATTGTACCTTACCTTGAAATTTTATTTAAAATGAGTTTGGAGTCTTGCTGCTTACCAGAGGATTGGAAAAGAGCGGTAGTAGTACCGGTTCATGAAGGAGTTACAAATAGGGTTGAAAATTACAGGCCAATTAGTTTGACATCATTGATAGGCAAAATGATGGGGAGATTGATATGCAACTATACCAGAAACGTCTGTGATGAAAGGAACTGGTGTTAAGATCGACAACATAGCTTTTGTCAAGGATATTCATGTGAATCTCAAATGGTGGGCTATATGCAAGAAATTTCAGATGAATTGGACAAGGGAGGCCAAGTTGATAATGTGGCACTAGGTCTTTCAAGGCATTTGACAGAGGGAGCTATAAAACTGTTTTAAATAAACTGAAATCTATTGGATTGGATGAAAAAAGTTACTTGCGGGTAGAGGAATTCTTAAAAGCCAGAAAGCAAAGTGTTAGCATAGGAAATACATTTTCAAATAGGTGGAAGTAAATATGGGAGTGCCACAGGGTAGTGTATTGGGACCGTTGCTGTTCATTATTCTAATGAATGACTGTGCAGATGATATAATGGTATACAATAGGCTGTGAACAGCTGCAGGGGGACACGAATAGAATTTCTAAATGGTTAGATCAGCATGGAATGAAGATAAATGCCAAGAAGAGTCAGGTTATAAGGTACACAGATAAAAAAGTAAAGGTTAACTATAATTATAGGGTGGGTCAGAATTGTTTGTTGAAAGCTTGAAGTGTAAATATCTTGCCATAACTTTTGATAACAAACTCAATTGGGCAGAGCACATTGGGGAGACGGTAGGAAAAGGTTACAAAATCCTTCATTTACTGGAGAGGGTGATGAGAGGATGTAACAGAGAAGTTAGAGTTTTGGATACATAAATTTGGTCAGACCATTGGTTGAATATGGTGGTGTACTTTGGAACCCATATTTTTGTTATCAAATACACGAGTTGGAAGGTGTGCAACGAGGAGCAGCTAGATTTGTTCGTGGAAATTATTTCAGGACCCAGTCAGTAACTGATATGATAAAGGAGCTAATTGGGAATCATTGGAGGAAAGGTGGAGGGTGACGATAGTGCTGAAAATGTACAGGGCATATATTGGTGATGGGGCTTGGAGGAATATTGGTCAAAGAATTAGGAATAGCGCATGGAAGGCAACCATGACCACAAGCTTGCAGTCGATTTCATGCATAAGGGAATGCGAAGGTTTTATTTTGTTTATTTGTTGGTAAAGGGTGTCAGAGATTGGAACGAATTACCAAGTGAATTAATGAATAATTTACCAAAAACGCTTAATCAATTTAAAATTAAAATTTGTAAATCGGAAAAGTATATAGGGGAGGAATTTAACATTCCAATTATAAAAGAAAAAATTAAAAAATATAGATGACTAGTGGAATTGCCATCGAGGTTCGGGGATGTTATGACTATAAAAATACCGGACTCTGATATCGATTCATATGATGACGTTAAAGGATGGCATATTGTACTACAAGAAGAATTGATGGAAATAGTCACTAACGAACAACTTGAGGCACAGTTCATTAGGTAGTATCAGCAGACGGTCTTCAGAAAGATATACCTGTTGCTTATCCTGTATTATGGACAATCGCAAGAAAAATTTTCCATCTTCACACCTCGTGGAAAGGGTTTTTATCGCAAGTAACCGATATTCTTAAGAGAAAAAAAGGGAATATGTCACAAATAATTGAACGTCGATATTTGGGGCCATACTTCAAGCATATCATAACAGGCACATAGTGGTCGGAGGTTACTATACTTGAAGAGGCGGGCGAAAGACAAGTGCAGATTTTGAAACCAAGTCTCCTTACTCGCGGGACCTTCCTTGCCGCCTCCATTTTTGACTGAATAACAAGAATGGCATCACTAACCATGGCACGTAGACTACAAATGTGTCTGAGAAATACCCGGCACAAAGTTAATGTACAAAGTCCACAGGAATTAACTGCAGAAGGACGTAATCTGTTAAATGCAATCACAGTTTGAAAGCTTAAGCTCTAACCTAAAATCTAAGGTTTGTATTATGACTCCAGGTGAAAGGAGTAATAAATAACAATCTGTGTGTAACCAGAATAGATAGGCGCCAAAGATCACTCTACATCACAGATAAACACACAACTCTTTGGATTCAGTCAATATAGTTATTGATTACATATTTTTTTCTGGAACGTAGTAAGTTAAACTACACGGAAACGAGAGAGCTGGAGGACAGCGAACATATGGCAGTTGATAGGACCGTGGAAACTTACTTGACAATCAGGTTTTTTTTCTGCTCGTGGTTAATAAAGCGGGAAAATTTGCAGTCAATAGTAATAACATCAGTAACATGGTACTCCTGAAGACAAATTATTAAAAACTAAATTAATCGTGGAATAAGTTTTATATAATGTTATTTCTCATATTGGTCGAGATTGTATTTTAACTTATCACAGCTCTTCACTCCAAAATTTGACGTGAAGGGACTATTCCAGCTTCCTACGGAATGTTCCATCATGACTGCAGAACTAAGGGGCATACTTGAAGCACTCAATTACGCCAAAAACTCCCCAAGCACAGCCTTTGTAATCCTATCGGACTCTAGATCGGCCCTGATGTCACTAAAATACCACCTCAGTAAATGGCACAATGATCAACGTGTGTACGACATCGTGAATGTAGTCCAAGAATTAAAACGCTCCAACAAATCAGTAGAATTCAAATGGGTCAAAGCTCACTGTAACCTCCGTGGAAACGAGATGGCGGACCGGTACGCAAAACAAGCCGCACGTAGCGGTATAACAGACAATAACAAGATTCCCTATCCTGACGCTGTATGTCTCATCAAAAACATTGCACTATCTAAGTGGAATATGGAGTGGAAGAAATCTATCACGACCAGAGGTCACCATTATGGCCTCATACACCCGGTGATTCCAACCAAGCAGTGGTACGAGAAGTATAAATGCACTCGCAGGTTTAGCACATGCATCGCCAGACTCAAATTCAACCACGGATGCTTCAAACAACATCTCCACCGTATTCACGTCATGGACACGTCCAACTGTATATGTGGCGAAATTGAGGATACAAATCACCTCCTGTTCGGTTGCAGTAGGAAGAAGACAGAGTCAGACCTCCTTCTACGATTCCTCACGAAAGCAGGAATCCCGTTACCCACATGCGCTGCCACACTCCTGTCAACAGAGAACTACGCGATCTACAAGATTTTATACCAACATATGAAACGAATTGGTGTTACAATCTAATAGATACATTTATATATCTGCAACATTATATAGATAGGTCTCTGTACAATGTTAATGTTTATTGTGTGACATAAGCAAGGTTATAATATCAAGCGTGTTGTCCGTGCGATCAAACTACTCCCTTCACTGAAGTTATGTATGAATTAGAGCTAATTATAAGTTATTTATGTTGTAAACAACCCCAGTTTGTATCATCATGGATACGGCAAAGTAGCCTACGCAGATGTCAAAGCTAACTGTAATATCTTACCTCTGTACATGTACAACCACTTCCTATAAAATGTCTAGATTTAATTAGAGGATAATACTCTCACTGCAGCTGATCTTGTATCATTATGTATATGGGCTGTCCCATAACATTGTAGTATCCATGTAACCTGTACATGGCTGTATGGGTGCGCAGCCCAAATGCCAATTTAAAAAAATAAAACTTATCACAGCCTCTACTAATATTTCCGCTTGAAATCCAAACATTTTCCGTATGCGATTTCGTGCACATACATTGGTCAAATCCGAAGATGCAGCAAAATCCTAGTTACTTGGTACGACTAATGCTCCTTTCGTATCATGTTGTGAGGGCCGGTGTTCATTTCGTCGAAGCATCTGCGGGGTATCTCGGGAGCTGCAAGATACAAGACGGCTCTTTGGTGATATCTCTGGAATGTCAAAGCTGGCCATGTGAATCTGGCCATCTGTACAGGGATGCATTCGGTTTGACGGTGCCAGCCAGTAAGATGAATAACAAGAACCTGTTCTTCCTGTATTATAAAAGATCTCATACACTGCGTGTTAAGAAAGTACTGAAGAAATGGTTTTGACTTTTTAAAAGTTCGCCCAAATCTTTGTTTTTCGTGTCGCAAACAAAACGTAATAAAAGTACAATTTTAAATATTCGAAATTTCAACTGGATGCAAGGTTTTCTTTTACCTGAAAAGGTTCCCTTATTTGTCATGTCCATCTTTCTCTCTTCCCCTCTGTCCTTGTGAGTGTGTCTAAGATTTTTTTGGTATACGTAATTTTTGTACTCATTCTTTTTCACAGTTCGGCGTTAATATGAAATGAATTTGATATTTATTGCGCTGATATCTGCAATGTACATTTCCAAAGCTGACAAGGTTCAATTACAATTTGTGTGCTAACTGTCTACAGGGGATACAAACCATCGTGCCATTGTGTCTGATTGGCAGTGTGGCGTTGATTGGGACTTGTATTCGACAAATCGCTCGCTCCCGTGAGCAGCCCGCCATGAGTAGCAGCCAGTATGTGTTGAGTTCATCGGCGACCACAGAGGATACATAACATCTGCACAACACAGGGTTACTATAAATCACTGAAGCGATTTTACAAATTTAGTGTAGCTATATTATTTGACATATTGTCACAGAAACTGTACAGTCGTATAGATAAAGTCAAAAAGGTTTTCGGCAGCGTTTCAAATTTCTGCCACGAGAGCAGGAGACTGCGAAACGAGCGACCCGTAGTGGGGACGACGATCAGCAAATCCTATCATAGCCTCCACACTCTTTCGACCTAATAGGATTTTTTGCGTGGGGAATTGTTTATATTAAAGTACCAGAACAGCGAGCCGGCATCAACAGAGGTTGTGAACAGACTGATGGGGTCATGCTGCACTGAGTGTGGCGAGAACATGACTATCGGCTTGATATCAGCAGAATAAGTTAATGGACACATGTAGAGAACTTGTAATATGTCAAAAAAATCTTTTGAGTTTTTCTATATGGCTGTTAAATTTTGTGACGGTGTGTCGAATAATATAGCTACAGTAAATTTGTGAAACCGATTCAATCATTAGTTGTGGTAACTGTTTGGTAAGAAAATAACTGGTTGTTAGATGCTGGTAACAAGTGTATACACTGTTCCACATAATAAGTATTAATTAACTCGGGATTGTATTTGTAAATTACAGGAAATATTGGTTATACTAATGGGTCGTAATTAACTTGTTGTCAATATATAATAATATTATCAATTATATAGTAATATTGACATTACTGATAAGTGTATGTACTGTTCCACATCCCTGAGATTATTCTCACATGGGATCAAAGTGAACATATCTGTCTATCTAATAAGCCTGTATGTCAAGGCTGCCTAACCAGGTTTGGAGATGGGCCGCAATTTTGAATCTAAGTTAGCCTGCGGGACAAAATTTCGATTATAAGTTTGCCTGCGGGTCACATAACACTTGCGTGTAGTTACTATATATTTAAATATAACAAATATACAAGTAACACAATCAAACAGTAAACACCATCAATCAGAACTTTGCAGAAGTTTTTTAATTATAATCAAAAAGTGAAAAACATCAATGAGACCTTTAAAGAGGTTTATCAGCTATCATTTCTAGACTGCTGCTGTTGGCGGGCAGATTCAAATGCTTCGCGACCCGCGAGCCTGCTATTGGGCAGCGTTGCTGTATATGATCTTGACGGTACGTTTAAAACATTGTATAAGGTATCTGGTGTACGTCAACCGTTTAAAAGTTGTTTATCAGAAGTTTCTACCAGTCTAAAGGAAAACAGAAGAAATTCATTTCTTGATAACACGTTGACCAGATTCCGATTACAGTTATTTCAATAGTTAAAAGTGTGTAAATAAGATAATTCCAGAAGTTCATCGTAAAGAACACATCTAATAATTAAAGTAGTTTAGAAATAAACGTCAGAACTCCCTTATTACAAAACATATTATGTTTCTATATCGATTAAAGACAGAATCGGATATTTCAAAATTTTTTAAAAAATTAATTTTCTTAACTTACGGTTATGCCACAGTCCAGAATCTCAGTAGCACTCACCTGACAAATAAAAAAAGAAAACAAGAGTTTAGTATGAACAAGACAAAGAACAACGACCATTTCCAATGCCTTAACCGATATGCAGTTCTATATGCTTGCTCTGTTTTGATTTATGTGGACTATTATACATGATCCCTCAGTTTTTTGTGATCACTCTAATTTCAATAAAAATATTTAGGCACCCTCGTTGGGTGCCCTATAGTATTTGATAACCATAAATGGGTACCATCAACACCCCGTCTTGCGGAAACGAAGGCTTTACTGAAATTTTGCAGCACAGGTTCCTTAGTTTCATTTTATAGATTCCGGCCTTTGAAACCTTTCACAACAACCTTCCTAGTCAGTATTGATTAAACGAAGTTATTATAAAATCATATGTACCAAGATATTTAGTATTTATACCTTCAATCAAAAACTACCCTTCGACCGTATCTGTACACTGAAGGTACTTTTGATAAGATCATTGACGTCAACTATAGGAAATTAAAATCTGTTTTTAACTTTAATCGTAAACTTTAACTGTAACCTGGCATAACTTAAACTGCAGATGTATGCTAATGATGTTTGCACAGCTCTGAAGCTTATAATCTGCTTTAAAATGTAAGATATAACAAAACTGTAAATGGAAAAAAGTCTGTACATTTGAGCTTTATTAAAAAAAAGAAATTGTTTAACGTACAATCTATCAGCTACAGAGAAGGAATCATCTTTTTTTAATATATGAAAAAATTGTGTCTGTCTGTCTGCAAGTTAGAATGAGCGGGACTCACTCCTGAACGGATTTTTATGGGATTTCCATTAATTTACATCTATTGTGACGTGAATAAAATTGGGTATTTTTCATACTTATATGACGTTGGAAAAATGAGAAATCTATAATATATATAACTAAGCTGTAACCGGGAAAAAGTCTGTAGTGATAAAATAATTTAAAAAAATTACTTGCGGGGCCTAGTAATGAAGTAGAGAGAAGGAAAACATCGATTTTTAAATTTGTGTTTGCCTCTCTGTCAGCGAATTTGGATGAACGGGATTAACGCAAAAACTACTCGTCGGATTTTATTTTTTCTCTTCTCTCTCTCTTTTTTTTATGATTAATCTATAGCCCATGATTACGCGGAAGAAATAGGGAATGTTTCATTTCGATGTGATGTCGAAAATCTGAATTTTAATTTTTCGTTCAAAGCGATTCACGCCTTCTCGTTATGTAGCGGCCAAGTTGGAGTGTGGCGACGTAGTTCCCCAGTTAGCACGCTGCTGTTCTAGTTTCTACAGAGACGAGAATTCATTCGGTTATTAATAGTCGGACACTAACTAATGAACCTCTCTCCACGGAAACTACGGCTCACATCTGTTCGCAAGACTCAGAGAAACTGCGTAATAATTCTAAAGCTAGACGAATGTAAAAATCAGTGGTGCTAAAACTGACCGATATGATTACTGAACTGTTTGACAGACACGCCACACCTAAGAAAAAGAAATTTAAACGAGCTCCAGCACCATGGCTAACTGAAGACATAAGACAACTTATGACCGAAAGAGATACCGCTCATAGGCTTTACAGACGAAACCCCTCAGGCGATAACTACCAACACTATAGAAAACTGCGCAATCGTACTAAGCAAGGCATGAGAAACGTTAAACTTCGTTACGCTCATAAGGTCATTACTGACTGCACAGCCCCTACTGCTTTGTGGAAGAACCTTCGCGCCTTTGGAATCGGCAAAAGAAATTACGTCTCAAATATTCATATGCCTCTAGACAAGCTCAACAGCCACTTTCCAACTCGGACAGTCGAAATTGACCCCGCATTAAAAACACAGATAATTCATGAAAATTCTATCGTAAACAACACCCAACAATTTCACTTGTCACTTACGACTACAAAGCAGGTGAGGAAAGCTATTGCGCAGATAAAATCTAATGCAATAGGGGTAGATAACATGAATATCAAAAATTTTAATAACATATTGGATGTAATCACCCCATTTATAAAACATATCTTTAATTTTTCTATTCTTACTGGAACATATCCAAAAGTTTGGAAGATGGCCTTAATCAAACCATTACCAAAGAAAACTGTTGAACCGTCAGATTATCGACCAATAAGTTTATTACCTACCATTTCAAAGGCTCTTGAATACGTAGTTCATGACCAAACCACTAAGCACCTTAATGCGCACAACAAACTAGATAATTTTCAGTCCGGTTTTCGAAAAAACCACAGTACGGCGACTGCACTAATAAAGGTAACAGACGACATAAGACTTGATATGGACAGACGAAAAATAACAATAGTGATACTTCTTGATTTCAGCAAGGCATTTGACACTGTTGACCTTGACATACTCTTGTCCAAACTGAGGGGATTAAATTTTTCCAGCGGCACTGTTGACTGGTTCGAAGCGTATTTGAGGAACCGTCAGCATTGTGTTCCGGATCCCAATGGAAACAGATCGCCATGGGAAACTGCAAACAGTGGTGACCCTCAGGGCTCAGTCCTGGGGCCACTTCTTTTTTCTATATATATTAACGATGTGGCTAGTATCTTACGTTACTGTTATTACCATCTGTACGCTGACGACCTACAACTATACCTTAGTGCATCACCAAATGATATACTCACTATAATACAGCAAATAAATTCAGACCTTAAGAATCTTTGTGATTGGGCAAAGAGACTTGGATTAAAAATAAATCTCTCTAAATCTCAGGCTGTTGTTATTGCTAGTCCAAAACTGATAGGCAGCAACTTCACATCAAATCTCCCAAAAATAAAGCTTCAGGGAACAGAGTTAAACAACAGTGACTCTGTAAAGGATCTTGGAGTCCTAGTTGATAGTAATTTAAACTGGTCTTAAAATATTGTTTCAGTATGTCGCAAAACCTTGTCTTCTCTTCACGCTCTGTATAAATGTAAGAAATTCTTCCCCATTTGAAAAAGCAATTGGTGCAGACTCTGGTGCTACCCCATCTCGATTACTGTGACGTTGTTCAGCAAAATTTGAGTTCGGCATACATAAGGAAACTTGAACTTGTTATGAACTCCTGTGTAAGGTTCATCTGTGACCTAGGACTGTACGACGATGTCTCACCTTCATACGACTGCGTACAGTGGTTGCGCGTTTGGGATCGACGACGATTCCACCCCCTATGTCTCCTTCAGCGCCTCATATATCTGAAAACTCCCGCCTACCTTTGTTCCAGTATCTCATACCTAGGACTTTCTCATAAAATTAACACCAGATCCCTGAACTCAAACATACTAACCATCCACTCCCACAGCTCGGAAACCCTAGCCAATTCCTTCTTCATTTCAGCGGCTAGACTGTGGAATGATCTCCCCCTGAAAATTAGAACTACTACAAAAATCGGCCCATTTGAAACTCTTTTAAGAAAGCATTACTTATTGGAGCTCTAGCTAAAAGATCTCTCCTTCCATGCATAACTTAATTTTTAGATTTGAATAATATTGATTTATACAGTGTCCACCTCTTTATTCTGCCTTCCCTATTATTTGTTTGTGTCTTGTTTCTTCATCCTACTAGTATTAAGTTTGTACCGTTTACTTCTTTAACTTCCACTAGCATTAGTTTTTACCATTAAATTATTAACTAGTTAAGCACGAATATTTTTAAGAATTTAGTTACTATTTTACTCATAAATATTATTAACTTTTTTTGTTAGTATTACTCTTGAACTTAAATTATGCCAAATGTTAGATAAGTGTTGTATACTGTTAGTTTGTGTAAGGTGTATATTATTTATTGTAAAGACCTGGTATGATGTAAGAGAGGGCTTGACAGCCCTAATCTTGCCAGGCTAAATAAACCTTTAAATAAATAAATAGCATACATTTAGATTTACTTTTACCACAACGCTGCATAGGTCATACCTATTATTAATTGTATCGAGCCGCTTGCAGTGTATGTGCGCTGTAACATTGAGTTAATTTTCCTAATAATGTAAACAGTAGCTTACCGATGTGACTAATTTAAAGTGTAATAATAAACGTTAGAGTACATGAAGCAGATAATTGGGGACGTAGTCTGTAGGGAAGAGGTTAGCGCAAGGTAGAAAGAATTGGAAGATTCCACAAAACTAATGACTAGAGACTAATGACAGAAGAAAATCCTATCTTAATCACAGAAAATAATCCTTTGATTTTTTAACACATGCCATTGCAACGTACTGAGAAGCATGCGTTTCATTCCTCCACATGAACTGTTTTTCAAAGCAAAATGTTAGAAGATATAATTTATATTTGGTGGTAATCGAACTAAGGACTTAACGATTCATTTTTCCCCATTACTATTTCTGGCGAATGGTGTTAATGTCGCTCAAATGTTTCAGAGTAGATTTAAAGCTGGGTGTAAACTCATGACCGTATTTTGGAAATAACCACAGGTCTAGAATAAAATTGACAAAAAATGAGTTTTAAGGTTCACAAGTCCTGAGCGTGTGAGCTGATCTGAACTGCCTGTTCCGTTTGGTCTTTGTTGGTCCTCTTAAGGTCGAGGTAGACCAAAGATGCATTGCACATAGATTTAAAGTTTCAAAAAATTAGTATTTAATGGCAAAAAAATGAGTTTTTAGGGTAAGGTCATCAACCGCGTGACATCATGTGACTGTAGTGCCTGTATTTCACCCTTAGGGGTCACTCTGAAAAATCTGAAGCATTTCTCTTGTGTTCGTAGGTAATTGCAAGTATTAGTCTACAGAGGGGCAGAGACGATATCACTATGAAGATTTTTCCAACACAAGAAGAGTTCCTCTTTGATAACAGTGATAAAAAAAAAGCAGCGATTCTGAGCCGTGCTCGTCTCGCATTGTTTATTTTCCCTGCCCTCGATTGTCTTCTGATGCTGGTTCCTTTAGAACCCGCGTGCTAGTTTCGCCCGTGAGAGCGCGCTGTGGCTCTGGTGGTGCCCTATACCGGCTGATGGAGTTGATTTTCGGGGACACGAATCCGGGAAGTCAGTCGGTCGGCAGCAGCGGATTGGTTCGTTGGGTCTAATATTTTCCCTAATTGACTGCGACGTTAGAGGTCTGCTGGTATAAGCGAGGACTTGTAATTTGACACGGCGGCCTGGAAGTACCGCATGATGTGGATTAGTGACCCGACCGAGACCGTTCCTCGCTCGCATTAATCGAGGGAATTCCTCCGCTGCGCTCTATGTTTGCGAACGGTTTTCCGCCGATTGGGGAGCATGGCAGCGGGCGGGTCTGGCTGTGGCTTCGAGGTGATAAATTGCCATTTTTTAGCACTGTCGGGTATTTGAGGTAGTATACCTGATGATCCCAACTACAAAGTGCGTTGCTTACTGCATTCTTGTTAATTGTGCTTAATAATTTTGTTACGGGAATGGACAAAATTCCCCGATATGTGGTGCTAATCGTTCCCACTACCATATCAGTGTGTGTGGGTGTTAACGACTTATGCGCCGGCGTGTACACACTATAGTGTGTTAGAACCTTTTGGTAAGAACTTGATTCTGAAGGACGCTAAGGTAAACTGATTCCTGTTTGTTTAAAATAATTGCTGTATTTTGCCTCCTGTGTACAAATTTGTGTTTGGTACTAGCTGTAAATTTGTTATATGATGGTAAATTGGTAAGACCATGTGCTGTTATATTACGTTTCCAAGCACGTAAGGATTTTCTGTTTGCATTTTTAATACAAGTTGAGACATTGTGATTAGGGATATTCTCATGGCTTAACAAGGTTGTCATCGCATTAACATCATATTTGTATTGTTACAGGATTTATTAAGATCATAATCTGCAAGATCGAAGCTTTCTTATGTATTATATTGTATTATATTATTTGTGATATTCTGTATAAGTTTAATCGTTGACCATGATTCTTGGTTTGCACTTTATAACCATGCTCCCACATGCTTCCCACTGAGTCCTTAGTTGCAACCACACATACCAGATTCATCTAAGAAAATTGATTCTGTTCTCAAAAAAAAGGGACCTATTGCACGCAAATATGTATCAGTTAGTTGTTTACAACAAAATTTCAGATTTAATTTCGGTCTCGACCTTTAATTCAGCTGTTAGCTCACAGATGTTTTTTTTGTTTCGGCTCTGTCGAATTCCCTGTGTTTATAATTGTGTTTTAACTGCAGTACTAAGGTAGTAATCCCTTTCATTTAAATAATTATATAGTTATTTATTGCTGAAGTGGTAACATAATTACATTACAAAATCGTTCAGAAAAAAAAGCTGAATGAAATTAAAGATATACGTCTCAAAATTAGAAGGTAAAAAAACATGCAGGATCGTCTTGTTTTAAAAGGGGTCATGTCACTCTGATATCTACATCGTCGCACTGAATAACCAACAAAATTATTCATTTGGCAGTAAGGTGAATCTTAAATTCATTTTTAATAAATTTTAAGTAAGAAGTCGAGGTTCGTAGTGCAGTCGTTGTTAAAAGCCAGTAAACTGAATCTTTCCGAGAACCGTAACGGCGTAGTGTAGGTCTGCACAGTCATATAGATGCTGGCTCGATGTGGATGTTGCTGTTTAGACGGATATTCAGACGTTACATTTTTAAAACACGCTTGTAACGATAGAAAGTTTTTCTTGACTGGTGTTCAACAGCACAATAAATAATTTAATTAATTAATTAACTGCTATTTAACTGAAAAAATATACACAAATTTTTGGCACTCTAAATAACATATTTTCAGACAGATTACATTCTTTTTCGAACCCTCGCCTTTCTGATGGATTTTGTGTTAAAGGAGGAGTTCGAGTGTCTCCATCTGTCTGCGAAACAAGAAATTGTGCTCTGCATGGTTAGTTCATTTTTATTTTTGAAATTTGTAGTTTATGAGGCGAAGATTGGGTTCTGTTTCAGCACTGGCTTAGGTGACTGCGGGAAACCGCTTGAAAACCGCTATTAGTACGACAGGTGGATGTATTCTCTTATCTCCCCGGCCACGAACTAGCGCGTCTTCACTGAGTTTTTATCTCAATCAAACTTCTAGCCACAGTCTAAATTACCTGCAGGTTACATCCACGCAGAGACACAGACCAGAACCAAAGATTGTAAGGGCCTATGATCGACAACTGCTATCTGCACAGTCTCTGTGTGATCTGCCCAGAACGCCTTACTGATATCAGTCAGTATCATCGTTCGGTATTTAGAGCATTCCATTATTTCTCGTGTGTGTATAACATCTAAATGTTCATAATAAGATATTAATTACAAAAACAGTATACATTTTGTGAAAAGTGCCGAAATTTTCACAGACGAATAAAAAAAGCTTTTAAACAGTGAAAAAAATCCTAATATATTATTTTAATTTGCCCAAAATAACAAGGTTTCTCGATAACACAAGATTTTTAATAATGTTTGTTGCAAAATTTTATTTGTGTGACTGCTGTTTTTCGGATTGCAGTTACCAGGATGATTAGACGAAAGAGGACCGAGCGTGGTGGGTTAGCGGTTAACGTTCTGGCCTCGCGTTCGAGAATTAAACAGCAATTAAGACGATCACATCGCCGGGATATAAAACAGCGTCACACAAGATACGTGCACTACACTTCAACCTTAAGGCCCTCTAAATCACTTTCTTCACGGAAAAAGCGTCACAATATATAACTTCTTATCGAAGGAGAGGGTTTGAAGGAGTTACAGGGCTAATCTAGAGAGACGTGACAAGACCCGCCAAAGCTTGGTGGATAAATGCAACACGTCAGGGCCTATCGTTTGGGAGTATACGGGTTCGATCGGCAGTGCGGTCATACAGATTATGATTTTAAATGTTTTTCTGCAATCATTCTAGCGTAATGCCGAATATTGTTTCCTGCACACAGACCAAGGTAGACGTCTTTCAAGCTGATTGTCCACAATGGTCCTCGAGCGCTAATGACCACACTGGAACGAGAGATATAGCTTATTTCTTTATTTATAATAAAAAATTGTAAATTAAGGAAATTTTAGGAAATACTGAAATGATATTGGCAATAGCGTGCATTTTGAAAGTATTGCGTTATTGATCTATAGTTATTTTGAAAAAAACGGTTTGGAAACGAACATATTCGTTGAAATTTTAAAACAGATTTTGAATTATCAATAAGAGCTCTTAAATCGCAAATAGTATTATTAGTCATACATACTTTCAAACTTCTATTCATTTTCACTACAGCCTTCTTGTTCTTCTTCCGTTCAGATGACAGCATCAAATTGCAATGTAGTTTTTCCGCCAACGCAATGGCTTTGTCACTAGCTGTTTGAAGATCAGTTTGAGATAAATTCATTTCGAGTGGTGGACGTGACAAGTGATGTAGCACAGTTTCGATTTCGCCGCACGAACAACATGTGGTATCTGGTTGGTCTCCCATGAAGCGAGATTGTCTTTTCAGTGGCCAATTTCAATTCGGAGTCTGTTCATTGACTTCCAGACGGCCCAGGTAGCAGAGCCTCTTTCGGCATGATCCACTATCCACTCATGTTATGTCGCACTCTCTTCTTCCAGGCCGATATTCTTTCACTACTTGGTATTCTCTTCAGTGGCGTTGAGGTAGACATGTGGAGGATGTAAGGTGTGCTAGTTGACATTCACTTACAAGAAGATAGTTGTGAGGCACTTCCTTCAGTCTGAATTTAAGACTAGCAGTGAAGTTCTTGAAAAAGGTGCCTCACTGCACTAGTAATGTACTTATTGGCTTACTAATGTTAACCGCCTTTTCACAAGCTTGTCAATACAATTTACCTTAGCGTTGGTGTTTATATCTTGTACTATACTCAGCGAGGTGTTATTTATGTTCGAGATATTCCCATCATCGCGTAAGAACAATGCAGGGCCACTAAACAGTAAAACTTATACTTGATCATCATCATCATCATCTTCAAGGCTTAAACCACTGATGGTTTGTTCCGCCTCCAACATTTTGTTGTGTCCACGTCATCCTTCTTCCTTGTTTTGACTTGTAATTTAGCAGCACCTTTGGTGGAGTCCTCTATACGCGTTACATGCTCTATCTTTTTATTACTATATCCAATTATTTCCTCACTCAGATTAAAAAGTATCAATTTTTTCCTTACTTTATTCCTTCACTTCTTTTCTTATCTAGTAAAGTGTACCCAGCTGCAGCTCTTAGAAATCTCATTTCAGCTGCTTGTATCCGTTTTATCTGTTGTTTAGTCAATGTCCACGATTTACACCATTATAATGGTACAGCTATTACTTTGTAAAATTTCATCATTATGTCTTGACGGGTGTTCTTAAAATTTCTTTTGATTGTTACACACAGGTATTAAAATACCCGTAAATTGGTACTGACATCGTTATTTCTGGTAAAGTTTATGCCAGATCTTAAACATTTAAATTTGCTCTAGTGTTCTGTCATTAATAACAATCTTAGCCCGTATTGATTCCTCTCCCTTGGATGCCATTACTTTCGTATTTTCTTGGGAGATTTTCATTTCATAATCATTTGATATTTCCATCATTAAGTATAACTCTCGTTGTAAGTCATCTTCTGTCTTAGCTGAAGGACTAAAGGTTGGTATGGCCTAAGCCGGATATGCTGGGACAATGAAACCTTGAGAAATGCCAATGCGTTCTCTTAGCAGCACTACCAAAAATCCTACTGAGGCGAAAGCCATGTGACCCCTGGCAATGCACTCTACCTCGGGTGCAGCAGACGGGAGTGGGTGAAAGGAGAATACCTGGCGCTTTGAAACTGGGACATGCCGGTTAAGGGAGACAACCCCTACAGAAAAACCCAACTATGGGGAAATATTCCCACTCGCAACCTTCACACAGAAAAGCCGGACGGATGTTTGTATAACGGAAAAAGCTAGGGAAAGGACAGAAAATAGCAATATGGCAAACCAGAGATTTGAGTAAAAAGGAATAGAATTACAAACAGAATTAAAAGAAAAAAAATATAGATATGGCTGTAATAGCAGAAACTAAGATGAAATTGAAAGGTAGCATAGAACTGAATGATTATATAATGCTTTATAGTGGTGTACCTAGTGTTGCAAATTGAAAAAAAAAATTGCTTTTCAGCTTTGTGAAAAAAACATGAAAAAAACCTAGCACCCTGGATTTTTTTATTTGTTTTTCTTCTTCTTCAGAAAACAATAAATTTGATAAATTATAGTTTTATTTACGGAACTTACATTTTACATGTGTGTTTTATATCTTATTGAATTCTATAATGTCTTACATAATGATTCATAAATGTATCTATATAAGTAACATAATTTTATTCATCCTCTATGTCAGCACCACCAACACTAGTTCGGTCGGTGTCAGAATTTTCTGTTTCTTCTTCTGGCTCCTCTAGATCCATAAATTCTGAAATAGTTACATTTTCTTTTACTGGTTGTTCTTGTATTGTACGCAAAAGATTTTGAAATTGCAATTTTAAATTGTGAGCAAAGTACACGCTGTGCATAAAGATAATTCTCTTATTACGGTCTTTTAAGTTTGAATTTATTATAATACAAAATGGGAGCTTTATTTCTTTTTCAATCGTTGGTTTACGCCAACGGTTGCGAGGAAACGATTCATAATTACTGACAATTTAATGACTCAGACGCTGAGAGTCTATCAAGTATACGAATATAAGGAAAGCACAATAAGTAATAAAAAAAAGGCATAACGTGCCAATGTTAACACCACGACATCGCCAACTACGGCTGAAATGGGCACGTGACCATCGTCACTGGACATTGGATAGTGGCAGAGCGTTGCATGGTCTGATGAATTCCGATACCTTCTTCATCATGCCGATGGGAGGGTGCGAATCCGTCGTTAACCAGGGAAACAGCTTCTTGACACCAATATTGCGAGACGGATACAAGTTATGCTCTGGATAACATTCATGACGGCCAATAAGTATCGTACACTGGTTGCAGGCCACGTACACCCCTTCATGACGACCATGTTTCCCAACGGCAATGGAATTTTTCAACAAGATAATGCGCCATGTCACCAGATCAGGAGTGTGATGGAGTAGTTCATGGAATACAGTGGCGAGTTGCAATTAATTTGCTGGCCTCCCAACACGCTATATCTGAACCCGATTGAACACATCTGGGAAGTGGCAGAACGTAGCGTCAGAGCTCATCGCCACCCTCCCCGGATTTTACGGGAATTAGGTGTCTCGTGTGTGCAGATGTGATTCCAACTCCCTCCAGCGACCTATGAAGGCCTCAAGGCCAAGAAGTGTGCCAAAGGCGGAGATACCGGCTATTATGTATGTGGTTAAAATGTTCTGGCTGATTAGTGTACGTCCACATGGAGCTGCCGATGCAATAGATTAATAATTGAATATATCTAGCAAATGAGAAGACAACAAAGCTTGTTCATGACACCAGAGTATACAGAGGCAAAGATGTACACAGCGATCACTTCCTATTTATTACAAAATATGTAATGCCTAATAAATGGTGTAAGGCAAAGCCAACTACAAAATCTCTAAACGAAACATGTAAGGTACATCTGTTAAAAGAAAAAAGAGTACGTCTTCTCTACCAACAAAGACTTGATCATATTCTAGGGAATGTTCCAGTGCAGAGTAATATTAATGAAGAATGGGAAGCAATTAAGAACATCATTACGATAGCTGCATTACAGACCTTAGGGAAACGTACGGAAATATATACCAAACAAGGATTGAAAATATGGAACGATGATATTACAGAGATCATTAAAGAGAAGAAAGAAGCGCATCTGAAATAACTGGAAAACCGTACAGCAGAAAATGTAATTAGGTAAAAAAGAAGAAGAACTATTGTTATGAAAGTAGAAAGAAAGATACAGACGCAAAGCAGGCAGAACTATGTAAACGATATAGAACATGGTTTTAATAGTAGGCAGGAAAGAGCTTACAAAGCCCCGAGAGATCTGAATAATCCTGTACCTGAGAGAGACTGGCTAAGATATTTCATTGCCCTTTAGGCGGCAAAAATTAGTGCCAAATATGAATATATTTCACTGCAGAAATTAACAGACATGTAGATCCAATAACACTGGATTAGTTAAACGGAGTATTGGTATGATTAAAAAAATAAAAAAGAACCCAGGCTGTGACGGCTTGAAGGCAGAACTATTTAATTTCTCATCAAATAATTTTAAAATTGGTTTATTAAATTTTTCTGGATATGTACCTGATGAGTCGAATGTAGCGCTAGTGTGTCCCATACTCAAAAAAAGAATATAGGTCTAAAACTGAAAATTGTAGAGGCATAATATGCAAGAATAATGAAAAGACGAGTAGGTGTAAACCTTTATGGCTAAATGCTGAGTCTTCTGGACAACTGGTTACTAAGTACCTGTGATTAAAATATATTAAATTTATTAAATCACGAGAACTACATATGAGCAAATACACAAATAAATGAATAAGCACCTCGAAATCAATATTTACAGAATTATACATTGTGTATTACAATGCAATAGGAAATTAATAGTGACGACTAGTAACGAATTTGCGACAGGCCGGTCGGATAAAATTTTATCCATGCTTTGGAGAATCCTGCTGTAAAACAATGTATATTGAGTGAAGAGTTGCCAGCGAAACTGCAGGCCGCAGGGCAAAAATTGACGCTCCGCAAACCATGTATGACACTTGCGGTAGGGCACAGATAACTGATGGGTGTGGACATAAAGTTAATCCCTTCGAACTCCTTAAATCATTTACTTGTTCTGCCGAAATAACTCAGTGAAATAATACACCATAAACGGATAAAACTTAGCTGCTGTTTGAAAGAGACCAAGAACGTTTATGAAAGAAAAAGAATCGACGAAACAAGAGATACGACGTGGATCCCTTCTGCCCGTTTCCTGCGCCGGTGCTATACTCCAGGAGGTATAAATCTGCAGTTCCACAAGACAGATGGCAGAGAACGTTTTCTTCAGCTGCGGTTCCCATAAATTAAACATCATTCGGCCAAGTTTCAACTCCGTCTGTATAGCACAGACCTACCTTCGCAGGCACTTGTCCTCGTCCTGCAACTGACAGTACGCAAGGACGTGCCACTAATATGCCCATATATTTCTACTAACGATGGCTGAGAAGGAAAAACACTAGTTCAGCTATTGTGTTTCACAAAATTATTTTTTTTTTTTTTATACAGGCTATACGTCTCGAAGTTGAGTTCCCGTTAACGTTGTAAAGTCATAAAAACCTGTCCAAGGACATTAGGAGCCTACTCTATTTGTTGCAGCATATTTGTTAAAGTCGAATGATGGGCGAGGTTAAAACATACGAAGGCAGTCATGGGAATTTTCAGTCGCTGCCATTACTTCAAGTAGAAGAAGAAGGGGAAAATAACTAAGGAAGTCAAACAATATCTATCTCTTATATGGGATAGATAAGTAATGTGTAATGACTAATGAGTAATATCAGCAGTAAAACTGTCGGTGTACATGTGTGATATACAACGAAAGATTAGATCAGTGGATTTTTTTGGTATACAGAGAGTAAATATCCTTGAAGACACTGTGGAATTGTGCGCAGATAAAATCGTAATCTAATTAGAAGTTATAAATTCCTGTGCAATATTGTTTTAGATATACTGGCGGACCACCTCACTACACAAAATAAATATTGTAAATAACTCTTTTCATATGCAGCCTTACTCCTAATTTAATCAGGAAATCTTCATGGTGCGATCAATCAAAAAGAACGTAGGTGATTACCTGTAGTTAGTCCGCTAGCAGATTAAATGGAAGATTACTACCAGAAGCAATTTCTTTATAATTATACAGTTTTACAATCTGTGGCTGTCTGATAGATAGTAAAAATTAACAGCACTAATTAAGAGGCAACGAGTTACGGCAGATTACAGATTGGAGACTCGGGATGAATTAAATTACGCCTTCGAATAACATATATACTACTTTTAATGTTCATGGGGTAATGGCGTGCAATTGACAAACTTGATGGCCGTTCACGTATTTATATTTCATTGAAAAAACTGAAAAACTTTACTAGTCCTCTATTTCATCATCTCTGAACATAGATATCTTACAATCTAAGGTAGAAAATACTTTTCCGATCCCTTACATTTCATTCGTAACAAGGGACTCAATGCCAGCGAAGGACAGAGAACGGATTAAAGAAGATCAATGTGTAACTGCAGAGAGGTTCCAGATGAGTTTCGTCTTAATAGGAAGGAAGAGATTGGCAAAAAAGCCTGCTTTCTGGTTTATTCGATATTCACTGTCTGATGATCAAAAACGTACAAGAATCGTTAAAACTGCTCCTCGAAAATTAAATCTTTTTCTAACTTTTGGATCAAAGAACCGCCTCGTTGTCGCGGTTGCTAAAACACTGTGACGTCATCGGGCGAGATGAATGTAATTCGTATCTCTTAGCTACACGCTGGAACTTTCGGTTAACTTACACTCAATGATAGTTGTGTCAGAAATTTACGACAGCAAACTAACGTGGAAGATTCTTTTTTTTTATCTATATACTTTTTTAAAAATGTAGTGGTTCTATCAGAAATATCAGGTCTATAGAAAATACTATTGTCTCATAAGAAAAGTTTGACCGACCAATCAGAGAAAGATATATTGTAGGACCAGGTTTACCTGCACTCGCTGTGAGGCATAAATATAAGACGCGTGCTTCCAAAGAGATGGAGAACAAAGGGATAACGGTTGCCAGACGAACGCAACCCCTTCCCCAGATATCGGAATTGTATTTGCATATCGATACACGTCAGATACGGAGATAAGTAAGGCGAGGTATTTTATGAATCGTTCCCTGCGTGATTCAGCTAGGAAATCTCTCTCCCCTTTACAGGACACAGCAGTCTCTCTCTGCAATGACCAGCTACACACTTACATTCGTTTCTTGATTTTATTTTTTATATTTTTATAATGTAATAATGTTCAGTACTTTTGTTGAAACTTATACATTAAAATTAAGAAGCAGGAATAAAATTTGCTCGGTGGGTATATTACTGCAAATCAACTAATGCAACTTTCACATTCTACATCATTATTGAAGAATATTACTTAGCACCTTAACCTGTTCGAGTCCTGAGTCCCTTGAGTATATGCGGAAACTTTTCCACTCATTTATGCCTGGAATCAGTGGCGGATCCTGGATTTTGGTTTGGAGGGGGTGTCGCGGGTTCGCGTATTCTAAGGTCTAGGGTATTGATTTGAAGCCTTTATTCAAACTCATCGTAGTTCCGATTCACATCCAGTTGTACCAGCGAGCCAGATCTCACGCTGCGCCAATGTTATCTTTTGTAACGAAGCACGAAGGTCTCAGGTTGAGCACGTAGCAAGCCTCTGCTACACACGCCTGTAACTCGGTACATGGCTTACGACTGCGTTATGCTACTTTCTTATCGCAGGCTGCGCCTCACTGAAATTTCAGCAGCCTATACACCGCAGCAGTTTTCCGAGTGTGTGGGAGTGCTTACTAAAGGGAACCCACGGCATATAAAATAGCTTTGCTAAGATTATGTCAGCCTGGAAACCACCACACTATGCAGTCCCCACTACCTGCACTATAACTCCGCCCTGACCATCTCCACTTAGTCCTAGTGAGCCAATTAACATCATCTTTTATCCCCACCAGAATCCTTAATGAGTTTTCCTGTAAACTGGGAGCACACGGCCCCAGGCAGTCCAACTTACACCACGGACTCGGCAGTCCATCTCCATCTCAGGACTCGATTACATCCTAGATCATCCATCCATGGACGCACCGTTCAACACCATCACCTAACAGGTACTTAAAGCTTGCTTGATCCACTGCTTGCGTGTTCGTCTTCATAACAGTATGTCCACCGCTAGATAGGAATCTAATGCATTCGCCGACAGTCACTCATTTCGATAGGGTTTAATGTGCCTTGCCCTGTAATCAGTCTACCAATGTAATATTGTTATTCTGTCAACCAATCAGTATAGCGCAACGTCAGTAATAGTTCACCAATGGAAGATCAATGAATATTAACCAATCAGCATAAGGTATTTCTAGTGACAAATCATGCCTTTGATCAATGTAGCCAATAGTGTAACATGTACGCCGATCTGTCTTCAAGTGTAATAAACCAGTAGTCATTAACATGTGCTGTTGTCATTCCTAAGAGATAAGTCACCTCTCCTTGGTTAAAATGTATGATAATATTTATGTAAATGTTTAATGCTAATCAGTGAGATTACGCCGTGTCTATAGTTTCTCAGTAGCTAAGGCTCAGTTACTTCCTTGGCAATATGCCTGCAGACTACACTCTAAGGTGTAGGCAGGTGCCCAAGGCGAACAACCACAGCTTCCCTCTCTCCAATCTGTCGTATTAAGTGGGAAATTGAAAGGTTTCCGCTCGGCCGATCACACCCACGCGACATACGACAGGGGGATGGGGGGGGGGGGGGAAGGATTAATATTAACAAAATTAATATAAAACAAAAACAGACAAGTGAGAATCGATTCGAACCTTGCACAATTATGTTTCCGCACTCTAATGAACTTATTACTTTTTTTTGTAGGTGGTTTCAACCTCGTTTATCTTTATAAAAATCTCACAAAATATAATTTTTGCAAAAATTTTAAATGTGAAATTATGACTGAGCGTGGTAGAGAGCGGTAACGCTCTGGATCTGGACATCTAGATGGTTTCCCTTAATCACTCCAGGTGAATGCCGGGATCCTTCCTTCAAAAGGCCACGGCAGAATTCCTAACTAATATTTCACACTAGTAATCTGAATATAGGCCATTTTCCAACAGTTCCTCAAAAATAAATTTTATAAATTAATGCTGACTGTTGTGTTTAATGTCTTTTAGTCGCCCTTGTGTTGTGTAACATCATCACTGGTTGTAAATGTATATTTTTGCAAGTGTATCATTACAATTTTAATAATTACAGCCAAACGCGTCTGGGGAGTAAAATTTAATACATAGTTGACACACGTTGATCTACAGACAGACCAGACAACTCACTTGAGAGAAAGATGCTTTCTTAACACTGAAAAAAAAATTTACACAACTCTCGTCCATTGCGAAATTGTGGACAAAATAACCACCATCGTTCGCCTTACTAATTAAAAATCAGGTGCACGTTAGTGTATCAAAATTTATTCCTAGCTTGAAGTATCGCGATTAAGTCAACAAAGCATTTTGAGAATAGTCGTCATTAAATTTTTATCATTCCGATCATTAGCAGCGCCACCCCGTTTAAGTTCTCCGACGCCGACTGCGCATGGTCTTTTGATGTGTCGTGACGCTAGTTTCTCGCCATGGAGCGCTCCCCCTCCCCCCACCCCTCGGTAACTACTTGTCGCAGCATCGCGCATGACGTCAGCGGCGCCGAGTGGCGTCGCCGACGGGACCGACGCTGGCGCCGTTGCTCTCGAGTGGCGCCACTGTCGCTTAATTAATGCGGGAACGGCAGCGGCACGCGCTCATTCCGATGCAAATTGATACTTGATTAAATAATGCGCCCACAAATAACACCGGTAATTTATGTAGCAGCGCATGACGATAATTCTGCGTGGCAGGTAGCTGAGGTGAGATGAGGCTGCCCGACGATTATTTGCTTCAGAGCACAATTCAGAGACATTAAAAAATGTCTGATGAGGCAAATGTCTAAACCACATGTAACACATACGGCGATCAAACTACAAACAATACTGACGATTTCATCCAAATTATTGATGCACGTTAATCAAATTTTACTGTATACACATGAAAGGACTCATGTAAGCTCGTCAAATATTATCAATACTAAGACGGGGAAATTGTGGTGCGCGTCTTTCCGAAATGTAGATTCTGTGTACAGTATAATCAATTATCATCTTTTTAAAAGGCCTATTTCAGAAGTGGAAGTAGAGGATGAGTTCATTATTCGCCATTAACTAAGATTCACCACAGTGCCGGAGGATTTGGCGTTAGTTAATAGTATCAATATGTTGTCACCAGCAGAACTGATTCGAACTACGATGTTAGAAATCGAAATACCGAATACTTAAAGAAATTTATAATAGTCAAACAATAAGTTAGCTAAATCTTCACCTGTTTATATAGCTATTTTTAAACACTTCAACTGCGAGAAACAATTTACATATAACATGAATCTGTTTGTTTAGTATACCGCGATTCAGTCAAAATCTCTGAACGACCTTTCAAGGTGTTTCAAATATTGTGCATCTTAGGGTCAAGTGCCGAATCTAGGGGGTGAGGAGGGCAAACCGGAGCACTTGCTCCGGGCGACAACTTCATGGCGACGCCAAAATTAAGGTTGAAGTGGCGGTAAATGGCAAATTTATATGGCAGCACCTCTTTTTTTTTAGTTCCACTGCTGCTCCGGGGGGGTAACAGTGAGATCAGCAAAATCATATTTGAAAGGGCGGCAAATAGAAAATTGATGCGGCAATATTGGAGGTGACAGAATAATGTTTGAAGTGTCTGCAATCTGAAAGTTTTTGCCTCGGCTCAAAAAATTCCTAAATACGCCACTGTTAGCTTTTTTTTAACTGCTTAACGTCTCTTAACAGCGAGGTCTTTAGATACGGGAAAGAATGGGGGGCAAGGAATGGGAAGGAATTCGGCCATGGCCTTTTGAAGGAAGCATCCCGACATTTGCCTGGAGTGCTTTGGAAAACCATGGAAAACCCAAATCTGGATGCCCGGATGGGGATTCGAACCGGCGTCTCCCGAATGCGAGGCCAGAACCCTAACCGTTACACCACCATCCTCGGTCCACTGTTAGCGTCCGGGAGTAAAACGAGGTATGTTTCATCTTGAAGTGACGTCATACTTAGTTTATAAGAACTAATTCCCCGCAGTAAAAATGTTTACAGGGATTGTATTTAAAGATGTCCAATGCATGATACCTAATAGTGATGTGTCGGATCATTAAAAATGTATATCCGCGGATACGGATACAGATAAGGATAATTAGTGCCTAGATCCGCGAATACGGATACGGATCTCAACTTCCTCAACTTGGACCGACAGCTTTGATCTATTATCAACGAACATCCAGCATACGCGACGTGTTTTGACCTTGCACTGTGCGTGTTTATGTTTATATTTTAAGATGGCATAGGATAGCGTAGATTATATACGCTTATGTTTTTGGGGAAGTTGTAAGTTAAATTAAAACAATTTCTACAAAAAAAAAGTATAGTAGTGTAATACGGAAATATTTACGATAGGAAATGACGAATCTGCTAAATACAAAATTTGTGAAGGAATGTATTGACATAAAGGTACAATTTCATTAAAAAATCACCTTCAGACGAAACACCCACAAAAATATTAGTTACTTTTAAAAGAAGACTCCGCTAAGGAGATAGCCGGTGAAAACATTCAGCAGGGAACGTCTTTAAAAACGGTAAATAGAGAATTTAGAATTTTTTTTTAACTAATATATAGAAAAAGTCAAAATGTGGAACATTGCAAAATAAAGATTAACTATTTAATTGCGGAAATGGTATCTTCCTCTGGATTACCTTTTCAACACGTAGAACATTTTGGGTTCCGATGATTGATGGATCTTGTTGTTGCAAATTATGTTGTAAAAGGCAGGAAATATTTTATGTAATTTATTTGCAGCGAACTTTACGATCGAAAATAAAGAACGTGTTGAAGGATTTTGAGAAAGTTTTCTATATATGATACAATTGGTAGGCGTTTTGGTCAGGTGTTTCATTGTTATCCTTAACATTACAAAATATTTTATAAGAAAAATATCGCTTTAAAAGCGGAGATTTCGGCAATAATTCAAAGTATGTTTGAAGAGTAGGCAATCCCAAACAGAATGTGCACTTCATGGTAAGAAATGGGGATCCAACATGAAGCGTGCCTGCACTTTATCTGACGTGGATAATATTGAGTGTACAGCACATCAGGTGCACCTGGTTGTTAAAAAAACTGTTAGCAATAATAGTAAAATATTTGGAGGTCTAGGACACATGGGTCGCACATATTTATCGTCACCTGCAACAAGCGTTTCAAGTGAGCAGTTTTTCAGTGCAGCTGAAATAATTTACGATCCTCATCGTAATAGACTTTCAAAGCTGTCAAGTTACTCTTTTTGAAGTACAATTTACCAAACTTAATTTTAAATATAACATTTATTTTTGTAAGTTTCTGTAAAAGTATTGTTTTATCTGATGTAAACACTTTAATAGTACCTGAATAACAACTTCAGCTAGCAAATCACAAAGATTAGAAGGCTGATCTCACTATATAATTAAAATAATACCTTAAAACTTACTACAGTGGTAAGTTACCAGTTACCTTTGGTAGCCTAGTAAAATAAATGTTTAAATAATTAATTTTTGCAATATAAATGTGTTAGATATGAGATTTTAATAAACACAAAGTAATTGGAATTGAAGTTAATTGTATTTCATAGCTATCTTTAAAATTTTATATACGTGCTGGATGAAATTCTTTACAAAAGACCCGTTAATGATCCGCTAAAAAAAGTAACGGTTACGGATACTGATACAGTTGTTTTTTTCCCCCTCGAATATCCGCGGATACGGATATGGATATCCGGCGCATCACTATTACCTACTAGTCGCTGCTCCCGGGATAACTTGGAAGATCCTCATACCACAGGAATCGCCAGGGTTGCTCAAATTATAGAAGTTCTATTAATATGGTATCTTTAAATAAAATCGAAAATCTGATTTCTTCACCAAGCATAAAAAAATGGGTAAATAGTATTTGCTATTTTTAACTTTGTACTGCGATCACAGTGAGGGCTGTACTGATGCAGGGCCGGTGCTGGGAGGGGGAGAGGGGGAGTAAGCGGGTCAAATGTTACCCCCCTCCCCCGCCCCAAGAATCTGCCCGGGCGATTGTAGAGTTAGAAAAATGGTCCCCTGAGGGAGGGTCCCATCCGGTTACGTCACTACTAAGAACGCTTACTCGGGACCCGAGAATCCTAGCGCCGGCCCTGTTTCTTTCTTTTGCACATAGTTCTGTGGCTCAGCTAAAGGTTTAAGAATCAGTCATCTGTTTAAGAAACGGTCGGTACATTAATAGTCCGCATGAGCAACGTCATTGTAAGAATTGGTGTAAGTAGGCCTAATCAAAACATTCCATCGCTACAGGACAACAGTAATGTGAATACGCAACATTAACACCGTAGGACGTGTGATTGTAGCAACATTGAATTCTGGTTTATTCTGTCTTCGGCGCTTAAGCTGACACATGTTTCACGCATTACAAATCTAAGGCAAGTTGTTGGTGTGTAATTATCCACTGAGCTGTCACTATGAGGGGTTTGTATTGGTCAGTAGTAGCACTTGATGAAGCATAGCAGCAAGCGGAACAACTTCCATGCTTAGGGAGAACAGAATGCAGGACATTAGAATATTAACACAGAAGTCGAGACTGTGAAAGATTCACCCCCTCCGCGATCAAATTGAAACAGGGAATATAACGACCATACCCTGTGCAACTTTTGTACATGCTTATATGTTTTTCCCTTTTTCAGTGGTAACCACGAAACAACAACTGTCTCGGCCGGTTATTCTATGGTAAGAGGCAAAGGTTGATATCAACTTGGATGAACAAGTGGAAAAGAAATTAGTAGTTCACGTGGATCACAGCATTCATTCATAGTTAAAAAATGAAATTGACAAAGAAGTATCCCAAAAATAAATGTTCTTTCTGTGATTTCCGTCTGCGCAATATGAAGGAGGGAGGCGGGGAAACTGTGTGCTTTAAGTGCGTGAAACTTGAGCTTGTTATAGCTGTTGCGGTTTCCTGCAAGACACGTCAGATAATTGACGCGTCTCTAGCAGTATTGGCGGCTCCGCTATTTGCCTCGTCTGGTGTCGAGTTGCAGTCCAGCTAGGGCGTCCGTGTGGTGAAGGATCGCGCAGCCCGTCTGAGCGGAGAGAAGTCGATATGACGGGTCAGCTCAGCGTGTCGGCATTGAGCTGTCCAACTGACGGCTCTACCGTTCATGCTGTCAACTCTTCGCCACCACATACACGATTAATAAACACAAAAATCATTCTTTATTATTACTTGAGCATATCAAAAGACACAGTCAATGCAACGGAGTAACATCAAGATTTCATGGAATCGTGCAACTGTGTTCCACTGTAGAGCAATATCTGACAATGAAGATTGAGTCTGAACGATGCTGCAAGACATGGTGAATTAAATGAATCCGAGTTTTGGAAAGGATTCAAAGAGTAGTCAACCTGTTTTGTGTTAAATTACAATGGTACTGACCTGGTTAATGTGAAGATATCGTAATGCAGGCAGTAAGGGTCGCTTTGTTTCGACACGTCTGTTGAAACACTGGCGAAGAGCAAGCAGCATAAATAAATGATACTAAACCTTAAGCCATAAACACAGCTGCATGCCTTCATTCTTATGTCCATGACAAGTGAGCCCTAACTGAAATTGTCACTAATGCACGATAATTTCAAAGTTCCCCTGTCTTTCAAACATTGAGACATCACGTTTTCACATAACCATTTCTAATCCAATCATATCAATGGCTACCCGTTAGAGTTCCTATCCATCATGTTTATTGTACATAGAAGCAGTATATGAGCCTGTAAAAACCAGCGTGTAGAGGTAAAAACCGCGTTTTAATTGATAGTGACAAAGTTAGTTCGCCGGAGTATTTTTCGCTTACTAAAAGTAACGCTAAACCAGTGAAAATAAATAGAAGAACTTGTAAATAAAGAAGAAACAAATTAAACTGAGACCACGTATGAAAAGAAAGTGTTTTGAAAAAATTTACGATGAAGAAAATAACAGATAGCTTGTCAGTTGGCTCTGCATGTAGCTGTTAAAATAACTGCGCATAAAAAACTCTTATTACATAACTGCGAAAACTTTGCACACTCAGAAATAAAGTATAATATAATTACGTATATATGGTTGATTTAATCATAACTACAAACAGATGTGTGTGTTAAATATTAATCTGTTCTGAAACAAATTATTTAAATATCCCAAAATGGTTTTCAGGATCCAATTGTGAAATAAATCTTCACTGCTGACCGCCTAAAAGGAATCTGTATTCTCGCAGTGAGTTTATGTGTTCAGAAAACTTTTAAAATAATACATAAACACTGAAATATAAAATAAATAGCCCAAGGTGGACCGACCTTCACTGTTAAAGAACTTTAAGGCAATTCAACTTTCACTTGACCACCTCTTTCTACACTATATTGCGAGAATGACGTGGATTTTCTTGGGTTTCCTTGGCTATGAAAAATGCCACCCGCAACATATCATGCATAAAACGCCAACAAACTCAAACGTAATAGCAAACGAATCAGCCATATGTTAGGGAATAGTTCAAGTTCTTTAAGAAACGCTCCTGTCTAACTAATTTAGTAATAAGAAGATAGATGTTCGCAGCTTGCTTACTAAAAACACCACACACATGAATTATTTATAGTTAGTACGGATGACTACTTTCAGACGCACGACATGGTCTCAGCACTTCCTTAGTGAGGGATAGTCCGGTGTTCTGTCTCCGCCTTCCCTCTTAGAAGTCTCTCTCCTTTCCACCCGACCCCACCACAGCGAATATCCCAGTTCTCTTCTCTGACTACCGCAGCCTTGTACTTACTCGTATTTCTCTTTATTGAGCCAGTAAGAAGGTAGGGGGGAATATTCCAGCACCGGATACCATGATTAATGAAAAACGCCTGAAACATGAGCTCCGGATACGCGAGCCCCCAAGTTGTTTAGCTTCGGAAGTGGAGTAGGATGAGCTTTAAGCCGCACTCTGAAGCCGCTTACACAGCGACTCCGTAACGTTTTCAAATCGACAGCATTCCAAATTGGTTATGCACAATTCACATAATTTGGCCTCCTAACTCGCCTGCCATGAACATTCTAAAGTAAGGATTCCCAAAGTTTTTCGTACCACACCCCATTACGCCAAAAGAAAAATTCCACGCACCCCCAATTTTGTTATTTAATAGGTAAATGTCTACTTCCCAGCAGTAACAACGGTATCTCAGAGGAAACTAATTACGTATCTTATGTTAGAATAAAGGTTTTCTACTGTGAAAAGGAGACAAGTACTTGCGACGGTTTAAAGCTATGGTATCGTACACTCGCGTGGCAAAATTACCTCGCACCCCCTCCCTCGACAAGTCTTTGAGCCTCCCTGGGGAGACCCCCCCCCACCCCCGTTTGGGAACCTAACTGTAGAGCGTATTTTGAGACATGATGGGTAGGTGACACATTCACAAGGTTCACTATTTAGCTATGGTCTAGTTAGACTCTCCCGAAAACGTCCGTCGACTAGTTGAGATTATGCCAAGGAGTTTTTCTGTAGTTGTCCCAGCTAAACAAGGTCCCACTCGTTATTAGAGAGAGATCTATGACTTTCTGCACCTCAATGTACAACAATTTTCGCCACTTCCAATAAAAATTTAAATATCTACTAATTTATATTTTTTATTGTTTAATCTTAATCTGTCCTTGACGAAGGCCACTAACACCACCTGACTGAGTGTGGTGGGTGAGTGGTAACGCAGTGGCCTCGCATTCGGATGGGTGTGGGTCCGAATCCCCGTCCAGAAATTCAGATTTCGGTTTTCCATGGATTCCCTAAACCACTCCAGGAGAATGACGGAATGGTTATTCAAAATGCCATGGCTGAAGGCTGAATTCCTTCTCCTTCATTGCCCCCATTCCTTTCTCGGCTCTAATGATCACCATGTCGACGAGGCGTAAAGCAAAAACAGAGAGATAGAGAGAGGGCGAGTTACGTAACTTTTTTATACCTTTTTCTTTCTGTTTGTCAAATGTGAATTCTTATAGCATGTATGGTAGAAAATTCCACAAGAACAAAGACTTGATAATACAGTTAAACCGGCAAAATGTCGTAATTAATCCGATCGGCAAGATTTCACGACACTCATTCTTGTCTCATTGATCCAAATATTTTGACGATTTACAGCAGTCAGGGCAAATGGTAGCACTAATTTGAACAAAGCTCACGTGTGTCACAAAGATACAGACGACAAAGAAAATAATATTGATTGTTCTGCACGGTTTTAAAATCAGATGAACGGTCGCAGATGTGGATGATAAGTAAAATGCCTGTAAATAGTAACTTCTTTTGAATTTATAAATACTGATAAATGTACAGTTGACGTAAACTTAATTATTTAAATCTGTCGAATTTATTCCGTATTGTTTTGTAACTGTTGGAATACCTGTAAGGAATGTTGATCTATCACCTGGCGGACAATCGTAGCAACATTCTGGCGTCGGCGATGCGCGAATGATATATTAGCGCTGCCACAAAGCGGTCATAATTCGCTGACGCAATAAAACTGTCAAACTGCTTTCTGCAGTTGATAGCGTGAAGCCTGACGGCAAGGCTCTTGTATATCATCAATGGCTGTTATGTCCACACGCGTTGTTGAAGCCAGAAGAACATAACAGCACTAATTTTTAATAAAGTTGATATCTCGTATGTTCTGCGTGTACTAAATAATAACGAAAGCGCGTTGCTCCTGTAAGAATTCGTTTTGAGATGTTTTTCACCTTTTGGGAGCCTCTGCCCAGTCTCCGAATTAATCGTCTAGTAATGGTCAGAATTATAACAATTGCACGCTCAGCCTACGAATTTGTTTCTCACTCGCGTCCATTTTGGTGTTTCTGCTTTGAAGTCAAAACCATTCGTTTAAGCAATTAGATTCAACAACATTCTATTAATTGTACTATGTCTGTGATATATATATCTGGTACTAACCTGAGTATAATTAAACGGAAGTTTCGGTTTGTCTCACAGATTTTTCTGGCATTATTGCGTATAACGTTTCATTTTCTCCGACAAAGATTAGTGGCCTTTCGGGTTATTTGAAGTAATGGTTTAATTTCCCATGAATTGGTCAGACTGATGGTTCAGTTGGTCAAGGCACCTGACTGGGGATCGAAAGGTTCCCGGTTGGATTTTTTTTACGGGCTGACCTTGACTTCTGGCATAGTTATGCCTCGTTCACGTGACATTCGGTAGGACGGTCCATGTTTCGGATTTCACGTAAATCTGTAGTTCCCCTAACCGGGTTAGGTTAGGGAAGCCGCAACAGATGTGGATTGCGCAGCAAACTGAGACTGTTACATCAGGGTCTCTCCGGAAATAATGCCATACGTTTTCTACATTAGTTTCCTAACCATTTATTTGTTTTCTCCTATTGCTGGTATCTGTTCAAAAGTAAGCAACGCATATCTTACTTACAAATTCGAAACAAACTTGAATTTGTTTTAATAATGGTGAAACAATAGGAAACTGCAATTTGCCTCAGGATAAACATACAGAGAAAAGAACACCGGCTAGTAATATTGAAAAAAAACCTCCTGTGTAGTTACCAAAGAGGAGGAATAAAGTTTTTAATACAAATATGAATAGTAATTGTTTCTGTTCCTGCAATATATTTTTTATTATTATATAAAACAAATCTGAATCGCGTTTAATTATTCTTTAATGTTGTATACTTAACTCCTAGGTTTGAGTTTTATTTACGTATGTGGTGATCTGGCATATATATTGTGAAAGGAATGAGACAATTGTATAAACACAAATCAAAAAACACATTAGTGAAATGTGAATGATCATGAAGACATCGACTAATATAGCGCCACTGGTTTTACGCCTGGTAATTAGGTCATTAGAGGCGGGGAAAGTACTAGGAGTAAGGAATGGGGAGGAATTCGGCCATGGTCTTTTTAAAGAGCCATCCAGGGTTTCACCTGGAGTAAAACCGTGGAAAATCCAAATCTGTATGACCGGACGGGGATTGCCTGTGATTAAGTGTGAAAAATGCCAAGCCACAGCTCTGTGCGTGGTGTGTATTGAGCGTAGCAGAAAATATGGTCTACATTTTCCAGAGCTGTAGTTACCTAAACGCGCAGTACAGCAGAGTACTTCAGAACATAAAAAAACAAGAAAACGTTCATAGAATCAAGACTTTTTACTTACTATTAAAATTATTGGCTGGCAACATAAGCTATTACTCCAAGATTTACGGCACAATATCTGTGTCAGTCAAACTGATGTTGGAAATAATATTAAGATAAACAGATATAGGGGGTTGAATACTTTACAGACATTTAATAGGCCTAGGTATTTTTGAGTATCCCAGGACGTTCATGTAAAAACATTCCTAATTTACATTACTCAGACAAATTGGAATAGCTTAAACATTCCGCTGTATAGACAAATCTCCAACGATTCTGCTTGGTGTTGAGAAGTGGAAATATTGGAAACAAAACCGTTTATAGAATGTCTCTTTAAGAGATTTCAGTGTTTCCTCCTTGCTAATGAACGTAAATAAGCACACGAATTCATCTGTCTACGAAAACAATAAAAGAAATGTTACGAGAGTATGAGGATCTCGTGCAAAAATCCTTATCTGAGAAAGTTTGTCTACAAGTACGCATGTACTTCTGTATGGCACAATTCACATAAAAATAATGTTCCAACAAGAGGAAGCAGTACTCTGTATTTCCGAGATTGGAGATAGGATTTGAAACAACATTTCATTTCGGTTTGACGGTAAACCACAAAACAAATCTCGAGCATTACGGATGAAGCGCTGTTTTTTAAAGAGCAGTCGAAGTAACCTCTCACTTCAAGAGCGCTGCACCAGACAACGAAACAGGAACAGTTAATGGCAACGAGCAAAGTTGAAAGTAGAAAGTTGCTCTCATTTTGGACAAAGACCATCAACGAAACACAAAAAAAGCGAGCAAAAAGAGGAGGTAATGGATTTCATGTCTGTTTTATTTATGAATTCGCAGGCAGGGAAGCGCTGCACAGAGGCCCAAGTTTTACCATCAAAATCCAATGAGTGGCGCTCTCAGGACTGATGCGCTTGTGTGTATGTGTGTGTGTGTGGGGGGGGGGGGGGCGTTCTACATGGCGCTGTCCGCCACCCAAAATAAATCCTCGTTAGTCGGTGGAGGCAACAGGTGTCTATAGAATCGGGACGCCAGGTGGACGGGCAGCAAACAACCAGTTGCCAGTTCCACTAATCTGTCAGGGGAAATCAGTCCAGCAAAAAAACTTTATTCATTCACAGATTTTTACTGTAAAAGTTACAATTCTATTCAACTTTAGATTAAACTGTGCAAACAGTTTGCTAAACGCTGCCAACGCGAAGTCACTTCTACTTTTAGTAATCAATGGCAGGCTACTGGTACTGTCAGACACAAAAGAAAGAGAATCGAAGTACATGACAGCAGCACATTTACCGTGTTTCACTACACGTTCATTTACTGTCTGCCAGCTAGCCTACGCAGGGCCGCATTTAGGCATAGGCTACATAGGCTTTAGCCTAGGGGTCCGCACCACATGAAAGAAGAAAAAAGTGCAAAGAAAGTAACCAACTTCCGAAACGGTTTTAGCACCGAAAGTCCCGAAATACTTGTGAAAACCTAAAACAAAGTTCGCGCATGCGCAGTTCAATCCTTTGAAGTATGAGTTTACTGTAAAATAACATTTCAGTGCACCTATACTGAAAAATTACAATTTTGTTGCTCAACATTGAGGACTTATAACCCTTGTAACATAAGGTTGCAGTATACTGTGGCCGGCACGCATGAATTTACATAGATTGAAGTTGCCGTCGTACACCTGCAATACGAACTAAAATTCCGTAGTCTTCATCTTCGGAAGGTTAGGTAAGATACATTCATTTTGTATAGATGTAAACAGCAAGTAGTGTTGGGAGTTCCAAGGTGTAATGTTTTGTTTGAAAGTAAGTATTTATAAAAAAATATATATTCGTTTATAATTGAAATAGATGTATTTCGAATTTAATATTAATTCTATTTTTAATTAGTTTTTATTTAATTTGTTGTTTTATTTCTTTTAAAACTTTATTTCAGTATTCAGAAATCTCGATCGCTTGGTGCGACGCGGGAAGGCGCTGTTAGTGGAGCGCTGCCTAGCAACAGTTTAGTCGCTGTCTTTCTGTTGACCTGCGTGTGTAGATAATTGTGTTTTAAATCTTTTTCTATCACGTGCTTTGGTGATCTCAATCATCTTTTACCTTTTGTTTTTTTCTTAATATGCTCTTTCATATTGTTATTAAAAGTTGTTATTTCGCGGGATTTTGCTGAGGACGTTTGTTTTCAACAACAAAAGTACAATAGGCAGCACCTTATATATCAACCATCAATCGATTACTGATCGTGTGAGGATCACTTGCTAACCTCGCTCACTTCAGTCGCGGAATCGACACAGAAAGCACGTTGAAAACTTTCGATTCTTCAGTAAGTTATCCTCGTATATTTTCACTATCATTGCATAGATATAAGGGCCCGCACCGAACTTAAAGCCTAGGGCCCTACAAATCCTAAGGGTCCCTCACCACAAGTATAGCCTAGAGGCCCACGGATTCTAAATGCGGCCCTGAGCCTATGACAGCTTCTAAACATACTAATAATATTGTTAAAGAAAGAAAAGAAAATATATATATCGCAATCATTAGGTTCGGGGATTTAATGTTTATATCACTTAACACATTTTTCTTGCAAGAAAAATTATGTAAACTGCACATTTACGTTAAACAAAATAAAATAAAAGGGCAATGGAATTGTTTGTCTGCTGTGAAGCGAAACTCATAGCAAGAAAAAGTATTTTTGATATCAATTATGAAAGATATACTGTTTACTGAATAGAAATATTGATTAACCTAAGTGCTAGGAATGAAATTATTTACACGGATATAGTCTGAAATGTTTTCGGTATCGACAAACTTATTGGATAACTAGGATATATAAAATTTCAATAAAATTTGATTGTAATCACAGTTATATATATAAGTTTATAAATTCATTAAGACATTGTATAAATCTATTTCTTATAAAAAAAAAAAAAAATAATGAGCAGAATAGCTTATGTTTCAGAACTTTTCAGATCATATAAGCACTGACACTTTTCCGACGTGTGATTGCAATGAAGTCTTCACTGGTGTGCCACCGGTATTGTGTCAAAAAAACACGATATTTCGATGTCTAGTTCCTTCGTCTTTCTCACGTATGAATTCATTTGTACTAGTCTGCTCACTGCTGACGGACAAAGAATTTCAGATCATCCTATGAACAGTCGCGCTCCACGGCGCAACCAACTTTTCACGCATGTTGACGCCTGAAGATACTGCTACTACACAAACAGATGCGCCACATTAGTTGCATAAGGAACAGGCGATTTCTTAAATACATCCTAACGGCGGCACGGTCAATGCATCGAGATTCGACTCGCATTGTCTGAATACCGGTTTCCTTTTACGACAAATAATGAGACTATAAATATTGGTAGCTTAAGAGTATTTTGCGTACTTACAGTATCGCACACACACAGTAAACGCCTGCTGACTTTCACTTTTTAAATACAACTTCACATTCCATGTTGCAATTAGAACCAAATAGCCAGATTAGCACTCGATAATCATAAATTCTAAATGATTTAATTTCTGAGAACGAATAAAAAAATCTTTTTAATTACTACATGTCATTTGACTCTTTTCGTCTTAGCAGTCATTCAGATAAGTGCTGTAATGATGGGTGTGAATTGTTACTTCTAACCAATGGAAGGAACTTAACGCTTGGTGTAGTTGGAGAGGACAGCGTCACTGCCATTGTCGCGAGTTTAATGGGCTTTGTGTCGCGTTCGTCGCCTCTGCGTCACAGCGTGGGACACAGTGTTTTTGTTGACAAAGCTCGTTCCTTTCACCAGGGAACGAGTCGGCTGGCCTTGGCAGCTGCCTTCTTTGAAGGAAGACTCAGATTCCTTTAATGTGTCTGTGAACACTTCCAAGTCACGTCATTAACACCACCTGACTCGTTAAAAAAAAAAAAGAATAGAATAATCCGTAGTTTGACTAACTTAGTCCTCAACCCGAAGGTTGATCGGATCCTCCCGAAGGAGGCACACTAAACCATTGTGTCAGAGGGAAAGCGGACAAAACCGTTTACCTACGTTTGATGAGCGCTTAACAAAGCCTTGATGACAAAAGACATTATCGGTTTGTTTCAGAAGTGGTAGCTTAGTTGAGTTCAAGAAAAATACCTTTTAGAGTTCTTATGTTGATTGACAATGCATCCAGGCATCTCCAATCCTGGCAACGTGACCAGGATGTTTTATATTTGTCATCAAGCACTACCTAACGTCTACAGTAATTAAGATCAAGAGATGAGTGCAGATTTTGAGATATAATATGTGCGAAGAACTTTCAAAGTTCTGTTAACAAACTTGGAACATCAAACCCTGGAAAAACTGTGACGTTACGAAATGTCTCTGCAACGTCAAGGGGTCAGTTGATGACATTAATCCTTCCACTATAGACGCCAGGTTTTTCATTGAAAATTTTAAAATAGAAGAAGTAAGCGCTTGAAACTTCGAATGTTTATTAATAAGTTTCATTAATCTGATTTCGATAAGTTTAAAAATTAATTATTTAAACAATTTTTATATTTGTTATTATTTAAAGTAAAAGTCGGTTTCTATGACCCGTTAAAATATTTCTTTTACCTGAATTGTAAAAACAGAATAAGTAATTATAATATTAAAATAGTCTGCTAATATCGATATAGTTTTTTCAATTAACTATATAAATAGCTTCCAGTTACCATATCACGATAATATCTTTTCTCTCAAATGCTTTTCACGTGAATGTGCAAGCGTCATGAATATTTTTCATTCGTATAGAAAGAGCAAAGAAGACCAGTAAAAATGAAAGCAGTTTAAGCTCTTTTGCTTTATTTACTATCCCTGTCTTAGAGATCAATATGCTATTCTTCTTGGGAGGAATTATAAGTAACTATCGTAACTTGAATATAGAGTGAAATTTTGAAGTAAATCATCACGCAATATTTCTATTGTTTCAAAGGGTTCAACAAAAAATGGCAACAAGTTCCTTCTGGAAGTATACAATGAATATTTGAAATGAATCATTAGACAATATTCCTTTTGTTTCAAAGGTTCAACAGATGATGGTAACAACCCACTTTTATATAAGAACAAAGTTTTCTTCGGCGTTGAGAATTAATATGATGTACTAGGATGACTAGCTGAGTAAACACCTTGTTTACTCAGCTAATCCACTGAGAACATTATATTATTTCTAGACGACGTGAATATCTCCACAATTATTCCTTTTTTCCTTCTCTGCCCTAATTGCTCTTTTTATAGGCCTGCTTCAACTGAATTAGTTAATAAGCTTAACAGCGATAGAGCATCTGCTCCGGTAACAATTTCCCCACAAACTTACTTTTACCCTCCATGAATTCTTTCAGCGTGTTGTGTAAATTGTTCAACATAACCCTTGGTTAATTTATTCCACTCCCTGCAATAAAAACATTTCACACTCCCTTATGCCGGAAATCAAGAACCAGGTAATGGTCATGGTCGTATTTTCCCTTCCATTCACTACTGCTAATTCTTTGATCAATACCCATCCAGGCCGTATCACCATCATGCCTCATACACTCTCAGCAATCTCTTGAGCGGTCTGGTGGCTCAGTGGTTAAGGCGTCTGATTAGAGATCGGAAGGTCCCCAGTTCAAGTCCCTGTCTTCATATTCACATCAACACTGAAATGTAACTAATGAGAATTGTATAATGTCATATAGATAATAGCTGCAGATGTTCCATAAAATAAAACTAAAATTAAATTAAATTGCACTGGGATGGATATTGACTGTTTATACAAATAGGTTTACTTGAAATTTGGAAAATTTCTCGTAACATCCATTGATAATGTTGACTTGTTTTCAGTCTTAGTTTGCTTATTGAATTTCAAAGACTTTGTCTAGTAAGTAAATTACAATTAGGATCTGTAACCTGATTGTAAAATTGATGTAAAACGAGTGAAGAATCGTTACAACAACGAGATTAGAGTCAGTAGAAAACAGTTAGTTGCAGTCTACCCAATAGCAGCGTACATGACTGAAGAAGGGAAATTTCCTGTCTCGGTATTCAAAGCCATATCCTTGCACCTATACGTAAGCAGCCTCTCACTGCATTTGTCTATCACATGATAAAGTTCTAAAGGCACATATCGGCGATGCTATTCTTTTGATCACAGATCATTTATGGCTTCCCTGTATTTGGAGTTGAAATGGGAAAAAAAATTGTAAAGAAAAAACGCAACTTAATTCAGTATTTGATGTGAATTGTGTGATAATTATCTTTTAGTTCATTCTCAAAACAAATTTTCCATGGTGGTAACATCTTGTCCTCATGGTCTGCACTGCTACAGGACCATTGTTAGCTGCTATGCAAGGAGCTGACAAGTAGAGAATCGTAACAGGCAGATCAGCTAGCAGTACAAATCTGCAAACTGTTTCGGCACATAGATTTGCTCCAGGAAAGTTACACAAGTCAGTCTCACATTTTGACGAATATGTTCACTTTTTAAAGCAGATGTCATCCATATCTTTAATAGCACATAGTCAGTGAACTTCAGCCACTACCGATGAATGTAAAAAAGTCAACGGAAAAAGAAACCAATTGATCATCTCAAAACATCACCTTTCAAGCTTTCAAATTTCATTTGACAATAACTGTCAAAAATTGCATATAAAGCTTTGAGTTTGAAAAACTCCGAGATATCCTTAAAGTTTGTGAATTTCGGTTGTTACTATTAAATCTTTACTAGAATTTCTTTAAATATTATGATTCATGTGATACTTCATGTGATACACTATAGCATCAATACTTCTACGTACCTGACGAATCTTGCAATTAGTAATTTTCAAGTATAGTCCTAGCACACAATACACTACACTTTCACTTAAATTTCTGAAGCTAATTTCCTTAATACTAATATCAAATACGCCTATATTAAAATTCTCTATTCTTCGATCCATTCAACAGAAAGGCCAGTAGATGAAAGATAAATAATGAAGGCAGCTGAGATGGAAATTTTCAAAAACTCTGCATGCAGCATGTTTCTGGAGTGGTGTTACCTTGTTTTTATTGCTGCCAGCTGTTCCAGTCGACGAGTTATCGTATAAGAAGACCTAATTACCTTCAATTAAAGCAACAACATATGACTCGTTATTATTTCTGGGACACGACGGCGAGCATTTCTCGGACTGCGTCGTTAATCTGAGTTAAGTGTACTGGCAATAAAGCGTTGCCCACTTTCTCTGTTCTCCTTGGATGACCTGTTATAGTGCGCTACCTTACAAACAGCCTCAGAGCTGAAACGAATGATTGCTGTTACTCAGTAGCTCCACGTTTTCTGTAAACAGAACAGAAACAGATCATACAACGAATGAATCAGCCACTTGAAATAATTTCGCTCCTCTCTTCTAGTGAATAAAGACATCAACACTAATGTTAAACCTACATCTGTATACTTGATATTAGACGATCGGGATAGTATGATTAGCAATATCAACAATGGAGAATATTTTTCATTGGTACTAATGTTACTGGTTGATGTTGATAACTCATTCACTAATTAGTATAGTGCAGGTAACATCAATAGAATCCACATTAGGGAAGTAGACCACCTGCTGTGTAACTGGGTCACTGGGTGAATCATTATCTGACACAATTCAGTTTACACTCATTAACAAAACGCGAGACACGCATAACTCTTTTGTATTGTTCATAACGTTACACAATGCTTAATGAACACGCTAACATCTGTTTTTAAGCGTAACGCAGTAGATGTTACTTAATTCTGCGCAAAGGCGTTTCCACTGATAATTTAAGAATAAAATCGGGATTCATATTGCACACACTGCAAACCCGGAATTAAAATCTGGTATAGGCGGCCACACTTCAGTTTTCCGATACCATTTCGACAGTTGTGCCAAGTTTCCTTATTGTTGCTTGATAGCGCCGGCATTAACGATCCTTTCGACGACGAACAATTAAGAATCGAAGTGGAATAAAGTTTCTGATTAGACCTACCTGCTGATATGCAGTAACTGTTTCTCTGGTAGTGCAGATTGTAATAGTCAGACGACTGTTTATTACTGAAATTAATGTTCAATCAAAACGATGAGTAGAAAATCGGAATTTTCGCATGAACGATTTCTAAGACGTCCTTGCTGAAAATATACGCTGAAATTGTCCACGCGCAGTTTAATGTAATCGATATTTGTTCATTAGATGAAGACTTTCAGTCAACAGAAGAAATCGGAACAGATAGTATCGATGTTCGGTAATGACAAAGATCGAAATATGTTGACGTCTGCAGCTGGAAATAAGGTACGCTCTTACATGCCACATAATGCAAACACACAGAACGAATGTGGCATACAAGAATTTACTCTTAGCCCTTATCAGCAGAATTTTGTCGGTTTGTACTAATTTTTCAAACTTGACATTCAGAAGAAGTAATACAATCCATCACACAACTTTTGACTGTACAACATTTCATCATTCGGTATTCCGTTCGGGTTCAGAATCAGAGTATTTTAGTACCGTGTATGGGGTGTCTTGCTAGAACATCAAAATAAAAATGATGAAGTGTAGTACTGCATTCATAATTTTCCACTGTGCGATAAAATACAAGGGATCGAGAAACAGAGATAACACGTGTTGATAAAAATGGCAGAACTCACTGTGACTGAATTTGGAGGAGAAAGCGATAATCTTAGGTCGTTTCACTCGTAGGAGGACCCAGGTTCATATCCAAGGCCGTACACAAAGATTTTTATGATTGCTAGTAACGGCTCCTGGCTATTATACCAATGACTACTTACTTAATACTGCTGTACTGGGCACGGAATCCAGATACGGATGAGATTTAGTTGATGGTTCCAAGTGCTGGATGATATTAAACTGCAGATGGAAAGATATTTGTATAAGAATTAAAAGTAATGCATGGAAAGGAAAAGATGACCATGACCACAAGCTGGTACTCAATTTCACAAGGGTGTAGGAAGATTCTCATTTTTAGGTAAGGGGGTCAGGGATTGGAATAAGTTACCAAAAGAAATGATGAATAATTTACCAAAAACGTTGAAATAATTTAAAGTTGAAATTTTTAGAGGATAAACGTAGGTGGGCACAGGAAAGAGGGAAAAGGTGAGTAGGGAAGCTGCCACAGAATCGTGCGCTCCATTGCAATTAAATTAAAAATCGTAGAAAGTAGTGAGGAGAGGAGAAGATTTAGAGAAGACATGCCCAGCTAAGATGTGATTTAGGGTAGCATTAACGACGCTATTGTCGACAAGACGAGAAGCTTACCTCATCGGACGCCGAACTACGTATTTGTACGTCGCACTTACCTATGTTTTCAAAGCTATTATTTTCTAAAAAAGAATGACGGAAGGGTACCCGCACGTGTGTGGTGGAGAGTCGCTAGTGAGGCGGCTGCGTCCGTCCTTCCTGCCTCACACACAACACGTGGACTCCGACACCTGTTCCTGCGGCCCAAGCCAAAGATTCACGCTTCTAATATTTCAGCCTAGGAACGAACAAGTTTTTTCTATAATGGATAACTTTCTCTGTAAGTCAACAGTGTCGATCGCTGCCGATAAAAGTGACCCGAAAATATCGCAATTGCCTTATCCTTGTATTGCTTCAGTCTCTTTACGATCCGTTCTTTTCTGTATTTTAAAGATGTATGGATCACTGAAAAATGTGTCAAGATAAAAATGAAGGAGTGCCAACTGAAGCTAAATACGTAACCTACTGAATCAGTTATTTGTTTCCTTCACATACGAATATTCCTAAAGTCTTTGCATAAACTTCACACCGCAGTTTTCTCTAACATTTTTAATTAATAACAATTATTATATAATAAGTACTCCAATGCAATTGTTGTGGGAATTTATTGGTTCTTTAATGTGTTTCGCCTCTTGTTGAGGTATCTTCAACTTACACTGTTTTTATTTACTTTTCCGTTTTGAGTTGTGGTTGTTGGTCAGCCGTGTCCTCAGCCAGCACACTGCTTCAAATATTGTACGTACTTACACTACCTGGATGCAGCTGATACTTTATGACTTCTCTGACATAGTCAATTTTGACGAACAGTTTTTTTTTTTTTTTTCACTTTTACCTGTCACACTCAAGTTTACTTGAGTTTGACAATGGTGAAAGTCAAATCGAAAATGTAAATAAAAACAGTGCACGTTGAAGATACCTCGACGAGAGGTGATTCGCATCCGAGAATAAATAAAATCCAACAACAGCTGCATTGGCGTTCTTATTAAATAATGATTACTATTTTAACAAGTAACTGTAGAAGAAATGGCCAACATTAATCATATATCTGTAGTTAATGTATTACTGACAATAGTAAAAAGCATAAACCAGTGTTAGTAGGATCGGAGGTTGACGATATACAGTAGGTGTAGGAGATCAACGATGGTTCGCCTCTTCAATAATCTCAATTCAGTTTTTATACTTAACAGAAACCTTGGAGCGAGAGGCGTGTTGTCAGTTAATCCTGCAGCCGACTAAAGTAAGATCTGGCAACCAGAACGAATTATATTTGGACAGCTGAATCAGATTTGAACGCTAGGGGACAGGACATATATTACTTAGCTCGACAATTAATGCTTCCACTTCGAATTTCTGCAAAGAAAGATGTGTAGTTATATCTCTGGAAATATATTCAAAGGTTGTTGTTGAATTCCAAACCTCTTTACACTGCGAGTGGAATGATGGAACACTGTACCATTCATGTTTATTCATCCATCGAACGGAGACGTTAGACCTTGTGGCATCTTGGTGCCTTTCGAAACAAATCATAATTAATACTTGCCAGACGTAACACGCGGTGGCTTACACGTTCATCACAACATTAAGGAAAGACACTGGCTGACATTGCGTCTCTGAATCACATTAAACTGTCGTTGTCGTAACGTTATGCTAATGATAAAATACAAATCACATCAGTTACAACATACTTATGAGCAACGAAAATCAGTGATGTTATAGTACTGTTAAGCTGTGACAGAACTATAATACGAGTATATCGCTAGTTCGCCATGTATCCTCTATGGTAAATGAGACGTTGTTTTATGTGAAGCATAAATTTTTTGTTTGGGGTTTTAGGGCTCATCAGCGTCTGGATCATTAAGGCCCGGAGAGGATTTGGGATGAGGAAAGTGAAGGAATTCGGGAGGGGCCATTTTTTTAAAGGAATACACCCTCGATTCGTCTGGAACGTTTTCGGGAAACCATGAAAAATAGTGATTAAGAACGAAGTAATGGGAATCGAACACGTGTCCTTCCCAATGTAAGGACCGGACATAACTAACAGATTTTTGTTCGTATAATTACATACTCATGATGTTAACACTACCTTCCTAATATCTTCAGAATATTTTGTAGGATAACTTCAACAATACATCCTAGTTATTTGCCAAATTTTTTTATTTGTCCTGCGTATAGTATGAGGCAGTTTTCAGTCAAGAAAACTCTGCGTAAATTCATTTAGTACTCGGTGGAAACGTCTCGTATATCACAGCGGGACCAGGTTTGAGTCCTGGACCCTGCGGACTGGTAGTCCTGATTGCGATTTTTAGATGGCTTCCCGCAAACACCTATGTGAATGCTGCCACAGTTCCTAGTCTCCGCCTATACATTACACAAACAAAAATACACTTTTCATACAGAACACAGGTTACACGTTTGGCGGACAGATAGCAAAACATTCTCTCGCCACCATGAATAAGTCCTGCTGACGGAGGTGGTAGACGCGTGACTGAAAAACTCGGTCAGCGTTTATTAAGAGCATAAAGAATGCGTACAATCACTAATGATACCATAAAATACGAGGTATCAATGGTCAGTGGTTAAGGAGTCTGAATGGAGATCTAAAGGTCTCCGGTTCGAATCCCGGCCTTGGCTAGGCTTTTGAGAAAGACCTTCACCCTATTTTTATCTCCCAAACAGCTGTCTGTGTAATGTGAAGTACGCCAGAGCGCTTCCGTGGTTTGGATTCCACCTTAAAACATACGGCCCCTCTAGGGCTAACAACTCCAGTTGTAACACTAACGTGAATTCATCCAAAGCAAATTACAGCCCAACGAACATAAATACATACAAGTTGTTAGAAAACTACATTTTCGCGTGATTGTTAGATTTAATAGAGAATAGCTAATATGTAAATAGTATTTACCTGTCCAGATGGAAAGAGAAATTAAATACTACGAGAGAAAAATCTAATCAACCAGAAGAAGCAACTCCTAATATAGCCGCATTCAAGTTGTTGCTAATATTGATGTTTTAGGGTGTCGACTTTTTTTTAATGTCTTTACGCCTCGTCGAGTAGAGTAGGAAAAGGAGGGGGTACAAGGAACGGGAAGGAATTCGGCAATAAAGGAAGCATCCCGTAATACGCCAGTAGTGATTTGGGGAATGCATGGAAAACCCAAATCTGTATGGTCAGACGGGGATTCGAAACCGCATCCTCCTGAATGTGAGATCGCTCACCCACCACGCTCGTTAAGAGCGACGGCGTCGTGTCATTAGCGCGCTCCACCTTAAAATAATTGTTAGTCAACCAGTGTGTACCATAAGAGAGTAGTTATATAGAAAACCCCAAAGAAGATGTAGCTGCTAATTTCTATATCTACGCAGATAGTGCGCAAACAAATTGTTTAAATTTTAAGTGACAAAATAATGATCGGTGATGAGACATTTATCTTTTATTGTAATAACAGGTAGAGTGATCTTGCATGTTGCGTACAGTACGCACAGCCCTACCTGGCTTCACCTTCGGCGCGTGACTCATAGATGGCGGGGCGGGCAGTGCTGCACGACTCTCTGGACAGCGCGTCTCTCCGCGACTGCAGAGACTCCTCCAGCAGCGCGCCACATGCCCGCTGATGTCGCAAGCGCCTCCCGCGACAATGCCGGTGAGCTAATTCTTCCGGTGCTCAGGAGGAACTTAATTGGATCGCGCGCCTCGGTCGATAGGAGTCGGGACCACGGCCTGAATACCCGCTTGATTGGCGGCGGACACTGGGCCAATGAGATTCCCGCCGGTGTGGTCGCCCGCACCCTCTGAGGACTACAGTTTAGCAACTCCTTGGTCGGAAGACGTCTCTTCAGCCGGATAATCTAAAACACCCAGAGCGTATAGGGTTATCGAATACACTCTCATTCAACTAGCCGGCTCATGACTCGGAGCAACATATACAAAAACCATTGTTTTAACTATTCCTGAGCTTTCCCACGTATGTATCACGGAATAAAAAAAAATTCATATAAGTGTAACCACAAAAATTTGACTCCGTTGAAGCCACTTATTAGGATAGTTACAATCCAGAAAAAAAAATCCAGAGAAACTGTTAATCAATGGCGGCCTTTCACCTTCTCCACGTATCATCAGCGATAGAAATTTGTACTAAATGTTATTTAATTTAATTGCGATGGAGCGCATTATCTGGTTGAAATTTTCCCAGTCATCTATTATCCCCTTTATTCTTATTAATTTTTTATTATCTTAAATGACTTGAGTGTCAGTTCTCTACCTATCGCATTTTTCCCTTTACGAATTTTAAATTCTTTCAGCGTTTTTGGTAAATTATTCATCGCTTTCCTTGGTTATTTATTCCAGTCCCTGACTCTCGTACGTACAAAAAATTCCTGCGCCATTATGCATGAAATTGATTTACGTATTTTTACAACAGTTTGAAGTTTTTAAAGATTGTTTCGTAAACAACATCTATAAATATTTGTATGAATCTATTACATTTTACTCACTTTTTAAATGATGGTGCAAGCTCTAGGAGATGGATGTCTTGGTTTTAACCGAACCTGGTTTACATACGTTTTTCTAACTCATCCCTCAAAATTTTATTACCACTTATTTCAACGAAACTTGAGCTCCGCTTAAAGCTTCGTCACACACACAACCAAGTCTTATGAGGATTTTTACTATAAATCCTTTCAATGTTTGCTGTAAATTATTCAGTAACTACCATGGAAACAATTCTAGAGATTTAGTTGTTTATCTATAAAGAAATACTATCCTATTTCCCAATCGCTGAAATCAGCTGCTGATTTATGATCAGGGTTCTCTTGCAGTTCCCATTGATACTCAAATGGAATATACTGTCAAGTCTCTGAATCAACAAACGTTTCACAGAATATATACTCACCACTCTCCTTACCCGCTTTCTGCCAACCTGTCACACCTTCATATTATCAGTTACGACGGTGTTATCTAGTCATATCTACAGACAAATCTACTTGATGGACTTTCCACCACATCCAAATCTAGTATATGATGTCCATACTGTAGATCCCATTATTATTTCACTATACCTTCACAATCAGGTCTCTGACAAACGTTTTTTTATCACATTTTCCTTACTTCCCTCTTACAGTCATTCATTACATAGTCTCAATTGTGCATGAATTTGAAATGTTTCCGCAGAGTGTCTTGTCCATCTTAGCTTATTATTAAACTATATGTTTAGTTACTGGAAGTTCCAAAGAAGTTCAAGTATTTGGGAAGTGTGATAGAAGAGAATAGGAGAAACAGAAAAGAAAGAAGTAAAAGATGCAGTCGAGCGCAAGAATTGTACCGGAGTGCCAGAGAGTGGAGAGGTGCCACAGACGTCCAAAAGGTTATTTACGGGGCTTACTTTCCACCAATTCTAACGCATAGTTTTGAAGAAAAGGGTGATAAGAGAAAGAGATATCACTAGAATTGAGGCTACAGAGACGAAGTTGCAGAGGAGTACGATGGGTGCAAAAGAGATTGGTCAAATTAATGGAATGAGAGTGTGAGAACTGAAAGATCAAGACTACAGCGGTATTCACACATGAAGAAGATGATTGATGAAAGGGTGCCAAAGATAACAACTTAAAACTGGAAGGGAAGACTCTTCGAGGAGAATACGAGATATGTAAATTAAGGGAATAGAGAAAGAAACTGTCAACGATGGTGATGATGTGTCTATATTCACAATCTGTGTATTCCTTTTTGCAACTTTTCTGTCTGAATACGTAAAACCTTTATATTAATATCTATGTAAGTAATTGAGCTGGCTCTTTTTTGGCTTTTCTTGTTATACAGTTTCTTTTGTTCAGTTTTTTGCTCTATTTATCATTGACATTTTTCTTTTAAAGATGAACTGTTCGGAATTTTTTTTAAAATTGAGCGACTGGAAATTTCTGTGTAAATTTATTTGGTTTTATTATTTCGTTGTATTATCCACTAAACGAAACACCCGTCTAAAATGACTGGTATCCCCTGTGATGGTAATCGGAATTTGTTCTGGAAAAATTTCTGAGGAAATATAAATAACGGATAATTGATATCTTTTACATTGATATTATATCTGATACGAGTAAACTTTACCTGATTAAATTCTCGGAATATGTTTTTGAATAATTGCTTTTAGTTTTCAATTCCTGAAACTTTTAATGTTGTAAAAAGTTTCTAAGTAAACAATAATTTCAAAAACGAATAGCAATTATTTATTTGATTGATGTATTATGCAATTACTTACGTTAGTATAAACTTTATCTGAGGTTTCTTTTGTAAAATTGTGTGTTAATTATCTTCTTTCAAGGTTCTAGTAACCTGATAAGCTTTCGGTTGCATGAAATAACTACTCCGAAGAATCACTTTTCAGTTAGGGTTTCTTTCCCCCTCGCGAGCTCTACAGTAACACGACACAGTACATCGACTCGACCAAAGATACTAAGCACAATCATAAAAACATTCCAGCGATTCTAATTTTAAATAAACTTGCAACTCAACTAAGTCTGCTCGCTATCTCCGCACGTTTATATAGACGTTACAGAAAGATCCAGAATAATTCAAACAGTTCTGGACGACGTTTCTCGAATTCTAACAATAACAATTAAATCCATAAAAAAACTAATTGAAATTGTAAAAAAACACAATTACTAGAAAACCCCTTGAAATGAAGGTTAATACTGTTTACACCCATTTACACATAAAACTATCAACAAACAGTCGCAAATTGTCCTCCAAGCATTGTAGCTAACATCAACAGTTACAATTACAAACTTTTAATTAATGTTTCATACACAATAGACTACTGTCCCTGACCACATTAGACAGCATTTACATAGTTTCTCTCCATAAAATAATTACACAATTAATCACGCGGAAAATATACAAAACCTTAACTAATCAACTCTCAGCTTCCTATACATAGTTCTTCAAGTAACATTTCATACAAAGGCTGGGTCTGAGAGTTGTTATAAAGCGCTACAGTGAGTACAGCGTGAACACGGTATACTTGTCTCCTCACATGAATTTCTGCATCTTGCCGTCGTAAATAAACAAGAAGCAACAAGTAAATTGAAACGAAAGTCGAACTGTATTTTTTAAGTCTCTGCATATTATAATAATTTTTTATCTCTGATCAGTTATGTGCAGTTATTTCCACAGCACACAATCGGCTCTTAACTCGCATTGCAGTTACATTTCCTTTTAACAATATAATTGCAAACAATATTGAATGTATTTATTTGAAATTTTCTTGTTAGTCAATTAGTGCTGGTCAGTCAGGTAGCGATGTGTTGGCTGACTTCGGGTATTTTAGGACTCGCCGTAGGTTGACGAGCTAGCGAGTTGACGTCCAATCTTCAGGCGTAACACATTTATTTTTGTTACTTATGGTTTTACGCCTCATCGATGTCATTAGTAGTGGAATGAGACTGGGGCCAAGGAACGGGAAGGAATTCGGCCATGGCCTTTTTGAAAGAAGCATCACGGCATTCGCCTGGAGTGATTTGTGGAAACCATGGAAAACCCAAATCTGGATGCCCGCATGGGGATTCCAACCGGCGTCCTCCCAAATGCGAGGCCAGAGCGTTAACCGCTCAGCAACCACGCTCGGTGACATTTTATTAAAGTGGACTTGAAAGGAAGAGACACATCATACAACACAGAGAAACTTGGCCGCGTTACGGTTTGCTGTGGTGGTAAAATTCTGTTTGTGGTACTGTTTCGTGTGCGCTTGTGGCTACGCTTGTCTATTAACTGGAATAAAGACTTAATATGTGTGCAGTGTCTGCGTTTAGGGTCTTCCCATTAGGCGTGCGTTTGTCGACAGCTTTCTGGCTTCCCTGTGTGACGTGAGCTCATGCTCCAAGATGCCCTACGACGTCAGCCTGAATCCGCAACGACAGGAGATCCTTAATCGGGACATCACGTATTAACCTGCGTGTCAACTGCGCTGCGTGGAGTTCCTAAACGAAACAGCCATTTATAATCAACAAAGCAGAACCTGAATATTGTATCACGTATGTGTTATAATGTATGTACAAAAAGCAAACACTTATATCGTATCGAGCATGGTGGGTCAGCTGTAAGCTCTGGCCTCGTATCCGGGAGGACACGGTTAGGAATCCCGGTACGGCCTTCCAGATTTTGGTTTTACATGGTTTCTCCAAATCACTCCAGGCGAATGCGAGGATGGTTCCTTCCAAATGTCATGGCCCAACACCTTCGCGCTCCTTTCCCACCGTTCTTTTCCGCCTCTGATCACCTCCACATGGACTTAATGTCTCTACGTAACCATAAACACATAACCTATTATTTGAATAATGTGATGCTGCAAATGTTGTGTCGGCACCGCCATTCGATTTTTTATTCAGGGTTTTACATCTTGTTAACGTCGAGTTGATTAGAAGGAGAAGTGGTCGGGGGAAAAGAAACGATATGAATTCGGCCATGGCCTTTTGAAGTAATTATTTCAGCATTCGAAGATATTTTGTGAAACTATAGAATACTTAAAACTAAATGGCCGGACGGGGAATCGAAGCCAACTCCTCCCGAATACGAGATCCCACCACTGCCGCTCACCCACCAGGTTCAGTTTGACGCTCGAGTGAAAGGTATGAGATATCTCAATAAAGGGAAATGATGGAAATGTTATCGTCTGTTGCAAGTTATGTACAAAAACAAATTGCTCCTCCTAATATGGTTTATCACTGGTACACCGCCAGTGATGTATACGGGTTCTCGACATGGCAACTGCAGCGAGATCAGCACACGTAGATCAGCAGGTTGCAGGCTGTTTAGATGCCGTGCCGAGCAGCATACATAATATGACATTCACAGCCGGCCTGCTGCGGCACTCCCAGTTGGACCTGGCCGCTTTCTCTCTTCACGTTCAGTATGGGTACTACAAGAACTAGACTACAGGATTATCATACCGTATTTCATTTAATTTTTGTATTCCCATAATACTATAATATCGCTTGTGGCGTACGTTATGCTTATACTTAAAGCCAACTCTTTGTGATACGACCTTTACTTGGTTACCTCCTGCAATGCCCTCTGTCTATGGAATAAATTACACGTTAACCATTATGCTACAGTATCTTTGCATAAGAAATATACCTACATAAATTTCCTGTTTCTGAAGTCAATTAAACATTGTAGCGGCTTGTCGGTGGGGAGATTAATTGCTTACCTTGCATAATTTAAATCACCACCTTCCACTACCTTCTGCAAAGCATATATATTAATTTCAGGAAACAGAGGTGAAACCATTACTTCTGTTATTAGTATTTGAGAAGATCCTAAAATTCTGGTTTATTTGGTACTCATGAATGCTTACAGACAGAGGTATATTTATCATTAATCTTAAACATCAGTCTGTGCAAAATACAATTCAATGCAATACCTCGTCTTACAGATGCGAAATAGCAAACAAACAATTATTGTTATTTGAAGCTAAGAAATTGCAATACATGTACATTACAAAGAGTTACAAATTCCATATGCAACTGAAGCAAAACTCTCTTATGCATAATGAGAGCGATTCTTGTATTACAATGATAACAAGAAAACATCAGATTTAACTGGATTACATAGGGCGCCAGGGAGTTAATTTGTTCCCACAAATAATAGTTATTGAAAGTTTCCAAACATGGAAGTCAGTCTTTCAATTCAAACTGGATAGAGAAAACCAAAAAGCACTCGGCTTTTAGACACAACTAGCTCAGGAATTAATGTCCGGCGGCGTAAGAACTCTTACTCATTAGACCGTTAAAGGGCTGTCTCAATGATTCGTTTGAGTACACACTGTTTCTGGAGGTATAATTACCGTGTCTGTCTGGCTGCACGAAGCGTCGCAACAAGAGAGCTATCGTCTCTCAAACAGCGCACCTGTCCAGGTATTGCTAGGCACTTGTCACGTCAACCAGCACAAGTGACAACCTCGACCGGATTTGGCGCTCAGTCATCGAAGCCTCCAGAACGAAATCATCCGCAGTCCTCTGGCACGCAGTTGCCAGCGCGATCGTTCTGGACGGAGTCCCTTCTTCTCGCCTCCCAGAACTCGTCTCTCCTATCCTCCTCGGCGTGAATCTTGGATAGCAAAAAATTTGGAATATTTCCAATCACATGAGGAAATAAACACATCGGATTGGCTTTGCAAAAGTATCCCTTCTCGCCGGCTAATACATTGCCTCTCATTTGCTAAGAGTCTTCGGGTTTTGTCGGGATTGTTCGGGAGGATATGTCGGAATAATTTTCAAGGATTCCATCCGCAAAATTCCCAGCGTCCAGCCTTTCTCACCGGTATCAACTTGCCAGAGATAATCCCCTCATTGTCTCGACCTACCGGACACTTCCGGCTTAAGCTCACGTTACACAGTTCTTAGCTAGACGCGGATTTCTGTCTCCAGCTCAAAACAGAATATCCATTTATTTCTTATGTTTATTATCAAAAAATAATTAATTTAAATTGTACGAGATGACCCATCTAGTCATCTTGTTACAACATTCTAATCGCATCTAATCAGTTTCATTTGTCCTCTAAAGAAATTTCATGTAAATTTTTGTTTACCTGTGCAGAAAACATAGAAAAAATAAAACAAATAACGACATAGCGATAACAATCTAATATTTTAATGATACTCACTGATAATATCTTTTTAATTACTCCAAAAGGCTTTATCATCCATCTACGAACATTTATATGAAGAATCAGTAAACAATTTTGAACTTTCGAACACAGTAGCGTGAAGTGTCTGATTCCCTGTCCATTCTTTTCCAGATTTTCCTGTTACATTTCTCACGTATTCCAAGTAGTTAAAGTATGTCACCGTTTTACAGTCCTGCTAATGAAAACAGGATCCTTTTCTGTAAACACCATTGCAGTTTTTACAGTAGTGGCGGTTGGTATCTACTGAAGCCAAGTTCCGTGTGAACAGGATAGCCATCAAAAAGGAAAAAATAAAATTAAATAATCAAAAGTAAATAATCTAATTGTTTGACGACGACAAACGTGCGAAGGAGGCCATAAAAATACAAAGCCACAACATAAAAAAGTTTCAAACTTAATTCTCATTTTTCAGTTCCTCTTACTTTCTAGGTTCCTAAACTGGAGACTCTCACCCACAGGCGGGCAAGAAGGTATGTCAGGAGGGTGAGCTAGGAAGGGGGGGAGGGGGGATACGAGGTAGCTTCGCCACCCGTATCCATGTCTCCTTCACCACCTCTTGGAGCTAAAAATGTCGAATCTGTTATCACGTACCTAGTGAGTTTCCTCTGAGATGTCGGAAGAAGCATTTACCTTTTTAATGATAAAATGGCGTAGGAATTTTTCTCTTGACGGAAGGGAGTCGTGGTAAGAGAAACTTTGAACCTCTGTCTTAATTAATCTCTTTACTATTGGTCTACTCACTACAAAGCGAGTGGCGGAGAATGGGTTGCACGTAAACTAACGATATGCATTGGAAGGGGTATACAAGATGCTCATGGGATTATCTTAAGTTCCGCAGTGATCTTGGAAAACCCATAGAAATAAAGATTAGGATGGCTGGAACAGTTCCTGTCGGATTCTAAGTTTTCTCAGCCCACAAATTCTTTTAATTCCATTTACTCATCACTCGTACAAAAGTAAAGAATAGATTCTAATTCTTTATTTTCTAGGACATTTATGGATATGCGTGTTGCTGGTAATAAAACTTGTTTGCTGTCTTCCTGAAATAAATCTGTCATGAACTTTAGAGTTAGCTTGTGACAGGAGCAACGCTTTCAGCATCTCGCGCTTTCTCTCTATATATTGCATATACCTACCACGAAACGGATGGTTTTCCTCAAATATCATTTTCGCCTATTGAGGCTTGATGCATAACAAATCACACATACGTAATCATAAAACTTCAGAAGTTAGTGTTTTAATAATAGTCTATAATGTATTACACATACGCAATTTTTTTCCAATGATAACAGCAACCTCACATCCTCCCACTGCAACAAGGCTGCAACCGACGGAACACTCGACGAATTAAGAGAAAGGTTTTCTGCAACAGATTTAATTCGGTCTTATTTGACTAAACTTATTTTAAAAACGAACTCTCCTTCAGAATACCGGCTACGCTGAAGAATTAATCTCAATTCAAAGCGAGATTTGTGCGTCAGAAGTCCGTGTTAAATCAATATTACTCTCTGCGGCTGCAACAGGACCAGAATTCACTGTGGAAAATTATATCTTCCTCCACTTCAGTGATTATTCGAAGAAGAAGTTTTCACAATTCCCTGTGAAGGCAAAGTGACGAAAGTAAACGATGTAGTTTGCATAGTTCTTTCTAGTGTATGTCACGGAAAACTGATACAAAATTTTCTGACTGAGTTCTGTGCGGACGCTGGCAATGGTAGATACCAGATTCGTAATAAAGTTTGTTTGTTTTTGTAATATGAGGTGGTTACTTTTAACGCTATCAAACCTGGATTGAAGGATCAAAGTTTGATTCCGGTACAAATTAGCGACACTATTGTAATTCACGAACAGTTTCAGATTTAACCAATAATGTCGACTAAATTATTCGAATAAACTTTGTAGACGGCGTAATAAAAGGAAGTTTTAGTACTGAAAATTTTCATCTTATACAAAATTAATACTTGAAATTACACTAATCTTTGAGAAAATTTCAACACCCAGTAGGGAAGTTCAAATCGCTCCAGAATCGAAAGATGTGTAATACAGTGTAACCATAGTAAGTGATTAAGATTGCAGAGAGACGGCATGCACGAAGAGCAAGCAGCGCCCTCTTTGGTGTGACTGAACAGGTCAATGTTACGCCACGCTCCGTCAGACGAAGTGGGATAGTGCAAGGAAGTGCCAGTAAGCAGGGCGCGATATCAGCACGTGAGTAAGTGGCAGAGTGATCGGTCTCCGAGAAATGGATTTGTCATACCACGACGCTGTGGCTCGTACAGGGCACACTGCTACGGCAGTGATGTGTGTATGTATCCAGTGGGTAGAAGAGGTTCGTACATAGCGACTGCCGGATACTGCACCACACTTTGTGGCCGGGATGACTGCCATCTTGTCCGCAAGGCCGTAACCGATAAAACTGCTTCGTCTACATTGTTGGCTCGGCGTTGGAACAGGTGTGGACATGTCTGCGGTGATAATTCGACGTCGTCTGCTGAGGTCCTGACTGCTGGCAAACATGCCATTGCCTCGGCTTCCACTGACTGGAAACTACGAACGCCTCACACTGCAATGGGCACCTGAAAGCCGTCACTAGCGTGCTGAGTGGCAGAATGTAGTGTTTTCGGATGAATCACGCTTCAACGTGTCCTACAGTGTCAGTCACGTACTTGTTAGACGCTACCGCGGTGAACGCTGTCGGGAAGATTGCAGCGTTGAGCGCCATATCGGATAAACGTTTAGTCACTAGTGGGATGTTTTGGGCTGTAACATACGCACTCGCCTCCTATGTACTGAGGACAATCTGAAAAGGAATCGCTGTCTCAGGAAGGTTTAATAGGCAAGTCTTCTTTGAACGACGGGTACCACTGCTTCTCTGGCTCTCACGTTCGCCTGAGACGTCACGCATCGAGCATGTCTGGGAAGTGGTTGGTCGGCAGCTTGTTTGTTCTGGTGCTCCTGCAATTATTGTCAATGCTTTGTGGACGCGCCTATAACCCCCATGGCAGCGTGTTTGCCGGCCGTATATCCAGGCTTTCTTTGATTCCATACCACGATGTCTAGAGGCTCCGATTGCAGCATATGGTGGCTTCATACCTTACTGAATTCTTACAGTCAAAGTGTATATTCAGTTTCTAATTCTAATAATTTGTGTGTTATCATGTCCTAACAACTGGATTAAATTTAATTGAAATCACATGACTCCTAGGTGTTTCAATGTTTACAAACTGTAGTGTAAATGCGTCTGTCAGGAGAGAGGATGTTTTCTTTTCAAATATAGTCCTGTTGCTTCTACCTTCAAAGACAGCTATATGGAGATTCATCACTGCGCATATCTAAGTATCCATTACATTTAAGTTTTCATATATCTGCTTACAGTACTCTAATCTTTCGTCTTAAAATGGGACGTACATTAATAAAGTGACCAATGCCACATAGGCTATATAGAAATCATTTTTGTAAGCATCATTCACTAACTACTTTAATAAAAAGATCATTTTACTGCCCACTTACTTTATTCGATGCTTAAGTAGCACAAAATTGAAGCGGATAAGTTTTCGTTCCTCCTCGAATATTCTGTCACATTTCCACTGTCATAAATTTTTGAGAAGTCTACGTTTATTGCAGACTCGTTGAAACTATCTTATGCTTGTCTATAATTACTCCAAAAACAATGAAAGGACGGCAAGAATACATCGAAGAACTAGAACATTAGGTACATATTACGAAATTAAGAATTATGCCCTCAAATAGAAGTATCTCGGCGATAAACACCATGAGAGAGGAGGGGATGCAAATAAGGTTTGGAACATGCACTCCGCAGAATTTCGTTAACGGGTTTGAGTCCGTGGTTGAAGTTAACCCCTTGAAATCGCAAAAGATATTTTAAGAGTGATGCAGCCATGGAATGTTGTAGAACCAGCCAGTGTTAGTTGAGCATCTCAGGAATAGGTCTCAGTAATGTAATTACCTCACAGATGTGGATTTAGTAGGTTAGACGGTAGTAGGTAGGTGCCAAAATCAGTGCGTGGTGCATGGCGCTGTAATTGGATAGAAGAAATTTGTGGTCTTTGTTGGAAGAAATAATGCACGAAAGTCCGCTGCAAAGCTGGTAGCGACTTGTTTAGTGTATACCCGCATCGTATCGCTATTATAGAACAGAATATTGTCTCATTCCACAATTGTCTCCATAGTAAAGCAGTTCAAGATTCGAGTTGTCAGGGGTCCACGGGAGAAATATCTACAATAGCTCTCAAGAAATCTACTGGATCAAATTAGCTTGGCGTAAAACGATTCAAGATTCCATGAAATTTATTCACGAAGTCTCCCGCTGCGCCATTTTTAGAGCCTGATTTGTAATACGCATCACACTTAAAGTTTACGAAATACATTTCAAACGACCTTAGTCAGGAAGACTGGGGTGCGTAAGGTCCCCGATTCGAATCCAGATCTGGGATGAAATGGTTACAGGCCTTAAAACTGACCTCCGCCTTTGTGAAAATGGTAGCAATCTGCGTAGGTCGAATCCCAGGAATGGTTAGGCCTCCGCGTACCGTTCTCACTGTGGTTTCCCATTATCATCAGGAGAATGCATACGCCTCATAAACTATGTATTTCACACACAAAAATGCATTTATCAAACAAAATACAAGTTACACGTTTTGCGGACCGATGCAACACAAACACTACATGCTTAGGATAAATGCTCTACACAATAAACAAGGCTGGATGTAATTACGTTAGGGTCCCCCCCCCCCCCCCCCCCCTCCCCACCACCCGTCTTAATTCACACCAGCTATCTGTGTAACGTACTGCATAGTGGATGAAACGAGTCAGAGGGAGGAAAAAAATATCTTATAGCTGACATGATAAGTAATTTATTAGACGCTTCATTTAAATCAACAAGAATTTGGTGCCAAATGTCTGTTTGAATAACGATCCGTTTATCAGCTGCTCGTTACAGGTTTAGTCTCCTTTATCCATGTTTCCCGACTTTCATTCCCCTTTACTATACACTCATCACCGTACAACTTCAGTGCAAGTCGTCATCTGTGGAGCTGGTATTATGACCATTATTACGCAGAAAATGGAATAAAATCGAACATACTCAGTAGCTATTAATTAAGAACATGCATCAAGAAATGGTCACGGATAAGAAAGAACAATGTCAGATCGTCCAGAATAACGTTTTAACTGAAGTTATGACGGTCACCTTTCTCAGTTTTAAGACACTTGGTATATAATACACATAAATTACATGCTCCAAACCGTCCTCCACACTGAACGTGGTGGGTGAGCGGTAACGCTCTGGCCTCGCATTCGGTAGGACGTGGGTTCGCATCCCCGTCCGGACATCCAGATTTGCGTTTTCCATGGTTTCCCCAAATCACTCCAGGCAAATGCCGGGACGCTTCCTTCAAAATGGCCACGGCCGAATTCCTTCCCGTTCGTTATACCCAATCCCATCGCGCCTCTAATGACTTCGACGTCGACGAGGCGTAAAGCCATAATTTAAAAAAAAAACTGTCTCTCATTACAAATACAATAATTTACCACTTGTCCTTTTGGGAAAGAGAGTACATTTTGGGTTATACATTAAACTTCTGTGGGCTCTCAATAGTATTGTATTTTACCTGAAAGGGAAAAATTATACTCCACCTTTTCTTTCTCTATTCTGCGTAAAGAGATTCATCAGCTTTTTGACGAATATTAATAACTTAGAGTTTCACGTGAATACACATTTATTCTGTATAGCCTCCCATGCATTATAACTTACCTTCTTTTACAACTATATCTCTCTTCTTGATCGCAGCCGTAACAGTCTTTATACAATTCGTCTTTCTGACAACATTAAGTCCATCAACTCAACATAACATCTTTTGTAACTCATCTCTTTCCGCTTCCTTTACTTTTCTCCTTGTCATCGGGTCTACTGAGACCCGCTTTATTCCTTGCTGTCAAGGTTTCTAAAAACGTCACTATGATTATTACTATTTATTACAATTAATACACTTAATAAAACACACTACACATTTACAGTTGGCGTGATGCAAGTCCACTAAAAGGAGTTGATTCATGTGCATACATTAGCTCATTACAGACGTTTCCATAAATATTGCCTTCCATTTGTGGATGGTAACATGTTATTCTGTTTCTGAAATGTGATTACAATCCTACAGCTCCGTAATGTAAAAATCGACTACTTGTATTTATAACAAATAGTAGCTGTAAGTTTGAATTACAAATAGGACTTGCTGCATGAAAGACAAAATATTTGATTTTTACTGAGGAAGAAATCAACGCTCAACGAACTGTACATATTTATGTTTTATCAAGCGTCAAATATTGAAAACTGCCGTTGCCGAAGCAGCTTTTTTTCCCCGGTCGTTTTAAATCTCTGTTCAGTTGGGATGCCTCGTTATCTCGCCGCAGCAACCATCAAATACATCCATTCAAATATCGCTGATTTTTATAATTCTTTGTGAAGGGAAAAGCGAAAAAGCTACATTTATTTCTTTTTCGTTTAAACTCCAACTGGAGTAAAAACCACAAAGGATTTCTAAAATGTTTTGTATGTATTAGTAAAACTTTTTTTAATGTAAAAATTAAAGCCTCAGTTGGCGTGTTCATTAAACTTGTACTATAAAATATTTAATATTATCTTTGATACCTGACTTAAAAATGCGTACGGGAAGGTCAGTTCCGTTATTTCCTCCTGGAATTCGAATTATTTAAAGAAATTCATTCTAAGTTATAGTCTCGTTCCTTCATACAAAATCTTTCTTGGTGCAAAAAATATACGTGTAGTAAGTTTGGTTTAAATTGCTCAAGGTATTCCAGAGTTATGCTGTAACACAAAGAGGCTTCAAAGATTTCAAACGCTTAAACGTTTAAAAAGTATATAAGATTGTTTATTGAGATTTCAAATTGTTTCGAGAAAAAGTTAAAATTTTATAAGCATAAAATTAGGTGCATGAACAAACGTGGCTTAATAGTACTATTTCTTTATCTGGCTGAGTATTCGATATTCATGTTACTATTAAGTTGAACATACGAGTAATATTAATGCACAGTGCACCTTTAATTATTAGGGTCTTCCACCGTTCACTTTACATAGTCTGACACATGTCCAAATTTCATCGTTGGAAACTGTTGGTTGAATAGACTGGTGAATAGTGCGTTCGTCATATGATTGAAATAGTAGAATTATTTATATATATACATATATTTGCTTATGGCTTTACGCCTCGTCGACGGCTAAGGTCATTAGAGGCGGGATCGGATTGGGAACAAAGGAACGGGAAGGAATTCGGCCATGGCCTTTTTGAAGGAAGCATCCCGGCATTCGCCTGGAGTGATTTGTGGAAAACATGGAAAACCCAAATCTGGATGCCCGGACGGGGATTCGAACCCTCGTCCTCCCGAATACGATGCCAGAACGTTAACCGTTCACCCACCACGCTCGGTTTGATCATTTAAATTTTCTCACATTTTATTAATGTTTGAAACGTATTGACTCTGCTTTTAACATTTGTAAAGGATCCATTTTTTTGTAGAACATTAATCTCCTTTTATGAAGAATGATTTGTGTACATTTATTACAGTTTCGCTTGTAAAATAACTTATTTTTGAAACAAGTATTTCTTAATTAATGAATAAGGGAGCTACATATGACGTTAATATGCACTCTGAAAGAGTCTAGGTACAAATCTGTTCCAGCCATCTCTATTCCAATATCTATTGTATAAAGAAGTAAATTTCGCAAATGGCCAGATGTTACTCAAACATGAAATATGATCGTTAACAAGAATTCAGTGTGAAGACTTAAGCTTTGACCAACGCACTGTTGTATTTTTATACGATCTACCAGCTTTGCATTTTGAAAACAGTAACTTCTATCCTTAATAAACACAGTACTATATATTAATTATAAAGGCGGAAAAGAAATGACAGATCTCTTAGGACCCCGAGCGTTTACGATTCCCTTGCGAGTGAATAATTTTAATAACTAGTTAGCTGATGCTGTGTGGAGTCAGAAACTGGAACTAGAACTTGTAGAATTATGCAAACAGGATCTTGCTGTCACGTGGCAATAACGAACCTACTCTGCCGCAACGTGTATTGCAGTGTTCCTTGAATTAAGAGCCACAACGTTAGGAAGATTCAGTAATACCAAATCACCCCAGTGAAATATATTTCGAGTTTCAACATAAGCATTAACTTACATTTTTTGTAGTCTCTTCATTCCTTCTTTTTACGCAGCCAACAGCTGGTGGTTTTTTAGCTGACAGCAACCACCACTTTGGTGTATAAAAATATGTCGTCGTTATGTGCTTCAAAACAGGCTAGAGCGATACTAAAATATTTATACAAACGGAAAGAGAATCGTTAAAAACATTTCCTGTTAATTCGTAAAGCTAATTAATATTGCACCCGCATATATCCCTGATTCCAATTTATAAAATGAACTGTTAATTCATTAAACACATTTCATCAACTACAGTAGTAAAAATCATATTCAGAATAGGTAGAACAGGAAGCTTTAAACAAGCATCCAGTTTTATAAGAGAGATCTTTCAGACCGGCTATATGGGAGGTCTTTGCACGAAATATTTAACAAATCATACCTTAAGGCTTAACTGTCTGCAGCTTCAATTTCCTTTTCATTTTGTCTTATTGAATACTATGCAGCAACCGATCACTTGCTGCGCTCAATTATCATAAAACATCGCCAATGAAAGCAGGATAGTATTACGAAATGTTTCGTAAATTTGTCAGTAACGTCGTGTTTATTAGCTAAAAGCAGAAAGAAACCTAATGATTCTGAAAAACACGAGCAGCATGAAAGAATGACATCACAATAAAAAATAATGTAAAACTATACTGAATTGATAAGTTTCAGCAAAATTTTAACGACAAGAAAGACGTTTTATGTGAAACCTCCAGGCACTACCAATAACAGCTGTTATCCGTTGTGGAGTTCTGAGAAACTGCTTGCTCGGCTACTTGAATGCCAGTACACAATTCATAGATATTGACTGTTGGAAGAGTGACAGGGCAGTGACCACAAGCAAAACGAAGGAGATGCAGCTTTCGTGCTGGAAGAATGCCTGTCCTCGTATATTCCTTGCGTCATGTGGTCGTTCTACATAAATAAAGTTGCGCTAGAGCTCTCAAGAAATGCAATGACTTCCACCCTATATTTTCCTGATGTTAGAGGCTCGTCCCATTACTTGGCTTAACCACGAAAACAAGGTCGTACAACCTTGCGAAAAGTGAAAATAATTCTTTAATCCTTTCTAGAGAATTTTTCCAATTTATAACATCCAGTTTTTTTTTTTTTTTTTTTTTTTTTTTTTTTTTTTTTTTTTTTTTTTTTTTTTTTTTACAGGCGCCGACAGCGTTTGAGGTTTACGTTTAATCTTAAAAGTTTCAGAAAACTATTCGTACTGTGATTAAATATTTGTCCACGAAAGGATATCGCATCAAAATTAGGGAAGAGTGCCCGTATCTACAGCACACTAGAAAGTGGATATATGAATTAAGAGGAAGAGCTGACATTGAATATAATTCCCATTCAAGAAGAATAGTCAAGACAATCACTCAGTGAAATGTGTAGAGGGTGTATACTGTATAGATTAGTAATGACAGAGAGAAGATTGAAACGAGTAGTTTGACAGATAGCGGGGATATAAGGCCTTTCACGAACAACGCTAGACTGAATTATGTGATAATATTTGAACCTGAGGAAGGTTTCCTCTTAATGACTTTCAACAACAGATTAGACGGTAGCGAGGAGACAAGGTTTTGTGGGAAATGTTGGCCTCCATGAGTCCATCTCTGACTGCGGATGAAACTTTACTCCAGGATCAAAGCAACAGACAAAGCAGTGGAAGCAGATCCATTCTCCCCTTAAAGTAGACCATGGCTACATCTAATGTGATTAAATCTATTTTTGCGATGATTCTGAGGGGGTGCTTTTACACTCCTGGAAATTGAAATAAGAACACCGTGAATTCATTGTCCCAGGAATGGGAAACTTTATATACACATTCCTGGGGTCAGATACAACACATGATCACACAGACAGAACCATAGGCACATAGACACAGGCAACAGAGCATGCACAGTGTCGGCACTAGTACCGTGTATATCCTCCTTTCGCAGCAATGCAGGCTGCAATTCACCCATGGACACGATCGTAGAGGTGCTGGATGTAGTCCTGTGGAACGGCATGCCAAGCCATTTCCACCTGGCGCCTCAGCTGGACCAGCGTTCGTGCTGGACGTGCAGACCGCGTGAGACGACGTTTCATCCAGTCCCAAACATGCTCAATGGGGGACAGATCCGGAGATCTCGCTGGCCAGGGTAGTTGACTTACACCATCTAGAGCACGTTGGGTGGCGCGGGATACATGTGGACGTGCATTGTCCTGTTGGAACAGCATGTTCCCTTGCCGGTCTAGGAATGGTAGAACGATGGGTTCGATGACGGTTTGAATGTACCGTGCACTGTTCAGTGTCCCCTCGACGATCACCAGAGGTGTACGGCCAGTGTAGGAGATCGCTCCCCACACCATGATGCCGGGTGTTGGCCCTGTGTGCCTCGGTCGTATGCAGTCCTGATTGTGGCGCTCACCTGCACGGCGCCAAACACGCATACGACCATCATTGGCACCAAGGCACAAGCGACTCTCATCACTGAAGACGACACGTCTCCATTCGTCCCTCCATACACGCCTGTCGCGACACCACTGGAGGCGGGCTGCACGATGTTGGGGCGTGAGCGGAAGACGACCTAACGGTGCGCGGGACCGTAGCCCAGCTTCATGGAGACGGTTGCGAATGGTCCTCTCTGATACCCCAGGAGCAATGGTGTCCCTAATTTGCCGGGAAGTGGCGGTGCGGTCCCCTACGGCACTGCGTAGGATGCCACGGTCTTGGCGTGCATCCGTGCGTCACTGCTGTCCGGACACAGGTCGACGGGCACGTGCACCTTCCGCCGACCACTGGCGACAACATCGATGTACTGTGGAGACCTCGCGCCCCACATGTTGAGCAATTCGGCGGTACGTCCACCCGGCCTCCCGCATGCCCACTATACGCCCTCGTTCAAAGTCCGTCAACTGCACATACGGTTCACGTACACGCTGTCGCGGCATGCTACCAGTGTTAAAGACTGAGATGGAGCTCCGTATGCCACGGCAAACTGGCTGACACTGACTGCGGCGGTGCCCAACCGCTGCGCAGCTAGCGCCCTTCGACGGCCAACACTGCTGTTCCTGGTGTGTCTGCTGTGCCGTGCGTTTGATCATTGCTTGTACAGCCCTCTCGTAGTGTCCGGAGCAAGTATGGTGGGTCTTACACACCGGCGTCAATGTGTTCTTATTTCAATTTCCAGGAGTGTAGATTAAGTGAAAAACTGTGAAACGACTGTGGAGACATATTACGCTAACTTTACAAATACATTACGACTAGCTACCAAGGAAAGGAGAATAGGCAAGAAGTTCAGGAAGGTGCTATTTCATTACGACAATGCTTCCAGTCATTGTTCTTCTATTGCTATGGTTGTAATCCATTATAATGAACATCAGTGTCGCGCCAGGAACCCTCGTAATGGCCTCTGTTGTAGCAACCGACACAACGACATGTAGCCGATAACACCCCACAACATTACTCCTGACATTCAGGCGGTAAGATCCTCTGAAACGAATTTTGAGTAAAGATGTACGCCACGGTCGCATCTAGTGCGTATGCGAACACTTCACAAGACAGCGTATAACAATATTAACCACACTGAGTCTCCACCGTTTGTGAATGCTGCCGTCGACGAGGAGATAGATTTTGCGGAGTGGACTACTATTGTACAGTACCTTGTAGTTCACGAAAGACTTTCTACTTCAGCCATGAGCACGATAGTTAAATTTGTAAGTCATAATTTGTTCAGTATTTTTTGTGCACAAGTGCATGAATTTTCCCACATAAACGCGGTAAGCCTTGACAAAGACAGACATATTTCTTGTTTGTATAGTGAAAACTGTGTGACACTTTTGGATAGCAGAGAAAAGCACTCAGCGGTATCAGTAATCTACTTATCAACACGTCAGCATTATTTTCTGAATTGAGCATCGGAAATTAGCGTTTTTTAGCGCTCTTTTCCTTGTCAGAACATAGTATGTCCTACTGTCTGAGTCAGACTATACCGTCCACCTTTTTCGACCCCACGTCCACATACACCATACTGCAGGCTTCTCCCCTGTGATCTGCGGGATTCCAGTTTTCCGGGACGGTGTAATTTTCGTCTAACCCAAACTTCATACCTTCTCTATTTCGCTATTCTATTTCCAGAAAGGTGTGGTTATTTTGTACAGAAGAAAGTATCAACCTCGTTGACACGCGTTATTTCTGGTAGATGTGGTGTATTCAAGTCTTTCACTCTGAAATACTGCCTTGGTGGATATATATATATATATGCTTGTGATTTTATGCCTTGTCGATTTCGAAGTCATGAGAGGCGGTAAAGGACTGTGGGCAAGGAACGCGAAGAAATTCGGCCATGGACTTTTGAAGGAAGCATAGGCCACTTGCTTGGAGTGATTTCAAGAAAACATGGAGAACTTAAATCTGGATGACGGGATGGGTGGAGCCTGCGTCCTCTGGAGTGTGAATTCCCCAACTGTCAGTGGCTGTTTTCAGACCCTCGCTTTGAAAAGTCTGTCTCGTCCATAAAATCCAGTTCGGACTAGGCTAGCAATTTAGTAGCTAAAATAATCGCTACTGACGAAAAGTCGTTTGCAATACGGTCGAGTAAAGTGCACAAGAATAGTGGTATTTGCAAGATGAACAGGCTGCAATGCAGTAAAGTCAATGAGCTGATAAACCTTATGATAATTGCTATTTTAGAAGAGGTGGCTGAGAAAATTTGTATGATAAAGAAAAAAAATCAGTGGGTATGAAAATTGGATTAATAGTAGAGATGAATTAGGAGCTACAAATTGACTTCTGAAGGAATTGGCATTAGAAGATCTCATAGAATACCTCGATTGTTTGAGAATGTCCGAAAGTTGTGTAAATTTTCTGTTGAAAATGTAGTCGCAAATTCAGCGTAATGATACCCATTTAAGGTGTGTTATTCCGGCAATTATAAAATTGCAGGCAGTTCTCTACTTTTCTTGCTACCGGATGTAGTTTAAGAAACTCACTCATACACACATTTCGACATTTCGAATTCATTACAGAAGTCTGTGAAGCAATCTATGAAGCATTATAGTAATTGAAGTAATGTTTCGTAGGGATGTATCCAGTAAACTGGACCATTTTACTGAAGGAATGTAAACTGTTTCAGTGCCTGCGCCAGAATTTTTGGACTCCTTTTCTTTAACTAGTCCTGCGAGTAAATCAATCTAAAAAGATTTTTATCGCGTCAGGTGGTAATTCTGATAACAGTAGTAATAATAAAGTCTTATTGTATAACCTAGATGCTATTGTAATAAAATAATTAATAAAATTATACACTAACCTGATGTTTTTAATTTTCAGTTTAATTTATTCCTCACCAAATCCATGGTATGTTCATTGTATTTTCAAAATCCATGTATGCAAATTGTTTCTGTTATAATGTGGGGACTTAATATTCGAAAAACCCTCATGTTCTACATTTTTAGAAACAAACTTTAAAATTGAATAAAATTTTCTCGGGTAGCTAGCCGAGTTAGTCCATCGTTTGACCGCCGAAACGTCGTGGTCAAACGATGGACTAACTCGGCTAGCTACCCGAGAAAATTTTATTCATTTACAACGCCGAGAAAATCTCCAGTCTTACAAACTTTAAAATTGTTTCTTTGCTCCAGCGAAACGACATATTTGCAGCAGCTAATGGACTCTACTAAACTACAGGTTCAGACTGGTTTAGCCGATGAACCAGTAAGCAGTGACGTGTGGTGGTGGGGGGGGGGGGGGGGCGCTACAAGCCCGATAAAATAGAACACGATGGATCGACTCGACTAAATTACTAACTAAACTGCTCGGCTAAATTTTCGTTGTCCAGACACGTTGAGTTACTAAATTACTCGGTACTCGACTAAATGCGAACCAGCCTCAACAGCGGGTTTTGGGTATACTCGCCACCCGCAACAAAACGTTGGTCTGCCGATCGCACAAATTATCGAGACTCTAGCTGGAATCCCTTCGCGAACACTGCGCTCAATAGTCTGGTCGTTTCTGCAGTTATGAATTTTACCATAATGGCCGTTATAGGTGTTACATAAATTTAGAGACAAAGGGTGGTTTAAAACAAATTATGCGAGTTTTTCCCACTGCATCAGTGGGAGCGTACTGCATTGGCGACAGTGTACACTCATGCTTGTCGTCAGCCACTGGCAGAAGTGTTAGCTCCTATTCCCACATGAATCGTGGCCGCGATTACTGATCGTAATACCAGAGCCGAGGTAGCCTGAGAAACAATGATATCACCAGGATAAGTACTCTATATATTTATATTACAATAGGTTTCGAAACGAAAGGATTCGTTAGTATAATATCACCCCATTCCCAGCTGCTTCAGAAGATTGGTTCCAGAGACGATTGGCGCTGTTAACGGATCAATGACCTATACGTATGGGAGCTGCAGGGACCAAACGCTGTGTAGATCTCCAGCTACTTGATTTTCATGATGTCTGAATCAGCTATCTCGTTCCCATTACCCGGTTACGTCACAATATCGACATTTTGCACTATTGGAATAATTGCCGTAAACATTATACACACTAAACAAAATTAAATAAAGAAACAATATTCTCCTGGTTGTCTCCCGGCTGTTCGGGTGACGCAAGATAGGCACAACACTTAATTTCTCATGTCCGTGCCTACGGCCGGACTTAACCGAACACCCGCGATACGTGCAGCCTCTACGTTACCCGGGTCGACTAAATCAAACCTAATTAAATCACCGATGAATAAATAATGAAATAATTTTCGCCGAATACAGCAAAATGGATGCACTTCCCTCGAGTGTAGTGAGATATCGGTCGCTGAAAGGCAAAAAGTCTTACATAACCACACCTAAATTAATTTTAAAAAAATCCTATTACCAGGTGCAGACCGGAATAAAATACCATTTCCTTTCCGTAGGCATCCTCTAGTCGGGCATTAAACAAGCGCTTTCGATCATTAATGTTATTCAGTTTCACCACTGGCAAGTATATTATTCACGGTCATGAAAGGACGTGTGACACTTCAACTAACACAGCAGGCCCACGTATTTCTGCAGCCGAATTACTAACCGTACCGTACCAGCCCAGCACCGGCCTACAGGCAGATGAGCTTTGGCAGCCTGCTCTCAACTTTACGGCTTTATCGCCTGCTGACACCGCCCACAACCCAGCACTCCTCTCTGTCCTCTCTAAGTCGGCCTCTCCCGAGCCTCTCTCAGTCTTATTCATAGCTGGCCCCTACCAGAATGGGAAGTCCGGTTCACCAACAAAAAAACGTGTGCGCAGCGCTCCTTATACATAAAAAGCTTCTAAGCTTGTCAAAACCAAAATGACAGTGTAACAGCCCTCGAACCTAAACTTTAAATGGAGTTGTCTTTTATGAAGCATTTGTAGCAAGCTAGAGTGTGATTGAAAATGGTTTTGTATATTTGTCTTGTATTTTACTGTAAATCAGTGTAAATGGGTTTTGTTTTGTGAAAAGAAATTGTGTAAATACCATTTAATTTGTTTAAGGACAGAACTATGCAAGAGAATTACTTAAATCTTTGTAATTCCAGGTATTAAGGTGAGCTACGATGTTTAAAGCATGATTTACTACAGTTTAAAATGATTTATGTGGATAATTTTGTGTTTTAGTAGCTTCAGTTTTCATTTCTATGCATTTTGTAATGATTGTAAATGATTATGCATTGATTCTGATTGTTTTTAATATGTTTTCAATTGTTTAAGTATTGTTAATGTTAGAGAAATATCTGTCGGAAGCCTTTGTAGTGTTCTAGAACTTTATATAAAGCGACCAGCAAAGACGGAGTATTAGTATCTTGGAATTAGTTTACGTCGGCCAAGGACAGTGTTGAATGAACAGTTTTCGTAGTATTTTTCTTGGTCTTTTTTTTTTTTTTTTTTAACGCACATTAGTACGTTACCCTAATGCGTTATGGACATGGCTACACGATGACAACTTTTAACCATTTACGAGTATAGATTTAACATCGTCATAACAGACTTCTCACACCAGTTTGGACATAAAACTGCAGAATAAAAAGTAAACTGTGCATCAGAAAACTTTCATATACTAACATCAGGTTTTACTACGTTCCAAGTAACGTACAAGTGAATAATTGGGTTTTAAAACAGCAGCACTGAATTACATTTAATCATTGGAAAAAATAGCAGATTCGCTTCGCAAATGAAAACACTGTTGTAAGCCCTACTCTTTAGGTTATATGGCGCATTGCTGGTGACCTTTCCGATACAGCTTTCCGTACTACCCTGCCTTATTAAATATGTTTCAGTTCTGGAATTCTGCAGAATCCTATTTCAATTTCAAGTCCAAATGTCCAGACTTTAGCATCTCACAGTTTCTAAAGTTATCTTATCAAACTGGAGGGATCATTTATTTCTGTGCTCAGTCATAAATTCAATAAATTCACTTCTGAAGGCGTGCCGATATTTTAACGTAAGGCATGTGCTGTAAGTTTTTTAAATTTTTGGAAATTATACATCTAATTGGAACAACAATGTAATATATACAGGGAAATTAGCGCAGAATAAAATCATTAACCGATATCATCAAAGATCAATAATGGGAAGACAGGAGCAGGATGAAGATAGTCATGGGAAAGTACAAAGCGTATATTGGCGTGGAAACATATTGGTGTAAGAATTAAAAGTAATGCATTTTAGGGAAAAGATGACCACGACCACAAGCTGGCACTCGATTTCAGGCACCACGGTGTGGGAAGATTTTCTTTCGTAGGTAAGGGGGTCAAGGATTGGAATAAGTTACCAAGAGAACTAATGAATAATTTACGAATAGAGTGCCATTACTTCATACTGTGAGCTCGTTGTGTACACAAGAAAAATTTCCAATTCGCTATAGCTTGAAACCTAAATCCGTGTTGTGTTGTTTATTTCTGTTCCCCCATCCCCCGTATTTTGGCCTTTGCTCTAGTCTCGTACATGTTGCCACTGTCTCGTGCTTCACGGTTTCTTTACATAACTTACAGCCACCACAGCTAAGTACTCGTATAACTCGTTGCTTCACTCCATCCGAGATAGTTATTTCCTAGAGCTCCGCTAGACTGGGCCCATGACGCTCCGATGTGAGTCAATGCTTTAAAACTTTAATTTGGTCTCTTAGCTTCTCGTAGCATTCCATTTTGATCTGAATACGTCACTTTAGTTAAAAAAAAATAGGGTAAAACGTTACGGCTGAAAAAGCGTGGAATAAAATTGTAATTTACGATTCTATGAAGTCCCCGTCGTTGTCATTTTTCAATTACTTCTGCCACGCTACACGGCCATGTTTACATTTTTAGTTATTTACATTGAATATAAACTTAAGATTACTTCAGACTTGAGGTTCAGGCTATTAAAAGTAAAAACGTGGGTGATTTTATTATCATGTTTTGTTTGCTTTTTACATTGTGTGCGTGTTCACTGTAGCTGAGTCAACACGTTATTACGTGGGCGTCCATCAATTACGTGTGCTCAAAACAGGGAGGGGTTCCGCCAAGAAGGAGGGGTGTCGATAAAAATCTCACATCATCTTAATGGCCGGACAGGGATTCGAACCACCAACCTCCCGAATGCGAGGCCAAAGCGTCAACCACTCACTCACTACACTCGGTCCCTGGGCCGTACAGCTAAAACAGATCACCACCTTTTAGAACATAAACTCACGTCAGGTTGGGGGGGGGGGGGGGGAGATGGTTTCGACCAATCTCACAAATCTCACCAAAGGGAAGGGGGGGTCCAAATTTTAAGAAAAACATAATGGCGGCGCCTTGTGTATTTTTTGTTGTGACTTTAATTCATTTATCAAGCTTATAATCAAAAACCCGGAACACCTATTTTTATTTGCTTTTTATGTATGTTGCGTGTTCACTGTAGCTGTATTTTCTTCGTTGTTTTTCTGTATGTTTACTTCGAACACAATGTTGTGACAGGTCATTTCTTCGCAATTGCGTAACTAAATAGAATTGTTAGTAACATTAGTATTAATCGTGACTCCATCGCGGTAAATGTGGAGCTATTCTACACCTGCGACAATGTCGAAAACGCGGTGGTACGCCACAGCTGCCACTCCTGTCCACTCCTTCCAACTCGCTTACGTATGAATTGAAGGAAGCGAGACATATTTTTATCTGCGGTCTGACACTTGCTCTTTTAAACTGTATCGTTCGCTGTTACTGACATGACGCTGACAGTAAAACCTGCGTCTTATCGCTCACTCTCCACATCCTGATAAATGTAACCGCTTGATACGGACATCTCGTGTTCCGTGTACTGACGAACATCTCTCAGAGTAATAAAACCGTAGGCACGTGTCACTTTAGCGAACAACCTGTCCGTTGTTTTTAATAAGGCGCTCTGTAACATATCAGTAGCATCATGGGAGCGTGCATAAACCACGTAGCTCCATTTTGGCCTTCTGTGAACCCCCCCCCCCTCCCCACGTAGCACGTAGCTTTTTTCCCTTTTGATTCCAGAAGACATTTTGTACTGTTTTCTCTTGTCAGACGATTGTAAATTATATAAGTAGACAATTAACTGAGGGAAATAAATATTCACATGCTGTTGTGTGTTCTGTTCCTCATTTTAATTGTGAAAAATATTATAAAAGGAAAGCTACTTGGCCTGGCTCGGAACCCCCCCCCCCCTCCCCCCAAGTAGCCTTCCAGCCAACCCCTCCCCCCCCCCCCCTGGACCGAGCTACGTGGTTTGTGCACGCTTCCTAATGTTGTGGTCTGATATCGTTGAACAAATACTAGTCACATAATTTTTTTTTAGAGTATTTCAGTTATTTTCACATTTCCAGACATGATGGGAGAACGGTAAGGCTCTGGACTCGCATTTGAGAGGACGGGGGTTTGAATCCCCATCTGGACATCCAGATTTCGGTTTTCCATGGTTTCACAAAATCACCCCAGGCTAATTCTGGGATAAGTGCTTCAAAAGACCATGGCCTAATTCCATCCAGTTTCTTGTTCTCAGAGGCAAAACAATGTTATGATCCCTCTTTTATTTTGGTATTTTTAGTTTTGTTCGATATTCCGTCGGACCCTCTACAAACCCTTCAAGCAGTTGAAAACCTGAAATTATACTGTCGAAAATCTCAGTTTGTACGATGATAATAAGACAGGACTGACTCAAACCTATCAAAACCTTGAATACAAGTAAAACTTATATATCTTTCATTGCAACATGATGAAATTTGCGCGTGGGAGCTGCCATACTAGTACCAGAGGCACAAAAAACAATGAAACAAAAAACGATTTCATGTTGAAATTAGTGAAGAAAATTATTCCTATTTAGATTTAGGTGATATTGACCCTGTAATATACTTAACCACATGATAGATTAAAAGAAATTTTAAATAATTTTCAAACACACAGCATTATAATTTGATATCAAGGTTGGAAATACAGTCCACCAACTCCACTGTTGGTAAAATGACGTCTGTCTTGTTTACTTGGGACACCTTCTTGCGTGATGCTTACTCTGTTTATTAGTTACAGTGTGAAGAAGAAGGTACTATGTTATAGTTATACAGCAACTTAGCATGTATACCGTAATTATTGCGAACTACTTTTAATCTAGATCACAGCAGACAAAAATTAATCAAACTGATGAATCTAAGTTATGATGTACAGCATACTCAGTGGCGTAGCGAGGTCAACAAGGGCCCCGGTGCAAAAAATTTATTTTAGGCCGTCAGGCCAGACGGGCGACCTTCTTTTGCTTTGTGTGCTGGTAGGGGCCCCCTGAACTGAGGATGGGGGCCCTTGAATTATTCTTTAGGGGCCCCTGAGCAGTGGTTGGGGCCCCCCTGAGCACAGCGAGGGCCCTCTTAGTGAGAGGCTCCTGTGTTCTCAGGGGCTTCTTAGACGACGGTAGAGCTAAAAAAAAATGTCGCCAGTTTGCCGTGAAGGCTCGTGGGCCCTCTAAACTGCGCTTGAGGGCCCCTAGACGTGCGCTTAGGGGCCCCTTGAGGTATGCTTGGGGGCCCCCTGAGCGTGAGGGCCCCGGTGCACTGCACCGCCTAGCCCCATAGTAGCTACGCCCCTGAACTACGCGTGAACTAAACTGCCATAGTACAATGTTTTCTGTAAGCACCTGACATTCCACCTGATTGAAGGGAAAATAATGAACCGAGAAAGTTAACTAAGGCTGTTCGATAAGTATCGAAGTACAAGGCAACGGGGATAATCGGAAAGCTCTGTCTTGTGGCATATTAAAGCGCGTGGGAACTGTTTCGAAGTACAACTGCAGTACACTCAGCCAAGATGTAAGTATGCTGGTCTTACGTAACCGCTGTGTCTTTAGTTAGTTCTAAAGAGGTTTTGAACATTTTTTCTCCAAAGATTGCGTGAGAATCAAACTATTTGGAAAATGGAGAGATCAGTATTTGATTCTAGCTCAAAAGATCTCCGGCTTGAATCGCGTCCGTAATAGCAATTTTTACGGACCTTAAAACTGTACACCATCTCGGGAAAAGCTTTCTAGTGTTAATTTGAAGTTAAATAATACGCTCCGTGGTTCAGATTCTTCTTTAAACTGTTCAATTTACGAGGTAATATTCCCGGCTACGACTGAGGACTGACTCTTACTAAGTCATTAAAACCACACGAAGATGATATTATGTACTTAATAATTTGTACCTGCCGTTCCTCCTGCTGTCTAGTATGGTGTTATTGGGGAGGCTCTTACATCATTCTCGGCAGTGCATGTTAACGCTTTTCACATTGATTTCAGAGGCAGCAGTACCGGCATATTAGCCAATGTCATGTGCAAATAATCTCGGTTTACGTAATTCAGAGAAAGAATTGGTATAATTAACATTCCCTAGAAAAGTTGTGGCATAACATTTATACCGCATAATGCTCTGATATCTTCAACGAAAGGCTAGGGCTATAATAAAATCTTACGGCTTTAACTGCAGATATCTCTACTACCAGAAAATATAAAATAAATGCTTATCATCACTCTGCAAAAGAAATGTAAGTTCCCTTGAGATACTCTCTTAATTTATTAGTCATCATTAGAACATAAATTAATAGGTAGCGCCTTCTATGGACATCGTGGTCTGTATATTTAAGTGACTCAATTAAATAACTCACCCATTCACATATATGCCCTGATTTTCCTAATGTTGGTATCTTACTTTAGATCATGTGTATTATTATGTAAGTACATACGCTGTTTCATGTTTTACAAACGCAAGCGAGAGAGCGAAAAGTTTTTCAAACTAAAAATGATAAATTTAAAGACTTACACTAACAATGTACACAATTCAAGATTACCTGGTTTGAAGAAAGAAGGAGGAACCTCCATGAAAAAAATTCGGGGAGGCGAAGGAAAGACGCACCAATAAAACAAATGTTTGCCGTGGTCCAAAGTAAGACAAAATCTAAAGAAGAAAAGCAAACGGATATGAAGAAACAAGTAGACTAGATCCTTGCTGGTATCTGCTTGCTTCGGGCGTGTCGAATGGATAAACTATCATCAGCACGGTAGCTCCTGGATTGTTAGAAGTCTTGAAGGTCAGTAGCTCCTCTGAGGACAGGTGTTGTGGTGAACGTTTAGACGCGCCAATTTTGTAGATAGTCCAGGCTCGCCGGCTCAGATGTCGAATAATAAACAGGGCTCACCAGCCGTCAGTCAGGAAATGAGGGCACCCAACAGATACACTCTGCCAGGAGTGTTTAATGCATACTGGCGGAATGTGCGCAGAAATAATTCCAGCTCTAACTACAGTTTTATTTGGCTGGAGATCTGGAGCACTTTTAATCAACAATAAATTGGTTGAAAGTTTTTAAAAAAAGACGAGAAAAATAGTTGTAAAGTATAAAAGATATCTAACAAAGGCAATGAGTGTATTTAGCCCAAATGTCGGAAATTTTCGGCGCGCACAGGTGAATACATTTTCAACCAAACAGTAGACCCTACTACTTTTTAGCAACACTCCAAGTTAGTTATAATAAGATCTTTGCCGATGAGCATTTCTCATAAAGATTAGAGGCGGAAAAGGACTTGAGACAAGGTACGGGAAGGAATTCGACCATAGTCTTTTAAAGGAAACATTCCGGTAGGCGGTAATCACCTGGAGTGATTTAGGGAATCCATGGAAAATCGAAATTTGAATGGCAGGACGGGGATTCAAAACCGAGAACTTCCGAATACGAGCCGGAGGGTTACCACTCACCCTACTATCTTCGGTGCTAAAAAAGAAACTGAGTATAGCCATTCCAAGTCATCATTTGCTTAATAATTAGACTTTTAATATCTATCGTTTCGCAAGCTACTCCAGCGCTGTGCGGGTTCATGTACAGATTTTTTCCCCACAAGTTATATCCTTATCACTAATTACGCGCTACAAACATAAACAGTCCACATAGTATTACTTACAATTGTACACATACACTTGTATTGAATTAATTAAGCCATATCCCATTATTTACTGATTACGATATTGCTCAACTGCATTTTACGCTAAACATATGGTTGTTACAAGTTTTAGCGTGTGATCGAAAATTTGAATACCTTGATTCATACATATCCATGCGCTAAATTATGAAAAATCTGTAATTAACATACATTCTGTCTGAGAGCCATTACACAATTTTTTTTATCCATATATAAAAGACTCTGAATGACTGAAAACGCAGTTCGTATGAACTGACGATCTTAACTCGATTCTACGGAAGTGGACCTCAATAGGAAACTAGCACTGTGACTTTTAGAAACTTTTATGCCTTCTCCCTTCACCACGGATGGTTATAGCAGCATCCAAATGGTTCGAGAATTACCTGGAAGGTAGGGAAACATGCACAACTGAAATGAATCGCTCAATACGACACCAATCACTCGCCGAGATTTCATTTGCATTCATAGATACGATCAGTGGAAAAGTCCATACAACCCGTAAGAAATCGACTAGTTACCCTGAAATATAACCTAAAAGACATTCCAGTAATTTCTGGTATCCGTTTTAAGTCATTTTCATTAACATAAATCTAGCAAAATGTCTTAACAGATGGCATAAATTTTTATCATTAAGCAACAATGTGTCATGTTACGTTAAGTACTTGTGTAATATACTACTGGCTCTACCGTAAATCCCCCCCCGACCTCCCAAAGACAGATGCAAAAATTGTAGGATGCTAATAAAATCAATCGCGGCATCATAATACGCGAATCCGTGATTCAAGCATTTACTTCCATGACCTCGAACTGCAAATAAACTCACCACATACTATTTAAACCACTTGAAACGCTTTTTAGTGCGCGTAATTAGTGCCATAATGGCAGTGTATAGGCAGTCACCGTGATTGCTGTAGTTTTGCTGTTTTCGAAATCTTCCGGGAAAATTCTGCACTGGCTCCACGTATTTTGTATTAAATGTATATATGTAGGGAATTTTAATCGTCTACAGACATATCAATGCTGTTGCTTGAACGCACTTCCGGGCATCTGCTTTATGATCTTTTTTTCTGTTTTTAATCGCTGTGCCCCTACATTTCACTATCGCTTCATTAACGTAATGGGATTGAAGCATAGCTTTGTTAGCATTTGCAACGTGTTTGTCGTTTATTCTACCACGTAAAGAGCAGCCATAGACTTACACGGTATCCAAACCTCAGAGCATTCTACGTTCCTTAATACATATAAAGTAACCTTCAACTTGGGGTAAGGACACATTAAGAATCCTTTAAAAACATCTACATCTGCCATTCACCAAACTGTGCATGGCAGACGGTGCTCTACTCTGTGCATTTCAATCCCAAATGGCACGAGGGAAGAAAAATTCATATAATTCAGTGGGCACCTTATTTCTCCTATCTTATCTCGCATTCATTAAGGCTCAAATAGGTTAATGGGCGAAATATTTCATTGCACTTGTAAATAAAATTAGTATGCGCATATTTATCAACGAGTTCAAACGAAACCTACGTCGTCTGTCTACCAGAAAATCCCAGCCCAATCTATAAATCAATTCTGCTACGCTTTCGTAAGGAATGGGGAAACTGTCACAAATCGAGTGACCGAAAGTGGTGGTGTAACGGTTAGCGTTCTGGCCTGGTCGGGAGGACGCCGGTTCGAATCCCCGTCCGGGCATGCAGATTTGGGTTTACCGTGGTTTCCCAAATCACTCCAGGCAAATGCCGGGAAACTTCCTTCAAAAAGGCCAAGGCCGAATTCCTTCCCATTCCTTGCTCCCATCCTTTCCCGTCTCTAAAGACCTCGCTGTTAAGAAAAGTTAAGCAATTTAAAAAAAAAAAAAAAAAAAAAAAAAAAAAAAAAAAAAAACGAATCGAGTGGCTCTTCTCTGTACTAAGCCATTCAACACCTTACGAAACGGATCCGAAACGGCACAATAGTAATCCAAATGTTGACGATATTTTCTTTGGTTTGTGCATTACAATTTTTCAAAATTCAAACAACAGTCGAGAAGGCAGCAATCTATCGATCTGAAATCAGACACCTGCCTACTGAGCCAACAAGACGTTAAATTAATGATAATGCTAGAAATCTGCTTAGCTAAACAACTGTGGTGTAAATGTAATGCCTTGAACCAAAAGTGTCAATACACAGACTGCGCGGTAAGAGTAGTTAAAACAGTTTTTGAGAGCTCGAATCGAATGTTTGCTGGTTGTGGAATGGTGCGAGGAGAGTGGCACAGTGACCCGACGCTGCCGATCGATTGGGGTCCAATTCCAGCAGCCGCGCGACCATCGACCCCTGTTCTGCCGCTCAGCGAGGAAAAAGCAGAAATCACTGCTACTGTAGGCAACGACTTGTCACGAAGACAAGAGGTATTTAGATATGAAAACACTCGATGGCGTATAGTTCGTTTAAGTAGCATATAAATCAAAATTATGCATTTTATTGAAAAAAACCTTGGAGGAGTATGAAGTAAGCCAATAATACTGATGTGTGCGTTCCACAGTAGGAATATCGTCTTCTAATTTTCTCCTGGGACATGAAGAACAGATAACTTCACTATCGTAAAAAGCTAAGCGTGGTTCGCAAAACCGAAGGTTGGTTGTACCATCCCGAGGGAGACATACTAAACCTGGTGTCAGAGGTAATTCCTTTCCTCCATACCTAACCTACCCCGGCAATGCTATCAATAAAGGGGACGTACAGTTTAACGTGAAATCAGAACTGCGGAAGCGTTCTGGCGTACTTCACATTACACAGCAGGCTGTGCCAGAAGTGAAGATCGGGTTAAGAGCCTTTGAAAATCCCCGCTGAGACAGTATTCGGACCGGGGATCAGATGCCTTAACCAGACCGTTCATCGTAATAAAGGAGCTTCAATAAAACAGACATTGAAGTCCATTCCATCCTGGAACCTCCATTTAATCTCCAGTGACAATTACTTACCGCCCCTCGGAAGCTTTCGAAGCTAGATTTCTTTGAGTGTTTACAGACACTCCCTACGACCATATGTTGAAAAAAGCTTTCTTGGGTCTCCCATGATTGCATGGCTAAGGTACTCATGTTGTGTTCTCCGTTCTGAAACTGAATGCGTTTATTCGACAAATGATCTTATATAGACGAGGAAGAAGAGATTGTACTATGTTTGCATTTCAAGAAAATGAGGTTTATCATAGCAACTACAGGTGAGAGGAAAGCTACAACATAACCAATAGCGAAAAACAGAGCCCTCCAACGCTATCAATAAGAGGTTCTCACGTAATATTTTCCTCGAATTTCATATTTCCATAATTTTTTTCATACAATAAACAGTTTATTAACCAGTATTGATTATTCAAATGTCTGATAAGCATTTTTTAAAGAAAATAATGAAAAAGACTTGTTCGCATGCTGTTTCTTAGTATCAGAAAAAAGAATCTCTTTCTAACATTTTAGAGAACAGGTTCCTCAGCCTTGAATGAAATTATGGTGATTGACTAAGAAAATGTGCTATTACCATACGAAGACAGTTAAAACTAAAAGAATGAGCTGGTTGTGTTGCTTAAATTGACAAATATGCATGATTTGTACATTTTTCGTACTTTAACTTTTCGGAAACTCCTCGGACATCTTACTTCGTTAATATATTAAACTTACGCTTCTATCGAAATGTTAATCATTTTCTGTCACAATTCAAATAATACAATATTCAACAGACGAATAGGATTTCGAACAGATTGTGAATATAGTAATATTATCAGTAACAAAAAGGGAAAAAATTAAATACTATCATGCGCAAAAATAAATTCGGAAAAAGTACTTGTTTGGTATGTATTTTTTCTCTTCGTGTGACGTCCCTATATTTTGTTTCAAAATATCTTCTATTCCGTCTGTAGTAGTTAATAACACTACCGGAATAAAGTTGACCCAATGTTTAACAAGGAACTCAAGCCAAAGGGAGTTCTATAGTAAGTCACATATACAAGCAAGCTTTGCCAGCTATGAATTTCAAGATAATGGCTTGTGAAAATCCCAGTAGGCACAACAAATAAATTTACTTGTTTACAAAAGATGTTATGTTTCTTCCATTGCCTCGTAATCCTCACCGATGGGCTATCAATTTGTATAACTATACTCTATTAACAACAATATCAACAAAAATAATAATATAATTGTTTATTTTTCTAAAAAAAAAAAGAATCGTAAGCAATCCATAGCTAAAATTTCAAGCGAAAAAAATTAAAATACTGAAGTCAATATTTTTCAAGTTGAAAAAAGTATCAAATGTGTTTGTCTAGAAATTTAACAATGTCCAGCGAGATGGCGGTTTATACATGTTCGCGTGTTTCACTGTACCTTCTTTTTTTAAGTTTACAAAGAAGAAGTTGTATGCCAAACACCGATATGTCTGTATGGAACATCTTTCCACCTAATATTGGTTCTAGTGAAGTTTGGGAGAGCAACAAGAACAGGAATTGGTGATGGTGTTGTTGATTGATTATGTTTCCAGTAGATAGCTAAATACTGAATCATAACTGATATGTCGTTAGGAAAAAAGTTGTGATTCTGGACATTTTGTAAACATTCTATTCGCTTGGCAAAATTCGTCTACCGACGATGTGGAGAAGATGTATGGGACAATTTTTAGGAATATCTTCGAAATGATTGCAGAGAATGGCCTTGAAAGTGAAGATTATTTCTTTATGACCTCAGTGCTAATGAATATCATTATAGTATTTATATGAATAATTACGCCTATGCAATTGAATATTTGTTTATTTCACCGAACGCGTTTCACTTCATGTCTGAAGCATCTTCAGCGGTTCGTTCTGTGGGGTATTTTTACATGAATTAGTTTCTTACATGCTAATTTGTACATGGGGCTTATGTTAATAAATATATACAATTCTACTTACAATTTTCCATCAATTACAGTATTTGGCATAGATTATGCCGGTAATATCATTTTGCATCTTCATTTTTGCGAGTATCAAGTCACTTGCACTGAGCACTGAATTTAACATTTATTCTGTGTGTTGTACTTTCTTACGATAATTACCGTGTGTGATTACTGTGGTGTATTTGGCATGGCGGTAGGTTTGTTTATCGTTTGTCTTCTGTTTCCTTGGTGGATGGCGCGCTTTTAAATATACGTTTGTGTTCAGATTAGTGTGTTTGGTGTATTTTTGGTTATATCTTTTGAGGTGGGTGTTTGTGTTTCTTATTTTCTTTTGAGAACTGTGTACAGTGTTGGGTCCGTCAGGTTCGTGTACTCATTTATTATGTTTTTTCCTTCTGCCAGTGATTTTTGGATGTGGTAATTTTCTTGAAAAGTTAGGAGTTGTGGTTTACTGTTGTTTATAGTTAGTATTTCCATATCTTTCTCAATTTTTGTGGGCTGGTGATTGTATTCTAGTAGGTGCTCTGCGAAAGTTGAGTGATTATTATATTTTAGTGCTCTTAGGTGTTCTTTGTATCTGGTTTCGAATTTCCTGCATGTTTGGCCTATGTATTCTGCATTGCAGTCACTGCAAGTTAATTTGTATATACCTGAAGTGTGAAATATGTTGTTTTGTGTGTTGTTTCTGATATTTTTCTGTATTGAGTTGTCTGTTCTAAATGCTATCCTGAGTCCTTGTTTTTTTTCAGAATGTTTGCTATTTTGTGAGTGTTCTTGTTTATGTAAGTCAATGTGTGCCACTTTTGTGTTTTTGCTTCTGTTTGTGCTGTGATGGAAAATTGTAAGTAGAATTGTATATATTTATTAACATAAGCCCCATGTACAAATTAGCATATAAGAAACTAATTCATGAAAAATACCCCTCAGAACGAACCGCTGAAGATTCTTCAGACATGAAGTGAAACGCGTTCGGTGAAATAAACAAATATTCAATTGCATAGGCGTAATTATTCATATAAATATTATTTATCGCAATTGAGGAAATGGCCCACAACAACCAGATATCATTATAGTTATTGTCGAATTCAAGAGAAGTCTATAACAGCACGAAAAAAAGTAAAATGTGGTTTTCAAGATAGTTTGTTGGTGTCTCTAACATATGTGTATCTTGGCAGATGGGTTAGTTAAAGCAAGGTTCAGGAGGAAAGGAATAAATGAATTCGGTGTGGAGAGCAAAAAGGCTTGATTTCCAGTCTGCCTGCAGCGAATGATCATTGTACTGGGGAATGAGACGGCAGTTTTGTTTGGTATTATTCTGGTGGGAGCTCCCAATCTAAATCCAGGGTTTATATTAGCATCATCAGATGTTAAGTACACCAAAATTTGTTAATGAAATAAAGAGAGAGTTGTTTGAAAAAAAAAAGTTTTAAAAATCGTTTTACTGGTGTTACAGGTATGTCATTTTGTAAGAAAGTGATTAAGTGTGAATGATACTAGCTTTTTATTAAAGTTCTTACTGCAGCATCTGTCCCTGTTACACTTCTGATCGGGAGTGATCGTTACAACCATCTGAAGACACAACAATCAATTATGACACGCAGAGGCGGCCTCAGGGGGTGGCGAATAGGGCAGTCGCCCGGGGCCTCGCTCTAGAAGGGGAGGCTACATCACGAGTAGAAAAAAGTTTATATTTAAAACTTTTTATTTTATCCTTAGCTTTCAGTTACAACAATAAACAGTTGTTTAATTCATAGTAAAGTATATATTAATAGTAATAAGTACCTAAATAAAATTTCTCATTTAGATTTATTCAATATCACATTCATACAGATGTAAGATTAAGTATCAGTAAATAATATTTTTTTGTAATTTTATTCTAAAAGATGATTGGAAAATTTAATACTATTTGAATTTCGCGCCTAAAGCATCAGAAAACTCACTTGAACGCTCGGTTTTGTTACTTTCATCGTGTTTCAATTGATTAGCCAACTCTTGTCACCTTACGCTTAATTTGCTAGCAGCTATTAGTTCGATTCACACTTGACCGAACTGGCCCGCACCGCCACCGCGTCGTCAGTTGGCCGAGTGATGGCTCACCCCTCTCGCTTTCGCACTCGTCCGTGTAACGGACATCTTCCACCTCAGTCTTGGTCTTTCACGGAATCAAGGTTCAAAAATCTCCGTAAAAGTGACTTGTGTAAGGTACTTTATAATCTACAAAGGTAATAAAGTTCGATAAAATACTTTCTTTTCCTCACTCACGTTATCACTTCACTGGTATTCAAACGCAGTTTTCATAAACCATCATTGAAGATCTTTCTCGCCCTATACTGGATTGAAAGAATTTCGCATTTCTGAACGCAACCACAATGAAATATCAACCGTCGATCACTTCGCACTTGAGTGTTTCTTCTGTTTGTGATTACTTTCGATTCATTTTGCATTAATAAAGAATAAGATCATTGTATATTTAAATTCAGATTGTAAAGGTACCGTAGTCACGTAGTTTCTTACTGGCTTCATAGTGAACCTCTCTCGTGGCCACCTCACTTACTCTGGTAATCCTACTAGGAAAGATATATCTACAGTTTAGTGTGGAATTCCAACCATGGAGTTTCCTGGCATCTCGCATTATCAAATCAATGCTTTGCCTTAAAATTCAATTATAAGACATGTAAAAGTTGCAACCGAGACCGGGATTTTAACTGGGGATCTTTCGCACCTCCATCGCACGCCGTTGCCATCTAAGACTTTATGACAAATTTATAAGTAAATAAAAATATTTTTACAAACATAATAAAATAAATGTACTCTTTTTTATACAATGTACTTTGTTTCTGCTATCCCAAAACATAAGAAAATAGGGTGCTATCTTTGTATGATTAGGATGAGTGAAATTTTACGAATTGAACGTAGGTGGTGCGCGACAAGATTTACGTTATGGCTGCTGACTGGGTATCTCGAGAGTGCATCACGCAACATGGTGGACTGAGACTGAAAATCGACTCGACTTGCGACAGGAAACAAGCCCATCCATGAAATTAGATAATAACATATTGCTCTTTGTGACTGTATTACTTTTTTAGGAAGAAAGTACTTATTTAAAAAAAAATTAAAGGGTTCGCCATTGTTTATGAAATTTTATAGGGGTACATGGAGCTAAGAGTTTGGCGAAACCCTGCTTTAGAATCTATATCTTACAACCAATTGATTAACATGGAAGTGAGGTTAAAGAAAAGAAACTTTTTTAAGGTATTCGATAACTTGAAAACAACATTTAGTCATAAGGGACCGAAAATTTCTGAATTACTTCCTTATGTTTCTCCATATCCACCTGTCCGACACCGGACCACACTGTTCAAAAGTAAACCAAACCAATGACGGCGGGGTGTCGGTCAAATGTCGGACGAAGTGCAGCGACGTTTCAACCAACTTCAATCGAGTGAGCGTCAGTAATAAGAGGTGTCGTTGCGGCGACTGTGTGGACCAGTATAAAGGCGTGTTCCCATCTCCAGCACCTGTAGTCCTCTCCGGCCCAGAACAGGGACCAGTACCTCCGATCCATGTCAGCCACGCCGGGAACTACTGGGAATTGCTGGTTCAGCTGCAGAGCTCCATGAAGCTCCCTGTATTCAGCTGGCCAGACAACCTGGGACTGAAGATACTGCTGTCCTGCCTTGCAGACTTCGAGGCAGCTACCCAGGTGCTGCGGGAAGCCTCCCTATCTTTTGACATTATGCTTCCTGGCTTCAGGACGAAGAAAGCTAGCAGCAACGCACCGAGTCCAGCAGAAAAATCACCGTCACGAGAGCTGATTCAATGCTACAGATGTCAAAATTTTCGGCATCTAGCCATCGACTGCACAAAACCGGCAAGATGTGTCCGCTGTGGAGGCGGTCATTATGTTGCAGAATGTGACCGACGTAGAGAAGACGCTGTCTGCTGTAACTGCGGCTCGTCACATGCTGCTTCTTATCGTGGCTGCAGAACATGGAAGCAGCAACGTAGCAGGAAGACAAGAAGCGAACGAAGTGGGTCACATATGCAGCCCGCACCCAGCCGACAAGTAAGCAGTGGCTACCCGACACAGTATGAACAGCGCCGAAGGCTTCACACCTACTCGCAGCCAAGACAACAAGTGAGCAGAACTAAGCCAGCTGAATCTACTAGACATCACACCACGATTACCAAACAGTCGTCTTTGAAGAACCAAGAAAGGCGGAAGACCAGCAGAGGGGAAGGCAGCGAAGGTTGCAGAGAAGCACGCGACCACTCCTGCAACACACGCGCTGCCGACCAACGTGAAAGAAGACTAGACGAACTCATCGTCCTCCTCACGAAGCTGATTAACCACTTGACTGCTAAGGAAGAACTGCCTGCTGCCCATAGGCAGCCTTAATGTCGCCACATATAACGTGTCGTACCATTTCTGAAAAGGAACGCGGTGGCAACCAACCTGTGAAGAAAACTGACAGCCAACAAGAAGACATAACGACAGAGAAGACTTGTCCCGTCCAAATACTTGGAGGCAATGCCTTAGGGCAATACACTCCACCCTACACCAGCTCAATAGGAAAGAGCTGCAACTAGGCTGATGCGCGTGTTAGTGGACGCCTATCATCTTTGCCGCATATGCTAGCAGGTACTGCGCACCTCGACCCACCGCCAGGCGGTAAAAGATGAAAGGCGTTTACTACTACACCACGCGCCGTGGGAATGGGCCTTTAGTCTAGTATGACCCGACCTGTATGCGTTACAGAATCGTTTGTACGGCATATATCTTTATGTAGGTAAATAAACATTAAATTATATTTAGTTTAAGTGAATTTTACGTTATTAACAGTACTTACAGAAAAGAGTGAGTTGTTAAAAAAACTGTGTAAAACCACTAGTAAATTATTTCTCAGTTAGTTTTAAATGCAAAAAAGATTCATGAAATGACTTCGTGTGATCGTAATGCCGGTAGAAAATTTCAATTGGGTAGTTCAAAAACAAAACGAGCTTTCAAAAGAAAGCTGGTGCTTCAATTAAAGATTTTAATCTTAGGAAAAGCCGCAAACATTATTTTTAAATCCCTGTGCATGTCTTTCAAGGCATACCTTAGTTTATCATTATTACTAATTTGTCGTTTTAATAACTTTTATAAATCTTCTAATATAATATTTTAAAATTCAAAATTTATTTATTTATAACTTTTGTATTTCCCGTAAAATATAAGAAATACCAACTTTTGGTTCACATACTTTGCACAAAGGACAAGGGCCTCGCGAAAATCTGCCGCCTGGGGCTTCGCAATGGTTAAGGCCGCCCCTGATGACACGTGTTTGTTCACAGCACTGCATCACATGCTCTGTGAGCAGTTATCATTTCAAGTGACTTGACGTATGGCAATACAAAAGCTTTTCCACCTTCTTTTTAAACAGTTTGCAGCATGATTTTTTCTGAAATATTTAATAATGTTTACAACATGCTCCTTTGTATTGGTCATTTTCAATTTCAAATCCTTTGATAGTAAGTTCAGCAAATGTGCTAAACACCCGTATATTATAGCATATTCTTTTTTATGTCTCTTCTTTTATTAGCCATATTGGAAGCGTTATCTGTTACGAAACTTACAACCCTACAATTATACTTAGATTTCAGAAGCTCTATTAAATCCATAGCAAGTTGATATTCAAACGTATGTGGCTTTCCGGATGTGTCTGAGGTATCAAATAGAAATACATCGTAGTAACTTGTATAAATAGTTCCTTTTCGGTGTCAGATCTCAAAACAAAGCGAGGGGAATTCCCTTTTTTAAGCCACCTGCAGGTCCGTTTCGTTTTACACAAATAATAGTTTTTTAAATTAAAAAAAAATCATGATTAATTTGATTTTTTAAAAAATCGATGATTTTATATTTTGACGAAAAAATCGTGTTTTTTTCAGTCCTGCGTACAACGCATTCCATTGCATGAACGGCATGGCATGTTATTGGAAATAAAGTATTTTGGCGTACTTTATGGATAGTATAAAGTATACCGACCAAGTGTGTGTGAGGGGTAATTTGGTATTCTTTGCTTCCACGTGCGGGTTGCTTCTGACGCTGCAGCAGTTTAGACGGGTTTCACAGTAGAATACAAACAGAGGAATGTCGACGCGTCCGTCACTTGTTGCGTAGTGCGTAGCCCTTTGCGTTGGAGGCCGGTACGTCGTTACGCTACGAGTCGGAGGTCGGCCGTAAACAAGAGGCCGGCGCACTGTTTGTGCCTCCAGCTGTCGACCCCGACGTATCGACCGTCTCGCCACCGCGTGACGTCACCGCGCAAACAACCTGCGCCCCTACCAACAAGTTGGCGTCCACCAACAGAGTGGCTCGAACTTAACCGGGTATTACAAGAATACACTGCGCCTAATCACCGCTGTTTCCACAGATCCACATGTAACCCGTCGACGAATGCAGTTTCGCGAGGTATCGATGTGAAGGGAGCCTCCAACTGACTTCTCATGGCCTCGCCGATTCGATTATTTCAAGAATTAGCCTCCCCTCATACCACAACTTCACCGAGTGGACTGCATGTACGTAAGAAGAAGTTTAAAAAATTGGGAAGTTTTTATTTCTTCCCAGGAGCTACTTATTACGATATTTCAGTGCTCTAGTTCTGGATAGTTTTCATCAGTTGTTACCTCTGTCTATTGTTTACAGTTGTTTGGTATGGGTAGTACTTTCACGACCACAGCTTGTGCCAAACCGTTTCGGCAAGAGTAAACATTTTCTTAATAAAAGAAAGAACACATTGCTGTTCTGCTTTCACCATATAATCCGCACTCTACCTGACGTTTGATATCTAATTATTAGAGAATGCTTATTTATTACGTAAGTGGAAAACCATTTGCCTAATACGACTCTTCACAATGTTATCTCACTCGATTCCAGGGCATTAAGGGCGATATAATTGTACTATCAGCAATTGAAAGCAGTGTTTAACAAATAGTGCCTCCATTCACATTAGTGACTGCAGTCTGTTACGTATTATATACTGAAGATCCAAAGGAACTGGTACACCTGCCTATTATCGTGTAGGGTCCCCGCGAGCACGCAAAAAGTGCCGCAACACGACTTGGCATGGACTCGACTAATATCTGAAGTATTGCTGGAGGGAATTGACACCATGCTTCCAGCAGGACTGTCCATAAATCCGTAACAATACGACGGGGTGGAGATCTCTTCTGAACTGTACGTTGCAAGGTACCCCAGATATGCTCAATAATGTTCATGTCTGGGAAGTTTGGTGGCCAGCGGAGGAGATTAAACTCAAAAGAGCGTTCCTGGAGCCATTCTGTAGCTATTCTGGACGTGTAGGGTGTCGCATTGTCCTGCTGGAATTGCTCAAGTCCGTCGGAATGCACAATAGACATGAATGGATGCAGGTGATCAGCCAGGATGCGAACGTACGTGTCACCTGTCAGAGTCGTATCTAGACGTATCAGGGGTCCCATGTCACTTCAACTGCACACGCCCCACATCATTACAGAACCTCCGCCAGTTTGAACAGTCCCCTGCTGACATGCAGGGTCCATGAATTCATGAGGTTGTCTCCAAACCCGTACACGTCCATCCTCTCGATACAATTGGAAACGAGACTCGTCAGACCAGGCATCCAATCATCTACAGTCCAACGTCGGTGTTGACGGGCTCAGGCGAGGCGGAATGCTTTGTGCATTTCTCTCAGCAAGGATACACGAATGGGCCTTCAGCTCCGAAAGCCCATATCGATGATGTTTCGTTGAATGGTTCGCACGCTGACACTTGTTGATGGCCCAACATTGAAATCCGCAGAAATTTGTGGAGGGGTTGCACTTCTGTCACCTTAAACGATTTTCTTCTGTCGTCGTTGTTCCCGTTCTTGCAGGATCTTTTTCCGGCCACAGCGATGTCGGAGATTTGATGTTTTACTGGATTCCCGATATTCACGGTGCACTCGTGAAATTGTCCCCACCTCATCGCTACCTCGTAGATGCTGTGCCCCATCTCTCGTACGCTGACTATAACACCACGTTCAAACTCACTTAAATCGTGATAACCTGCAGTAACCTATCTAACGCCAGCGCCAGACACCTGTTGACTTATATAGGCGTTTCCGACCGCAGCGCCGTACTCTGAATGTTTACATGCGCATGCCTATAACGGTTTCTTTGGATCGCCAGTGTATATCACCATTTCAACAAATTGCATTAATCGACATCTATAATCTGCAATTCAAAAACAATTGGGCAGCAGTCTGTGCTTTGCTCCAAAATTAAGCTATTCACAACAACAGAAAAAGGGTGTACAAATGAATATCAGCGTGACACCTTATTTTCCTGATTTTATCTCTCCTCTCCTTGTTAGGTGAAGTACTTCTCCGCAGTTGTAAATACGAAAACGTCAAAGCCCTCTGAGTTTCTAAACAACCGGCACAACTTTTTTCTTTCCCACAGTTAACTAATGCGTTAGCAGACAATTTCAGACTTTTATTAACTGTTTTCCTGGGAAGGTTTATAAAAATTAAGAAATGAAGTGATCTTATTACATTTTTTAATGCTGTACCTAGTTTACAACGACATACTCTAACACACAAGTTAGAAAATCAAGTATCGATCCAAGAATCTGTTGGGATACTCCGCAGAGGCCATCCATAAATTACGTCACGCGTTAAGGGGGAGGGAGTGGGTCAGGAAAGTGTGACATTATGTGACAAGGGGGTGAGAGAATGAGTCATAAGGTTTGTGACGTCCCATACATAATTTGTAACACTTTTTGTTGACACATCGAATGTTCCTAACATTATCCAAATCGAGAACTACGTGACTCCTATTCCAGTCATAAATAATATAAAACAATGGGTTCACAGTCCATTAAATTTTGTGTTATTATTTTGATTTGTTATGTTTTGTCAATTCTCTAAAATGTTTGATTTATTGTAGATTTAAAAAAATATTATAAATAGAAATACATAAATAATTTTGGAAGTTCTGTTTTAATTTAATAATTTCTAAATTTAAAATTGCAAAAGATGTGACGTCATACCAGTGGTGAGGAATCACACAAATATGACCGACTGCGACAAGGAGCGGGGAGGGCTCCCAAAATCATGAAATTCGTGTGACATAATTTATGGATGGTCCCTAAGCATCAATCTTAGTCAAGAGGCGGCGCGGCGGTGTGAAACAAACTTCTGAGAAGTTGAAATTGCATCTACTTGCGATCTTGAATCATTAGCTTTCATAACGTTGCCAGATAATACTGTTAACGGTGTTTCAAACTAGATCTTCTTCCAAAACCCGCATTGTTGAGGTTTAACTAATTATCTTTCGTCTAAGAATTTTAAAGCATAATACATGAATCAGAACTGTACTGCAGATCGATCTATCAATTGAACGATTTTCTTAAATAATGGATTGACCTGCCAGATTTTGCAGTTGGAACTCTCTTCTAGTGATTTGCGGTATGTATCAGTCATAAACGGCTCGATTTCAATCACATACTGTGATCTCGACCCGTTGCTTCTCCTCCAATTCAGAAACTCCAGTTACCTTACAATACCTTCAGGGTATTCATATCAAACTCCACACGATGTGGAAAAATTATTATAACAGCTGTACTTTATTTAG
>CM061920.1:59931433-60043892 GCA_031002005.1 Vandiemenella viatica | reverse complement strand
CCAATTGGTTGTGAATTCGTAGCCGCTTTAGCCTATAGGGGACCTACGGTTTAACGTGGAATTCGAACCACCGAAGCGTTCCGGCGGACTTCACATTACACTACAAGCTGTGCCAGAGATGAAGGACGGGTTAAATGTTTGTGAAATCCCGTTTAGAAAAGGATTCGAACGGGCAACGTTTCGATCTCCAGTCAGACATCTTAAACACTGAGCCACCAGACCGCTAGTATGTGGTCAGTAGTACAGCTCGTTCTAGCATCCAGGAGGATGGGAATTGAAATTTCCATCAGATTCTCCTAATTTCTGTTTTCCTTGGTTGCCCAATATCATTCCTTCGTAAAGCGATTGCCGAAATCCTTCCCATCCGCAATCCTTTTACGCTTCTAGTGGCCTCGATGTCGATGAGGCGTAAAGTCATAGGAAAAAGAAACACTGTAAATGAAATGTGCAGTGCCAGGAGCAACAATTATCCTTTGCGGTTTTCGAAAGAAACAACTGTTGAAGAATTATAGCCCGTCCCTTTGGCTCACTTTGTTGCGGCACCATGATTGTGTCCAGAAAATGACACAGGGTCATCTGAATTGTGTCCCGGTGGTGGAACAAATTTTCACCATCAAGACATGGCGGTCAGTGTAGGAGAGATATTGATACACAATTCCTAATTATCTGACTGTGCGCCGAACTTCTAGTGCGTACGACTGAGGGCACACGACATTGCTCGTGGAGATTTGTCCGTCGGATAGGGACGTTAAGTTTGGATCCTGTGTATTTCGGAAGAGTAGGCATGGATGGGTCGGCACCGCATTTGATCCTCTCCCTTCGTTCAACTCTCATTCACAACACAAAGTACACTCTATACTGAATATACACACTTTAACAGTCGTCCGCAGTTACAACACTTACGAACAGTTACACTGGTGAAGATAATGGGGAACCACATCAGTTCATCTTCCCAGACGTCCCATGGGGGTTAAACATCCACCCATAGTAACCCGATTACACCCGGAAATATGTGAAGCGTTCATGGACGAAGAAGAAGGAATAATTATGATGTAAATAAAGTGAAACCAACAGTTACATATTATAATTAGTGTTAATTTAAATATTTTTCAATCAGAACCTTTGGTGACTGAATATCTCTGGTGCTCATTTTTTTCTTGTGCTCGAACGCTACACGCAGACAGCCACCAACCGAAAAATATTTAACCTCAGGAAGCTTACATCAATCAAAGCGTGCTGAAGTCCTCTTAGAACGTGACTGTGCATATCTCTCTAAAGCAGTAAAAAAAAAAAAAAAAAAAAAAAAAAAAAAAAAAAAAAAAAAAAAAAAAAGTTGCTCACAGCACAGTTCACTGGTCCAGGCTGCATTTCAACCTATCCAATAAAGTTAGTAGCTTACTATAAAAAACAAACCACACTTTCACCGTGACTTGAAAACTGTAGAAACAGTTGATTCTTGGAATATTGCGCTGCTACACACGGGATGAATTTGGTATTGTTTTCAACATTAGCGTTCGACTGTAGCGGACGAGTACCTATACTTAATTCGGTAGAGATATCCATTCAATTGCGGGCGTCAGTGTCGTCTATGATTAGTGTCAAGAGAAATTAGAGCGCGTTAATATCATTGGTAAATTGCAGTGAATTAATCTATTCACTTCGTTACCGTGATGTTCAATCCAGATGGAAGCAGTCCAAATCACAGCATTTAATAAGAGCAGATGTGTGGCCATCGGTCATAGAAGTGACAGACGTAGACCACTTCGTTGATATTATTTCGGCCGATTATAGTGTAAAAATAAATTATTTACAGTGTTTGGGCAGGTGTAATGGATTCGCTGAAATGTAGTCAGGGCCATTCGCTACTACCATAGGCTTTTCAATTATGGACGGTGTGACTTTTGGAAATTAAAGTCTCTTGTTTGCACTTCCATAGATAAAATCATGCACTCACAGGGGAAGAGCTCTTAAGTAGTCTTAGATTGGCTCAGGATTCCTGAATTAATACAGTTATTTAATCGGTATCGATATACGTAGACCATCCCATCGTTATTCTATGTAATTGCTACTGAGTGATGGAGTGTGTTAAAGAACTAAATTAAAACCACCAACTAATAAAGTATGCACTTACTTGTAAGTTTCTGTAAGCTGTAGAGCAACTATGTTTTTGTTCGAACTGCTTAAGGTAAATCGGGTGTCTTGAAACATAAGTGTAGCACAGGCGACATTACCAATTCCTGCACCCAAGAATTCCAAGGTCTACCTAACAACTGCGATACATAATTCTTTGTTATAACCATAATTGCTTCACTTCATTATTATTACAAAGTAAGGCTACAGCGATCAGTGTTCGATTACTGGCTCATTTATCAACATACTTCGAATCTGTTATAGTCCATTCATTTCCAACAGGCGGCTCAATGTCACTGGGCTTTATCCGCTTCTCTTACATGCGCAGCAGAGAGAGAGAGCACTCTATGACTCTATCACGCATGCGCAGACTGCTTTACGCCTCGTCGACGTCAAGGTCATTTTAGGCGAGAAAGAACTTGGGGGGAAAATGGGAAGGAATTCAGCCATGGCCTTTTGAAAGAAGCATCCTGGCATTTGCCTGGGATGATCTGGGGAAACAATTGAAATACAGAATCTGAATGCACAGACTGGGATTCGAACCCGCATCCTCCCTAATGCGAGACCAGAGTGTTATCGCTGACCCACCACGTTCGTTGGCTATAACCTAGTCGGTGTTATCATTGACTTCCGCGACCCTGTCAAATATTATAACAGATCGTCGCGTTTGTCCGGACAGATTTCATGCATTAACGCATAAAAATACAAAGGTGGTTTGTTTTTATTCATCGTTGATGAGTTGAGATATGACTTGGGCCAATGAACAGTAAGGAAATTGACACTGACCTTTTGAAGCAACCATTCCAGCATTCACTTGGATTAATTTGGGAAAGCAAGGGAATATTAATATCTGGATGCTTTAATGAGGATACGAAACCGCGTCCTCCTAACAGCAGGCCAGAGCACTACCGTTTATTCGCCATGATCGGTCTACTAAAAGAACTGACAACAGTGCTTATATGCTTGTTTCATAGCCGCAGTAACCATTACCAGGCAACTGAACTTATTCTTTATAGTACATAGTGTCTATATTTAGTGATATCAAGAAAATACCACCACTGTCAACATTTCGCATCAAAATTCACGCAGATTTACCTCAGGTGCATAAGGTATAGTGTTTACTCCAGGTCTGCGTTAAAAGAGAACAAAATGGGCGCATCATTCAACTTTTTCTGTACCTCTGAACTGAGGACTAACCTCAACAAAAAATTTCTTATGTCTTTACGAATTGTGGTTTCAAAAATGTAAATCCAAAAAATGAACGCAGTGTACTAAACACTTGATCTAAACTGAAATAAACAGCTTCAAACCCGGAGTATATAATTTTCCATAAAAAATTACATAGTATGATAATAAATATTGACAAATTCAACCTCTCTGATATTGTGTTTCAAGATTAAAATATATCATCGAATTTCTTGTTTAGTTTGAAAGTAACAATCTCATGAGCTACGACAAGACAGTTATAGTAATTTCAGTTTTTAAACAGTAGTAACACCACAAATTCTCTTTTAGCGGGATAAAAAACAATTGATTACAGAAGAAATAAGATTGACGGTGAAACCTTCTACACAATGCGCTCTTCCTAACACACTCAATTTAGAGACGGCTATTTCGTGCGCTCGCCAATATGTTTTGCTTATATGGTTTCACAGCTAGTGATAAGAAGCTAGTGAAATTTTTTGCTGTCATCAGTCTTTGGACTGTTTTGATGCAATCCTCCATCCCATCCATTCTTGTGCAAACCTCTTCATCTCAACATACCCCTTAAAACTCAAGTCCTCAATTACCTACTTCATATATTCTAATCTTTTTCTTCTACAGTTCTTACCTTTGACTTTTCCCTGCACTAAAAAAATTAACCAATCCTGCATGTTTTAAAATATCTCTCCTTTCTGTAAGGCTCCCACAAACTTCTTTCCTCACCAATCATTTCCAAAACTCGGTCATTTCGTACTTTATCCGTACGCTTAATTTTCAGCATCCTTCTATATCATCACATTTCAAATGCAACAATTTTCCTTCATTCTGATATATCTTAAGTTCATGCTTCTCTACCTTAAAGTGCTGTACTCCACACATAGAGTTCTAAAAAGTTCTTTCTAAGTCCTAGATACTTCTAACATTCCACTCTCCGTCTCATAGAATGTGTCTATTCATTTTGATGAATCCTCCCTGAGCAGTCCCCACCCGGAGATCGGATTATGTGACTATTTTACCTCAGAATATTTTACCAAGGAAGATGCCATCATACTATATGTAATTTGCGAAGATTACATAGCATCTGGAAATCATTAGGGTCCTTAATGCAGTGGCTTCCCGTTGCCTTCTGCATCCCCATGCCGTTGATCATTTCTGATTCATCCACCTTTGGGGGCTGTTTTCGACCCCAAGGGCAAGAGGGTGCCATGGACCACTCCCCGCCCTTCTTTCGAAGGCCGTTGGCAAGCAGTTGGTGACTCCTTATACCGGAAATATTTCAGTCGCCAGAGTCTCGTCCATGCAAACGGGGTGCACCACGTGGAGCAAAGGTTGAAATTTGGTTGGAAGAGACTAATATCGTCTCTCCCAAACCCTTCTATACGCGTACCCACAAACATACACACACACATTCGCACTGAGTTTTGCTCCGCCTTTTTTTCTCTTTCAGATCTGTGTCTGCTTTGATGAAACATATATCGATTTTGTAAATAATTTTCCATTTGCTAAGTTGTCTGGGGTACGTGACCAGAGACCGTTGATATTGGAAAAGGAATATGGATAGGCATGATGGCGTTTTAGCAGTATGATCGGAAATGAACGTGGAAGAATGTTAGTGCAAACTGTTCACCACGCACTGGGAGCTCAACTTCATGTTCCCCTGGCACCACTTTTCACTTCATCACGCTCCCGTTCCTACCTCTCGATGCTGATCGCTGTGTCCAAGTGGGTGAGTGGTAGATGACCCCTTCACATGTAATGGTAAGGGCAGCGGAGTGGGGATTGAGTAGATTGAACTTGAGCATTCTCTGTTAACTTAAATGCTATAACTATTCTTTCAAACAATGATTTATACCTGCCTAATATCGTGTAGGTCCCTCCTAAGCACGCAGAAGTGCCACAACACGACGTGGCATGGACTCGACTAATGTCTGAAGTAGTGCTGGAGGTAACTGACGCCATGCACCCTGCACGACTGTCCATAAATTCGCAAGAGTACGGGAGGGTGGAGATCTTTCTGAAACCGCACATTGCAATGCATCCCAGATATGCTCAATAATGTTCATGTCTCGGGAGTTTGACGGCCATCAGAGGTGTTTAAACTCAGAAGAGTGTTCCTGGAGCCACTCTGTAGCAATTCCGGACATGTGGGGTGTCGCATTGTGCTGGAATTGCTAAAGTCCGTCGGAATGCATGGATGGATGGTAATCAGCCAGGATGCGTACGTACGTGTCACCTGTCAGAGTCGTATCTACACGTATCAGGAGTCCCATATCACTACAACTGCACACACCCCACACCAGCCTCCACCAGCTTGAACCTTCCATGCTGACATGTAGGGTCCATGAATTCATGAGGCTGTCTTCATACCCGTAAACGTCCATCCACTCGATGCAATTGGAAACGATCCTCGTCAGACCAGGCAACATGTTTCCAATCATCAACAGTTCAATGTCGGCGTTGACGAGCCCAGGATGGCGTAAAGCTTTCTGTCGTGCACTCAGCAAGGGTACACGAGAGGGCCTTCAGCTCCGAAAGCCCATATCGATGATGTTTCGTTGAATGGTTGGCACGCTGACACTTATTGATGGCCCAGCATTGAAATCCGCAGCAATTTGCGGAAGGGTTGAACGATTCTCTTCATTCGTCGTTGGTCCCGTTCTTGCGGGATCATTTTCCGGCCGCAGCGATGTCGGAGATTTGATGTTGTACCGGATTCCCGATATTCACGGTGCACTCGAAAAATGGTCGTACGGGAAATTCCCCACTCCATCTCTACCTCGGAGATGCTGTGTCCCATCTCTCGTGCTCCGACTATAACACCACGTTCAAACTCACTTAAACCGTGATAACCTGGCATTGTAGCAGCAGTAACCAGTAGGTATGTCTCGAGCGTTTCACTTTAAACTGAAGGTCACGCGCCCCGCCCCCTGCGGCCGCTTATCCTATAATTAGGCACCTGGCCGACTGTGCGGCCTGTAATTATCTACCTGGCTGCCGGCGCCGCTTACCGTCATTATCTTTTGTAGGTCACGCGCCCCGCCGGCGCCACCGGCCTGTCATTATCTTTGTAGGTCACCCGCCCCGCCCCCTGCAGACACGACGGCGCCTCTTCTTGGTGTGCAGGCCGCTTCCCCTATAATTAGGCGCCCGGCCGACTGTGCGGCCTCTCATTATCTACCTGGCTCTTTGTAGGTCACGCGCCACGCCGGCGCCGCTCTCACCGTAATTATCTTTGTAGGTCACGCGTCCCGCCCCCTGCAGCCACGCCGGAGCCGCTCGAAGCAATTTCTGTCATGGGGAAGCTGAAAATTTGTTATGCTGAGGGTGCGTCCATAAACCACGTAACTCCATTTTGGACACCTCGCTACCGTTCGCGAACTAAACTGAGCGGTACCGTTCGCGAACTAAACTGAGCATTCCCGGTCCCGAACTATCACCATTCGCCGCTAGGATTACCAACAATGGTAGAATTTTTTTTTTGTTTTTTGTTTTTAGAATAACCTATAAAAATATAGTACACTTCAAAAATATAATATTTTTACGAAAGAGTAGAAAAGGACAAAGGATATGGTTTTTTTTACTATTTTATTTTTTAAGCTATTTTTTTTTTTTGCACTTCTTGCATCTTTAACAATTTTCTGTCTACAGTAAAATTTTAATATGCTTTATCGCTTTCAGTTGTTAAATTAATGTCGATCAAAAGCTCATTTTTACTAATGAAATACTGCTCTTTACTTTTACCTAGATTTCGTGTAATATTGTTATTTCAGAGTAAAGTTCGTTCACTTTGATATTAATTTTTTCTCATAAATTTAGAACCTCTAATATTGTCTCACAGCCTTCAAATGAAACCTCGTGTATTAAATTTAATTTTTGGATTTTCTATAGCCAATTGCTTTCATTAAAATCTAACTATTTACTAAGATACTTCAGACTTTTATCAAGGAATACTAAAGCGTTATTTTTAATATTATCACTTTCTGTGGAGAATCCGGCTTACACAGTTCTTTCCAAAAAGTTATCGCACATCAGGTTTCAGTTTAGCGTGGTACGTGAATAATCATTATTATTTATAAATGTGTTGTTCTCGAGTACTAGATGAAATGTGAAGTGATAGGATGATTTCTGAGATCTTGTCAAACTAAGTAGCTCATGGATTGCAGTGAACAGTTGTAAGTGTAAAATATAGATTTCTAATGTCAAGGTAGTGGCACTGATAAACTCGACCGAACTATTTTCAGTGTTACGTTTTCCTGTTTGTTTGAAAACACAGAACTGTCGTGGTCATTAGAGGCGGGATGGGACTGGAGACTTTGAACTGGAGGAATTCGGCCATGACCTTTTGAAGGAAACATCCCGACATTCACCTGGAGTGATTTCGGGAAACCATGGAAAACCCAAATCTGGATGCCCGGACGGGGATTCGAACTGCCGTCCTCCCGAATGCGAGGCCAGAACGCTAGCCGGTTCACCACCACGCTCGGTGAAATGTAGCAGAAATGATACCCCATACTAGTAGATTAAATATAAAAATAGGATCGAATGCAATTGGAGAAGTAAGTGAATTCTGTTACTTAGGAAGAAAAATTACAACCGATGGCCGAACAAATGATGTTAAAAGCAGAATAGCACTAGCATAAAAAACAGCCTTCATGAAAAAGAGAAATATTGATCTGGGAATTGGAAAAACTTTTTAATACTCTATGTGTGGAGCACAGCACTTTATGGTAGCGAAACATGGACTTTAGGAATACCGGAAAGAAGGAAAATTGAAGCATTTGAAATGTGGTGCTACAGAAGAATGCTGAAAATTAAGTGGACAGACAAAGTAAGAAATGAATGAGCTTTGGAAATGATGGGTGAGGAAAGAAGTTTGTGGAAGAAGCTTACAGAAGGAAGAGACAGGCTTGTAGGTCATATTTTGAGACATGCTGGAATAGTTAATTTGCTGGTGGAGGGAACAGTCGAAGGTAAGAACTGTAGAGGAAGAAAGGGATTAGAATATATGAAGCAGATAATTGAGGACGTGGGTTGTAGGGGATATGTAGAGATGAAGAGGTTAGCACTAGATAGGAAGGGATGGAGGATTGCATCAAACCAGTCGAAAGACTAATAACAGCAGAAAAAAAAATTATTCTGATCATTAACTGAAGCTGGTTATCGCTTTCTCAAAATGATTGATCTTAATATTTCGTTGAACGCGATACGTGGAGAAACTTTAGCTATATGAATTGTTTCCGAATTTACATCGTGAGACAACAGAATACACATATCACAGTGTTTTATTAGTGAGCTATGCTTCTAGTAGAACAATGTTATCTAGTAAAAGAAACAATAAGCCTCAAAAAAAAGAAGGAAAAACCACTAAAATAGATCTTGTCTGAAGTATAAACAAACCTGGTTTTGAGTTTAGACCAATCAGCTCTCTTTCGATGATAAACGGTTTCAACAAGTCCAAGTCAGTTTGTTGGAAACAAAACCTTAAAATTCTACTTCGGTTATGATCGTTCGACAATTTAATAGTTTTACTTGAAATTTATACCAAGCGTCTTGCATTATACGCCTTCAAATTACATTATCACTGAAATTTCATTTACTGGCTATTAAGAAGGCATCTGCATTGATAGAGGAAGGTTATAATGACACAGTTTTGCAGTTATAACCGGTAGGGTTAGAAGATATTAGAGTATAAACCGATTAATGGTATGTTTTCGAAGAACAAAGCTGAAGTATAGTTTCAGAGCAAATAAAATCTCTTGCCGTGATGGGATTCAAAGCGAAAACATTACTATTCCATCTTATTCTTCCAACTACCATTCAGTGTTAAAAAATGCTGTCTTGCCAATATAGTTACTAAGGTTGATTCTTACCGTTTATCCGTATTGGAGCCTTGCAATCGAGCTGAAGACTGTAATTTATTTCTTCAAAATTTCGTGTGGTTTAAATGATTTACTAGCAGAATCTATACCTGTGGCTCAATCCATCTCCATCGTATCCATCTAAACTAACCCGGTAATCACACCTGGTTATTGACCTAGGAATTCGCCACAACTATTTGAAGAAACCATACCGGCATTCCCTTGGCGTCATTTAAGGAAACTATGGAAAACAAAAATTCAGGTGACCGGAAGGTTTCGGCTTCCATAAATATTAAAAACCCCGACTGTGCAAGGGTAGCGCACATGCTTTGCGTTGCAAGGGTCACCGGTTTGAGACTAGCCTGGGGCCTGAATGGTTTGATCAATTGTTTGACAGCGAAAAGTGTCGGACGACACATAGTTTTCTTTTTAATATTACATCAACAGTCTCGAATTTAAGAAAATTGTCGAAATCATGTGGATCTGAAACAAGCATAGAGGTTGGCGGTCCACATAGCTAACTCTGGGTGTGACAATGCAGCATGGAGTAAACTGGTGGCAAAAAAATATTCTTGGCTTAAGAAGGTTTTAAAATAGACTACAAGCCACATTTTAAAAGGAATATTGCAACTGTAAGTAGGAATGTAAACCGTTTTACTGCGTAAATCTCGGAGTCTAACCGTCATGCCTGCAAAACTTTTCTGACTTGGAGCTTAACTTTTTTCATGAAACTCTAAATTTTATGAAACAGGCGATATGCCTCAGTACTTAGGTTCTTGATTTCTAGCGCTGAGATACCAGCACTAAACACTGGCGGCAGATAATGGAGTTACCGAAGTTCTAATAACTGATCTTCAAATCCTTAGCCAGGAGCGTAGCAAGTTTAAGGTCCCATATCTGATCTTCACTCTTTAAGTAGCTGGCAGTCAAACGCGTGAAAAATTACATCACCTTACACTGATTTCAAAATGCCTACAGTCGCAATACAGAAATTCACCGAAGATAGCATCCACTAAGTTCTAGATCATGTTAGATCATTCATGAAATTTTTCGTCAGTGCCAGTATACGAGTCTGTTTCGTAGACTAAATGGATCTCGTGTACAACCTCCAAAGGGCACATGTGAATAGTTCTTATCCCGACACATGCGAAAAATGCGGTACAGACCAAAGTTAGTTGGAAAAATGGAAGAATGCATACTTTCTGCAGAAACAGCGGTAACAGATGCATAGCATATTGTCGTATCTAAAAGTTGTCACGAACTGCACCACTCAAGAACAAGCTAGGAAAGGTGCCAAGCACAAACTTCGAAAGTATATACCTTTTAGGACTTACAGAATATTGACAACTTATACATGCACACACCAGTGTCAAGGATCATGAAAATATGCTCGGCCTCACAAATATTGACAGATGTTTCGGAATTTCTTGAGTTAACAGTCTGATCCTCATTCTGTTTCTATTTACCGCATACTTTGACAAGGCGTGTTGTGGGCATTCGCCTGGAGTGATTTCAGGAAACTATGGAAAAAATAACTTAAATCTGGATGGTCGCTTCCCGAATGCGATGCCAGAGTGCTATCGCTCGCCCAACAGTCATCGTCAATCCTCTTATGCACCCCACCTCATAAAATCCCGAAATGTTATGAAAACCGCAAAACATAGTGAATACAGGTAAAAATCGCCAAAATTATGTAATATTCGCTCTACGAAAGAAGTTATAGATTGATATGGTTAGAAGATGACTGAGGATGTATCAGTTTCATTAAGAATTCACCATTCCTCAGTTTAGATGTCCTAAATTACTTTATATGGACACAGTTAGCTTGGCAGGTAGAGTTCCATAGTGAAAAGGTTGTCGGTGTTATGAAGGACGATGCGAATTGCACCCTGATTGTGGAGTTTGCTGGGTTACGGGGCAAAAAGTGTGCATTCTGGCTCGAGACCGACCGAACCTGTAACATTTTATTTTTTTATTTTTGCTGGATACCAGTTAACCAGTGGAGATGCTACATTTTGTGCTTAGGTACATCTCTTGTGGTATAAACTCGTAACCTTTCTCCGGAGCAGAGCCTTCGTGGGTGAATCCTCAAAAATTAGACCATACTTTAGGTATGTTTTCAACCAGAGTGAGAAACATCCACTTCATTCATAAATGGTTACAACAGCTATCCATTCACCCACATGCATAGAAAACCCTAATCCATATGCCTAGATCAGGATTCAAACCGGTATCCTCCTGAATGAGAGGCCAACACTCTCGGTGAAATTATAGGTGACAAAATTATAAGTGTTTGATTTAAAAGTGACATGTTTACAGCGTCAGCTAATCGTCTCCACAATTTGAGTAGCTGTATGGTGCAAATTGAAATCGACGTTTCACGAAATACGTCTTATACCCGTTGCGTTTTACAAAATAGTCTTCATTTATAATGACAGCCTATATACCTCGTGTTGCTAAGTTTCGCTTCACGCACGTTTAAACTAGCATTAGGCCATATTGGTGAACTATGGGACAAGCGGTCTTCCACAAACAAGATTTCACAGGATTACACCCACCACCACTCGCCCCGAAAAAGTCCTTTATCAAGTTATTTTTCATGAGTCCTTCATCACTTACTAGTCTTAAGACCCAATCGTAATAGACACCAACACTCGATAAGACATAAATTTTTTCCGGATATAAGTACTAAGTATGTGCCACTTTCCACGAATATTATTAAAAAGTGTGAAAATGTGCAAAATAGATATAAAAATAATGAAAACTGACCAGTCAGAGAAATAGAACAAATAGTCGAGCATTACAGGGAGCAAGAGAGAAGCATAATTTTGTGAAAAATATACAGTTTCAGTGAAGAAGCATGAAAATCCTATAACTTCCCTTAAATTTCATAAAATCGGTAAAAATGATTAAAATACGTAAAATATTGCCAAAATTACTTAATTTCCTTCCAAAACAAGATGTCGTTGGTTGACATGACAATTACACCTGCGTGCACCACAGAGTGCAGTGCACAACTATATGATGTGTTTTCATTTCTACAACTGGCTACAGAAAAGTGTCATATATGTACAAAAATGTATGTTTCGGCTGTAGCGACAGTTTCCCAGAGAAACCTGCACGGCCACCTCCACCACACACATCACATTACCGTCAGGGAGTGCAAAGGATGGAAACTACAGATGTTATCGATCAAAGGGGCAAAGGTTAGGAAAACTATGTGATGAGAATTCACAACGCATACAATCTTCCAATCATGATAGGGTGAGCAAAGGATGAAAGCAAAATATGTGTGCATCACAGAACTCAATGAATTCAATCAAAGATGCTGACATAACGTATCAGGCACAAAAGTCATTACAAAAACCACTATCATGAGGTGGCATAAGTTAGCGTAAGTTCAGGTTAATTCTTATTTTTCATAAATTGGGAGTGCATGTGGAGCGATAACTTTATATAATGAGAGTGGGATGCACTAGAGGTTAACACGTAAGCTAAGACATAACATCCTGGGCCTGCCTTACGAAGGAATGAGGTGGGATAAGTTAGTGCAAGCTCAGGTTAACCCTTATTTTTTCATAAATTCAGAGCGCGTGTGATGGGAAATAACGGTAAGGAGGGTGTGAGACACTAGAGATTAACCCCAGTTTTGGGTTAAGAAACCATGACACCCTTGCACTAATTGAGGTTAACCCCAGTTTTGGGCTAAGAACCATGAAACCCAGTAAATGAGGTTACAGTAAATGAGGTTATTGTAGATAATTTAGGTTAGGCGGGCCAGCATGTTACGTGTTAGCTTATACAAATGAGGTTAACCCCAGTTTTGGGTTAAGAAACCATGACACCCTTGCACTAATTGAGGTTAACCCCAGTTTTGGGATAAAAAACCATGAAACCGAAACAGTAATTGAGGTTATTGTAGATAATTTAGGTTAGGCAGGCTCAGCATGTTACATTGTGTTAATAGGTTAACGGTGTGATTACCGGGTTAGTTTAGATGGATACGATGGAGATGGATTGAGCCACAGGTATAGATTCTGCTAGTAAACCATTTAAACCACACGAAATTTTGAAGAAATAAATTACAGTCTTCAGCCCGATTGCAAGGCTCCAATACGGATAAACGGTAAAAGAATCAACCTTAGTAACTATATTGGCAAGACGCATTTTTTAACACACTGAATGGTAGTTGGAAGAATAAGATGGAATAGTAATGTTTTCGCTTTGAATCCCATCACGGCAAGAGATTTTATTTGCTCTGAAACTATACTTCAGCTTTGTTCTTCGAAAACATACCATTAATCGGTTTATACTCTAATATCTTCTAACCCTACCGGTTATAACAGCAAAACTATGTCATTATAACCTTCCTCTATCAATGCAGATGCCTTCTTAATAGCCAGTAAATGAAATTTCAGTGATAATGTACAATTTGAAGGCGTATAAATGAAGACGCTTGGTATAAATTTCAAGTAAAACTATTAAATTGTCGAACGATCATAACCGAAGTAGAATTTTAAGGTTTTGTTTCTAACAAACTGACTTGGACTTGTTGAAACCGTTTATCATCGAAAGAGAGCTGATTGGTCTAAACTCAAAACCAGGTTTGTTTATACTTCAGACAAGATCTATTTTAGTGGTTTTTCCTTTTTTTTTAGGCTTATTGTTTCTTTTACCTAGATAACATTGTTCTACTAGAAGCATAGCTCACTAATAAAACACTGTGATATGTGTATTCTGTTGTCTCACGATGTAAATTCGGAAACAATTCATATAGCTAAAGTTTCTCCACGTATCGCGTTCTACGAAATATTAAGATCAATCATTTTGAGAAAGCGATAACCAGCTTCAGTTAATGATCAGAATAATTTTTTTTTTTTTTTTGCTGTTATTAGTCTTTCGACTGGTTTGATGCAATCCTCCATCCCTTCCTATCTAGTGCTAACCTCTTCATCTCTACATATCCCCTACAACCCACGTCCTCAATTATCTGCTTCATATATTCTAATCCCTTTCTTCCTCTACAGTTCTTACCTTCGACTGTTCCTTCCACCAGCAAATTAACTATTCCAGCATGTCTCAAAATATGACCTACAAGCCTGTCTCTTCCTTCTGTAAGCTTCTTCCACAAACTTCTTTCCTCACCCATCATTTCCAAAGCTCATTCATTTCTTACTTTGTCTGTCCACTTAATTTTCAGCATTCTTCTGTAGCACCACATTTCAAATGCTTCAATTTTCCTTCTTTCCGGTATTCCTAAAGTCCATGTTTCGCTACCATAAAGTGCTGTGCTCCACACATAAAGTTTTTCCAATTCCCAGATCAATATTTTAAACTAAAAGATTTCTCTTTTTCATGAAGGCTGTTTTTGCTAGTGCTATTCTGCTTCGGCCATCGGTTGTAATTTTTCTTCCTAAGTAACAGAATTCACTTACTTCTCCAATTGCATTCGATCCTATTTTTATATTTAATCTACTAGTATGGGGTATCATTTCTGCTACATTTCACCGAGCGTGGTGGTGAACCGGCTAGCGTTCTGGCCTCGCATTCGGGAGGTCGGCAGTTGGAATCCCCGTCCGGGCATCCAGATTTGGGTTTTCCATGATTTCCCGAAATCACTCCAGGTGAATGTCGGGATGTTTCCTTCAAAAGGTCATGGCCGAATTTCCTCCAGTTCAAAGTCTCCAGTCCCATCCCGCCTCTAATGACCTCGACAGTTCTGTGTTTTCAAAACAAACAGGAAAACTTAACACTGAAAATAGTTCGGTCGAGTTTCATCAGTGCCACTACCTTCACATTAGAAATCTATATTTTACACTTACAACTGTTCACTGCAATCCATGAGCTACTTAGTTTGACAAGATCTCAGAAATCATCCTATCACTTCACATTTCATCTAGTACTCGAGAACAACACATTTATAAATAACAATGATTATTCACGTACCACGCTAAACTGAAACCTGATGTGCGATAACTTTTTGGAAAAAAACTGTGTAAGCCGGATTCTCCACAGAAAGTGATAATATTAAAAATAACGCTTTAGTATTCCTTGATAAAAGTCTGAAGTATCTTACTAAATAGTTAGATTTTAATGAAAGCAATTGGCTATAGAAAATCCAAAAATTAAATTTAATACACGAGGTTTCATTTGAAGGCTGTGTGACAATATTAGAGGTTCTAAATTTATGAGAAAAAATTAATATCAAAGTGAACGAACTTTACTCTGAAATAGCAATATTACACGTAATCTGGGTAAAAGTAAAGAGCAGTATTTCATTAGTAAAAATGAGCTTTTGATCGACATTAATTTAACAACTGAAAGCTATAAAGCATATTAAAATTTTACTGTAGACAGAAAATTGTTAAAGATGCAAGAAGTGCAAAAAAAAAAGCTTAAAAATAAAATAGTAAAAAAAAACCCATATCCTTTGTCCTTTTCTACTCTTTCGTAAAAATATTATATTTTTGAAGTGTACTATATTTTTATAGGTTATTCTACAAAAAAAATTCTACCACTAACCGAAAAAATGTTGGTAATCCTAGCGGCGAATGGTGATAGTTCGGGACCGGGAATGCTCAGTTTAGTTCGCGAACGGTACCGCTCAGTTTAGTTCGCGAACGGTAGCGAGGTGTCCAAAATGGAGTTACGTGATTTATGGACGCACCCTTAGCATAACAAATTTTCAGCTTCCCCATGACGGAAATTGCTTCGAGCGGCGCCGGCGTGGCTGCAGGGGGCGTGGCGCGTGACCTACAAAGAGCCCCGGCAGCCAGGTAGATAATGACAGTAAGCGGCGCCGTCGGGGCGCGTGACCTACAAAGAACCAGGTAGATAATTATAGGCCAGAGGCCGCACAGTCGGTCGGGCGCCTAATTATAGGGGGCGCGGCGCGTGACCTCAAAGATAATGACGGTAAGAGGCGCCGTCGTGTCTGCAGGGGGCGTGGCGCGTGACCTACAAAGAGCCCCGGCAGCCAGGTAGATAATGACAGTAAGCGGCGCCGTCGGGGCGCGTGACCTACAAAGAGCCAGGTAGATAATTCTAGGCCAGAGGCCGCACAGTTGGCCGGGCGCCTAATTATAGGGGAAGCGGCCGCAGGGGGGCGGGGCGCGTGACCTATTTAAAGTGAACTCCCCATTTATATACTACTATTGACTTCAGTATCTTAATTTTTTTCGCTTGAAAATTTAGCTATGGACTACTTTACTATTTTTTTTTTAGAAAAATAAACAATTTTACTATTTTTTTTGTTGATATTGTTATTAATAGAGTATAGTTATACAAATTGATAACCCATCGGTGAGGATTACGAGACAATGGAAACAAGTTAATTCATTTGTTGTGCCTGCTGGGATTTTCACAATCCATTAGCTTGAAATACATATCTGGCAAAGCACAAGTATTTTTTTATGAATTTCATTTTGAGCATTATAGTTTTTAATTTTTTCCCTTTTTGTTACTGATAATATTGATATATTCACAATCTGCTCGAAATCCTATTCGTGTATTGAATATTGTATTATTTGAATTGTGACAGAAAATAATTAACATTTCGATAAAAGTGTAAGTGTAATATATTAACGAAGTAAGATGTCTGAGGTGTTTCTGAAATGTTAAAGTACGAAAAATGTACAAATCATCCATATTTGTCAATTTAAGCAATACAACCAGCTCATTCTTTTAGTTTTAATTGTCTTCGTATGGTAATAGCACATATTTTTAGTCATTCACCATAATTTCATTCAAGGCAGAGGAACCTGTTCCCTAAACTGTTAGAAAGAATTTTTTTTCTGATACTAAGAGACAGCATGCGAACAAGTCTATTTCTTTATTTTCTTTAAAAAAATGCTTAGCAGGCATTTGAATAATCAATACTTTATAATAAACTGTTTATTGTATGAAAAAAATTATGGAAATATGAAATCCGAGGAAAATTTTACGTCAGTGAGAACATCTTATTGATAGCGTTGGAGCACACTGTTTTTCGCTATTGGTTATGTTTTTACTTGTGTGTAGCTTTCCTCTTAACAGTAGTTGCTATGATAAACCTCATTTTCTTGAAATGCAAACATAGTACAATCTCTTCCTCGTCGTCTACATAAGATCATTTGTCGAATAAACGCATCAGTTTCCGAGCGGAGATCACAACACGAGTACCTTAGCCATGCCATCATGGGAGACCCAAGAAAGCTTTTTTCAACATAGTTGTAGTTTCATGGTCGTAGGAAGTGTCTGTAAACACTCAAAGAAATCAAGCTTCGAAGGCTTCCGAGGGGCGGTAAGTAATTGTCACTGGAGATTAAATGGAGGCTCCAGGATGGAATGGACTTCAATGTCTGTCTTATTGAAGCTCCTTTATTACGATGAGCGGTCTGATTAAGGCGTCTGATCCCCGGTCCGAAAACTGTCTCGGCGGGGATTTTCATAGGTCCTTAACCCGACCTTCACTTCTGGCACAGCCTGCTGTGTAATGTGAAGTGCGCCAGAACGCTTCCGCAGTTCTGATTTCACGTTAAACTGTACGTCTCCTACTATTTTATTGATAGCATTGCCGGGGTAGGTTAGGTATGGAGCAAAGGAATTACCTCTGACACCAGGTTTAGTATGTCTCCTTCGGGATGGTACAACTAACCTTCGGTTTTGCAAACCACGCTTAGCTTTTATTACAATAGTGAAGTTATCGGTTCTTCATGTCCCAGGAGAAAATTAGAAGAGGAAACTCCTATTATGGAAGGCACACATCAGTATTATTGGCTTACTTCGTACTCCTCCAAGGTACCGTAATCTTTTTGAACTGTACGCCATCGAGTGTTTTCATATCTAAATACTTCTAGTCTTCGTGACAAGCCGTTGCCTACAGTAGCAGTGATTTCTGATTTTTCCTCGCTGAGCGGCAGAACAGGGGTCGATGGTCGCGCGGCTGCTGGAATTGGACCCCAATCGATCGGCAGCGTCGGGTCACTGTGCCACTCTCCTCGCACCATTCCACAACCAGCAAACATTCGATTCGAGCTCTCAAAAACTGTTTTAACTACTCTTACCACGCAGTCTGTGTATTGACACTTCTGGCTCATAGCATTAAATTTACATCACAGTTATTTAACTAGGCAGATCTAGTATAACCACGCGATACCATTTTAGCCATTAATTTAACGTCTTGGTGGCGTAGTAAGCAGGTGTCTGATTCCGAAGATTGCTACCTCGAATGGCCTTCTCGACTGTAATGCACAAACAAAGGGGATAGCGTACAAAACCCTCGTGCGTCCTCATCTGGACTACTGTTGTGCCTTTTGGGATCTGCTTCGTAAGGAATTGAATGACAGTATACAAAAAGTACAGAGAAGAGACACTCGATTCGCTAATGTTTGTTACTTTCCTAACGAAAGCGTAATAGAACTGATTCTTAGACTGAGCTGGGATTCTCTGGTAGACAGACGACGTAAGTTTCGTTTGAACATGCGTACTCCAATTTCATTTAGAAGCGCTATGAAATACTTCTTCCACCAACCTATTTGAGTCGCAATGGAGGAGAGTTAAGATTAGATAAATAAGGTGCCACACTGATGTTTGTATGAATTCTTTCTTCCCTCGTGCCATTCGCAACTGGAATGCACAGAGTAGAGATTAGTTTTGGTACAAAATACCCTCTGCCATGCAAAATTTAGTGAATTCAGAGTGTATATGTAGATGTTTTTAACGGACCTTAATGTGTCCTGTACCTCAAGTGAAGGTTGCTTTATATGTATTAAAGAACGTAGAAAGCCCTGCGGTTCGGGTTCCATCTCTTTACGTGGTGGAATAAACGAAAAACACGTTGCAAGGGTTAACAAAGCTATACCTCAATCCCATTACGTTAATGAAGCGACAGTAAAATTTAGGGGCACAGCGATTAAAAACAAACAAAAGATCATAAAGCAGATGCGCGGAAATGCGTTCAAGCAACAGCATTGATATGTCTGGAGACGATTAAAATTCCCTTTATATAGCCTATACATTTAATACAAAATACGTGGAGCCAGTGCAGAATTTTCACGGAAGATTTCTAAAACAGCAAAACTACCGCAATCACCGTTACTGTCTATACACTGCCATTATGGCACCAATTAGGCGCAATAAAAAGCGTTTCAAGTGATTTAAATAGCTTTTGGTGTGTTTATTTGCAGTTCGAGGTCACGGAAGTAAATGCTTGAATCACGGATACGAATACTATGATGCCGAGAGTGATTTTCTTAGCATCCTACAATTTTTGCATCTGCCTTGGGGGGGGGGGGGGGAGGATTTTATAACGTTATCTACGGTAGAGCCAGTAGCGTATCAACTGCGCAATCTGTCATTATACAAGTACTGAACGTATCATGACACATTGTTGCTTTTTTTTTTTTTTTTTTTTTTTTTTTTTTTTTTTTTTTTTTTTTTTTTTTTTTTTTTTTGCTGTCGTCAGTCTTTCGACTGGTTTGATGCAATCCTCCATCCTTTCCTATCCTGTGATAACCTCTTCATTTCTAGATACCCCTTACAGCCCACGTCCTCAATTATCTGCTTCATATATTCTAATCTCTGTCTTCCTCTACAGTTCTTACCTTCGACTGTTCCCTCCACTAACAAATTAACCAATCCAGCATGTCTCAAAATATGACCTACCAGCCTGTATTGTTGCTTTATGATAAAAATTTATCCCATCTATTAAGAAATTTTGCTGGATTTATGATAACGAAAACCAGAAAGTACTGGAATGTTTCTTAGGTTATATTTCAGGGCAACTCTAGTGGATTTCTTACGGGTTGTGTGGGCTTTTCCACTGATCGTATCTATGAATGCAAATGAATTCTCGGCGAGCGATTGGTGTCGTATTGAGCGATTCATTTCAGTTGTGCATGTTTCCATACCTTCCAGGTAATTCTCGAACCATTTGGATGCATCTATAACCATCCGTGGTGAAGGGAGAAGGCATAAATGTTTCTAAAAGTCACAGTGTTTGTTTCCTATTGAGGTCCACTTCCGTAGAATCGAGTTAAGAACGTCAGTTCATACGAACTGCGTTTTCAGTCATTCAGAGTCTTTGATATATGGATAAAAAATTTTGTAATGACTCTCAGACAGAATGTATGTTAATTACAGCTTTTTCATTATTTAGCGCATGTATGAATCAAGGTATTCAAATTTTCGATCACACGCTAAAACTTGTAACAATCACATGTTTAGCGTAAAATGCAGTTGAGCAATATCGTAATCAGTAAATATAGGGATACGACTTAATTAATTAAATACAAGTGTATGTGTATTATTGTAAGTAATACTATGTGGACTGTTTATGTTTGTATCGCGTAATTAATGATAAGGACTTGTGGGAAAAAAATCTGTAACATGGACCTGCACAGCGCTAGTTACTTGCGAAACGATGGATATTAAAAGTATAATTATTAAGCATATGCTGACTTGGAATGGCTATACTCAGTTTCTTTTTTAGCACCGAGGGTAATAAGGTGAGTGGTAACCTTCCGGCTCGCATTCGGAAGGACGCGTTTTCGAATCCCCGTCCGGCCATCCAAATTTCGGTTTTCCATGGATTCCCTATAAATCATTCCAGGTGATTACCGGAATGTTTCCTTTAAAAGACTACTGCCGAGTTCCTTCCCGTACGTAGTCATATGTCCTCTTCCGCCTCTAATCATTATGAGACATGCTCATCGGCAAAGATCTTATTATAACTAACTTGCATTGTTGCTAAAAAGTAGTACTGTATAGTGGAAAATGTGTTCACCTATGGGCGCCGAAAATTTCCGACATTTGGGTTAAATACACTTATTGCCTTTGCTAGATATCTTTTATACTTTTCACCTATTTTTCTCAAGTTTTATTTCCATCTTTCAATCAATTTATTGTTGATTAAAAGTACTCCAGATCTCGAGCCAAATAAAACTGTAGTTAGAGCTGGAATTATTTCTGCGCACATTGCGCCAGTATGGACTAAACACTCCTGGCAGAGTGTATCTGTTGGGTGCCCTCATTTCCTGACTGATGGCTGGTGCGCCCTGTTTATTATTCGACATCTGAGCCGGCCAGCCTGGACTATCTACAAAATTGGCGCGTCTGAACGTTCACCACAACACCTGCTCTTAGAGAAGTCACTGACCGTCAGGACTTCTAACAATCCAGCAGCTACCGCGCTGATGATAGTTCGTCCATCCGACACGCCAGAAACAAGCAGATACCATCAAAGATCTAGTTTACTTGTTTCTTCATATCTGTTTGCTTTTCTTCTTTAGATTTTGTCTTACTTTGGACCACGGGAAACATTTGGTTTATTGGTGCGTCTATCCTTCTCCTCCTAGAATGTTTTTCATGGAGTTTCCTCCTTCTTTCTTCAAACCAGGTAATCCTGAACTTTGTACATTGTTCCTGGAAGTATTTAAGTTTATAATTTTTACTTTGAAACACTTTTCACTCTCTTGCTTGCGTTTGTAAACATTAAACACTGTATGTGTAAAAAATGATACGAACATCAGGAAAATCAGGGCATATATGTAAATGGGTGAGTTATTTTATTGAATCGCTTAAATATATAGATGGAGTCCACGATGTCCATAGAAGGCGCTGCCTATTGTTTTATGTTCTGATGATGACTAATAAATTAACATAATATCTCAGGCAAACTTACATTTCTTTTGCAGAGTGGTGATATGCATTTATTTTTTATTTTCCGGCAGTAGAGATATCTGCAGTTAAAGCCGTAAGATTTTATTACAGCCCTAGAATTTCGTTGAAGATATCAGAACATTACGCGATATAAATGTTACGCCACAACTTTTCTAGGGAATGTTAATTATACCAATTCTTTTCCTGAATTAAGTAAACGAAGATTATTTGCACATGACATTGGCTAATATGCCAGTACTGCTGCCTCGGAAATCAATGTGAAAAGCGATAACATGCACTGCCGAGAATGATGTAAGAGCCTCCCCAATAACACCATACTAGACAGCAGGAGGAACGGCAGGTACAAATTATTAAGTACATAATAATATCTTCGTGTGGTCTTAATGACTTAGTAAGAGTCAGTCCTCAGTCGCAGCCGGGAATCCTACCTCGTAAATGAAACAGTTTAAAGAAGAATCTGAACCATGGAGCGTATTATTAAACTTCAAATTAAAACTACAAAGTTTTTCCAGAGATGGTGGACAGTTTTAAGGTCCGTAAAATTTGCTATTACGGACGCGATTCAAGCCGGAGATCTTTTGAGCTAGAATCAAATACTGATCTCTCCATTTTCCAAATAGTTTGATTCTCACGCAATCTTTGGGGAAAAAATGTTCAAAACCTCTTTAGAACTAACTAAAGACACAGCGGTTACGTAAGACCGGCATACTTACATCTTGGCTGAGTGTACTGCAGTTGTACTTCGAAACAGTTCCCACGCGCTTTAATATGCCACAAGACAGAGCTTTCCGAGTATCCCCGCTGCCTTGTACTTCGATACTTATCGAACAGCCTTAGTTAACTTTCTCGGTTCATTATTTTACCTTCAATCAGGTGGAATATCATGTGCTTACAGAAAACATTTTACTATGGCAGTTTAGTTCACGCCGTCACACTGTTCAGCCCCAGCTCGATATCATTAACGGAAGAGGTTTCTTTTTCCAGACCTTCGTAGTATGCTGTACATCATAACTTAGATTCATCAGTTTGATTAATTTTTGTCTGCTGTGATCTAGATTAAAAGTAGTTCGCAATAATTAAGGTATACATGCTAAGTTGCTGTATAACTATAACAAAGTACCTTCTTCTTCACACTGTAACTAATAAACAGAGTAAGCATCACGCAAGAAGGTGTCCCGAGTAAACAAGACAGACGTCATTTTACCAACAGTGGAGTTGGTGGACTGTATTTCCAACCTTGATATCAAATTATAATGCTGTGTGTTTGAAAAATATTTAAAATATCTTTTAATCTATCATGTGGTTAAATATATTACAGAGTCAATATCACCTAAATCTAAATAGGAATAATTTTCTTCACTAATTTCAACATGAAATAGTTTTTTCTTTCATTGTTTTTTGTGCCTCTGGTACTAGTATGGCTGCTCCCACCCGCAAATTTCATCATGTTGCAATGAAAGATATATAAGTTTTCCTTGTATTCAAGGTCTTGATAGGTTTGAGTCAGTCCTGTCTTATTATCATCGTACAAACTGAGATTTTCGACAGTATAATTTCAGGTTTTCAACTGCTTGAAGGGTTTGTAGAGGGTCCGACGGAATATCGAAAAAAACTAAAAATACCAAAATAAAAGAGGGATCATAACTTTGTTTTGCCTCTGGCGAGAAAGGACTGAGAGCAAGGAACTGGAAGGAATTCGGCCATGGTCTTTTGAAGCACTTATCCCAGAATTCGCCTGGGGTGATTTTGGGAAACCATGGAAAACCGAAATCTGGATGTCCGGATGGGGATTTAAGCCCCCGTCCATTCAAATGCGAGTCCAGAGCCTTACCGTTCTTCCATCATGTCTGGAAATGTGAAAAGAACTGAAATAGTCTAAAAAAATTTATGTGACTAGTATTTGTTCAACGAGCTCTGATATCAGACCACAACATAGGGAGCGTGCACAAACCCACGTGGCTCGGTCCAGGGGGGGGGGGGGGAGGGAAGGGGTTGGCTGGAAGGCTACTCTGGGCTACGTGGGGGGAGGGGGGGCGGTTCCGAGCTAGGCCACGTAGCTTTCCTTTTATAATATTTTTCACAATTAAAATGAGGAACAGGCACACAACAGCATGTGAATATTTATCTCCCTCAGTTAATTGTCTACTTATATAATTTACAATCGTCTGACAAGAGAAATCAGTACACAATGTCTTCTGGAATCAAAAGGGAAAAAAGCTACGTGCTACGTGGCGGGGGGGGGGGATAGTGGCAAAAGCCACGTAGGGCTACCGGGGGGGGGGAGGGGGGTTCACAGAAGGCCAAAATGGAGCTACGTGGTTTACGCAAGCTCCCATAATGCTACTGATATGTTACAGAGCGGCTTATTAAAAACAACGGACAGGTTGTTCGCTAAACTGACACGTGCCTACGGTTTTATTACTCTGAGAGACCTTCGTCAGTACACGGAACTCGAGATGTCCGTATCAAGCGGTTACATTTATCAGGATGTGGAGAGTGAGCGATAAGACGCAGGTTTTACTGTCAGCGTCATGTCAATAACAGCGAACGATACAGTGTAAAAGAACAAGTGTCAGACCGCAGATAAAAATATGGCTCGCTTCCTTCAATTCATACGTAAGCGAGTTGGAAGGAGTAGACAGGAGTGGCAGCTGTGGCGTACCACCGCGTTTACGACATTGTCGCGGGTGTAGAATAGCTCCACATTTACCGCGATGGAGTCACGATTAATACTAATGTTACTAACAATTCTATTTAGTTACGCAATTGCGAAGAAATGACTTGTCACAACATTGTGTTCGAAGTAAATATACAAAAAAAACAACGAAGAAAATACAGCTACAGTAAACACGCAATATACATTAAAAGCAAATAAAAATAGGTGCTCCGGGTTTTTGATTATAAGCTTGATAAATGAATTAAAGTCACAACAAAAAATACACAAGGCGGCGTCCATTAATGTTTTTCTTAAAATTTAGACCCCCCCCCCCTTTCCCTTTGGTGAGATTTGTGAGATTGGTCGAAACCATCATCCCCCCCCCCTGACGTGAGTTTATGTACGAAAAGGTGGTGATCTGTTTTAGCTGTACGGCCCAGGGACCCAGCGTGGCGAGTGAGCGGTTGACGCTTTGGCCTCGCATTCGGGAGGACGGTGGCTCGAATCTCCGTCCGGGCATTCAGATTTGGGTTTTCCATTTTTCCCCAAATCACTCCAGGCGAATGCCGGGATGCTTCCTTCAAATGGCCATGACCGAATATCTTCCCGTTGATTGTCTCCAGTCCCATCCCGCCTATAATGACCTCAACGTCGACAAGGCGTTAAAACCATAAGTAAGTTAAAAAAAAAAAAAACGTCTCAGGGCGGCAGAATATTCTTTGAAGAAAGGACTGCAATCTGAAATAAAAAGATGACGTGAGATTTTTATCGACTCCCTCCTGCTTGGTGATATTTTGCCGGAACCCCTCCCCCCTCCCTATTTTGAGCACACGTAATTAATGGACGTCCCAATGAAGATATATACTTAAAAACGTGTTGACGCAGCTACTGTGAACGCGCACACAATGTAAAAAGAAAACAATATGTAATAATAGAATCACCCACGTTTTCACTTTAAATAGCTTTAACCTCAAGTCTGAAGTAATCTCAAGTTTATATTCAATGTAAATACATAAAGACGTAAAGATGGCCGGGTAACTTGACAGTAGTGACTGAAAAATGGGAACGATGGGAGGACTTCACAGAATCGTAAATTACAATTTTGTTCCAGGCTTTTTCAGCCGTAAAGTTTAACCATATGTTTTTAACTAAATTGACGTATTCAGTTCAAAATTGAACACTACGAGAAGCTAAGAGACCAAATAGCGTTTTACAATTCCATCGGCTGACATTGACTCGCATCGGAGCGTCACCAACCCAGTCTAGCGGAGTTCCAGGCAATAGCTCTCTCGGATGGAGAGAAGCAACGATGTTATATGTAGCTGTAGTGGCTGTGAGTTTTGTAAAGAAACCGTGAAGCACGAGATAGCGGTAACATGTACGAAACTAAAGCAAAGGCCAAAATTCAAGGGATGGGGGAACAGAAATAAACAACACAACACGGATTTAGATTTCAAGCTCTAGCGAATTATGAATTTTTCTTGTGTACACGAGGAACTCACAGAATGAAATATGGCAGTTTATTCGTAAATTATTCATCAGCTCTCTTGGTAACTTATTCCAATCCCTGACCCCCTTATCTACGAAATAAAATCTTCCCTCACCGTTGTGCCTGAAATCCGGTGCCAGCTTGTGGTCATGGTCATCTTTTCCCTACAATGCATTACTTTTAATTCTTACACCAATATCTTTCCATGCCAATCTACGCTTTGTACTTTCCCATGACTATCTTCACCCTCCTCCTGTCTTCCAATGAATCCCATTAATGATCTTTGATCATATCGGTTAATGATTATATTCTGCGGTAATTTCCCTGTATACATTACATTGTTGTTCCAATTAGATATTTACAGAAAAATTTAAAAAACTTACAGTACATGCCTTACGTTAAAATATCGGCACTAATTTTTGACTCGCTATTTTTTTCTTCCTCCCCCTTTCAAATTCCACGGCATGCCACAGGAACGCCTTCAGAAGTGAATTTATTGAATTTATGACAGAGAGCAGAAATAAATGATCCATCCAGTTTGATACTGTAATTTTAGAAACTGTGAGATGCTAAAGTCTGGACATTTGGACTTGAAATTGAAATAGGATTCTGCAGAATTTCAGAAGGGAAACATATATAATAAGCCAGGGTAGTACTTCAAGCTGTATCGGAAAGGTCACCAGCAATGCGACATATAACCTGAAGAGTAGGGCTTACAACAGTGTTTTCATTTGCGAAGCGAATCTGCTATTTTTTCCAATGATTAAATGTAATTCAGTGCTGCTGTTTTAAAACCCAATTATTCACTTATACGTTACTTGGAACGTAGTAAAACCTGATGTTAGTATATGAAAGTTTTTCTGATGCACAGTTTACTTTTTATTCTGCAGTTTTATGTCCAAACTAGTGTGATAAGTCTGTTATGACGATGTTAAATCTATACTCGTAAATGGTTAAACGTTGTCATCGTGTAGCCATGTCCATAACGCATTCGGATAACGTACTAATGTGCGGACAGAGATGTTACGTCAAAATTAAGGTTTTGGTGATTATTTAATAACAATCATATTTAATTAAATAACCGCGAAGAAATAAATTACTAGAACACTGAAATAAGTATGCATTGCTTTTAAATTAACGTATTAGTTATTTGTTGCTTTTTGTTTATTTATGTTCAGTCAATGTAGACGTATTCTAACTGTCGAGAGATTTCTCTGGTACAGTAAACCTAGAAATATGTACCAAATCACACCATTTTTAAAGTAATGAGGGTTATTTAATAACAGTTGTATTTAATTTTAACCATCTGCACTCAACTCAATAGTTTTGACTAGCTTACAACGTATTTATATTCGATGTAGAATTTTCCGATATGTTCTATGTCGTAAATTCGCTATACAGTGAATGTATTCATACGCGGTGATATAAACTATGCGAACGGCAATATTAGAGAAGGTTGTAGTTAGCATGAAATGCAGCCGTGATTAGAATGACAACTGGAACACTTTTTTATAGCACAATTAACCATGAATTTAAATTTGTGAAAATTTAAGCGGGTCTCATAAGCGTTATTGTACTGAAGTTACTACTTCATGCGGATGGAAGAAGTTCCATATTTATCCTGCTGAAGGCGGCCTGGATCGGGAATACAGTTAATATTACGCGGTATAGCATTATTAGGGTTAGGAATTTCTAATGTAATTTTAATTTCATTGGCTCCATACTTATGTCGCTATTATTTCAGTTGAAGTTCCAACTGTATCGCTATGTAAAATACAACCGAACTGTGTAAAACATTAAAAATTGAGTTTATGAGCACTATATAATAGCAATCATATACAGTTAAACAAAATTAATTACGACAATGCGTTGAGCCTGTTGATAGATGCCTCGTGGTTTTAATTAATATATTAAATAACTAGTCTCATATTTTATCTTGTTTTATTGCTAGTAAGCCATCGGACTTCAAAATACAGTTCACATATAAACACAACACTCCAACGATTACAGTCGACACTTATTCCAAAGACAATACTACGAAAACTGTTCATTCAACACTGTCCTTGGCCGACGTAAACTAATTCCAAGATGCTAATATTCGGTCTTTGCTGGTCGCTTTATATAAAGTTCAAGAACACTACAAAGGCTTCCGACAGATATTTCTCTAACATTAACAATACTTAAACAATTGAAAATATATTAAAAACAATCAGAATCAATACATAATCATTTACAATCATTACAAAATGCTTAGAAATGAAAATTGAAGATACTAAAACACAAAATTATCCACATAAATAATTTTAAACTGTAGTAAATCATCCTTTAAACATCGTAGCTCACCTTAATACTTACAATTACAAACATTTAAGTAATTCTCTTGCATAGTTCTGTCCTTAAACAAATTAAATGGTATTTACACAATTTCTTTTCACAAAACTAAACCCATTTACACTGATTTACAATAAAATACAAGACAAATTTACAAAACCATTTTCAATCTCACTCTAGCTTGCTACAAATGCTTCATAAAAGACAACTCCATTTAAAGTTTAGGTTTGAGGGCTGTTACACTGTCATTTTGGTTTTGACAAGCTTAGAAGCTGGTTATGTATAAGGAGCGCTGCGCACACGTTTATTTGTTGGTGAACCGGACTTCCTATTCTGGTAGGGGCCAGCTATGAATAAGACTGTGAGAGGCCGACTTAGAGAGGACAGAGAGGAGTGCTGGGTTATGGGCGGTGTCAGCAGGCGATAAAGCCGTAAAGTTGAGAGCAGGCTGCCAAAGCTCATCTGCCTGTAGGCCGGTGCTGGGCTGGTACGGTACGGTTAGTAATTCGGCTGCAGAAATACGTGGGGCTGCTGTGTTCGTTGAAGTGCCACACGTCCTTTCATGACCGTGAATAATATACTTGCCAGTGGTGAAACTGAATAACGTTAGTGATCGAAAGCGCTTGTTTAATGCCCGACTAGAGGATGCCTACGGAAAGGAAATGGTATTTTATTCCGGTCTGCACCTGGTAATAGGATTTTTTTTTTTTTAATTTAGGTGTAGTTATGTAAGACTTTTTGGCTTTCAGCGACCGATATCTCACTACACTCGAGGGAAGTGCATCCTTTTTGCTGTATTCGGCGAAAATTATTTCAACGGACTGTTTAGTTCATCGGTGATTTAAATAGGTTTGATTTAGTCGACCCGGGTAACGTAGAGGCTACAGAGTGGGCTACACGTATCGCGGGTCTTCGGTTAAGTCCGGCCGTAGGCACGGACATGAGAAATTAAGTGTTGTGCCTATCTTGCGTCACCCGAACAGCCGGGAGACAACCAGCAGAATATTGTTTCTTTATTTAATTTTGTTTAGTGTGTATAATTTTAGTAACTCCATACTTAATGTTTACGGCAATTATTCCAATAGTGCAAAATGTCGATATTGTAACGTAACCGAGTAATGGGAACGAGATGGCTGATTGAAACATCATGAAAATCAAGAAGCTGGAGATCTACACAGCGTAGAAAAAATATTCTGTCTTCAGCGCTGTTTATTAAAAAAGGAAAATATGGTGGTAAAAATTGATACACATTAACTTTGGTCCCTGCAGCTCCCATACGCATAGGTCATTGATCCGTTAACAGCGCCAATCGTCTCTAGAACCACTCTTCTGAAGCAGCTGGAATGGGGTGATATTATACTAACGAATCCTTCCGTTTCGAAACCTATTGTAATAGAAATACATACAGAATACTTATCCTGGTGATATCATTGTTTCTCAGGCTACCTCGGCTCTGGTATTACGTTCAGTAATCGCGGCCGCGATTCATGTGCGAATAGGAGCTAACACTTCTGCCAGTGGCTGACGACAAGCATGAGTGTGCACTGTCGCCAATGCAGTACGCTCCCACTGATGCAGTGGGAAAAACTCGCATAATTTGTTTTAAACCATCCTTTTGTCTTTAAATTTATGTAACACCTATAACGGCCATTATGGTAAAATTCATAACTGTAAAAAGGACCAAACTATGAGCGCAATTGCGTGCACAGTGTTCGCGAAGGGATTTCAGCTGAAGTCTCGATAATTTGTGCGATCGGCAGACCGACGTTTTGTTACGGGTGGCGAGTATACCCACAACCCGCTGTTAAGGCTGGTTCGCACTAGACTAGTAATTTAGTCGAGTACCGAGTAGTTTAGTAACTCAACGTGTCTGAACAACGAAAATTTAGCCGAGCAGTTTAGTTAGTAATTTAGTCGAGTCGATCCATTGTGTTCTATTTTATCGGGCTTGTAGCGCCCCCCACCACACGTCACTGCTTACAAGTCTGAACCTGTCGTTTAGTCGAGTTCATTAGATGCTGCAAATATGTCGTTACGCTGGAGCAAAGAAACAATTTTAAAAGTTTGTTTATAAATATGTAGAACATGAGGGCTTTTGGAATATTAAGTACCCACATTATAACAGAAGCAATTTACATACATGGATTTTGAAAATACAATGAACATACCTGGATTTGGTGAGAAATAAGTTAAACTGAAAATTAAAAACATCAGGTTAGTGTATAATTTTATTAATTATTTTATTACAATAGCATCTAGGTTATACAATAAGACTTTATTATTACTACTGTTATCAGTATTACCACCTAACGCGATAAAAATCTTTTTAAATTGATGTACTAGCAGGAGTTAAAAAAATGAGAACAAAAATTCAGGCACAGGGGCTGAAACAGTTTACATTCCTTACGTAAAATGGTCCAGTTTACTGGATACATCCCTACGAAACATTACTCCAATTACTATAATACTTCATAGATTGCTTCACAGACTTCTGTGATGAATACGGAAATAGTGCATTTTATGAGTCGAAATATGTGTGTGAGTGAGTTTCTTAAACTACATCCGGTAGCAAGAAAAGTAGAGAACTGTCTGCAATTTTATAATTGTCGGAATTACACACCTTAAATGGGTATCATTACACTGAATTTGCGACTACATTTTCAACAGAAAATTTTCACATCTTTCGGACATTCTCAATCTTTCGAGGTATTCTATGCCAATTCCTTCAGAAGTCAATTTGTAGCTCCTGATTCATCTTTTCTATTAATCCATTTTCGTACCCACTGATTTTTTTTTATCACACAAATTTCTTCATCTACCTCTTCTAAAATAGCTCATTCACTTTATTGCGTTGCAGCCTGTTCATCTTGCAAATACCACTCACTATTCCTGTGCACTTTACTCGACCGTAGTGCGAAACGATTTTTCGTAAATAGCGATTATTTTAGCTACTAAATTACTCACCACTCGACTAAATTACTAGTCTAGTCCGAACTAGTCTTTATGGACGAGACAGACGTTTCAAAGCGAGGGTTTGAAAACAGCCAATGACAGTCGGGGAATTCGCATTCGGGAGGACGCAGGTTCTCATCCCCGTTCGGTCATCCAGATTTTGGTTCTCCATATTTTCTTGAATCTTCCTTCAAAAGTCCGTGGCCAAATTTTTTCTCGTTCGTTGTTCACAGTCCTTTAAACCCAAACTGCTTCGAAATCGATAAGGCATAAAGTCACAAGCAAATACACACACACACACACACACACACACACATATATATATATATATATATATATATATATATATATCCATCAAGGGAGTATTTCAGAGTGAAAGACTTGCATACACCACACCTACCAGAAATAACGCGTTCCATTCAGGTTGGTACTTTCTTCTGTACAAAATAACCACACCTTTCGGTAAATAGAATAGCGAAAGAGAGAAGGTATGAAGTTTGGGTTGGACGAAAGTTATACCGTCCCGGGAAATTGGAAGCTCACAGAGCATAGAGGAGAAATACCTGCAGTATGGTGTATATGGACGTGGGATCGAAAAAGGTGGACGGTATGGTGTGACTCAGAACAGTAAAACATTCTACGTTCTGACAAAGAAGAGAGCGCTGCAAAATACCAATTTCTGATGTTCTGTCTGAGAGCTCAATTCAGAAAATAATGCTGGCGAGTTGGTAAATAGATTACTGATATCGCTGAGTGCTTTTCTCTGCTATTAAAAAGTGTCACACAGTTTTCACTATACAAACAAGAAATATCTCTTTGTAAAGGTTTATCCCGACTACGTGAGAAAATGCATGCACTTGTGCACAAAAAATACTGAGCGAATTATGACTCACAAATCTTAACATAGCTGAAGTAGGAAACCGTTCGTGAGTTACAATAGTAGTCCACTCCGCAAAATATAACTCTTCGTCGTCCGTGGGAGCTCAGCGTTTTAATGCTCAGAAGGGACTTTGCGTGATGGTGGTACGCTTTGTTAACCATTAACTGAGAAGATCCATGTCCTACGTGTAATTCGGACAATCGATAACGAAAAAGGAATGCACTCTAAGTCGGTAGATACATCCTTCGTGGACGGTTGGCTAGGCGTTGTCGCGCTGCAACAGGGATTACAGTCCGGCTCTACGATTTGAAGGCGCCTCCTTTACAGAGGAAAGTTTACAAGAATACTTTAGCGCGGAATCCTTTTGCCCTCTACCTTCGACTACGCAGCATCCCAAGTCCTTGTTATTGTTATGCGCTGTCTTGTGATGTATAATCGCATACGCATTAGATGCGACCGTGGTGTACATCTTTTCCCCAAATTCATTTCAGAGGATCATACCGCCTGAATGTCAGGAGTAATGTTGTGGGGTGTTATCGGCTCCATGTCGTTGTGTGGATTGCTACGACTGAGGGCAACCACAACAGAGGCCATTACGAGGCTTCCTGGCGCGACACTGAAGCCCACTATAATGAATTACAACCATGGCAATAGGATAACTATGACTGGTAGCACCTGCTTGAACTTCTTTCCTATTTCCCTTTCCTTAGTAGCTATTCGTAGTGTCTTTGTAAAGTTAGCGTAACGTGTCTCCACGGTCGTTTCACATTCTTTTCACAGTTATTCACTTAATCTAAAAGCACCCCATCAGAATCATCGCAAAAATAGATTTAATCACATTCGATGCAGCCATGGTCTTCTTTAAAGGGAGAACGGATGTGCTTCCACTGCGTTGCCTGTGCTTTGATCTTGTAGTAAAGTGATAGGCCCCCAGTCTCATCCGCAGTCATAGATGGACTCATGGAGGCCAAGATTTCCACACAAACCCTTGGTTCCTCTCTTCCTTCTATGATGTCGAAAGTCATTAAGAGGAAACCTTCCTCAGGTTCAAATATTATCACATAATTCAGTCTAGCGTTGTTCTTGTAATGCCTGATATCACCGCTATCTGTCAAACTATCCATCTTCTCTCTGTCATCACCAATCCATACACCCTCTACACATTTCACTGAGTGATTGTCTTGACTATTCTTCTTGAATGGGAATTATATTCAATGTCGGCTGTTCCTCTTAATTCATACATCCACTTTCTAGTGTGCTGTAGATACGGGCACTCTTCCCTAATATTGCCGCGATGTCCTCAGTAATGTCGTTTGCTGACATCTCTTTCACGGTACGAATAGTTTTCTGTATCTCTTAAGATTAAACGTAAACCTCAAACGCTGTCGACGCCTGTAAAATAATAATAATAATAATAATAAAGGTCGCTCCTGGATGTTGTAATTTGGTTCAATTCGCTAGAAAGGATTAAAGAATTAGTTTCACTTTTCGCAAGGTTGTACGACCTTGTTTTCGTGGTTAGGCCATGAAGTAATGGGACGGCCTCAAAGATCAGGAAACTATAGGGTGGAAGTCATTGCATTTCTTGAAAGCTCTAGCGCATCTTTATTTATGTAGAACGACCACATGACGCAAGGAATATACGAGGACAAACATTCTTCCAGCACGAAAGCTGCATCTCCTTCCTTTAGATTGTGGTCGCTGCCCTGTCACTCTTCCAACAGTCAATATCTATGAATTGTGCACTCGCGTTCAAGTAGTCGAGCAAGCAATTTCTCAGAACTCCACAACGGATAACAGCTCTTATTGGTAGTGCCTGGAGATTTCACATGATACGTCTTTTTTGTCGTTACAATTTTGCTGAAACTTATCAAATCAGCATAGTGTTACATTAATTTTTTTATTGTGATGTCATTCTTTCATGCTGCTCGTGTTTTTCAGAATCATTAGGTTTCTTTCTGCTTTTAGCTAATAAACACGACGCTACTGACAAATTTACGAAACATTTCGTAATATACGAGTATCCTGCTTTCATTGTTTTATGATAACTGAGCGCAGTAAGTGATCGGTTGCTGCATAGTATTCAATAAGATTCAATAAGACAAAATGAAAAGGAAATTGAAGCTGCAGACAGTGAAGCCTTAAGGTATTATTTGTTAAATATTTCGTGCAAAGGCCTTCCATATAGCTGGTCTGAAAAAGATCTCTTATAGAACTGGATGCTTGTTTAAAGCTTCCTGTTCTACCTATTCTGAAAATGTTTTGTACTACTGTAGCTGATGAAATGTGTTTAATGAATTAACAGTTCATTTTATAAAGCGGAATCAGGGATATATGCGGGTACAATATTAATTAGCTGTACGAATTAACAGGAAATGTTTTTAACGATTCTCTTTCCGTTTGATAAATATTTTAGTATCGCTCTAGCCCCTTTTTGAAGCACATAACGATGACATATTTTTATACACCAAAGTGGTGGTTGCTGTCAGATAGAAGAACCACCAGCTGATGGCTGCGTAAAAAGAAGGAATGAAGAGACTACAAAAAAATATAAGTTAATGCTTATGTCGAAACTCCAAAGATATTTCACTGGGGTGATTTGGTGTGACTGAATCTTCCTAACGTTGTGGCTTTTAATTCAAGGAACACTGCAATACACGTTGTGGCAGAGTAGGTTCGTTATTGCCACGTGACACGAAGGTCCTGTTTGCATAATTCTACAAGTTCTAGTTCCAGTTCCTGACTCCACACAGCATCAGATAACTCGTTATTAAAATTATTCACTCGCAAGGGAATCGTAACGCTCCGGGTTCTAAGAGATCTGTCATTTCTTTTCCGCCTTTATGATTAATACATAGTACTGTATTATTAAGGATAGAAGTTACTGTACTCAAAACGCAGAGCTGGTAGATCGTATAAAAATACAACATTGCGTTGGTGAAAGCTAGAATCTTCACACTGTATTCTTTTTAACGGTCGGAAAGGCTAGGGGTCATATTTCATATTTGAGTAACATCTGGCCATTTGCGAAATTTACTTCTTTATACAATAGATATTGGAAATAAAGATGGCCGGAACAGATTTGTACCTAGACTCTTTCAGAGAGCATGTTAACGTCATATGTAGCTGTCTTATTCATTAATTAAGAAATACTTGTTTCAAAAATAAGTTATTTTACCAGCAAAAGTGTAATAAATCTACACAAATCATTCTTCGTAAAGGGAGATTATTGTTTTACAAAAAAAAATGGAGCCTTTACAAATGTTGAAATCAGAGTCAATACGTTTCAAACATTAATAAAATGTGAGAAAATTTAAATGATCAAACCGAGCGTGATGGGTGAACGGTTAACGTTCTGGCCGGCCTCGCATTCGGGAGGACACAGGTTCGAATCCCCGTCCGGGCATCCAGATTTGGATTTTCCATGGTTTCCGCAAATCACTCTAGGCGAATGCCGGGATGCTCCCTTCAAAAAGCCCATGGCAGAATTCCTTCCCGTTCCTTGTCCCCAATCCGATCCCGCCTCTAACGACCTTAGCCGTCGACGAGGCGTAAAGCCATAAGCAAATATATATATATATATATATATATATATATAATTCTACTGTTTCAATCATATGACGAACGCACTATTCAGCAGTCTATTCAACCAACAGTTTGCAACGATGAATTTTGGACATGTGTCAGACTATCTAAAGTGAACGGTGGAAGACTCTAATAATTAAAGGTGCACTGTGCATTAATATTATGTTCTGCTTAATAGTAACATGAATATCGAACACGTAGCCTGACGAAGAAATAGTACTATTAAACCACGTTTGTTCATACGCCTAATTTTATGCGTATAAAATTTTAATTTTTCTCGAAACAATTCGAAATCTCAATGAACAAACTTATATATTTTTTAAACGTTTGAAATCTTTGAAGCCTCTTTGTGTTACAGCATAATTCTGGAATACCTTGAGCAATTTAAACCAAACTTGTTACACCTATATTTTTTACACCAAGAACGATATTATATGAAGAAGCGAGACTATTACATAGAATAAACTTCTTTAAATAATTCGAATTCTGGGAGAAAATAGCGGAATACGCATTTTTAAATCTGGTATCAAAGATAATATTAAATATTTTATAGTAGAAGTTTAATGACCACGCCAACTGTGGCTTTAGCTTTTACATTAAAAAGTATTTTACTAATACAGACAAAACATTTTAAAAATCCTTTGTGGTTTTTACTCCAGTTGGAGTTTAAACGAAAAAGAAATAAATGTAGCTTTTTCGCTTTTCCCTTCACAAAGAATTATAAAAATCAGCGATATTTGAATGGATGTATTTGATGGTTGCTGCGGCGAGATAACGAGGCATCCCAACTGAACAGAGATTTAAAACGACCGGGGGAAAAAAAGCAGCTTCGGTAACGGCAGTTTTCAATATTTGACGCTTGATAAAACATAAATATGTACAGTTCGTTGAGCGTTGATTTCTTCCTCAGTAAAAATCAAATATTTTATCTTTCATGCAGCAAGTCCTATTTGTAATTCAAACTTACAACTAATATTTGTTATAAATACAAGTAGTCGATTTTTACATTACGGAGCTGTAGGATTGTAATCACATTTCAGAAACAGAATTCATGTTACCATCCACAAATGGAAGGCAATATTTATGGAAACGGCTGTAATGAGCTAATGTATGCACATGAATCAACTCCTTGTAGAGGACTTGCATCACGCCAACTGCAAATGTGTAATGTGTTTTATTACGTGTATTAATTGTAATAAATATTAATAATCATAGTGACGTTTTTAGAAACCTTGACAGCAAGGAATAAAGCGGGTCTCAGTAGACCCGATGACAAGGAGAAAAGTAAAGGAAGCGGAAAGAGATGAGTTACAAAAGATGTTATGTTGAGTTGATGGACTTAATGTTGTCAGAAAGACGAATTGTATAAAGACTGTTACGGCTGCGACCAAGAAGAGAGATATAGTTGTAAAAGAAGGTAAGTTGAGTGCAGTATAATGCATGGGAGGCTATGCAGAATAAATGTGTATTCGTCAAAAAGCTGATGAATCTCTTTACGCAGAATAGAGAAAGAAAAGGTGGAGTATAATATTTCCCTTTCAGGTAAAATACAATACTATTTAGAGTCCACAGAAGTTTAATGTATAACCCAAAATGTACTCTCTTTCCCAGTTTCCCAGAAGGACAAGAGGTAAAGTAAATTATTGTATTTGTAATGAGAGACTTTCTTTAAAAAAATTATGGCTATACGCCTCGTCGACGTCGAAGTCATTAAAGGCGCGATGGGATTGGGTAGAAGGAACGGGAAGGATTTCGGCGGTGGCCTTTTTGTAGGAAGCTTCCCGGCATTTGCCTGGAGTGATTTGGGGAAACCATGGAAAACGCAAATCTGGATATCCGGATGGGGATTCGAAACCACGTCCTACCGAATGCGAGGCCAGAACGTTAACGCTCACCCACCATGCTCGCTGTGGAGACGGATTGGAGCATGTAATTTATGTGTTATATACTAAGTGTCTTAAAGTTGAGAAAGGTGACCGTCATAACGTCAGTTAAAACATTATTCTGGACGATCTAACATTGTTCTTTCCTACCTGTGACCATTTCCTGATTCATGTGCTTAGTTAATTGCTGCTGGGTATGTTCGATTTTATTCCACTTTCTGCTTAATAATGGTCATAATACCAGCTCCACAGATGATGACTTGCACTGAAGTTGTACGATGAGTGCATAGTAAAGGGGAATGAAAGTCGGGAAACATAGATAAAGGAGACTAAACCTGTAACGAGCAGCAGATAAACGGATCGTTATTCAAACAGACATTTGGCATCAAAATTTTGTTGATTTAAATGAAGCGTGTAATAAATTACTTATCATGTCAGCTTTAAGATATTTTTTTTCCTCCCTCTGACTCGTTTCATCCACTATGCAGTACGTTGCACAGATAGCTGGTGTGAATTAAGACGGGTGGTGGGGAGGGGAGGGGGGGGCAGGACGAGACCCTAACATAATTACATCCAGCCTTGTTATATGTAGAGCATTTATCCTAAGGATGTAGTGTTTGTTTTGCCATCTGTCTGCGAAACGTTTTGTTTGATAAATCTATTTTTGTGTGTGAAATACATAGTTTATGAGGCGTAGGCATTCGTCTGATGATAGTGGGAAACCACAGTAAGAACGGTACGCGGGAGACTAACCATTCCTAGTAATCCTGGGATTCGAACCACGGAGCTTGATAGCATTTTCACATAGTTGGAGGTCAGTTTTAAGGGCTGTAACAATTTCATCCCAGATCTGGATTCGAATCGGGGACCTTACGCACCCCAGTCTTCCTGATTAAGGTCGTGTGAAATGTATTTCGTAAGCTTAAACTGTGATGCGTATTACATATCAGGCTCTAAAAATGACGCAGCGGGAGACTTCATGAATAAATTTCATGCAATCTTGAATCGTTTCATGCCAAGCTAATTTGATCCCGTAGATTTCTTGAGAGCTATTGCAGATATTTCTCCCGTGGACCCCTGACAACTCGAATCTTGAACTGCTTTACTATGGAGACAATTGTGGAATGAGACAATATTCTGTTCTATAATAGCGATACGCTATCGGTATACACTAAACAAGTCGCTACCAGCTTTGCAGCGGACTTTCGTGCATTCTTTCTTCCAACAAAGACCACCAATTTCTTCTATCCAATTGCAGCGCCATGCACCACGCACTGATTTTGGCGCCTACCTACTGCCGTCTAACCTACTAAATCCACATCTGTGAGGTAATTACATTACTGAGACCTATTCCTAAGCTGCTCAACTCACACTGCGCTGGTTTTACAACATTCCATGGCTGCATTACTCTTAAAATTTCTTTTGCGATTTCAAGGGGTGAACTTCAACCACGGACTCAAACCAGTTAACGAAATTCTGCGGAGTGCATGTTCCAATCCTTATTTGCATCCCCTCCTCTCTCATGGCGTTTGTCGTCGAGATACTTCTATTTGATGGCATAATTCTTAATTTCGTAATATGTACCTAGTGTTCAAGTTCTTCGATGTATTCTTGCCGTCCTTTCATAATATTGGGAGTAATTATAGTCAAGCATAGGATAGTTTCAAGGAGTCTGCAATAAACGTTAACTTCTCGAAACTTTATGACAGTGGAAATGTGACACAATATTCGAGGAGGAACGAAAACTTGTCCGCTTCAATTTTGTGCTACTGAAGCGTCGAATAAAGTAAGTGGGTAGTAAAATGATCTTTCTATTAAAGTACTTAGTGAATGATGCTTACAAAAATGATATCGTATATATGTGGCATTGGTCACTTTTTTAATGTACACACTTTGACAATAAATTTGGCCGCCGCTGAAAAATTCTATCACTCTTATTTTGCACAATCTGACATCAATGTCACCCCAGGAAACAGTAACGGAATACTAGCAAGTCAGTATTGCGTTACTGTTTGTTAGGATGACATTGATGTCAGATTGTGCAAAATAAGAGTGATCGAATTTTTCAGAAGCGGCCAAATTTATTGTCAAAGTGTGTACGTCCCATTTTAAGACGAAAGATTAGATAACTGTAAGCAGATAAATGAAAACTTAAATGTAATGGATACTTAGATATGCGCAGTGATGAATCTCCATATAGCTGTCTTTGAAGGTAGAAGCAACAGGACTATATTTGAAAAGAAAACATCCTCTCTCCTGACAGACGCATTTACACTACAGTTTGTAAACATTGAAACACCTAGGAGTCATGTGATTTCAATTAAATTTAATCCAGTTGTTAGGACATGATAACACACAAATTATTAGAATTAGAAACTGTATATACACTTTGACTGTAAGAATTCAGTAAGGTATGAAGCCACCATATGCTGCAATCGGAGCCTCTAGACATCGTGGTACGGAATCAAAGAAAGCCTGGATATACGACCGGCAAACACACTGCCATGGGGGTTATAGGCGCGTCCACAAAGCATTGACCATAACTGCAGGAGTACCAAGCTCCCTTCCCAGACATGCTCGATGCGTGACATCTCAGGCGAACGTGAGGGCCAGAGAAGCCGTCGTTCAAAGAAGACTTGCCTATTAAATCTTCCTGACACAGCGATTGCTGTTCAGATTGTCCTCAGTACATAGGAGGCGAGTGCGTATGTTACAGCCCAAACCATCCCACTAGTGACTAAACGTTTATCCGATATGGCGCTCAACGATGCAGTCTTCCCGACAGCGTTCACCGCGGTAGCGTCTAACAAGTACGCGACTGTCACTGTAGAACACGTTGAAGCGTGATTCATCCGAAAACACTACATTCTGCCACTCAGCACGCTAGTGACGGCTTTCAGGTGCCCATTGCCGTGTGAAGCGTTCGTAGTTTCCAGTCAGTGGAAGCCGAGGCAATGGCATGTTTGCCAGCAGTCAGGACCTCAGCAGACGACGTCGAATTGTCACCGCAGACTTGTCCACACCTGTTCCAAGGCCGAGCCAACACTGTAGACGAAGCAGTTTTATCGGTTACGGCCTTGCGGACAAGATGGCAGTCATCCCGGCCACAAAGTGTGGTGCAGTATCCGGCAGTCGCTATGTACGAACCTCTTCTACCCACTGGATACATACACGCATCACTGTCGTAGCAGTGTGCCCTGTACGAGCCACAGCGTCGTGGTATGACAAATCCATTTCACGGCGACCGATCACTCTGCCACTCACTCACGTGCTGATATCGCGCCCTGCATACTGGCACTTCCTTGCACTATCCCACTTCGTCTGACGGAGCGTGGCGTAACATTGACCTTTTCAGTCACACCAAAGAGGGCGCTGCTTGCTCTTCGTGCATGCCGTCTCTCTGCAATCTTAATCACTTACTATGGTTACACTGTATTACACATCTTCCGATTATGGAGCGATTTGGACTTCCCTACTGGGTGTTGCAATTTTCTCAAAGATTAGTGTAATTTCAAGTATTAATTTTGTATAAGATAAAAATTGTCAGTACTAAAACTTTCTTTTATTACGCCGTGTTCAAAGTTTATTCAAATAATTTAGTTGACATTATTGGTTAAATATGAAACTGTTCGTGAATTACATTAGTGTCGCTTATTTGTACCGGAATCAAACTTTGATCCTTCAGTCCAGGTTTCATAGCGTTAAAAGTATTCACCTCAAATTACAAAAACAAACAAGCTTTATTACGAATCTGGTGTCTACCATTACCAGCGTCCGCACAGAACTCAGTCAGAAAATTTTGTATCAGTTTTCCGTGACATACACTAGAAAGAACTATGCAAAATACATCGTTTACTTTCGTTTCTTTGCCTTCACAGGGAATTGTGAAAACTTCTTCTTCGAATAATCACTGAAGTGGAGGAAGATATAATTTTCCACAGTAAATTCTGGTCCTGTTGCAGCCGCAGACAGTAATATTGATTTAATAAGGACTTCTGACGCACAAATCTCGCTTTGAATTGAGATTAATTTCTTCAGCGTAGCCGCTATTCTGAAGCAGAGTTCGTTTTTAAAATAAGTTTTGTCAAATAAGACCGAATGAAATCTGTTGCAGAAAACCTTTCTCTTAATTCATCGAGTGTTCCGTCGGTTGCAGCCTTGTTGCGGTGGGAGGATGTGAGGTTGCTGTTATCATTGGAAAAAAATTGCGAATGTGTAATACAGTATATACTATTATTAAAACACTAACTTCTGAAGTTTTATGATTACGTATGTGTGATTTGTTATGCATCAAGCCTCATTACGCGAAAATGATATTTGAGGAAAACCATCCGTTTTGTGGTAGGTATATGCAATATATAGAGAGAAAGCGCGAAATGCTGAAAGCGTTGCTCCTGTCACAAGCTAACTCTAAAGTTCATGATAGATTTATTTCAGGAAGACAGCAAACAAGTTTTATTACCAACAACACGCATATCCATAAATGTCCTAGAAAATAAAGAATTAGAATCTATTCTTTACTTTTGTACGAGTGATGAGTAAATGGAATTAAAAGAATTTGTGGGCTGAGAAAACTTAGAATCCGACAGGAACTGTTCCAGCCATCCTAATCTTTATTTCTATGGGTTTTCCAAGATCACTGCGGAACTTAAGATAATTCCATGAACATCTTGTATATCCCTTCCAATGCATATCATTAGTTTACGTGCAACCCATTCTCCGCCACTCACTTTGTAGTGAGTAGACCAATAGTAAAGAGATTAAATAAGACAGAGGTTCAAAGTTTCTTTTACCACGACTCCCTTCCGTCAAGAGAAAAATTCCTACGCCATTTTATCATTAAAAAGGTAAATGCTTCTTTCGACATCTCAGAGGAAACTCACTAGGTACGTGATAATAGATTCGACATTTTTAGCTCCAATAGGTGGTGAAGGAGACATGGTGATACGGGTGGCGAAGCTACCTCGTATCCCCCCTCCCCCCCTTCCTAGCTCACCCTCCTGACATGTCTTCATGCCCGCCTGTGGGTGAGCGTCTCCAGTTTAGGAACCTAGAAAATAAGAGGAACTGAAAAATGATAATTAAGTTTGAAACTTTTTTATGTTGTGGCTTTGTATTTTTATGGCCTCCTTCGAACGTTTGTCGTCGTCAAACAGTTTGATTATTTACTTTTTTATTTATTTTATTTTAATTTTATTTGTTCCTTTTTGATGGCTATCCTGTTCACACGAAACTTGGCCCAGTAGATAGCAACCGCCACTACTGTAAAAACTGCACTGGTGTTTACAGAAAACGATCCTGTTTTCATTAGCAGGACTGTAAAACGGTGACATACTTTAACTACTTGGAATACGTGAGAAATGTAACAGGAAAATCTGTAAAAGAATGGACGAGGAATCAGACACTTCACCCTACTATGTTCGAAAGTTCAAAATTGTTTACTGATTCTTCATATAAATGTTCGTTGATGGATGGTAAAGCCTTTTGAAGTAATTAAAAAGTTATTATCAGTGAGTATCATTAAAATATTAGATTGTTATCGTTATCTCGTTATTTGTTTTATTTTTTCTATATTTTCTGCACAGGTAAACAAAAATTGACATGAAATTTCTTTAGAGGACAATTGAAACTGATTAGATGCGATTAGAATGTTGTAACAAGATGACTAGATGGGTCATCTCGTACAATTTAAAATAATTATTGTTTGATAATAAACATAAGAAATAAATGGATATCCTGTTTTGAGCTGGAGACAGAAATCCGCGTCTAGCTAAGAGCTGTGCAGCATGAGCGACAATCTGGCTCAAGCCGGAAGTGTCCGGTAGGTCGAGACATTGGCAAGTTGACGCTGATACCGGTGAGAAAGGCTCAACGCTGGGAATTTTGCAGATGGAATCCTTGAATGGGCGTTCGCTCGGTGTAGAGGGAAAATTATTCCGACATATCCTCCCGAACAATCCCAACAAAACCGGAAGACTCTTAGCAAATGAGAGGCAATGTATTAGCCGGCGAGAGGGGATACTTTTACGAAGCCAATCCGATGTGTTTATTTCCTCATGTGATTGGAAAATTCCAAATTTTGTGTTTTCCATGATTCACGCCGAGGAGGAGAGAGACGAACTCTGGGAGGCGAGAAGAGGGGACTCCGTCCAGAACGATCGCGCTGGCAACTGCGTGCCAGAGGACTGCGGATGATTTCGTTCTGGAGGCTTCGATGACTGAGCGCCAAGTCCGGTCGAGGTTGTCACTTGTGCTGGTTGACGTGACAAGTGCCTAGCAATACTTGGACAGGTGCGCTGTTTGAGAGACGATAGCTCTCTTGTTGCGACGCTTCGTGCAGCCAGACAGACACGGTAATTATACCTCCAGAAACAGTGTGTACTCAGATGAATCATTGAGACAGCCCTTTAACGGTCGAATGAGTAAGAGTTCTTATACCACCGGACATAAAATTTCTGAGCTAGTTATATCTAAAAGCCGAATGCTTTTTGGTTTTCTTTATCCAGTTTGAATTGAAAGACTGACTTCCATGTTTGCAAACTTTCAATAACTATAATTTGTGGGAACATATTAACTCCCTGGCGCCCTATGTAATCCAGTTAAATCTGATGTTTTCTTGTTATCATTGTAATACAAGAATCGCTCTCATTATGCATAAGAGAGTTTTTGCTTCAGTTGCATATGGAATTTGTAACTCTTTGTAATGTACATGTATTGCAATTTCTTAGCTTCAAATAACAATAATTGTTTATTTGCTATTTCGCATCTGTAAGACGAGGTATTGCATTGAATTGTATTTTGCACAGACTGATGTTTAAGATTAATGATAACTATACCTCTGTCTGTAAGCATTCATGAGTACCAAATAAACCAGATTTTTAGGATCTCAAATACTAATAACAGAAGTAATGGTTTCACCTCTGTTTCTGCTTTTCAGAAGGTTGTGGAAGGTGGTGATTTAAATTATGCAAGGTAAGCAATTAATCTCCCCACCGACAAGCCTCTACAATATTTGATTGCGAAATAAAAAAGGATGACTTCAGAAACAGGAAATTTATGTAGGTATATTTCTTATGCAAAGATACTGTAGCATAATGGTTAACGTGTAATTTATTCCATAGACAGAGGGTATTGCAGGAGGTAAGCAAGTAAAGGTCGTATCACAAAGAGTTGGCTTTAAGTATACGCATAACGTACGCCATAAGCGATATTATAGTATTCTGGGAATACAAAAATTAAATGAAATACGGTATGATAATCCTGTAGTCTAGTTCTTGTAGTACCCATACTGAACGTGAAGAGAGAAAGCGGCCAGGTCCAGCTGGGAGTGCCTCAGCAGGCCGGCTGTGAATGTCATATTATGTATGCTGCTCGGCACGGCATCTAAACAGCCTGCAACCTGCTGATCTACGTGTGCTGATCTCGCTGCTGTTGCCATGTCGAGAACCCGTATACATCACTGGCGGTGTACCAGTGATAGACCATATTAGGAGGAGCAATTTGTTTTTGTACATAACTTGCAACAGACGATAACATTTCCATCATTTCCCTTCATTGCGATATCTCATACCTTTCACTCGGGCGTCAAACTGAACCTGGTGGGTGAGCGGCAGTGGTGGGATCTCGTATTCGGGAGGAGTTGGCTTCGATTCCCCGTCTGGCCATTTAGTTTTAAGTATTCTATAGTTTTACGAAATATCTTCAGTTGAAAACTGAAATAATTACTTCAAAAGGCCATGGCCGAATTCTTATCCGTTCTTTTCCCCCGGCCATTTCTCCTTCTAATCAACTCGACGTTAACAAGATGTAAAACCCTGAATAAAAAATCGAATGGCGGTGCAGACACAACATTTGCAGCATCACATTATTCAAATAATAGGTTACGTGTTTATGGTTACGTAGAGACATTAAGTCCATGTGGAGGTGATCAGAGGCGGAAAAGAACGATGGGAAAGGAGTGCAAAGCTGTTGGGCCATGACATTTGGAAGGAACCATCCTGGTATTCACCTGGAGTGATTTGGAGAAACCATGTAAAACCGAAATCTGGAAGGCCGTACCGGGATTCCTAACCGTGTCCTCTCGGATGCGAGGCCAGAGCGTTACAGCTGACCCACCATGCTCGATACGATATAAGTGTTTGCTTTTTGTACATACTTTATAACACATACGTGATACAAAATTCAGCTTCTGCTTTGTTGATTATAAATGGCTGTTTCGTTTAGGAACTCCACGCAGCGCAGTTGATACGCCGGTTAATACGTGATGTCCCTATTAAGGATCTCCTGTCGTTGCGGATTCAGGCTGACGTCGTAGGGCATCTTGGAGCATGAGCTCACGTCACACAGGGAAGCCAGAAAGCTGTCGACAAACGCACGCCTAATGGGAAGACCCTAAACGCAGACACTGCACACATATTAAGTCTTTATTCCAGTTGATAGACAAGCGTAACCACAAGCGCACACGAAACAGTATCCCAAACAGAATTTTGCCACCACAGCAAACCGTAACGCGGCCAAGTTTCTCTGTGTTGTATGATGTGTCTCTTCCTTTCAAGTCCACTTTAATAAAATGTCACCGAGCGTGGTTGCTGAGCGGTTAACGCTCTGGCCTCGCATTCGGGAGGACGCCGGTTCGAATCCCTATGCGGGCATCCAGATTTGGGTTTTCCATGGTTTCCACAAATCACTCCAGGCGAATGCCGCGATGCTTCTTTCAAAAAGGCCATGGCCGAATTCCTTCCCGTTCCTTGGCCCCAGTCTCATTCCACTACTAATGACATCGATGAGGCGTAAAACCATAAGTAACAAAAATAAATGTGTTACGCCTGAAGATTGGACGTCAGCTCGTCAACCTTCGGCGAATCCTAAAATACCCGAAGTCAGCCAACACATCGCTACCTGACTAACCAGCACTAATTGACTAACAAGAAAGTTTCAAATAAATACATTCAAGGAAATGTAACTGCGATGCTAGTTAAGAGCCGATTGTGTGCTGTGGAAGTAACTGCACATAACTGATCAGAGATAAAAAATTATTATAATATGCAGAGACTTAAAAAATACAGTTCGACTTTCGTTTCAATTTACTTGTTGCTTCTTGTTTATTTACGACGGCAAGATGCAGAAATTCATGTGAGGAGACAAGTATACTGTGTTCACGCTGTATTCACTGTAGCGCTTTATAATAACTCTCAGACCCAGTCTTTGTATGAAATGTTACTTGAAAAACTATGTATAGGAAGCTGAGAGTTGATTAGTTATGGTTTCGTATATTTTCCGCGTGATTAACTGTGTAATTATTTTATGGAGAGAAACTATGTAAATGCTAACTAATGTGGTCAGCGACAGTATTGTGTATGAAACATTAATTAAAAGTTTGTAACTGTAACTGTTGATGTTAGCTACGATGTTTGCAGGACAATTTGCGACTGTTTGTTGATAGTTTTATGTGTAAACAGTATTAACCTTCATTTCAAGGGGTTTTCTAGTAATTGTGATTTTTTTTACAATTTTAATTAGTTTTTTTATGGATTTAAATGTTAAAGTATTGTTAGAATTCGAGAAACTGTTTGAATTATTCTGGATCTTTCTGTAACGTCTATATAAACGTGCGGAGTTGGCGAGCAGACTTAGTTGAGTTGCATGTTTATTTAAAATTAGAATCGCTGGAATGTTTTTATGATTGTGCTTAGTATCTTTGGTCGAGTCGATGCCAATTCTATATGTACCGTGTAACTGTAGAGCTCGCGAGGGGGAAAGAAACCCTAACTGAAAAGTGATTCTTCGGAGTAGTTATTTCATGCAAGCGAAAGCTTATCAGGTTACTAGAACCTTGAAAGAGGATAATTAACACACAATTTTACAAAAGAAACCTCAGAGAAAGTTTATACGAAACGTAAGTAATTGCATAATACATAAATCAAATAAATAAATGCTATTCGTTTTTGAAATTATTGTTTACTTAGAAACTTTTTACAACATTAAAAGTTTCAGGAATTGAAAACTAAAAGTAATTATGCAAAAACATATTCCGAGAATTTAATCAGGTAAAGTTTACTCGTATCAGGTATAATATCAATGTAAAAGATATCGATTATCCGTTATTTATATTTCCTTACAAATTTTTCCAGAACAAATTCCGACTACCATCACAGGGGAAACCAGTCATTTTTTACGGGTGTTTCGTCTAGTGGATAATACAACGAAATAATAAAACCAAATAAATTTACACGGAAATTTCCAGCCACTCAATTTAAAAAAGTTCTCCGAACAGTTCACCTTTAAAAGAAAGATGCCAATGATAAATAGAGCAAAAAACTGAACAAAAAGAAACTCTGTAACAAGAAAAGCCAAAAAAGAGCCAGCTCAATTACCTACATAGATATTAATATAAAGGTTTTACGTATTCAGACAGAAAAGTTGCAAAAAGGAATACACAGATTGTGAATATAGAGACATCATCACCATCGTTGACAGTTTCTTTCTCTATTCCCTTAATTTACCTATCCCGTATTCTCCTCGAAGAGTCTTCCCTTCCAGTTTTAAGTTGTTATCTTTGGCACCCTTTCATCAACCATCCTCTTCATATGTGAATACCACTGTAGTCTTGATCTTTCAGTTCTCACACTCTCATTCCATTAATTTGACCAATCTCTTTTGCACCCATCCTACTCCTCTGCAACTTCGTCTCTGTGGCCTCAATTCTAGTGATATCTCTTTCTCTTATCACCCTTTGCTTCAAAACTATGCGTTAGTATTGGTGAAAAGTAAGTCCCGTAATTAACCTTTTGGACGTCTGTGGCACCTCTCTACTCTCTGGCACTCCGGTTGGATTCTTGCGCTCTACTGCATCTTTTACTTCTTTCTTTTCTGTTTCTCCCATTCTCTTCTATCACACTTCCTAAATACTTTAACTTTTTTGGAACTTCCAGTAACTAAACACATAGTTTGATAATAAGCTAAGATGGACAAGAAACTCTGCGGAAACATTTAAAATTCATGCAAAAATGAGACAGTGTAATGAGTGACTGTAAGAGGGAAGTAAGGAAAATGGAGTAAAAAACGTCTGTGCAGGTATAGTGAAAGAATATGGGATGCACATTATGGACATCATTTGGATGTGGTTTAAAGTATATCAGTTAGATTTGTCTGTCAAAATTACTAGGTAATACCGTCCGTAACTGACACCATGAAGGCCCTGACTTAGGAGTGACAGGTTGGCAGAAAGCTGCCACAGAGATTGGTGGGTATATACTCTGAGAGACATTTCTTGACGCTGAGACCTGCCTGTATATTCCGTTTTATTATGAATGGGAACTGAAAGAGGACCATGATCAAAAATGAGCATCTGATTTCAGCGATTGGGAAATAGGATAGTATTTCTTTATAGGTAAACAACTAAAACTCTAGAATTGTTCCCATGGTAGTTGATGAACAATTTATAGCAAACACTGAAAGGATTTATAGTAAAAATCCTCATAAGACTTGATTGTGTGTGTAAGGATGCTATCGCTGATCGTAAGGAAGGCTGCTGTTGATAAAAAATTTCATTGGTATTATCTGGATAGCAATTACCATAATATATACTTGCGAGAGATCTATAATAGTTAAAACAATGGTTTTTGTATTTGTGGCTCCGAGTCATGAGTCGGCTAGTTGAATGAGAGTGTATTCGATAACCCTATATGTCCAGAACTACCTGTTCGCTGAACTACGCTCTGGGCGTTTTAGATTATCCGGCTGAGGAGACGTCTTCCGACCAAGGAGTTGCTAAACTGTGGTCCTCAGAGGGTGCAGGCGACCACACCGGCGGGAATCTCATTGGCCCAGTGTCCGCCGCCAATCAAGCGGGTATTCAGGCCGTGGTCCCGACTCCTATCGACCGAGGCGCGCGATCCAATTAAGTTCCTCCTGAGCACCGGAAGAATTAGCTCACCGGCATTGTCGCGGGAGGCGCTTGCGACATCAGCGGGCATGTGGCGCGCGGCTGGAGGAGGCTCTGCAGTCGCGGAGAGACGCGCTGTCCAGAGAGTCGTGCAGCACTGCCCGCCCCGCCATCTATGAGTCACGCGCCGAAGGTGAAGCCAGGTAGGGCTGTGCGTACTGTACGCAACATGAAAGATCACTCTACCTGTCATTACAATAAAAGATAAATGTCTCATCATCGATCATTATTTTGTCACTTAAAATTTTAAAAATTTGTTTGCGCACTATCTGCGTAGATATAGAACTTAGCAGCTACATCTTCTTTGGGGTTTTCTATATAACTACTCTCTTATGGTACACACTGGTTGACTAACAATTACGTTAATGCAGAGCGCGCTAATGACACGACGCCGTCGCTCTTAGCGAGCGTGGTGGGTGAGCGGTCTCACATTCAGGAGGATGCGGTTTCGAATCACCGTCTGACCATACAGATTTGGGTTTTCCATGCATTCCCCAAATCACTACTGGCGTATTCCGGGATGCTTCCTTTATTGCCGAATTGCTTCCCGTTCCTAGTACCCCCTCCTTTTCCTACTCTACTCGACGAGGCGTAAAGACATTAAAAAAAAGTCGACACCCTAAAACATCAATATTAGCAACAACTTGAATGCGGCTATATTAGGAGTTGCTTCTTCTGGTTGATTAGATTTTTCTCTCGTAGTATTTAATTTCTCTTTCCATCTGGACAGGTAAATACTATTTACATATTAAGCTATTCTCTATTAAATCTAACAATCACGCGAAAATGTAGTTTTCTAACAACTTGTATGTATTTATGTTCGTTGGGCTGTAATTTGCTTTGGATGAATTCACGTTAGTGTTACAACTGGAGTTGTTAGCCCTAGAGGGGCCGTATGTTTTAAGGTGGAATCCAAACCACGGAAGCGCTCTGGCGTACTTCACATTACACAGACAGCTGTTTGGGAGATAAAAAATAGGGTGAAGGTCTTTCTCAAAAGCTTAGCCAAGGCCGGGATTCGAACCGGAGACCTTTAGATCTGCACTCAGACTCCTTAACCACTGATACGTTCGTATTTTATGGTATCATTAGTGATTGTACACATTCTTTATTCTCTTAATAAACGCTCACTGAATTTTTCAGTCACGCGTCTACCACCTCCGTCAGCGGAACTTATTCATGGTGGCGAGCGAATGTTTTGCTATCTGTCCGCCAAACGTGTAACCTGTGTTCTGTATGACAAATGTATTTTTGTTTGTGTAATGTTTAGGCGGAGACTAGGAACTGTGTCAGCATTCACATAAGTTCTTGCGGGGAACCATCTAAAAATTTCAGTCAGGATTGCCGGGCCGCAGGGTCCAGGACTCAAACCTGGTCCCGCTGTGGTATAGACTGATAAATGCCTCTTACTATATGCAAGACAAAGAAAAAGTTAATAAATTTTGGCAAATAAGCAGAACGTTGAAGTTATACTACAAAATATTCTGAAGATATTTTGAAGGTAGTGTTAACATCATGAGTATGTAATTATACGAACAAACATCTGTTAGTTATGTCCGGTCCTTACATTGGGAAGGACACGTGTTCGATTACCATTACTTCGTTCTTAATCACTGTTTTTCATGGTTTCTCTAATACATTCCATACGAATCGAGGGTGTATTCCTTAAATGGCCCCTGCCGAATTCCTTCACTTTTCTCATCCCAAATCCTAAAACCCAAAACAAAAAATTATGCTTCACGTAAAACAACGTCTCATTTACCATGGAGGATACATGGCGAACTAGCGATATACTCGTATTATAGTTCTGTCACAGCTTAACAGTACTATAACATCACTGATTTTCGTTGCTCATAAGTATGTTGTAACTGATGTGATTTGTATTTTATCATTAGCATAACGTTACGACAACGACAGTTTAATGTGATTCAGAGACGCAATGTCAGCCAGTGTCTTTCCTTAATGTTGTGATGAACGTGTAAGCCATCGCGTGTTACGTCTGGCAAGTATTAATTATGATTTGTTTCGAAAGGCACCAAGATGCCACAAGGTCTAACGTCTCCGTTCGATGGATGAATAAACATGAATGGTACAGTGTTCCATCATTCCACTCGCAGTGTAAAGAGGTTTGGAATTCAACAACAACCTTTGACTATATTTCCAGAGATATAACTACACCTCTTTCTTTGCAGAAATTCGAAGTGGAAGCATTAATTGTCGAGCTAAGTAATATATGTCCTGTCCCCTAGCGTTCAAATCAGCTGTCCAAATATAATTCCTTCTGGTTGCCAGAACTTACTTTAATCGGCTGCAGGATTAATTAACAACACGACACTCGTTCTGAGCTTTCTGTTATGTATAAAAACTGAAATGAGATTATTGAAGAGTCGAACCATCGTTGATCTCCTACACCTACTGTATATCGTCAACCGCCGATCCTACTAACACTGGTTTATGCTGTTTACTGTTGTCAGCAATACATTAACTACAGATATATGATTATTGTTGGCCATTTCTTCTACAGTTACTTGTTAAAATAGTAATCATTATTTAATTAGAACGCCAATGCTGCTGTTGTTGGATTTTATTTATTCACGGATGCGAATCGCCTCTCTTCGAGGTATCTTCAACGTGCACTGTTTTTATTTACATTTCCGTTTTGACTTTCACCATTGTCAAACTCAAGTAAACTTGAGTGTGACAGGTAAAAGTGCAAAAAAACAAAAAAACTGTTCATCAAAATCGACTATGTCAGACAAGTCATAAAGTCTCAGCTGCATCCAGGTAGTGTAAGCACGTACAGTATTTCAAGCAGTGTGCTGGCTGTGGATACGGGTGACCAACAACGACAACTCAAAACGGAAAAGTAAATAAAAACAGTGTACGTTGAAGATACCTCAACAAGAGGCGAAACGCATTAAAGAACAATTAAATTCCTACAACAATTGCATTGGAGTACTTATATAATAACTGTTATTAATCAAAAATGTTAGTGAAAACTACGGTGTGAAGTTTATGCAAAGGAATATTCGTATCTGAAGGAAACAAATAACTGATTCAGTAAGTTACGTATTTAGCTTCAGTTGGCACTCCTTCATTTTTATCTTGACACATTTTTGAGTGATCCATACACCTATAAAATACAGAAAAGAATGGATCGTAAAGAGACTGAAGCAATACAAGGATAAGGCAATTGCGAAATTTTCGGGTCACTTTTCTCGGCAGCGATCGACACTGTTGACTTACAGAGAAAGTTATCCATTATGGGAAAAACTGGTTCGTTCCTACGCTGAAATATTAGAAGCGTGAATCTTTGGCGTGGGCCGCAGGAACAGGTGTCGGAGTCCACGTGTTGTGTGTGAGGTAGGAAGGACGGACGCGGCCGCCTCACTAGCGACTCTCCACCACAAACGTGCGGGTACCCTTCCCTCATTCTTTTTTTAGAAAATAATAACTTTGAAAATATAGGTAAGTGCGACGTACAAATACGTAGTTCGGCGTCCAATGAGGTAAGCTTCTCGTCTTGTCGACAATAGCGTCGTTAATGCTACCCTAAATCACATCTTAGCTGGGCATGTCTTCTCGAAATCTACTCCTCTCCTCACTACTTTCTACGATTTTTAATTTAATTGCAATGGAGCGCACGATCCTGTGGCAGCTTCCCTACTCACCTTTGCCCTCTTTCCTGTGCCCACCTACATTTATCCTCTACAAATTTCAACTTTAAATTATTCCAACGTTTTTGGTAAATTATTCATCATTTCTTTTGGTAACTTATTCCAATCCCTGACCCCCTTACCTAAAAATGAGAATCTTCCTACACCCTTGTGCCTGAAATTGAGTACCAGCTTGTGGTCATGGTCATCTTTTTCCTTCCATGCATTACTTTTAATTCTTATACCAATATCTTTCTATCTGCAGTTTGATATCATCCAGCACTTGGCACCTTCAACTAAATCTCATCCGTATCTGGATTCCGTGTTCAGTAGAGCAGTATTAAGTAAGTAGTCATTGGAATAATAGCCTGGAGCCGTTACTAGCAATCATAAAAATCTTTGTGTACGGCCTTGGATATGAACCTGGGTCCTCCTACGAGTGCAACGACCTAAGATTATCGCTTTCTCCTCCAAAGTCAGTCACAGTGAGTTCTGCCATTTTTATCAACACGTGTTATCTCTGTTTCTCGATCCCTTGAATTTTATCGCACAGTGGAAAATTGGGAGTAGAAATTGTGAACGCAATACTGCACTTAATCATCTATGCAATTTTTATTTTGATGCTCTAGCAAGACACCCCATACACGGTACTAAAATACTCTGATTCTGAACCCGAACGGAATACCGATTGATGAAATGTTGTACAGTCAAAAGTTGTGTTATGGATTGTATTGCTTCTTCTGAATGTCAAGTTTGAAAAATTAGTACAAACCGACAAAATTCTTGTATGTCACATTCGTTCTGTGTGTTTGCATTATGTGGCTTGTAAGAGCGTACCTTATTTCCAGCTGCAGACGTCAACATATTTCGATCTTTGTTACTACCGAGCATCGATACTATCTGTTCCGATTTCTTCTGTTGACTGAAAGTCTTCATCTAATGAACAAATATCGATTACATTAAACTGCGCGTGGACAATTTCAGCGTATATTTTCAGCAAGGACGTCTTTGAAATCGTTCATGCGTAAATTCCGATTTTCTACTCATCGTTTTGATTGAACATTAATTTCAGTAATAAACAGTCGTCTGACTATTACAATCTGCACTACCAGAGAAACAGTTACTGCATACCAGCAGGTACGTCTATTTAGAAACTTTATCCCACTTCGATTCTTAATTGTTCATCGTCTAAAGCAGAGGTCTCCAAACTACGGCCCGAGGGCCACATCCGGCCCGCGGACAGATTTTGTCCGGCCCGCGGAGAGCTAGCATACTTTTTTAAACGTTGCGTACTTTTTCGGACTTTTTTTCATCAGTGGACTCTTACCACCGGCAACAATGATAATATTGTTTTGGCCCTCGGAACTTACTGGAGTAATCAGTATGGCCCTAAGGCTGGAAAGTTTGGAGACCCCTGGTCTAAAGGATCGTTAAAGCCCGCGCTATCAAGCAACAATAAGGAAACTTGGCACAACTGTCGAAATGGTATCGGAAAACTGAAATGTGGCCGCCTATACCAGATTTTAATTCCGGGTTTGTAGAGTGTGCAATATGAATCCCGAATTTATTCTTAAATTATCTGTGGAAACGCCTTTGCGCAGAATGAAGCAACATATACTGCGTTAAGCGTAGCTAAGTGCTCAAAACAGATGTTAGCGTGGTCATTAAGCGTTGTGTAACGTTATGAACAATACAAAAGAGTTATGCGGGTCTCACGTTTTGTTAATGAGTGTAAACTGAAATGTTTCTGATAATGATTCACCCAGTGACCCAGTTTCACAGCAGGTGGTCTACTTCCCTAATGTGGACTCTATTGATGTTACCTGCACTATACTAATTAGTGAATGAGTTATCAACATCAACCAGTAACACTAGTAAAGATAAAAAATATTCTGCATTGTTGTTCATACTATCCCGATCGTCTCAAATCAAGTATACAGATGTAGGTTTAACATTAGTGTTTATGTCTTTATTCACTAGAAGAGAGGAGCGAAATTATTTCAAGTGGCTGATTCATTCGTTGTATGATCTGTTTTTGTTCGGTTTACAGAAAACGTGGAGGTACTGAGTAACAGCAATCATTCGTTTCAGCTCTGAGGCTGTTCGTAAGTTAGCGCACTATAACGGGTCATCCAAGGAGAACAGAGAAAGTGGCCAACACTTTATTGCCAGTACACTTAACTCAGATTAACGACGCAGTCCGAGAAATGCTCGCCGTCGTGTCCCAGAAATAATAACGAGTCATATGTTGTTGCTTTAATTGAAGGTAATTAGGTCTTCTTATACGATAACTCGTCGACTGGAACAGCTGGCAGCAATAAAAACATGGTAACACCACTCCAGAAACATGCTGTATACAGAGTTTTTTGAAAATTTCTATCTCAGCTGCCTTCATTATTTATCTTTCATCTACTGGCCTTTCTGTTGAATGGATCGAAGAATAGAGAATTTTGATATAGGCGTATTTGATATCAGTATTAAGGAAATTAGCTTCAGATATTTAAGTGAAAATGTAGTGTATTGTGTGCTAGGACTATACTTGAAAATTACTAATTGCATGATTCGTCAAGTACGTGGAAGTGTTGATGCTATAGTGTATCACATGAATCATAATATTTAAAGAAATTTGAGTAAAGATTTAATAGTAACAACCGAAATTCACAAAATTTAAGGATATCTCGGAGTTTTTCAAACTCAAAGCTGTATATTCAATTTTTGACAGTCATCGTCAAATGAAATTTGAAAGCTTGAAAGGTGATGTTTTGAGATGATCATCTGGTTTCTTTTTCCGTTTACTTTTTTATATTCATCGGTAGTGGTTGAAGTTCACTGACTATGTGCTATTAAAGATATGGATGACATCTGCTTTAAAAAGTGAACATATTCGTCAAAATGTGAGACTGACTTGTGTAACTTTCCTGGATCAAAGCTTTGTGCCGAAACAGTTTGCAGATTTATACTGCTAGCTGATCTGACTGTTACGATTCTCTACTTGTCAGCCCCTTGCATAGCAGCTAACAATAGTCCTGTAGCAGTGCAGACCATGAGGACAAGATGTTGCCACCATGGAAAATTTGTTTTGAGAATGAACTACAAGATAATTATCACACAATTCACATCAAATACTGAATTAAGTTGCGTGTTTTCTTTACAATTTTTTTTTTTCCATTTCGACTCCAAATACGGGGAAGCCATAAATGATCTGTGAGCAAAAGAATAGCATCGCCGATATGTGCCTTTAGAACTTTATCATGTGATGGACAAATGCAGTGAGAGGCTGCTTACGTATAAGTGCAAGGATATGGCTTTGAATACCGAGACAGGAAATTTCCCTTCTTCAGTCATGTACGCTGCTATTGGGTAGACTGCAACTAGCAGTTTTCTACTGACTCTAATCTCGTTGTTGTAACGATTCTTCACTCGTTTTACATCAATTGGACAATCCGGTTACAGATCCTAATTATAATTTACTTACTAGACAAAGTCTTTGAAATTCAATAAGCAAACTAAGACTGAAAACACCTGTAAAAGTCAACATTATCAATGGATGTTACGAGAAATTTTCCAAATTGTAAGTAAACCTATTTGTATAAACAGTCCATATCCATCCCAGTGCAATTTAATTTAATTTTAGTTTTATTTTACGGAACATCTGCAGCTATTATCTATATGACATTTTACAATTCTCATTAGTTACATTTCAGTGTTGATGTGAATATGAAGTATATATGGACATTATTTTACTTACATGATTCTCTGTCTCACATTTTGTTTCGTCTCAGCGTCAGCGTTTGCTCTGCTGAGTTGTTTTGATTTGGAAGATTAGAATCTTTCTATGTTTATTAAACTGAATTTAAGCAACAGTAAACTATGCTGTGGAAATTAGGATATGGCAGTATAGTTAACGGAAATGATATTGTGTTTGCGTGCCATCTAAAAAGAAACAAAACACCGACTAATTAATCGCACCAAAAAAAGTCAGACGTATATGCAGATTACACAAGGCTTTAATCACTTTCTGTTTCTGTGGAGACTGGAGTAAGTTGTTTTTTTTTGGATAATACGAATTTCCGTTATACCTTAGAATGCTGAAGGAAAGATCTTTGCTTCCTTTAGTTTACCGAAGCTCCTTTATCAATGAACAATGACAGAGGAAAAGGCCGGGTTAAGTGCCTATGAAAATCCCCGCCGAGACAGGGATTCGAACCTGGGACCTTTCGATCTCTAATCAGACGCCTTAACCACTGAGCCGCCAGACCGCTCAAGAGATTGCTGAGAGTGTATGAGGCATGATGGTGATACGGCCTGGATGGATGTTGATCAAGAATTAGCAGTAGTGCATGGAAGGGAAAATACGACCATGATCATTACCTGGTTCTTGATTTCCGGCATAAGGGAGTGTGAAATGTTTCTATTGCAGGGAGTGGAATAAATTAATCAAGGGTTATGTTGAACAATTTACACAACACGCTGAAAGAATTCATGGAGGGTAAAAGTAAGTTTGTGGGGAAATTGTTACGGGAGCAGATGCTCTATCGCTGTTAAGCTTATTAACTAATTCAGTTGAAGCAGGCCTATAAAAAGAGCAATTAGGGCAGAGAAGGAAAAAAGGAATAATTGTGGAGATATTCACTTCGTCTAGAAATAATATAATGTTCTCAGGGGATTAGCTGAGTAAACAAGGTGTTTACTCAGCTAGTCATCCTTGTACATCATATTAATTCTCAACGCCGAAGAAAACTTTGTTCTTGTATAAAAGTGGGTTGTCACCATCATCTGTTGAACCTTTGAAACAAAAGGAATATTGTATAAAATCTTCTAAGGCTTTCCACCGAGGTAGCGCGTCAATGTAGGGCGACGTTTCGAAGCCTGCCTCCGGCTCCATCTTCCGGCGAAGTGTCGGATTCCTGGAAGCGTGGACGCGCTACCTCGGTGGAAAGCCTTAGAAGATTTTATACAACTGACACACCGAGAAAGCTTGCATTCGTTTCAAAAGGAATATTGTCTAATGATTCATTTCAAATATTCATTGTATACTTCCAGAAGGAACTTGTTGCCATTATTTGTTGAACCCTTTGAAACAATAGAAATATTGCCTGATGATTTACTTCAAAATTTCACTCTATATTCAAGTTACGATATTTACTTATAATTCCTCCCAAGAAGAATAGCACATTGATCTTTATGCCAGGGATAGTAAATAAAGCAAAAGAGCTTAAACTGTTTTCATTTTTACTGGTCTTCTTTTCTCTTTCTCTACGAATGACAATTATTCATGACGCTTGCACATTCACGTGAAAAGCATTTGAGAGAAAAGATATTATCGTGATATGGTAACTGGAAGCTATTTATAGAGTTAATTGAGAAAACTATATCGATATTAGGCAGACTATTTTAATATTATAATTACTTATTTTATTTTTACATTTCAGGTAAAAGAAATATTTTAACGGGTCATAGAAGCCGAATTTTACTTTAAATAATAACAAATTTAAAAATTGTTTAAATAATTAATTTTTAACCTTATCGAAATCAGATTAATGAAACTTATTAATAAACATTCGAAGATGCAAGCGCTTACTTCTTCTATTTTAAAATTTTCAATGAAAAACCTGGCGTCTATAGTGGAAGGATTAATGTGATCAACTGACCCCTTGACGTTGCAGAGACATTTCGTAACGTCACAGTTTTTCCAGTGATTGATGTTCCAAGTTTGTCAACAGAACTTTGAAAGTTCTTCGCACATATTATATCTCAAAATCTGCACTCATCTCTTGATCTTAATGACTGTAGACGTTAGGTAGTGCTTGATGACAAATATAAAACATCCTGGTCACGTTGCCAGGATTGGAGATGCCTGGATGCATTGTCAATCAACATAAGAACTCTAAAAGGTATTTTTCTTGAAATCAATTAAGCTACCACTTCTGAAACAAACCGATAATGTCTTTTGTCATCAAGGCTTTGTTAAGCGCTCATCAAACGTAGGTAAACGGTTTTGTCCGCTTTCCCTCTGACACAATGGTTTAGTGTGCCTCCTTCGGGAGGATCCGACCAACCTTCGGGTTGAGGACTAAGTTAGTCAAACTACGGATTATTCTATTCTTTTTTTTTTTTAACGAGTCAGGTGGTGTTAATGACGTGACTTGGAAGTGTTCACAGACACATTAAAGGAATCTGAGTCTTCCTTCAAAGAAGGCAGCTGCCAAGGCCAGCCGACTCGTTCCCTGGTGAAAGGAACGAGCTTTGTCAACAAAAACACTGTGTCCCACGCTGTGACGCAGAGGCGACGAACGCGACACAAAGCCCATTAAACTCGCGACAACGGCAGTGACGCTGTCCTCTCCAACTACACCAAGCGTAAAGTTCCTTCCATTGGTTAGAAGTAGCAATTCACACCCATCCTTACCATCATTACAGCACTTATCTGAATGACTGCTAAGACGAAAAGAGTCAAATGACATGTAGTAATTAAAAAGATTTTTTTTTTCGTTCACAGAAATTAAATAATTTAGAATTTATGATTATTGAGTGCTAATCTTGGTTCGAAATGCAACATGGAATGTAAAGTTGTATTTAAAAAGTGAAAGTCAGCAGGCATTTACTGTGTGCGTGCGATACGGTAAGTACGCAAAATACTCTTAAGCTACCAATATTTATAGTCTAATTATTTGTCGTAAAAGGAAACCGGTATTCAGACAATGCGAGTCGAATCTCGATGCACTGACCGTGCCGCCGTTAGGATGTATTTATGAAATCGCCTGTTCCTTATGCAACTAACATGGCGCATCTGTTTGTCAGGTAGCAGTATCTTCAGGCGTCAACATGCGTGAAAAGCTGTCTGCGCAGTGGAGCGCGACTGTTCATAGGATGATCTGAAATTCTTTGTCCGTCAGCAGTGAGCAGACTAGTACAAATGAATTCATACGTGAGAAAGACGAAGGAACTAGACATCGAAATATATATATATATATATTTTTTTTTTTTGACACAATACCGGTGGCACACCAGTGAAGACTTCATTGCAATCACACGTCGGAAAAATGTCAGTGCTTACATGATCTGAAAAGTTCTGGAACATAAGCTATTCTGCTCATTATTTTGTTTTTTCAAAAGAAATGGATTTATACAATGTCTTAATGAACTTATAAACTTATATATATAACTGTGATTACAATCAAATTTTATTGAAATTTCATATCTCCTAGTTATCCAATAAATTTGTCGATACCGAAAACATTTCAGACTATATCCGTGTAAATAATTTCATTCCTAGCACTTAGGTTAATCAATATTTCTATTCATTAAACAGTATATCTTTCATAATTTATATCAAAAATACTTTTTCTTGCTATGAGTTTCGCTTCACAGCAGACAAACAATTCCATTGCCCTTTTATTTTATTTTGTTTAACGTAAATGTGCAGTTTACATAATTTTTCTTGCAAGAAAAATGTGTTAAGTGATATAAACATTAAATCCCCGAACCTAATGATTGTGATATATATATTTTCTTTTCTTTCTTTAACAATATTATTAGTATGTTTAGAAGCTGTCATAGGCTCAGGGCCGCATTTAGAATCCGTGGGCCTCTAGGCTATACTTGTGGTGAGGGACCCTTAGGATTTGTAGGGCCCTAGGCTTTAAGTTCGGTGCGGGCCCTTATATCTATGCAATGATAGTGAAAATATACGAGGATAACTTACTGAAGAATCGAAAGTTTTCAACGTGCTTTCTGTGTCGATTCCGCGACTGAAGTGAACGAGGTTAGCAAGTGATCCTCACACGATCAGTAATCGATTGATGGTCGATATATAAGGTGCTGCCTATTGTACTTTTGTTGTTGAAAACAAACGTCCTCAGCAAAATCCCGTGAAATAACAACTTTTAATAACAATATGAAAGAGCAGACCTACAGGTTAAGAAAAAACAAAAGGTAAAAGATGATTGAGATCACCAAAGCACGTGATAGAAAAAGATTAAAAACAATTATCTACACACGCAGGTCAACAGAAGACATGCGACTAAACTGTTGCTAGGCAGCGCTCCACTAACCAGCGCCTTCTCGCGTCGCACCAAGCGATCGAGATTTCTGAATACTGAAATAAAGTTTTAAAAGAAGTAAAACAACAAATTAAATAAAAACGAATTAAAAAATAGAATTAATATTAAATTCGAAATACACTATTTCAATTATAAAATATTTTTTAAATATAAATACTTACTTTCAAACAAAACATTACACCTTGGAACTCCAACCACTACTTGCTGTTTACATCTATTACAAAATGAATTTATCTTACCTAACCTTCCAAAGATGAAGACCGGTAGTTCGTATTGCAGGTGTACGACGGCAACTTCAATCTAAATTCATACGCGCCGGCCACAGTAAACCTTATGTTAGAAGGGTTATAACTTATAAGTCCTCAATGTTGAGCAACAAAATTATAATTTTTCAGTATAGATGCACTTAAATGTTATTTTACAGTACACCCATACTTCAAAGGATTGAACTGCTCATGCGCGAACTTTGTTTTCGGTTTTCACTAGTATTTCGGGACTTTCGGTGCTAAAACCGTTTCGGAAATTGCTTACTTTCATTGCAGTTTTTTCTTCTTCCATGTGGTGCGGGCCCCTAGGCTAGAGCTTATGTAGCCTATGCCTAAATGCGGCCCTGCGTAGGCTAGCTGGCAGACAGTAAATGAACTTGTAGTGAAACACGGTAAATGTGCTGCTGTCATGTACTTCGATTCTCTTTCTTTTGTGTCTGACAGTACCAGTAGCCTGCCATTGATTACTAAAAGTAGAAGTGACTTCGCGTTGGCAGCGTTTAGCAAACTGTTAGCACGGTTTAATCTAAAGTTGAATAGAATTGTAACTTTTACAATAAAAATATGTGAATGAATAAAGTTTTTTTTTTTGCTGGACTGGTTTCCCCTGCCATATTAGTGGAACTGGCAACTGGTTGTTTGCTGCCCGTCCACCTGGCGTCCCGATTCTATAGACACCTGTTGCCTCCACCGACTAACGAGGATTTATTTTGGGTGGCGGACAGCGCCATGTAGAACGCCCCCCCCCCCCCCCCACACACACACACACACACACACAAGCGCATCAGTCCCGAGAGCGCCACTCATTGGATTTTGATGGTAAAACTTGGGCCTCTGTGCAGCGCTTCCCTGCCAGCGAATTCATAAATAAAACAGACATGAAATCCATTACCTCCTCTTTTTGCTCGCTTTTTTTGTGTTTCGTTGATGGTCTTTGTCCAAAATGAGAGCAACTTTCTACTTTCAACTTTGCTCGTTGCCATTAACTGTTCCTGTTCGTTGTCTGGTGCAGCGCTCTTGAAGTGAGAGGTTACTTCGACTGCTCTTTAAAAAACAGCGCTTCATCCGTAATGCTCGAGATTTGTTTTGTGGTTTACCGTCAAACCGAAATGAAATGTTGTTTCAAATCCTATCTCCAATCTCGGAAATACAGAGTACTGCTTCCTCTTGTTGGAACATTATTTTTATGTGAATTGTGCCATACAGAAGTACATGCGTACTTGTAGACAAACTTTCTCAAGATAAGGATTTTTGCACAAGATCCTCATACTCTCGTAACATTTCTTTTATTGTTTTCGTAGACAGATGAATTCGTGTGCTTATTTACGTTCATTAGCAAGGAGGAAACACTGAAATCTCTTAAAGAGACATTCTATAAACGGTTTTGTTTCCAATATTTCCACTTCTCAACACCAAGCAGAATCGTTGGAGATTTGTCTATACAGCGGAATGTTTAAGCTATTCCAATTTGTCTGAGTAATGTAAATTAGGAATGTTTTTACATGAACGTCCTGGGATACTCAAAAATACCTAGGCCTATTAAATGGCTGTAAAGTATTGAACCCCCTATATCTGTTTATCTTAATATTATTTCCAACATCAGTTTGACTGATACAGATATTGTGCCGTAAATCTTGGAGTAATAGCTTATGTTGCCAGCCAATAATTTTAATAGTAAGTAAAAAGTCTTGATTCTATGAACGTTTTCTTGTTTTTTTATGTTCTGAAGTACTCTGCTGTACTGCGCGTTTAGGTAACTACAGCTCTGGAAAATGTAGACCATATTTTCTGCTACGCTCAATACATATCACGCACAGAGCTGTGGCTTGGCATTTTTCACACTTAATCACAGGAAATCCCCGTCCGGTCATACAGATTTGGATTTTCCACGGTTTTACTCCAGGTGAAACCCTGGATGGCTCTTTAAAAAGACCATGGCCGAATTCCTCCCCATTCCTTACTCCTAGTACTTTCCCCGCCTCTAATGACCTAATTACCAGGCGTAAAACCAGTGGCGCTATATTAGTCGATGTCTTCATGATCATTCACATTTCACTAATGTGTTTTTTGATTTGTGTTTATACAATTGTCTCATTCAGCATAACCCCAAGTATTCCTTTCACAATATATATGCCAGATCACCACATACGTAAATAAAACTCAAACTTAGGAGTTAAGTATACAACATTAAGGAATAATTAAACGCGATTCAGATTTATTTTATATAATAAAAAAAATATATCGCAGGAACAGAAACAATTACTACTCATATTTGTATTAAAAACTGTATTTCTCCTCTTTGGTCTCTACACAGGAGTTTTTTTAATATTACTAGCCGGTGTTCTTTTCTCTGTGTGTTTATCCTGAGGCAAATTGTAGTTTCCTATTGTTACACCATTATTGAAACAAATTCAAGCTTGTTTCGAATTTGTGAGTAAGATATGCGTTGCATACTTTTGAACAGATACCAGCAATAGGAGAAAACAAATAAATAGTTAGGAAACTAATACCGAGCGTGGTGGTGTAACGGTTAGCGTTCTGGCTTCGCATTCGGGAGGACGGGCATCCAGATTTGGGTTTTCCATGGTTTCCCCAAATCACTCCAGGTGAATGCCGGGATGCTTCCTTCAAAAGGCCATGGCCAAATTCCTTCCCATTCCTTGCCCCCCATCCTATCCCGTCTCTAAAAACATAGTTGTTATAGGAGACGTTAAGCAGATAAAAAAAAGGAAACTAATGTGAAAACGTATGGAATTATTTCCGGAGAGACCCTGATGTAACAGTCTCAGTTTGCTGCACAATCCACATCTGTTGCGGCTTCCCTAACCTAACCCGGTTTGGGAAACTACAGATTTACGTGAAATCCGAAACATGGACCGTCCTACCGAATGTCACGTGAACAAGGCATAACTATGCCAGAAGTCAAGGTCAGCCCGTAAAAAATTCCAACCCGGAACCTTTCGATCCCCAGTCAGGTGTCTTGACCAACTGAACCATCAGACTGACCAATTCATAGGAAATTAAACCATTACTTCAAATAACCCGAAAGGCCACTAATCTTTGTCGGAGAAAATGAAACGTTATACGCAATAATGCCAGAAAAATCTGTGAGACAAACCGAAACTTCCGTTTAATTATACTCAGGTTAGTACCATATATATATCACAGACATAGTACAATTAATAGAATGTTGTTGAATCTAATTGCTTAAACGAATGGTTTTGAGTTCAAAGCAGAAACACCAAAATGGACGCGAGTGAGATACAAATTCGTAGGCTGAGCGTGCAATTGTTATAATTCTGACCATTACTAGACGATTAATTCGGAGGTATTGGGCAGAGGCTCCCAAAAGGTGAAAAATATCTCAAAACGAATTCTTACAGGAGCAACGCGCTTTCGTTATTATTTAGTACACGCAGAACATACGAGATATCAACTTTATTAAAAATTAGTGCTGTTATGTTCTGCTGGCTTCAATAACGCGTGTGGACATAACAGCCATATTCTATGATGACATACAAGAGCCTTGCCGTCAGGCTTCACGCTATCAACTGCAGAAAGCAGTTTGACAGTTTTATTGCGTCAGCGAATTATGACCGCTTTGTGGCAGCGCTAATATATCATTCGCGCATCGCCGACGCCAGAATGTTGCTACGATTGTCCGCCAGGTGATAGATCAACATTCCTTACAGGTATTCCAACAGTTACAAAACAATACGGAATCAATTCAACAGATTTAAATAATTAAGTTTACGTCAACTGTACATTTATCAGTCTTTATAAATTCAAAAGAAGTTTCTATTTACAGGCATTTTACTCATCATTCACATCTGCGACCGTTCATCTGATTTTAAAACCATGCAGAACAATCAATATTTTTTTCTTTGTCGTCTGTATCTTTGTGACACACGTGAGCTTTGTTCAAATTGGTGCTACAATTTTGCCTGATTGCTATAAAGCATCAAAATATTTGGCTCAGTAAGACAAGAACGCGTGTCTTGAAATTTTACCGGTCGGATTACTTAAGACCTTTTGCTGGTTTAACTGTATTATCAAGTCTTTGTTGCAATGTTCTTCCATATATGCTATACGAATTCACATATGACATGCAGAAAGAAAAAGGTATAAAGTTACATAACTCGCCCTCTCTCTCTCTCTGTTTTTTGCTTTACGCCTCGTCAACATCGTGATCATTAGAGCCGGGAAAGGAATGGGGCAATGAAGGATAAGGAATTCAGCCTTCAGCCATGGCATTTTGAAGAAACCATTCCTTCATTCTCCGAGAGTGATTTAGGGAATCCATGGAAAACTGAAATCTGAATTGCTGGGCGGGGATTCGGACCCGCACCCATCCGAATGCGAGGCCACTGCGTTACCACTCACCCACCGCACTCAGTCAGGGGGTGTTAGTGCCCTTCGTCAAGGACAGGTTAAGGTTAAACAATAAAAAATATAAATTAGTAGATATTTAAATTTTTATTGGAAGTGGCGAAAATTGTTGTACATGGAGGTGCAGAAAGTCATAGATTTCTCTCTAATAACGAGTGGGGCCTTGTTTAGCTTGAAAACTACAGAAAAACTCCTTGGCATATTCTCAACTAGTCGACGGACGTTTTCGGGAAACTAGACCTTAGCTAAATAGTGAACCTTGTGAATGTGTCACTCTACCCATCATGTCTCAAAATACGCTCTACAGTTAGGTTCCCAAACGGGGGGGAGGGTCTCCCCAGGGAGGCTCAAAGACTTGTCGAGGGAAGGGGTGCGAGGTAATTTTGCCACGCGAGTGTACGATACCATAGCTTTAAACCGTCGCAAGTACTTGTCTCCTTTTCACAGTAGAAAACCTTTATTCTAACATAAGATACGTAATTAGTTTCCTCTGAGATACCGTTGTTACTGCTGGGAAGTAGACATTTACCTATTAAATAACAAAATTGGGGGTGCGTGGAATTTTTCTTTTGGCGTAATGGGGTGTGGTACGAAAAACTTTGGGAATCCATACTTTAGAATGTTCATGGCAGGCGAGTTAGGAGGCCAAATTATGTGAATTGTGCATAACCAATTTGGAATGCTGTCGATTTGAAAACGTTACGGAGTCGCTGGGTAAGCGGCTTCAGAGTGCGGCTTAAAGCTCATCCTACTCCACTTCCGAAGCTAAACAACTTGGGGTCTCGCGTATCCGCAGCTCATGTTTCAGGCGTTTTTCATTAATCATGGTATCCGGTGCTGGAATATTCCCCCCTACCTTCTTACTGGCTCAATAAAGAGAAATACGAGTAAGTACAGGCCTGTACATCAGAGAAGAGAACTGGGATATTCACTGTGGTGGGGCCGGGAGGAAAGGAGAGAGACTTCTAAGAGGGAAGGCGGAGACAGAACACCGTCCTATCTGTCACTAAGGAAGTGCTGAAACCATGTCATGCGTCCTGAAAGTAGTCATCCGTACTAACCATAAATAATTCATGTGTGTGATGTTTTTAGTAAGCAAGCTGCGAACATCTATCTTCTTATTACTAAATTAGTTAGACAGGAGCGTTTCTTAAAGAACTTGAACTATTCCCTAACATATGGCTGATTCGTTTGCTATTACGTTTGAGTTTGTTGGCGTTTTATGCATGATATGTTGCGGGTGGCATTTTTCATAGCCAAGGAACCCAAGAAAATCCACGTCATTCTCGCAATATAGTGTAGAAAGAGGTGTCAAGTGAAAGTTGAATTGCCTTAAAGTTCTTTAACATCAATATCAAGTGAAGGTCGGTCCACCATGGACTATTTATTTTATATTTCAGTGTTTATGTATTATTTTAAAAGTTTTCTGAACACATAAACTCACTGCGAGAATACAGATTCCTTTTAGGCGGTCAGCAGTGAAGATTTATTTCACAATTGGATCCTGAAAACCATTTTGGGATATTTAAATAATTTGTTTCAGACACAGATTAATATTTAACACACACATCTGTTTGTAGTTATGATTAAATCAACCATATATACGTAATTATATTATACTTTATTTCTGAGTGTGCAAAGTTTTCGCAGTTATGTAATAAGAGTTTTTTATGCGCAGTTATTTTAACAGCTACATGCAGAGCCAACTGACAAGCTATCTGTTTATTTTCTTCATCGTAAATTTTTTCAAAACACTTTCTTTTCATGTCTCAGTTTAATTTTTTCTTCTTTATTTACAAGTTCTTCTATTTATTTTCACTGGTTTACCGTTACTTTTAGTAAGCGAAAAATACTCCGGCGAACTAACTTTGTCACTATCAATTAAAACGCGGTTTTTACCTCTACACGCTGGTTTTTACAGGCTCATATACTGCTTCTATGTACAATAAACATGATGGATAGGAACTCTAACGGGTAGCCATTGATATGATTGGATTAGAAATGGTTATGTGAAAACGTGATGTCTCAATGTTTGAAAGACAGGGGAACTTTGAAATTATCGTGCATTAGTGACAATTTCAGTTAGGGCTCACTTGTCATGGACATAAGAAGGAAGGCATGCAGCTGTGTTTATGGCTTAAGGTTTAGTATCATTTATTTATGCTGCTTGCTCTTCGCCAGTGTTTCAACAGACGTGTCGAAACAAAGCGACCCTTACTGCCTGCATTACGATATCTTCACATTAACCAGGTCAGTACCATTGTAATTTAACACAAAACAGGTTGACTACTCTTTGAATCCTTTCCAAAACTCGGATTCATTTAATTCACCATGTCTTGCAGCATCGTTCAGACTCAATCTTCATTGCCAGATATTGCTCTACAGTGGAACACAGTTGCACGATTCCATGAAATCTTGATGTTACTCCGTTGCATTGACTGTGTCTTTTGATATGCTCAAGTAATAATAAAGAATGATATTTGTGTTTATTAATCGTGTATGTGGTGGCGAAGAGTTGACAGCATGAACGGTAGAGCCGGCAGTTGGACAGCTCAATGCCGACACGCTGAGCTGACCCGTCATATCGACTTCTCTCCGCTCAGACGGGCTGCGGGATCCTTCACCACACGGACGCCCTAGCTGGACTGCAACTCGACACCAGACGAGGCAAATAGCGGAGCCGCCAATACTGCTAGAGACGCGTCAATTATCTGACGTGTCTTGCAGGAAACCGCAACAGCTATAACAAGCTCAAGTTTCACGCACTTAAAGCACACAGTTTCCCCGCCTCCCTCCTTCATATTGCGCAGACGGAAATCACAGAAAGAACATTTATTTTTGGGATACTTCTTTGTCAATTTCATTTTTTAACTATGAATGAATGCTGTGATCCACGTGAACTACTAATTTCTTTTCCACTTGTTCATCCAAGTTGATATCAACCTTTGCCTCTTACCATAGAATAACCGGCCGAGACAGTTGTTGTTTCGTGGTTACCACTGAAAAAGGGAAAAACATATAAGCATGTACAAAGTTGCACAGGGTATGGTCGTTTATATTCCCTGTTTCAATTTGATCGCGGAGGGGGTGAATCTTTCACAGTCTCGACTTCTGTGTTAATATTCTAATGTCCTGCATTCTGTTCTCCCTAAGCATGGAAGTTGTTCCGCTTGCTGCTATGCTTCATCAAGTGCTACTACTGACCAATACAAACCCCTCATAGTGACAGCTCAGTGGATAATTACACACCAACAACTTGCCTTAGATTTGTAATGCGTGAAACATGTGTCAGCTTAAGCGCCGAAGACAGAATAAACCAGAATTCAATGTTGCTACAATCACACGTCCTACGGTGTTAATGTTGCGTATTCACATTACTGTTGTCCTGTAGCGATGGAATGTTTTGATTACTTACACCAATTTCTTACAAGGACGTTGCTCATGCGGACTATTAATGTACCGACCGTTTTCTTAAACAGATGACTGATTCTTAAACCTTTAGCTGAGCCACAGAACTATGTGCAAAAGAAAGAAACAGGGCCGGCGCTAGGATTCTCGGGTCCCGAGTAAGCGTTCTTAGTAGTGACGTAACCGGATGGGACCCTCCCTCAGGGGACCATTTTTCTAACTCTACAATCGCCCGGGCAGATTCTTGGGGCGGAGGGGAGGGGGGTAACATTTGACCCGCTTACTCCCGCTCCCCCCCTCCCAGCACCGGCCCTGCATCAGTACAGCCCTCACTGTGATCGCAGTACAAAGTTAAAAATAGCAAATACTATTTACCCATTTTTTATGCTTGGTGAAGAAATCAATTTCGATTTTTTTAATGATAATAATAGAACTTTATAATTTGAGCAACCCTGGCGATTCCTGTGGTATGAGGATCTTCCAAGTTATCCCGGGAGCAGCGACTAGTAGGTAATAGTGATGCGCCGGATATCCATATCCGTATCCGCGGATATTCGAGGGGGAAAAAAACAACTGTATCAGTATCCGTAACCGTTACTTTTTTTAGCGGATCATTAACGGATCTTTTGTAAAGAATTTCATCCAGCACGTATATAAAATTTTAAAGATAGCTATGAAATACAATTAACTTCAATTCCAATTACTTTGTGTTTATTAAAATCTCATATCTAACACATTTATATTGCAAAAATTAATTATTTAAACATTTATTTTACTAGGCTACCAAAGGTAACTGGTAACTTACCACTGTAGTAAGTTTCAAGGTATTATTTTAATTATATAGTGAGATCAGCCTTCTAATCTTTGTGATTTGCTAGCTGAAGTTGTTATTCAGGTACTATTAAAGTGTTTACATCAGATAAAACAATACTTTTACAGAAACTTACAAAAATAAATGTTATATTTAAAATTAAGTTTGGTAAATTGTACTTCAAAAAGAGTAACTTGACAGCTTTGAAAGTCTATTACGATGAGGATCGTAAATTATTTCAGCTGCACTGAAAAACTGCTCACTTGAAACGCTTGTTGCAGGTGACGATAAATATGTGCGACCCATGTGTCCTAGACCTCCAAATATTTTACTATTATTGCTAACAGTTTTTTTAACAACCAGGTGCACCTGATGTGCTGTACACTCAATATTATCCACGTCAGATAAAGTGCAGGCACGCTTCATGTTGGATCCCCATTTCTTACCATGAAGTGCACATTCTGTTTGGGATTGCCTACTCTTCAAACATACTTTGAATTATTGCCGAAATCTCCGCTTTTAAAGCGATATTTTTCTTATAAAATATTTTGTAATGTTAATGATAACAATGAAACACCTGACCAAAACGCCTACCAATTGTATCATATATAGAAAACTTTCTCAAAATCCTTCAACACGTTCTTTATTTTCGATCGAAAGTTCGCTGCAAATAAATTACATAAAATATTTCCTGCCTTTTACAACATAATTTGCAACAACAAGATCCATCAATCATCGGAACCCAAAATGTTCTACGTGTTGAAAAGGTAATCCAGAGGAAGATACCATTTCCGCAATTAAATAGTTAATCTTTATTTTGCAATGTTCCACATTTTGACTTTTTCTATATATTAGTTAAAAAAAAATTCTAAATTCTCTATTTACCGTTTTTAAAGACGTTCCCTGCTGAATGTTTTCACCGGCTATCTCCTTAGCGGAGTCTTCTTTTAAAAGTAACTAATATTTTTGTGGGTGTTTCGTCTGAAGGTGATTTTTTAATGAAATTGTACCTTTATGTCAATACATTCCTTCACAAATTTTGTATTTAGCAGATTCGTCATTTCCTATCGTAAATATTTCCGTATTACACTACTATACTTTTTTTTGTAGAAATTGTTTTAATTTAACTTACAACTTCCCCAAAAACATAAGCGTATATAATCTACGCTATCCTATGCCATCTTAAAATATAAACATAAACACGCACAGTGCAAGGTCAAAACACGTCGCGTATGCTGGATGTTCGTTGATAATAGATCAAAGCTGTCGGTCCAAGTTGAGGAAGTTGAGATCCGTATCCGTATTCGCGGATCTAGGCACTAATTATCCTTATCTGTATCCGTATCCGCGGATATACATTTTTAATGATCCGACACATCACTATTAGGTATCATGCATTGGACATCTTTAAATACAATCCCTGTAAACATTTTTACTGCGGGGAATTAGTTCTTATAAACTAAGTATGACGTCACTTCAAGATGAAACATACCTCGTTTTACTCCCGGACGCTAACAGTGGACCGAGAGATGGTGGTGTAACGGTTAGGGTTCTGGCCTCGCATTCGGGAGACGCCGGTTCGAATCCCCATCCGGGCATCCAGATTTGGGTTTTCCATGGTTTTCCAAAGCACTCCAGGCAAATGTCGGGATGCTTCCTTCAAAAGGCCATGGCCGAATTCCTTCCCATTCCTTGCCCCCCATTCTTTCCCGTATCTAAAGACCTCGCTGTTAAGAGACGTTAAGCAGTTAAAAAAAAAAAAAAGCTAACAGTGGCGTATTTAGGAATTTTTTGAGCCGAGGCAAAAACTTTCAGATTGCAGACACTTCAAACATTATTCTGTCACCTCCAATATTGCCGCATCAATTTTCTATTTGCCGCCCTTTCAAATATGATTTTGCTGATCTCACTGTTACCCCCCCGGAGCAGCAGTGGAACTAAAAAAAAAGAGGTGCTGCCATATAAATTTGCCATTTACCGCCACTTCAACCTTAATTTTGGCGTCGCCATGAAGTTGTCGCCCGGAGCAAGTGCTCCGGTTTGCCCTCCTCACCCCCTAGATTCGGCACTTGACCCTAAGATGCACAATATTTGAAACACCTTGAAATTTTGACTGAATCGCGGTATACTAAACAAACAGATTCATGTTATATGTAAATTGCTTCTCGCAGTTGAAGTGTTTAAAAATAGCTATATAAACAGGTGAAGATTTAGCTAACTTATTGTTTGACTATTATAAATTTCTTTAAGTATTCGGTATTTCGATTTCTAACATCGTAGTTCGAATCAGTTCTGCTGGTGACAACATATTGATACTATTAACTAACGCCAAATCCTCCGGCACTGTGGTGAATCTTAGTTAATGGCGAATAATGAACTCATCCTCTACTTCCACTTCTGAAATAGGCCTTTTAAAAAGATGATAATTGATTATACTGTACACAGAATCTACATTTCGGAAAGACGCGCACCACAATTTCCCCGTCTTAGTATTGATAATATTTGACGAGCTTACATGAGTCCTTTCATGTGTATACAGTAAAATTTGATTAACGTGCATCAATAATTTGGATGAAATCGTCAGTATTGTTTGTAGTTTGATCGCCGTATGTGTTACATGTGGTTTAGACATTTGCCTCATCAGACATTTTTTAATGTCTCTGAATTGTGCTCTGAAGCAAATAATCGTCGGGCAGCCTCATCTCACCTCAGCTACCTGCCACGCAGGATTATCGTCATGCGCTGCTACATAAATTACCGGTGTTATTTGTGGGCGCATTATTTAATCAAGTATCAATTTGCATCGGAATGAGCGCGTGCCGCTGCCGTTCCCGCATTAATTAAGCGACAGTGGCGCCACTCGAGAGCAACGGCGCCAGCGTCGGACCCGTCGGCGACGCCACTCGGCGCCGCTGACGTCATGCGCGATGCTGCGACAAGTAGTTACCGAGGGGTGGGGGGAGGGGGAGCGCTCCATGGCGAGAAACTAGCGTCACGACACATCAAAAGACCATGCGCAGTCGGCGTCGGAGAACTTAAACGGGGTGGCGCTGCTAATGATCGGAATGATAAAAATTTAATGACGACTATTCTCAAAATGCTTTGTTGACTTAATCGCGATACTTCAAGCTAGGAATAAATTTTGATACACTAACGTGCACCTGATTTTTAATTAGTAAGGCGAACGATGGTGGTTATTTTGTCCACAATTTCGCAATGGACGAGAGTTGTGTAAATTTTTTTTTCAGTGTTAAGAAAGCATCTTTCTCTCAAGTGAGTTGTCTGGTCTGTCTGTAGATCAACGTGTGTCAACTATGTATTAAATTTTACTCCCCAGACGCGTTTGGCTGTAATTATTAAAATTGTAATGATACACTTGCAAAAATATACATTTACAACCAGTGATGATGTTACACAACACAAGGGCGACTAAAAGACATTAAACACAACAGTCAGCATTAATTTATAAAATTTATTGTTGAGGAACTGTTGGAAAATGGCCTATATTCAGATTACTAGTGTGAAATATTAGTTAGGAATTCTGCCGTGGCCTTTTGAAGGAAGGATCCCGGCATTCACCTGGAGTGATTAAGGGAAACCATCTAGATGTCCAGATACAGAGCGTTACCGCTCTCTACCACGCTCAGTCATAATTTCACATTTAAAATTTTTGCAAAAATTATATTTTGTGAGATTTTTATAAAGATAAACGAGGTTGAAACCACCTACAAAAAAAAGTAATAAGTTCATTAGAGTGCGGAAACATAATTGTGCAAGGTTCGAATCGATTCTCACTTGTCTGTTTTTGTTTTATATTAATTTTGTTAATATTAATCCTTCCCCCCCCCCATCCCCCTGTCGTATGTCGCGTGGGTGTGATCGGCCGAGCGGAAACCTTTCAATTTCCCACTTAATACGACAGATTGGAGAGAGGGAAGCTGTGGTTGTTCGCCTTGGGCACCTGCCTACACCTTAGAGTGTAGTCTGCAGGCATATTGCCAAGGAAGTAACTGAGCCTTAGCTACTGAGAAACTATAGACACGGCGTAATCTCACTGATTAGCATTAAACATTTACATAAATATTATCATACATCTTTAACCAAGGAGAGGTGACTTATCTCTTAGGAATGACAACAGCACATGTTAATGACTACTGGTTTATTACACTTGAAGACAGATCGGCGTACATGTTACACTATTGGCTACATTGATCAAAGGCATGATTTGTCACTAGAAATACCTTATGCTGATTGGTTAATATTCATTGATCTTCCATTGGTGAACTATTACTGACGTTGCGCTATACTGATTGGTTGACAGAATAACAATATTACATTGGTAGACTGATTACAGGGCAAGGCACATTAAACCCTATCGAAATGAGTGACTGTCGGCGAATGCATTAGATTCCTATCTAGCGGTGGACATACTGTTATGAAGACGAACACGCAAGCAGTGGATCAAGCAAGCTTTAAGTACCTGTTAGGTGATGGTGTTGAACGGTGCGTCCATGGATGGATGATCTAGGATGTAATCGAGTCCTGAGATGGAGATGGACTGCCGAGTCCGTGGTGTAAGTTGGACTGCCTGGGGCCGTGTGCTCCCAGTTTACAGGAAAACTCATTAAGGATTCTGGTGGGGATAAAAGATGATGTTAATTGGCTCACTAGGACTAAGTGGAGATGGTCAGGGCGGAGTTATAGTGCAGGTAGTGGGGACTGCATAGTGTGGTGGTTTCCAGGCTGACATAAGCTTAGCAAAGCTATTTTATATGCCGTGGGTTCCCTTTAGTAAGCACTCCCACACACTCGGAAAACTGCTGCGGTGTATAGGCTGCTGAAATTTCAGTGAGGCGCAGCCTGCGATAAGAAAGTAGCATAACGCAGTCGTAAGCCATGTACCGAGTTACAGGCGTGTGTAGCAGAGGCTTGCTACGTGCTCAACCTGAGACCTTCGTGCTTCGTTACAAAAGATAACATTGGCGCAGCGTGAGATCTGGCTCGCTGGTACAACTGGATGTGAATCGGAACTACGATGAGTTTGAATAAAGGCTTCAAATCAATACCCTAGACCTTAGAATACGCAAACCCGCGACACCCCCTCCAAACCAAAATCCAGGATCCGCCACTGATTCCAGGCATAAATGAGTGGAAAAGTTTCCGCATATACTCAAGGGACTCAGGACTCGAACAGGTTAAGGTGCTAAGTAATATTCTTCAATAATGATGTAGAATGTGAAAGTTGCATTAGTTGATTTGCAGTAATATACCCACCGAGCAAATTTTATTCCTGCTTCTTAATTTTAATGTATAAGTTTCAACAAAAGTACTGAACATTATTACATTATAAAAAATAAAAAATAAAATCAAGAAACGAATGTAAGTGTTTAGCTGGTCATTGCAGGGAGAGACTGCTGTGTCCTGTAAAGAGAGGAGAGAGATTTCCTAGCTGAATCACGCAGGGAACGATTCATAAAATACCTCGCCTTACTTATCTCCGTATCTGACGTGTATCGATATGCAAATACAATTCCGATATCTGGGGAAGGGGTTGCGTTCGTCTGGCAACCGTTATCCCTTTGTTCTCCATCTCTTTGGAAGCACGCGTCTTATATTTATGCCTCACAGCGAGTGCAGGTAAACCTGGTCCTACAATATATCTTTCTCTGATTGGTCGGTCAAACTTTTCTTATGAGACAATAGTATTTTCTATAGACCTGATATTTCTGATAGAACCACTACATTTTTAAAAAAGTATATAGATAAAAAAAGAATCTTCCACGTTAGTTTGCTGTCGTAAATTTCTGACACAACTATCATTGAGTGTAAGTTAACCGAAAGTTCCAGCGTGTAGCTAAGAGATACGAATTACATTCATCTCGCCCGATGACGTCACAGTGTTTTAGCAACCGCGACAACGAGGCGGTTCTTTGATCCAAAAGTTAGAAAAAGATTTAATTTTCGAGGAGCAGTTTTAACGATTCTTGTACGTTTTTGATCATCAGACAGTGAATATCGAATAAACCAGAAAGCAGGCTTTTTTGCCAATCTCTTCCTTCCATGTGTGATTATTCGTCTTCCTATTAAGACGAAACTCATCTGGAACCTCTCTGCAGTTACACATTGATCTTCTTTAATCCGTTCTCTGTCCTTCGCTGGCATTGAGTCCCTTGTTACGAATGAAATGTAAGGGATCGGAAAAGTATTTTCTACCTTAGATTGTAAGATATCTATGTTCAGAGATGATGAAATAGAGGACTAGTAAAGTTTTTCAGTTTTTTCATGAAATATAAATACGTGAACGGCCATCAAGTTTGTCAATTGCACGCCATTACCCATGGACATTAAAAGTAGTATATATGTTATTCGAAGGCGTAATTTAATTCATCCCGAGTCTCCAATCTGTAATCTGCCGTAACTCGTTGCCTCTTAATTAGTGCTGTTAATTTTTACTATCTATCAGACAGCCACAGATTGTAAAACTGTATAATTATAAAGAAATTGCTTCTGGTAGTAATCTTCCATTTAATCTGCTAGCGGACTAACTACAGGTAATCACCTACGTTCTTTTTGATTGATCGCACCATGAAGATTTCCTGATTAAATTAGGAGTAAGGCTGCATATGAAAAGAGTTATTTACAATATTTATTTTGTGTAGTGAGGTGGTCCGCCAGTATATCTAAAACAATATTGCACAGGAATTTATAACTTCTAATTAGATTACGATTTTATCTGCGCACAATTCCACAGTGTCTTCAAGGATATTTACTCTCTGTATACCAAAAAAATCCACTGATCTACTCTTTCGTTGTATATCACACATGTACACCGACAGTTTTACTGCTGATATTACTCATTACACATTACTTATCTATCCCATATAAGAGATAGATATTGTTTGACTTCCTTAGTTTTCTCTTCTTCTTCTTGAAGTAATGGCAGCGACTGAAAATTCCCATGACTGCCTTCGTATGTTTTAACTCGCCCATCATTCGACTTTAACAAATATGCTGCAACAAATAGAGTAGGCTCCTAATGTCCTTGGACAGGTTTTTATGACTTTACAACGTTAACGGGAACTCAACTTCGAGACGTCTAGCCTGTATAAAAAAAACAAAAATAATAATAATCATAATAATTTTGTGAACACAATAGCGGAACTAGTGTTTTTCCTTCTCAGCCATCGTTAGTAGAAATATATGGGCATATTAGTGGCACGTCCTTGCGTACTGTCAGTTGCAGGACGAGTACAAGTGCCTGCGAAGGTAGGTCTGTGCTATACAGACGGAGTTGAAACTTGGCCGAATGATGTTTAATTTATGGGAACCGCAGCTGAAGAAAACGTTCTCTGCTATCTGTCTTGTGGAACTGCAGATTTATACCTCCTGGAGTATAGCACCGGCGCAGGAAACGGGCAGAAGGGATCCACGTCGTATCTCATCTCTTGTTTCGTCGATTCTTTTTCTTTCATAAACGTTCTTGGTCTCTTTCAAACAGCAGCTAAGTTTTATCCGTTTATGGTGTATTATTTCACTGAGTTATTTCGGCAGAACAAGTAAATGATTCAAGGAGTTCGAAGGGATTAACTTTATGTCCACACCCATCAGTTATCTGTGCCCTACCGCAAGTGTCATACATGGTTTGCGGAGCGTCAATTTTTGCCCTGCGGCCTGCAGTTTCGCTGGCAACTCTTCACTCAATATACATTGTTTTACAGCAGGATTCTCCAAAGCATGGATAAAATTTTATCCGACCGGCCTGTCGCAAATTCGTTACTAGTCGTCATTATTAATTTCCTATTGCATTGTAATATACAATGTATAATTCTGTAAATATTGATTTCGAGGTGCTTATTCATTTATTTGTGTATTTGCTCATATGTAGTTCTCGTGATTTAATAAATTTAATATATTTTAATCACAGGTACTTAGTAACCAGTTGTCCAGAAGACTCAGCATTTAGCCATAAAGGTTTACACCTACTCGTCTTTTCATTATTCTTGCATATATATTGTGTGTATGCTCTACACATCAGTTTTAGACCTATATTCTTTTTTGAGTATGGGACACACTAGCGCTACATTCGACTCATCAGGTACATATCCAGAAAAATTTAATAAACCAATTTTAAAATTATTTGATGAGAACTTAAATAGTTCTGCCTTCAAGCCGTCACAGCCTGGGTTCTTTTTTATTTTTTTAATCATACCAATACTCCGTTTAACTAATCCAGTGTTATTGGATCTACATGTCTGTTAATATCTGCAGTGAAATATATTCATATTTGGCACTAATTTTTGCCGCCTAAAGGGCAATGAAATATCTTAGCCAGTCTCTCTCAGGTACGGGATTATTCAGATCTCTCAGGGCTTTGTACGCTCTTTCCTGCCTACTATTAAAACCATGTTCTATATCGTTTACGTAATTCTGTCTGCTTTGTGTCTGTATCTTTCTTTCTACTTTCCTAACAATAGTTCTTCTTCTTTTTTACCTAATTACATTTTCTGCTGTACGGTTTTCCAGTTATTTCAGATGCGCTTCTTTCTTCTCTTTAATGATCTCTGTAATATCATCGTTCCATATTTTCAATCCTTGTTTGGTATATATTTCCGTACGTTTCCCTAAGGTCTGTAATGCAGCTATCGTAATGATGTTTTTAATTGCTTCCCATTCTTCATTAATATTACTCTGCACTGGAACATTCCCTAGAATATGATCAAGTCTTTGTTGGTAGAGAAGACGTACTCTTTTTTCTTTTAACAGATGTACCTTACATGTTTTGTTTAGAGATTTTGTAGTTGGCTTTGCCTTACACCATTTATTAGGCATTACATATTTTGTAATAAATAGGAAGTGATCACTGTGTACATCTTTGCCTCTGTATACTCTGGTGTCATGAACAAGCTTTGTTGTCTTCTCATTTGCTAGATATAATCAATTATTAATCTATTGCATCGGCAGCTCCATGTGGACGTACACAGATCAGCCAGAACATTTTAACCACCTACCTAATAGCCGGTATCTCCGCCTTTGGCACACTTCTTGACCTTGAGGCCTTCATAGGTCGCTGGAGGGAGTTGGAACCACATCTGCACACACGAGACAACAAATTACCGTAAATTCCGGGGAGGGGGCGATGAGCTCTGACGCTACGATCTGCCACTTCCCAGATGTATTCAATCGGGTTCAGATCTGGAGTGTTGGGAGGCCAGCAAATTAATTGCAACTCGCCACTGTATTCCATGAACTACTCCACCACCCTCCTGATCTGGTGACATGGCGCATTATCTTGTTGAAAAATTCCATTGCCGTTGGGAAACATGGTCGTCATGAAGGGGTATACGTGGCCTGCAACCAGTGTACGATACTTATTGGCCGTCATGGCGCCTTTCACTAGCTCCTCTGGACCCATGGATGCCCACATGAATGTTATCCAGAGCATAACTTGTATCCGTCTCGCAATACTGGTGTCAAGAAGCTGTTTCACTGGTTAACGACGGATTCGCACCCTCCCATCGGTATGATGAAGAAGGTATCGGAATTAATCAGACCATGCAACGCTCTGCCACTATCCAATGTCCAGTGACGATGGTCACGTGCCCATTTCAGCCGTAGTTGGCGATGTCGTGGTGTTAACATTGGCACGTTATGCCTCTTTTTATTACTTATTGTGCTTTCTTTATATTCGTATACTTGATCAGACTCTCAGCGTATAGTGATACTGAGTCATTAAATTGTCAGAAATTATGAATCGTTTCCTCGCAACCGTTGGCGTAAACCAACGATTGAAAAAGAAATAAAGCTCCCATTTTGTATTATAATAAATTCAAACTTAAAAGACCGTAATAAGAGAATTATCAGGGCAGTCTTTATGCACAGCGTGTAATTTGCTCACAATTTAAAATTGCAATTTCAAAATCTTTTGCGTACAATACAAGAACAACCAGTAAAAGAAAATGTAACTATTTCTGAAGTTAGGAGCCAGAAGAAGAAACAGAAAATTCTGACACCGACCGAACTAGTGTTGGTGGTGCTGATACTGCAATAGAGGATGAATAAAATTATGTTACTTATATAGATACATTTATGAATCATTATATAAGACATTATAGGATTCAGTAAGATATAAAACACACATGTAAAATGTAAGTTCCGTAAATAAAACTATAATTTATCAAATTTATTGTTTTCTGAAAAAAAAATTTAGAAAAAAAACAGGGTGCTAGGTTTTTTTGTTTTTCATGTCTTATTTTCTTTTCACAAAGCTGAAAAAAAAACATTTTTTTTTCAATTTGCAACACTAGGTACACCACTATAAAGCATTATATAATCTATGTTACCTTTCAATTTCTTCTTAGTTTCTGCTATTACAGCCATATCTATTTTTCTTTTAATTCTGTTTGTAATTCTATTCCTTTATTACTCAAATCTCTGGTTTGCCATATTGCTATTTTCTGTCCTTTTCGTAGCTTCTTCCGTTATACGAACATCCGTCCGGCTTTTCTGTGTGAAGGTTGCGAGTGGGAATATTTCCCCATAGTTGGGTTTTTCTGTAGGGGTTGTCTCCCTTAACCGGGATGTCCCAGTTTCAAAGCGCCAGGTATTCTCCTTTCACCCACTCCCGTCTGCTGCACCCGAGGTAGAGTGCATTGCCAGGGGTCACATGTCTTTCGCCTCAGTAGGATTTTTGGTAGAGCTGCTAAGAGAACGCATTGGCATTTCTCAAGGTTTCATTGTCCCAGCATATCCGGCTTAGGCCATACCAACCTTTAGTCCTTCAGCTAAGACAGAAGATGACTTACAACGAGGGTTATACTTAATAATGGAAATATCAAATGATTATGAATTGAAAATCTCCCAAGAAAATACGAAAGTAGTGGCATCCAAGGGAGAGGAATCAATACGGCCTAAGATTGTGATTAATGATAGAACACTAGAGTAAATTTAAATGTTTAAGATATGGCATAAACTTTACCAGAAATGACGATGTCAGTACCAATTTACGGGTATTTCAATACCTGTGTGTAACAATCAAAAAAATTTAAGAACACCAGTCAAGACATAATGATGAAATTTTACAAAGTAATAGCTGTACCATTATTAATTTATGGGTTTAAATCGTGGACATTGACTAAACAACAGATAAAACGGATACAAGCAGCTAAAATGAGATTTCTAAGAGCTGCAGCTGGGTACACTTTACTAAATAAGAAAAGAAGTGAAGGAATAAAGTAAGGAAAAAATTGATACTTTTTAATCTGAGTGAGGAAATAATTGGATATAGTAATAAAAAGATAGAGCATGTAACGCGTATAGAGGACTCCAAACCACCAAAGGTGCTGCTAAATTACAAGTCAAAACAAGGAAGAAGGATGACGTGGACACAACAAAATGTTGGAGGCGGAACAAACCATCAGTGGTTTAAACCTAGAAGATGATGATGATGATGATGATGAAGTATAAGTTTTACTGTTTAGTGGCCCTGCATTGCTCTTACGCAATGATGGGAATATCTCGAACATAAATAACACCTCGCTGAGTATAGTACAAGATATAAACACCAACGCTGAGGTAAATTGTATTGAAAAGCTTGTGAAAAGATGGTTAACATTAGTAAGCCAATAAGTACATTACTATTGCAGTGAGGCACCTTTTTCAAGAACTTCAGACTGAAGGAAGTGCCTCCAACTATCTTCTTGTAAGTGAATGTCAACTAGCACACCTTACACCCTCCACATGTGGAATCGTCGTCGATCCCAATTGCGCAACCACTGTAAGCAGTCGTATGAAGGTGAGACATGGTCGTACAGTCGTAGGTCACAGATGAACCTTACACAGAAGTTCATAACAAGTTCAAGTTATATAGAGCGTGAAGAGAAGGCTTTACGACATACTGAAACAGTATTTTCAGACCAGTTTAAATTACTATCTACTAGGACTCCAAGATCCTTTACAGAGTCACTCTAGTTTAACTCTGTTCCCTGAAGCTTTATTTTTGGGAGATTTGATGTGAAGTTGCTGCCTATCAGTTTTGGACTAGCAATAACAACAGCCTGAGATTTAGAGGGATTTATTTTTAATCCAAGTCTCTTTGGCCAATCACAAAGATTCTTAAGGTCTGAATTTATCTGCTGTATTATAGTGAGTATATCATTTGTTGATGCACTAAGGTATAGTTGTAGGTCGTCAGCGTACAGATGGTAATAACAGTAACGTAAGATACTAGCCACATCGTTAATATATATAGAAAAAAGAAGTGGCCCCAGGACTGAGCCCTGAGGGACACCACTGTTTGCAGTTTCCCATGGCGATCTGTTTCCATTGGGATCCGTAACACAATGCGGACGGGTCCTCAAATACGCTTCGAACCAGTCAAAAGTGCCGCTGGAAAAATTTAATCCCCTCAGTTTGGACAGGAGTATGTGAAGGTCAACGGTGTCAAATGCCTTGCTGAAATCAAGAAGTATCAGTATTGTTATTTTTCGTCTGTCCATAGCAAGTCTTATGTCGTCTGTTACCCTTATTAGTACAGTAGCCGTACTGTGGTTTCTTCGAAAACCGGACTGAAAATTATCTAGTTTGTTGTGCGCATTAAAGTGCTTAGTGGTTTGGTCATGAAGTACGTATTAAAGAGCCTTTGAAATGGTAGGTAATAAACTTATTGGTCGATAATCTAATGGTTCAATAGGGGAAGTTTTCTTTGGTAATGGTTTGATTAAAGCCACCTTCCAAACTATTGGATATGTTCCAGTAAGAATAGAAAAATTAAAGATATGTTTTATAAATGGGGTGATTACATCCAATATGTTATTAAACATTTTGATATCGATGTCATCTACCCCTTTTGCATTAGATTTTATCCGCGCAATAGCTTTCCTCACCTGCTTTGTAGTCGTAAGTGACAATTGAAATTGTTGGGTGTTGTTTACGATCGAATTTTGGTGAATTACTTGTGTTTTTAATGCGGGGTCAATTTCGACTGCCCGAGTTGAAAAGTGCTTGTCTAGAGGCATATGAATATCTGAGACGTAATTTCTTTTGCCGATTCCAAAGGCGCGAAGGTTCTTCCACAAAGCAGTAGGGGCTGTGCTTTCAGTAATGACCTTATGAGCGTAACGAAGTTTAGCGTTTCTCATGCCTTGCTTAGTACGATTTGCGCAGTTTTCTATAGTGTTGGTAGTTATCGTCTGAGGGGTTTCGTCTGTAAAGTCTATGAGCGCTATCTCTTTCGGTCATAAGTTGTCTTATGTCTTCAGTTAGCCATCGTGCTGGAGCTCGTTTAACTTCTTAGGTGGGGCGTGTCTGTCAAACAGTTCAGTAATCATATCAGTCAGTTTTAGCACCACTGATCTTCCATTCGTCTAGCTTTCGAATTATTACGCAGTTTCTCTGAGTCTTGCGAACAGATGTGAGCCGTAGTTTCCGTGGAGAGAGGCTCATTAGTTAGTGTCCAGACTATTAATAACCGAATGAATTCTCGTCTCTGTAGAAACTAGAACAGCAGCGTGCTAACTGGGGTACTACGTCGCCACACTCCAACTTGGCCGCTACATAACAAGTAGGCGTGAATCGCTTTGAACGAAAAATTAATCTAAATTCTCAGATTTTCGACATCACGTCGAAATGAAACATTCCCTATTTCTTCCGCGTCATCATGGGCTATATATTAATCATAAAAAAGAGAGAGAGAGAGAGAGAAAAGAAGAGAAAAAAAGTAAAATCCGACGAGTAGTTTTTGCGTTAATCCCGTTCATCCAAACTCGCTAACAGAGAGGCAAACACAAATTTAAAAATCGATGTTTTCCTTCTCTCTACTTCATTACCGCAAGTAATTTTTTAAATTATTTTATCACTACAGACTTTTTCCCGGTTACAGCTTAGTTATATATATATTATAGATTTCTCATTTTTCCAACGTCATGTAAGTATGAAAAATACCCAATTTTATTCACGTCACAATAGATGTAAATTAATGGAAATCCCATAAAAATCCGTTCAGGAGTGAGTCCCGCTCATTCTAACTTGCAGACAGACAGACACAATTTTTTCATATATTAAAAAAAGATGATTCCTTCTCTGTAGCTGATAGATTGTACGTCAAACAATTTCTTTTTTTTAATAAAGCTCAAATGTACAGACTTTTTTCCATTTACAGTTTTGTTATATCTTACATTTTAAAGCAGATTATAAGCTTCAGAGCTGTGCAAACATCATTAGCAACAGTTCTGCAGTTTAAGTTATGCCAGGTTACAGTTAAAGTTTGATGTTAAAAACAGATTTTAATTTCCTATAGTTGACGTCAATGATCTTATCAAAAGTACCTTCAGTGTACAGATACGGTCGAAGGGTAGTTTCTGATTGAACTAAATATCTTGGTACATATGATTTTATAATAACTTCGTTTAATCAATACTGACTAGGAAGGTTGTTGTGAAAGGTTTCAAAGGCCGGAATCTATAAAATGAAACTAAGGAACCTGTGCTGCAAAATTTCAGTAAAGCCTTCGTTTCCCATTTATGGTTATCAAATACTATAGGGCACCCAACGAGGGTGCCTAAATATTTTTATTGAAATTAGAGTGATCACAAAAAACTGAGGGATCATGTATAATAGTCCACATAAATCAAAACAGAGCAAGCATATAGAACTGCATATCGGTTAAGGCATTGGAAATGTTCGCTGTTCTTTGTCTTGTTCATACTAAACTCTTGTTTTATTTTTTTATTTTCAGGTGAGTGCTACTGAGATTCTGGACTGTGGCATAACCGTAAGTTAAGAAAATTAATTTTTTTAAAAATTTTGAAATATCCGATTCTGTCTTTAATCGATATAGAAACATAATATGTTTTGTAATAAGGGAGTTCTGACGTTTATTTCTAAACTACTTTAATTATTAGATGTGTTCTTTACGATGAACTTCTGGAATTATCTTATTTATGAAATAACTGTAATCGGAATCTGGTCAACGTGTTATCAAGAAATGAATTTCTTCTGTTTTCCTTTAGACTGGTAGAAACTTCTGATAAACAACTTTTAAACGGTTGACGTACACCAGATACCTTATACAATGTTTTAAACGTACCGTCAAGATCATATACAGCAACGCTGCCCAATAGCAGGCTCGCGGGTCGCGAAGCATTTGAATCTGCCCGCCAACAGCAGCAGTCTAGAAATGATAGCTGATAAACCTCTTTAAAGGTCTCATTGATGTTTTTCACTTTTTGATTATAATTAAAAAACTTCTGCAAAGTTCTGATTGATGGTGTTTACTGTTTGATTGTGTTACTTGTATATTTGTTATATTTAAATATATAGTAACTACACGCAGGCAAACTTATAATCGAAATTTTGTCCCGCAGGCTAACTTAGATTCAAAATTGCGGCTCATCTCCAAACCTGGTTAGTCAGCCTTGACATACAGGCTTATTAGATAGATAGATATGTTCACTTTGATCCCATGTGAGAATAATCTCAGGGATGTGGAACAGTACATACACTTATCAGTAATGTCAATATTACTATATAATTGATAATATTATTATATATTGACAACAAGTTAATTACGACCCATTAGTATAACCAATATTTCCTGTAATTTACAAATACAATCCCGAGTTAATTAATACTTATTATGTGGAACAGTGTACACACTTGTTACCAGCATCTAACAACCAGTTATTTTCTTACCAACCAGTTACCACAACTAATGATTGAATCGGTTTCACAAATTTACTGTAGCTATATTATTCGACACATCGTCACAAAATTTAACAGCCATATAGAAAAACTCAAAAGATTTTTTTGACATATTACAAGTGCTCTACATGTGTCCATTAACTTATTCTGCTGATATCAAGCCGATAGTCAAGTTCTCGCCACACTCAGTGCAGCATGACCCCATCAGTCTGTTCACAACCTCTGTTGATGACGGCTCGCTGTTCTGGTACTTTAATATAAACAATTCCCCACGCAAAAAATCCTATTAGGTCGAAAGAGTGTGGAGGCTATGATTGGATTTGCTGATCATCGTCCCCACTACGGGTCGCTCGTTTCGCAGTCTCCTGCTCTCGTGGCAGAAATTTGAAACGCTGCCGAAAACCTTTTTGACTTTATCTATACGACTGTACAGTTTCTGTGACAATATGTCAAATAATATAGCTACACTAAATTTGTAAAATCGCTTCAGTGATTTATAGTAACCCTGTGTTGTGCAGATGTTATGTATCCTCTGTGGTCGCCGATGAACTCAACACACACTGGCTGCTAGTCATGGCGGGCTGCTCACGGGAGCGAGCGATTTGTCGAATACAAGTCCCAATCAACGCCACAGTGCTAGCCACACTGCCAATCAGACACAATGGCACGATGGTTTGTATCCCCTGTAGACAGTTAGCACACAAATTGTAATTGAACCTTGTCAGCTTTGGAAATGTACCTTGCAGATATCAGCGCAATAAATATCAAATTCATTTCATATTAACGCCGAACTGCGAAAAAGAATGAGTACAAAAATTACGTATACCAAAAAAATCTTAGACACACTCACAAGGGCAGAGGGGAAGACAAATAAGGTAAGCTTTTCAGGTAAAAGAAAACCTTACATCCAGTTGAGATTTCGAATATTTAAATTTATACTTTTATTACATTTTGTTTGCGACACGAAAAAGAAAGAATTGGGTGAACTTTTAAAAAGTCAAGACCATTTCTTCAGTACTTTCTTAACACGCAGTGTGTGAGATCTTTTATAATACAGAAAGTACAGGTTACTGTTATTCATCTTACTGGCTGGCACCGTCAAACCGAATGCATCCCTGTTCACATGGCCAGCTTTAACATTCCAGAGATATCACTAAAGAGCCGTCTTGTATCTTGTAGCTCCCGACATACCCCGCAAATGCTTCGACGAAATGAACACCGGACCTCACAATATGATACGAAAGGAGCATTAGTCGTACTAAGTAACTAGGATTTGGCGCATCTTCTGTTTTGACCTATGTATTTGCACGAAATCGCATACGGTAAATGTTTGCATTTTAAGCGGAAATACTACTAGAGGCTGTGATATGTTAAAATACAATACCAGTATGAGAAATAACATTCTATATAACATATGGCGCAATTAATTTAGTTTTTATTAATTTGTCTTCAGGAGTACCATGTTACTGATGTTATTACTATTGTCTGCAGATTTCCCCGCTTTATTAAAAAAACCTGATTGTCAAGTAAGTTTCCACGGTCCTAGCAACTGTCTTACGTTGGGTGTCCTCCAGCTCTCTCAAAAGATTTATTTACGTTTTCGTGTAATTTAACTTACTACGTTCCAGAAAACGGAAAAAATAAATAACTAAAATTATGTAATCAACAACTATATTGACAGAATCCAAAGAGTTCTGTGTTTATCTGTGATGTAGTGTGATCTTTGGCGCCTATCTATTCTGGTTACAAACAGATTGTCATTTATTACTCCATCCACCTTTCACCTGGAGTCGTAAGAGACACCTTAGATTTTAGGTTAGAGCTTAAGCTTTCAAACTGTGATTGCATTTAACAGATTACGTCCTTCTGCAGTTAATTCCTGTGGATTTTATACATGAACTTTGTGCTGGGTAGTCCTCAGACTCATTTGTACGTGCCATGGTTAGGGATGCCATTCTTGTTATTCAGTCAAAAATGGAGACGGCAAGGAAGATACCGCGAGTAAGGAGACTTGGCGCCAAGATGTGTACTTGTATTTCGCCCGCCTCTTCGCTAATGACACCGTTGTCGACACGCCCTAAAGCAACAACAGCCTGCCTCTTCAAGTATAGTTACCTCCGACCACTATGCGCCTGCTTTGATATGCTTGAAGTATGGCCCCAAATATCGACGTTGAGTTATTTGTGACATATTCTCAATTTTTTTTTCTCTCTCGCTTAAGAATATCGGTTACTTGCGCTGAAAACCCTTACCACGAGGTGTGAAGATGGAAAAGCTTTCTTGCTATTGTCCATTAAACAGGATAAGCAACAGGTATATCCTTCTGAAGCCCGTCTGCTGATACCACTTTATGAATTGTGCCTCATGTTGTTCGATAATGACTGTTTCGATCAATTCTTCTTGTAGTACAATATGCCATTCTTCAACGACATCATACGAATCGATATCAGAGTGCGTTTTTTCATAGTCAAAACATTCTCGAACTTCGATTTTATTATTCATTTAATTGCGATGGAGCTAACACTCGGTGGCTATTTCCCTAGTCATCTAATTAGCCTTATATATATACGCGTGTATATATATATATATGTCTATTAATTTTTCTTTTATAATTGGAATGTTAAATTCCTCCCCCATTTACTTTTCCAATTTACAAATTTTAATTTTAAATTCCTTAAGCGTATTTGGTAAATTATTCAACACTATACTTGGTAATTTGTTCCAATCCCTGACACCAACAAAATAAAACCTTCGGACTCCCTTATGCATTAAATCGAGCGCAAGCTTCTGGTCATGGTCGCCTTTCCCCTTCCATGCACTACAAGTAATTCTTTCACCAATATCCCTCCAATCTCCATCAACAACATACACCCTGTAGATTTCCAGAACTCTCTTCACACTCCTTCACACCCAGCAAACTCCAATGACTACCAATCCAGCTCCTTTATCATATCGCTTAGAGATTGGGTCCTGCAATAATTTCCACAAACAAATTTAGCTGCTCTTATTTGCACTCCTTCCAACTAGTGTATTTGATAACCAAAACTTGGGTTCCAAACTACACCACCATATTCAACCAATGGTCTGACCAAAGTTTGTAACCCAAAACTCTAACTTCTCTGTTATATCCTCTCATCACCCTCTCCAGTAAATGAAGGATTTTGTAACCTTTCCTACCACCTGCCCAATGTGCTCTGCCCAATTGAGTTCGTTATCAAACGTTATGCTAAGATATTTACACAAGCTTTCAACAAACAATTCTGACCCCACCCTATAATCATAGTTAACCTTTACTTTTTTATCTGTGTAACTTATTAGCAGATTCTTCTTGGCATTTATCTTCATTACATGCTAACTAACCATTTAGATGTTCTATCCAGGTCACCCTGCAGCTGTTCACAGTCTTCACCTGTTTTGATCTTATTGTATACCATTATATCATCTGCAAAATACCTGGATTCTGACCGTAACCCATCAACACAGTCATTCATTAGAATAATGAACAGCAACGGTCCCAATACACTACCCTGTGGTACTCCCATATTTACTTCCACCTCTTTTGATAATGTATTTCCTACTCTAACACTTTTCTTTCTGGCTTCTAAGAATGCCTCTACCCAGCAAACTAACTTCTCATCCAGATTTCAGTATATTTAAAACCAGTTTATGGCTCACTCTGTCAAACACCTTAGAAAGATCTAGTGCCACATTATCAACTTGGCCTCCCTTGTCCAATTCATCTGAAATATCTTGCATATAACCCACCATCTGAGATTCACATGAATATCCTTGCCTAAAGCCATGTTGTCGATCTGAAAACCAGTTTCTTTCCTCACAGACGTTTCTGATATAGTTGCATATCAATCTCTCCATCATTTTGCCTATCACTGATGTTAAACTAATTGGCCTGTAATTTTCAACCCTATTTGTAACGACTCCTTCATGAACCGGTACTACTATCACTCTTTTTCCAATCCTCTGGTAAGCAGCAAGACTCCAAACTCATTTTAAATAAAATTTCAAGGTAAGATACAATATCGTATCCCACAATCTTTCATAATTCTGTAGTAATATTATCTACACCAGCCCCTTTACGTTTTTTGTCTGAGTGCCTTCATAATTTCCTGAGAATTTATTTCAAATTTTGTAGTTTCCTCATTTAAACTTTTAGGGAGACTCTCCTCTAATTCATTCCCTCTCATCACAGGATGATTTTCCCGAGTTGTGTCAATAAATCAGTCACTCAATATCTCTGCAATTTTTAATTCCTCAGTGACTTCGACTCCGTTCTCATCTACAATAGTCTGAATGCCTTCCCTTCCCCTCAGTTTTCTAATATAGCCATAGAAATTTCTAGATGCATCTTTCAGTGGTACTCCTGCACCAATATAAACCCATCCTTTTCTTCTCTCTCTGCTCTTATTAATTGGTTGCTTAGCTGTTTTAAGTATTCCCTACTGCCTTCCTGTCTCTTAACTCTATTGTGTTGCCCTCTCACTAGCCTCATTAAACTTTTCACCTCCCTATTGTAGTATGTAGGTTCTGTACTTCTCTTTATTTTCTGCTTTGGAATAAATATTTCCTCACCCTTTTTTACTAACTCCTTAAACTCTTCCCATTTCGCTTCCACTGTACTTATGCCTTCCTTCCATTTGCTGAATCTTTCCCTGAAATATCTCTTCTATTCTAAATTCTGGGCTTTTTTGTAATTATTCCTTTTTCCCCCTTCTATTTTGGCCACTGGTTTACTGAATCCACTAATATCCACCTGTAACACACAGTGATCACTTATTCCTTCAGTTACATGACACCCAACTTCTTCATCCTGTTAACGATCTTTCCCCTACGACCTGTTATCAGTTCCCAGCCATCCTTCTCACCGTCCTCATTAAACCCATCATTTCTACTTTCAGCATCCAAAGGCAGATCCTCCACAGACATAGGCTCCCCAGGCACAGCGCTTAAGTTTGAGGGAAGGGAATTTAGGCTAAATATTGAACAGAGGCCCAAACTTCATCATCCTCAAAGTTTGTCATTGACGAGTTGCGGAACTGGGAAAATTCGTGCCTTCCAACGTTTTGCTTGAATAGATTGATTCTGGCCTTCATTTAATTTAATTCAGATTGTTACCTTGTAACAACTACTACTGCCTGGCGATGAAGAGAAATTCTGCATCACAATCCTCCATTCCTAAATTTCAATTATGATTATTCACATGAATAGATATTTAACATGTTTCTTAGTTTTGATTTGACACAGTGGAAGTTGATTATGCGTGATTATTTTTGTAATTATAAGGAAAATTTATTATTATATAGTTTTATTTCAGGAAATTATCCAACTACAAAAAAAAAACAACAAAAAAACAAAAAACAAAAAAAAACAAAAACAAAAAAAAAACCTAAGTACTTGGTATTCGGCCGAATAGTACCTAGATATTAGATATTCGGCCGAATAGGGTAATAGTGGGCGAATACCAAATAGTTACCGAGTATTCGTTGAAAGCCTAATTAAATGTTCTCCTCTTAATCATCCCAATATGAAATATTTTCTTCTACTCTTAAATCAGCTTAGCAAAGGTGCTGTTTCGTTAATTTTTGCCTCATGTTATAACAAGAAAAAAGAGTGTATGTTGTACTGGATGACAGAGGATAGTGGGTGAGCGGTAACGATCGATCCCGGCATTCGGGAAGACACTGGTTCAAATCCCCGAGCGACCATCCAGATTTTGATTTTCCACGGTTGCCTGAAATCACACCAGGCGGATCCGGAGTGGTTCCCTCTAAGATCAACGACCAAATTCCTTCCCCATCCATCCCAGGCTCTAAAGGTCTCGATGTCGAAGAACTGTAAAGCCTGAGGAAAATAAATGAAAACATGGTGAATCGCTTCCTTCAGTTTTTAACAAAACTGCCATTTCCTTAAAACTCTAGGAGAGTATTAAGTGCTAAAAATAAGTAATACCTTAATCAGCTGAAGTTAAAATGTTTTACGCTAATCTTCAAAGTGTTCTGTTTCCTAGGTCGTAATAATTTATTTAAGTTGGTGTTCTCGTCAGAAACACACAACCTCTTCTAAATTGTAGTACCAATTAAATGAAGAGATAATTGCGAGTCTCTTGAAGTGGCTGCCTGCTAACTAGGCTTCCTCCGCCGTCGTCCTTACGTCTATGAAATACACAACATTACGTGTCTGAAAACTTCATCCTGCAAAGTTTGTGAAGTTGCAACAAGAAATGTAATCTATATAAAAACTTTTTTACTATCCATGTTCCACAGTTGTTGCATGCAAAAATGTTTTAAATTAAACACCGTTTATAAACAACTGTTTCATTAATATTTTGAATACTTAGGTCAATATCCTTAGCTGCTATACTAATGTTGGGTTTTCTTCTCCGTCTAGTGTTTTAAACATACTCGTTTCGCCCTTTTGACGAGAGGCATCGTCAGTGGTTGTAAATGTACACAATGTTATTGTAATACCTGTATAATTGGCAAATATAATTGCCGTCTCACGTCAATTATATGTGAAGGTTTGCGGCCCCACCATGAATTCTCAGTTCAGCTCCTCAGTTCTCATCCTTTTATCGACACCAGCAAGCATTTTATCACGACTGCACTCTTTGTTCAAAAATATTACTGGAGGCAAAGAGAAAGATTGCAGAAATGATGAAAGATCAGTGACTGCGTTATAGATTGAATGGGATTCCAAGATCATTTAGCCCACTCAAGTTACATACATGTTTCTCTTATCTTATATCCTCAATCACTCCCGGAAGTGAATGTTGGTGGTATTAAAATGTGTTTGATATCATCCTTTAATTAATCTGCCATGATCTTCCGAATTAACTTCTCACGAGATTCACTCCGCCATCTTTGGAATTTTTAACTCTCGACCGCCGCTGTGACTGACATCAAATCTGACGCCTGCATACTCCAACTGCCTCCACCAGCTTCCGTTCCCCTTGACTGTGAACTCTATTTATGTCTTCTTGAACAATTTGCAAATTACAGGTTTCTCCTCGGAATTTTTTTTTTTTTCTGAGGCATTCTACTACCCAGCGCGTGGGAAAATAGTAAATCCGATTCGGTACCATACGAGACGGTAACAATCACGGTACATCGTTCCCTCAGCCAAAAGTACCAAAATCCTTCCCTCACAAGCGGGTGGGGGTCCGATGAAATCTCACGAAACCTCAACAATGGGGAAGAGGGAGGGGGGATCGACGCAAATCTCACGGGAGGTTTTGGAATTCTTGAAGGATAGTAGAGGTTTTATTATTTTTATTTTTTAAACCACAAATTACGCGATTATCGACTTTAGGGGAGGTATATGGTCTAGAAACGACCCGGAAACAGACTTTGGGGGGGGGGGTGTATAAGCGGCCCTGGGAAGCATGAGAGCTAAAAAATATGTTTCAAAAAACTACGTGGTCGATTAGCAGGCAGGGGGGAGGGCGGATCCCCGTCAAAATCTCACGTGATGTTATAATGTGGGGGGTGGGGGGTGGGGAGAGATCCGACCAGATCTGACCACAGGGTGTGGTGGGGGTCCGGAATTCAGGAAAAGCACCTCACGTATTTAATGGACGCCCCCTAATTAGAATGGAAAAGTATTTATTTTAATAGCCAGGCAAGGTATATGCGGACGTATACAGGGTGTTACAAAAAGGTACGGCCAAACTTTCAGGAAACATTCCTCACACACAAACAAAGAAAATATGTTATGTGGACATGTGTCCGGAAACGCTTACTTTCCATGTTAGAGCTCATTTTATTACTTCTCTTCAAATCACATTAAACATGGAATGGAAACACACAGCAACAGAACGTACCAGCGTGACTTCAAACACTTTGTTACAGGAAATGTTCAAAATGTCCTCTGTTAGCGAGGATACATGCATCCACCCTCCGTCGCATGGAATCCCTGATGCGCTGATGCAGCCCTGGAGAATGGCGTATTGTTTCACAGCCGTCCACAATACGAGCACGAAGAGTCTCTACGTTTGGTACCGGGGTTGCGTAGACAAGGGCTTTCAAATGCCCCCATAAATGGAAGTCAAGAGGGTTGAGGTCAGGAGAGCGTGGGGGCCATGGAATTGGTACATACTAACGAAACTAAAATGAGCTCTGACATGGAAAGTAAGCGTTTCCGGACACATGTCCACATAACATATTTTCTTTGTTTGTGTGTGAGGAATGTTTCCTGAAAGTTTGGTCGTACCTTTTTTGTAACACCCTGTATAAGGGCACTGTTCCGATACACGAAATAATTTTTTTGAACACACGAATCTATTGCTGCGATACTCTCTGGAGAACACATCGATAACCAGTCAGCGAAATTCTCCTGAAAATTTGATCGCGCCTGGCGGAATAAGAGGCAGCTTTGCGGTGCGCGTGGGTCGTCGCTTATGGAATCAATACCCGAGTCTGCAAGCCTCAGTTTTGTTGGGGTCTGTCTCGTTAATTGGAAGCGCTGCTACTGACCGACTCGCCACTGGGCGTTCTACGGGACTAAGAGCTCTGGAGTCTGGACAAAGGGCGGAGCACCGGGTGGAACTGGCAGCGAATTAACAGCGAAAAAACAAGCGCCGCATTCTGTACCTGCGCGCATTCACAAATCCGCGTTTCACTGTCTGAGGAGATGTTGAAACTGACGTGAATGGAGTTTAACATGCAAGCTACTTACCGTCGAGGCCTTGTTTCACTGAACCTTAACCCAGTAGCACAATCAGTAGCAGGGGGGTGGGGGGGGGGGAGGAATGCAAAACACTTTTAAAGTCTAACAACTTTAATGGATATATTACTTGAAATATGGGACCTTGCTCAAGCTGTCTATCACAGTTGAAATCAAGCCGTGAAATCAACACTTCTTACAAAGAATAATTCAAAGAGTTCAAATATTTTCACACGTTTCTAGAAACTTGTTCACACCTGTACCGTGACATTTCTTTAATAAAATGCGCTACGCCTGGAGACTGGAGGTGACATCAATTGCTCGGTAGACCTCAGCGAGCTCGATGATACCCGAAATGGTAGTTATACTGCCCGCCAGCAGAGCGCTGCTAGGCTAACCAGGAAATTTCAAATAACTGACTGGTTTGATTTTATTTGCACTGATATTGTTAAAATAAAATTTAAGTTTCAACTAAATAATTGAATTTGAACTAATTTGTACTTATTTTGTTAAAATGAAGTGTAACTGCGATGCCAGCTTAAATGAAATTGCCTGTCGTGGAGTTAACAACTCAAAAATACCGAGGACAGATATAAAAAGTTACAGCACAAGGCACAGATTAAAAAAACTGCAATGCCACATTCGATTAAACTAACATGTTGCTTTTTGTTTATTTCCGAAGGTCAGATATAAATTAATGTAAGGAGAAGAGCAAAGTATGTTAACGCTCTACTCTCTGTATTAGTCCTGGAACAACATAATCTAAGAATTATTTTTGAAGGAAGATGAACAGGTAGTTTATTAAAAAATCAGAGAAAGTTTACTCGAAACACAGATAAACACGAAATAGATAGATAAATTAAATAATAGTTATATTACTTAGAATATTTTCATAAGAATAAAAATTACCGTCATTTAAAATAAAAAGCAGTTATTTAAAAACTTCCTGACAAACTACTCTGAGAATCAGATCAGAGAAAATTTACTTGCATCACAACAATATCAATAAAAAAGATAATAATTAATCGTTATTCGTTTTTCCGTACAAACTTTTTCAGAATAAATTCCTACTTCCATCGTAAGCGATACTCGCCATTTCTGACGGTCGTTTAAAATAGTACGTACATAAGAAAGTCTATTTCTGGGTCGGTTTTACTCCCCCAAATTATAAAATTTCCACTACATTTGTACAACGCAAAGCTGATTAGAATTCTTTATTTCCTCAAGAATTTCCCTACTTAACGATTACCGTCAACTACTGAAGTTTCATTGGTTTTATTTGTGAGACTAACCTCCGCCACTGTCAATTCAGTGGAGTATGTGTGGCCAACAGGGCATCATTTAGTAGCCTAGGGAAAATAATGTTTGCGCAGTTCAAACCTTTAAAGTACTGGTGTATTGTAAAGTAACATTTCAGTGTACCTATATCGAAATGTAAGAACTTTGCAAGCCCACCGATAAGTGCTTATAACCTCTGTAATATAATGTTGCAGTGTACTGTGGTTGGCGCGTACGAATGTAGATTGCAGCCACTGTTGTACAACTGCAGTACCAACTAAGATGCCTTAGGTAGGATAAATTCATTTTGTAAATGATCTAACCAGCGAGTAGGTTGAAGTTTTATTGTTTTGTTTGAAATAAAGTATTTATTTTAAGAAAAAATACATTCGTTTATAATAGAAACAAGTGTATTTAGAATTCAATATTAATTCTATTTTTTAATTTGTTGTTTCATGTAATTTTTATTTATTTTTAAAAGCTTATTTCATCATTCAGGAATCTCGATCGTTTAGTGTAACTTGGGAATGCCCTGAGTAGTGGAGCCCTGTTGAGACGCATGTGTGAATAATCAATATTGTATTTTTAATTTTTCTTAATTTGTGTCTATTGGATATTTTGGTGATCTTAATCATCGTTTACTTTTTGTTTTATCTTAATATTAAGGCCTACTCTTTCATACTGTTATTGAAACTTTTGAGTTTTGTAATTTTCTGAGTGTTGGTTGCACCGATATAACTACGATAGGTGCACTACCTTAGATACCGATCATCAGTCGAAGAATTGAATATGCGTTCATTACTTGCTCACCTCGTTCTCTTCAGTCTCTGAAACGATTTAGAGAGCACATTTCGATTCTTTAGCAAGTTATCCTCATGTATTTTTACAATTATTACATTATCCAATACTTTGTATTTAAAGGTTTATCTACTGAATTATAAGTAATCGATATTAACATATATTTGCTTTATTATTTCACATATACACGAGTAAAAGGCCCGAACCACAAGAATAACCTAGAGGCTTTTTGTTAGGTCCGTTAGTGCTCCATTCCTTCATAACTCTACTGAAATGAGAAATCATCTTATGATGTCTTACAAATAGCAACAAATAACGGGTGAAATTTCATGAATTATGTTTTGCTATTTTCATTAATACAAGATACATGCTCTTCTTTCGATAGTATAATTATTCCAATAGCAGCAAATGAATTTCTACAAATTTCATATTTAGCACTTACCTCATATTTTATACTCTAATATTTTCTCCTTTTTAGTTTTTTACGATGCAGATTGCATTCATCTCAATGATATTAATGAAAATTACACTAATGATTACCTGACAAACGAAGAATGTAAGCAGGTTTGTTTTTCTGTTTCACAGTTGTTCCTCTGTGACTTGAAGAATTACAGTCTTCGCGACAAGTCACCGGCCAGGAATTAAGAAGAAAGAATATAATAATAGTGAAAGTAGAATTCATTGTGCGTTCTACAGAGTGCCTATTCATAAATGAATGAATGCTTCACGAACCGTTCTTTGTCCTACGCATATAGTACAAAAATTTAAAAAAAATTGTGAAGCAGTTGTAGTAGAAGCTGTCGAAATGACAAGCTCATGTTTTAAAGTTATTGTTAGATGGAATATTTCATGAATGAAGAACATCTGATTCAGTTGTTAAGATTCGAGTTGGAATAATTATAGGTAAGATGGTTCGATTGTGTATGGAATCTATCATTTTATAAATCCTTTTCATGTATTGTATAATCGTTAAATTCAATATTTTTAAAGTCTGAACATTTACATTTTCAGTACAATTGATGCCCAACTGTATTAATCCCCTTTCTAGGGACAAAATATCCTTCCAGAAAGATAACATACAGAGAACTAAGAGTTCTTAAGAAGTAGAAGCGAAAACGTTTTCACAGTCTTGAAAGGTATTGAAATTGCTGTCGCGAGAAAGATGCCTAGGGGGGCATCCACAAATTACGTGAGGTGTTTTTCCGGATTTCTGGACCCCCCCTCCCCCCTGGTGAGATTTCGTGAGATCTGGCCGGACCCCCCCCCTCTGGTGAGATCAGGTCCGTGAGAACCCCCCCCCCCCTAGAAATCGCCCTCGAAACTTTTGTAGACTTTTTTTTTTTGTTTTTTTTTTTTGTCACCCCCTAACTTTTTGACGAAATACCCTACTAAAATCGACTTAGGCGCAAATTGTAGACCTTTTTTTGGCTCTACTGTCCCCAAATTTTTCGCAAAATCTCACGTGAGATTTCCGTAGACCCCCCCTTCCCTCCTGGTGAGATCTGGTGAGATTTCGTCGGACCCCCCCCCCCCTATTTCACCTCACGTAATTTATGGATGCCCCCTAGTATAATTTTATTTATAAACATTAAATCTTATTTCGAATACAGGATGAAGGGAGTGCTGTAAGTCAAGTGGATCTGAACAGTTCTAGTACTAACCATACCCTTTAGAACCCGTAGACTAAAGAACTGTGTGGTACAGTGGTTATTGTTTTGATTTTTTTTTTTTTTTTTTTTTTTTTTTTTTTTTTTTTTTTTTTTTTTTTTTTTTTTTTAGAAAGAAGAAGAAGAGAGATGAAAGAAAATATATGCCATTTAAAACGAGAAATTACGTTCAATGCATTTAATATGTTGGATCAGCTGTCATATGAACGTGGAACTTCTGCGACTAATGTATGAGAGACAATGACCGCTGAATATCATGAAATAATGAGGCGTGGACAACTTCGACGATTCAGCAAGGGGGCATCCATAAATTACGTGAGGTGAAATGGAGGGTGGGGAGGGGGGTCCAGCAAAATCTCACCAAATCTCACTAAGGAGGGGGGAGGGGGGGGTCTACGAAAATCTCACATGGGGTTTTAAGAAAAAAAAATGGACTGTAGAGCTAAAAAAAGGTCTACAAATTGCATGAATGTCGATTTTAGGGGGTTTTTTTTGTCGAAAAGTGGGGGTGTAACCGGATTTTCAATGGTGAGACCTAAAAGAAAGTATCCAAAAGTTTCGAGGGCGATTTCTAGGATGGTGGGGCTCTCATGGACCAGATCTCACCAGAGGGGGGGGGGGGCGGTCAGATCTCACGAAATTTCACTAGAGTGTGGGGGGAGAGGGTCCGGATATCCGGAAAAACACCTCACGTAATTTATGCATGTCACCCAAAGATTATGTGAAGAAGTGAGTACTCCGACTTATCATCCTGGAAGTAATGTTCTGAGGGATGTGATCTCAGGGCACCGACGAATTCCTCTATCTGGTAAAAGATACAATTGAGAGAACGTACTGTGAGCAGAACTGTTTAACATCTACGATACCGAACTGCACTACATCTCCGGATGAAGCTCTAAGAGATTTAGTTTTACTGTGATAGCCCTCAGTTGCGGTGCAGCTGAGGATGGAACCGTTGTTCGTTTAATTTTTTTTTGTCCGTGGTGGCTGAACCACCTGTTCCCCGCGCTGTTCCATCCTCTTGAACTCATTTCGTGTGACGCGGCGTTTAAGGGGCCTAGTCCGGCTGTCCCGCAGAACACAAAGACTGCCAGATTAAAAGGAGAGAACCTGCGAGCCGAACACTGGCGCCGTGGCGGCCAAACAGTTTAAAAGATTCCACCAAGTACCCAGAATAGGTGCAAAATATTATTTTAATTTTTTTTTATCGACTGCTCATTTGTGCTGTGTCGTCTCTGCCTCTGGATTATGTGTGAGAGGTGCAGAATCCTTTCGCATCCGTTTTCGTCAGCATCCACACAGCGGACTAGTAAGAAGAGCAACACTTGGCTGAGAGCAGCCCTTGGATTCTTCTGGACGTTGTGCCCATATTCATAGGGACAGAAGAGCTCTTTGTTCTTCAGAAAAAAATTGATATTTGTTACTATCTGTTTCATGAGCCTAAATATTCATTAATGTTTGTCTCTTGGTACCCAAAGAAGGTGAACATGTTGTGGTTACGTAATAATTGTATTTTATGTCAATTATAGACATACATTTTTTCTTATCTCCATACACATCCTATTTACGGTCATTGTAATCCGTTTTTTTTTTCTGAATTGCCGAGAATCTGGAGTCTATTTCACATCAAGCGTTCGAAGGAAGATACAAACGATTATCGTACCGGATACTGCGTATACACACTGTAGATCGTGTTCCCATATATTTGATTTTAATACTTTTTAGACTTACAAGTAAACGCCCTCAGTTCTGCTTTAATCTTTTTTCAGATTATTAACTTCTTATCAGCCAATACTTCTTGACTCAGCTTAAGATTACGAATTTGATTTCACCCTCTTCTTTATTTTTCTTGGTGTTATGTTCCTAGAAGCTTTTTTGTTTTTACTTTAAGACAGTAAGCTTCCTCAGGCTGTTTACCTATTTATTTACTTGTCTATGAAATTCATTGGAAGTTTCTCAACATGTATTAACGAGTATAGTGGGGGAACGGTAATGCACGGGCCTGGAATTGGGGGGAACGTGGGTTCAAATCCCCGTCCAGCCATCCAGGTTTCGGTTTTGCGTGGTTTCCCAAGAGCACGTCAGCAATCAGAGCACTGTGAGATGGAACAGAATATGTAGAGGACGGATAGAATAAGAGAAACTGGATTCTTCGAAGTCTAAGACTTTGTTCTCTGATGAGATGAATTGCATTTGATTTATTAATTGCTATGGAGCATCCGCTCGGATGGAAATTTCACTGCACATCTTTTTTTGCATTTCACGAATTTTCTTACAAAGTCTCTTGTCGTATGAGGTAAATTTTTCAGTATTTTCCTGCGTAGTTTATTGCATTACCCGACTCCCTTATACACAAAAGTAAATATTCACACTTGCTTAAGTCTTAAATGAAGATGATAGTTATGCTTCCAACCAATATGCATGCGAACGGTTTCCATTTCGACAGAATATCTTACGAAAAACATCCTCTGATTTGATATTCCGGAGGTCGTGGATTCAGATCCCATCCGGCCATCGGCATTTCGGTTTTCCGTGGTTTCCCCAATCCCTCCAGCGAATGGCGGGATTGTTCCTTCAAGATACCCGAACTCCTTACCGTCCCCTGTACCTTTAGGTTAGATTGGCTGAAAAGGACCCCTGAGGCCTTACAGCAGTCAGTCCGTATCCTAGGCTTCAGTAGGAGGAATGAAACGTAACTTTAATTTTTGAACCGAAAACTTATCTTTTTTAAATTTTTAAGAAAAGGAAGTACCTTAGCTTCTTTAAAAGGAGATATACTTTAGTTTCACTATTATTAGTGTTTGTCTAAAACAATTTAGGAAATATGAAATGAATACTGAATTTACAATTAAAACTTAAACACAGAATACAGTAAATTTTGAATAGGAAACATTGGGAAAATTCAGTGAAGAGCATTCTTTGAGTTATGACTGGGCAATATGCACAACTTTAAGATTATATTTTTATATTTTTCTAGTATCTCAAGTAAAGGAAGAAGTTTCTTTTCAGCAATCGAATTGTACTGATAGCTAAGAAGCATGATCGAATCTCAGTAATACGTAAATGTCTGCGCTAGGAAGACGTCTCGTAGTTTCTCAGGATTGAATCAGAATTAACGCATAATTATACTGCAAATATTAAGATTTAGTTTTCCGAGAAAAGAAATTTGTATTGCAGGTATCAGATTAGGTTTACGGTTGCGACCTACTGGCTCGTGGTGCAACATGCAGCCACCAGATGGCAGCACCTCATGGACGTGAACGGAAGTAGCATCCAGAAACGAATGCTGATGCTAATCATGCAGCTATTTCAGCGGAAAATTACTGGAGATTATAAAAACGAAATAAAAAAAATCAAGTGTCTAGAGATAAATGAAATAACTAAATTTGCAGTCATTATTACAAATACTAAATCAGCAAAATATAAAAACAATGTCAAAGTAATGATAAAAAGTTAAAGGTTGATTCTAATTATAAGGTGGGGAAGGAATTGATGGTTAAAGATTTGCAATGTAAATATCTTGGCATAACGTTTGATAACAAGCTCAATTGGGCAGGGCATTTGATATGTAGTAAGAAAAGGTTTAGAAACCATTCACTTGTTGAGAGTGATGAGGTGATATACGAGATAAGTAAAGGAATTTGGTTAAAAAAACTTTGGTCAGACCATTGCTTGAATATGGTGGTGTAGTATGGGACTCACATTTTGGGTACCAAATACAGGTGTTGGCGGGTGTGCAAAAAAAGGCTGCTAGATTTGTCTCTGGAAATTACAGCAGAACACAGTCAGTAAGTGATATGATAAAAGAGCTGGAATGGGATTCATCAGAAGACAGGAGGAGGGTGAAGAGAGTCATTGGAGTGTATAAGACGTATATTGGTGATGAGTAGTGGAAAGATATTGGTATAAGAATTAAAAGTAATGCATGCAAAGCAAAAGTGACCATGACCACAAGCTGGCAATAGATTTCAGGCATAAGGGTGTGGGAAATTTTCTTTCGTAAGAAAGGGGGTCAGAGATTGGAATAAATTACCAAGAGAATTGATGAATAACGTTGTAATATTTTAAAGTTAAAATTTGTAGAGGGCAAAATTAGGTGGGTTGAGGAAAGGGGGAAAAATAGGTGTGTAGGAAAATTGCCACCGAAGCGTGCGCTGCATCACAATTAAATTAAATGAAACAATGGCCGGCATAGTTGGAATGGCCTGTTTGTTTATTGGTTAAGGCATCTAACTGGGGATTGATAGGTCCATGAGTTGAATCCCAATCTCGGCCGGATATGGTTTTATTTTATTTTTTGAAAAAGGTTCTTAAACCAACCTTCTCTTCTGACAAGCTTGCTTTGTGTATGTGATGTACGCCAGAACGCTTCTGTAGTTCGGATTCCACGTAAAAATGTACCTATACCCGTTGGGATTGCCTAGTCAGTTTAGGCGGCTATGATAAGGCGGACAGCGCAACCAGTAAAAAAGACTACACGGAATTGTTATTAAGGCATATTATTATAAATAATTACATATTAATTACTTCAACTGGTCCCAAAAATGCAACGTGACCCTCAATTCATAAATTGTAGGTAACAATTTCGGCCACATTCCGCGAATCATGGGAGATCCAAAAAAAGTGAACAAACGTAGTCACATTTAAACAGCAATATACAGACTTATCTGCTGTTCAGCACCTCGGGAATTTAACATAGACTCCAGGGTTACAGTTGGCTTCGCACACCCTCCTTTTCGAGTGATTTAAGCCTTAAGCATTTAATGTGGATTTTTCTTTATCTCTCTCCCTGAATTGCGATAGTGGGACATGGAAGGATACATTTAGTTCATATAATCCGAACGTAATACGGATAAGCGTGACATCCCCATGCACATCGTTTCTCTGGTATACATAGGAGTATTTTGAAAATTTTGCTATAGCGTGTGCTTTATTAGTAAAGCGTACAGTTGGTACAGAACCGCGAGCCTTGCTTTGGGAAGGACTTGCTTCATATACCCTCCGGCCATCGAGATTTCCGTTTTCCATGGTCCCCCTAAATCGCTCAGAGTGCCGAATGCCTTCCCGTTCCTTACTTCTCCATCTTCTCCGGCTCTAACGGCTTCAACATCAACGAGCTTAAAACCCAAAGCAAAAAAAAAAAAAAAAAAAAAGAATTTTACTACCTCTGTACTATTTATAGGGTTTATCAGGTAAGCAGTTATAGATTTTCGGAGCACAAATCTCTGGTTCTAAGAAAATTACACGTTACCGCTCAATTACGGTGCCAACAACTATTGAATGCTCAAAAATTCGTTCGCCTGTTTTATTTCTGACAGAATATTGACAGGTCAATCTTGTGCAATTTTTCCGGGAAGATAAGTGGATTTCTGAAAAGCTTATCATTCGGTGTTTTGGAATGCGTGTGTTTTGTGCAACCGTTTATTTTATCTGAGCAACGTCATGTTTTTTCAGGAAAATATACTCCGCAAATGCATACATCTTTCAAGGCTTAACGACTTGCTTGTACCCGTTCCAAAGTCGAAACGACTTGTATCTGATGTCTCTAGCTGAAATATGAATTTCAGTTTAGTGAGTTGAAGAAGAAATATGAAGACGTTTCGGTGAAAGTTTTTTAATTTTAAAAGATAAAAAATTGGTCTTCAACTGCAACCCTATTACAATGGTTTTCTTCGCCCTTTCTGGGAAGCCTACTGGAATGAGCATTTAACTGAATTGCGTTAATTCAAGACATGAATGGATCAATTGCTGTTATGCAGGACGAAAGTTTCCGTGGACTTAACGAGTAAACTGTTTCCTCTGAGTTTTTCTCTACAACTGCCAGACGTAACGCTGAGTCGAACCAATGACCCACACACAGACTCTCTGCCTTGCTGATAACATTAGTCGCTGAGTTATCTTAAAAACACCTGACTTACGCAATCTGAAGTCGGAAAATGTGTTCAGAGAAGATAGCCATAACCAACTGAATGTGGTACATTGAAAACATCCCAAGAGATTCAAACAGAAACGACTAGTTAAACGTGTGACGATCATTAGTCAGTCTGACAGTTCTTGCTACAGCTACCGACGCAGTACAAGCAGAGAATATTATTACTTGCGATAATTGGTAAACTACGAAAATTCCGAACATTTCCGCTTCATGTGAGTTGGAACTGTGCATCTTCACGAGGTGCCTGGTACGCGGTTCATCATACAGGGAGCGACAGCGGCTGGAAGCTGCTCATGTGCTATGAGACCCATCTAGCGGTAGCCACTTGAGACTCTACACTCCGTCCGTTGATTTGGTTAGGCTTTCATTCTTAAACTGTAGGTGACTGCAGATAAATAGCAATATGAAATCTCTTCCTCTTCTTTGCATTTCTCTCGCTGTTGCTGGGTCCGCTTCTTTCAGGATGCAACGTCTTGTGATTTGACTGACTTTTCACTGAGACTGACGCCTCTCGGGAGGACAGTTGTCGTGCATTTGTCTGCGGAACGTGTTACTATATTCTGTGTGCGCTAAGAGATTTTTAATTTTATTTATTTATTTATTTGTAGTTTTTGAGGCGGAGATTAGGGACCATCCCGGTATTCGCCTTGATGATTGCGCAATACCGCCTAAAAGCCGCAATCATGACGGACGGTATACGGGGACCAGGACTCTATCCTGCCTCGGCCACACTGACGGGTAAATAGCGATATGGAACCAGGACCACATTTTTGAAACGCTCTGTAATCTTTCATGTGATTCGTCGTTTCTTACGTGTGTCAAGAGTATGTTATTCCAATGAACATACGACAAACTTATTTATGGATAAGGCAATACACAACTGTCTGTTAGCCTATTAATTCGGCAATAGCCCCATACAGCAACATAATTTTGCTTTTAAAACGTATCATTCCTTTCAATCATCAGTTGTGCTTTTTAGTTTAACTTTTTTTTTTTTTTTTAATGTATCATTACATATTTCACGTTCGTTTGCAAGAGAAGTATGTCGGCTTCCGGAATATCCATTCAACCTTCGGGTTGTGAACTTGGTTAATCTATTACGTGCTTTGTAATGTTCTTTAACATTGAATGTTCATCACTAAAGTAAAAAAATTATAAAACGCTGAAGAATTTTGGTTTTGTATCTACTCGCAGTTTTAGCTGATATGATAGAGCGTTTAACTGTGGATCGGACGATCGCTGTTCTATCTCCGATGAAGCCGAGGATTTTTCTCCGAAGCTGAAAGTCTGGAACGGCTTTCCGTGCCCACTCAGCCTTCCATCCAATGAGTACCTTGGAGGAAACTCGGCAGGAAGGTAAATAATGGCCGGAAGATGGAAACTGACTTCGTTGTATCCTTTCTGAGCCGATGGTTATAATGGGAATGCGGAACTCTACCTTTCATAATCCTATGGGAAACGGCAGGAGCTTTAGGTACTTCGTAACTTCACCTACACTGGCGAGTGTAAGTCCACACAAGCTTGATTTACTGGGCTCTTGAAGAATGTTTCCAGCATCAGGCATTGACTTTGTTTTCGGCAGCTAATGAGAACAAATGCTCAACTCTGACCCTTGTACATCACGCATCAGACTTCCCTCATTGAATCATCGGTCGATTCAGCCATACGACAGTGGCCGAAAGGTCATCCTACAGGAATCTGGAGAACAACGAAAGCTGTAATTTAAGCCATTTGGGATAGTTTTTGGCCAAAATCAATCCTATATTCCTTTATTTGCAATTGTATTTAACTATCGTAGTTCTCACCGCAAACAGTATATGGTAACGTACTGTAACGTTTGCATGTATTTTAATGCTAAACCGAAGTTACGTTACAGTTTTCTTTTTTCGCAGGCATGTCACGCGTCATTGGGAGCGGAGTCATTACAATAGGCACTTTATCAAAAAAATTAAAAGCAAATCAGTAATGGCTCATACGGGCTTACCACGCTGGGAATTCTTTGTAGGCACTTCGGGAAAACGGAGAGAATCGAAACGTGTGTGGTTGAATCGTCATTCAAATCCGGTCTCTCCAGAACCGACATAACCGCCCATTTACCTTGCCGGTGCTATAAACTACTTGTTCTTCACCATCTTGTCCCAATATTTTTCGTCGGCTGCCTTTTGTGAGTTTAAAGGTGGGTTCCCACGGCGCGTGGTTTTGGAGGCCGAAGTGTACGGATCAGCACGCGCCACACTCTAGCCCTCGACGCCTCCCTTCCGTCTTGCCTAGTGTGTTTCAGTCGGGCCTTTGATCTCTACTGACTGGGCGATGGATAGAGGCGCGCCATCGCTGCAGACACACGCGGGACCCTTCCCACGGCCCGCTCCTTGGTAGCTGGATCGGCCCGGCCGGCGAATGCGCAGGTCGTGGGAACCCACCTTTACTCATCGTTGGCTTGACCAAATGTGGAGTTTTCGTTTTACTACCACAAGCCCTTGCTCACGCCAAGCATTTTATACCTTCTGCCAAGTCGTACTACGTACTAATGGAGGAAGTGATGCGTCGCCATCTGTATGTGGAACGTGTAATTATGTTCTGTATGTAATAAGTGTATTTTTTCTTTGTGAAATGTGTTCGCGTTGGTGACTGCAGAAAACCACCTAAAAACAGCAGTCAGGTCAGCGGTACGCGATGGCCTGTTTGTGCCCATGGAGGTAGGAAAAGAGAGGAGACAAGGTGTCGCTTAAACTGCGAAGCAGCCTGTAAACTCCGGAGCCGACTGCGCATGCGCAGCCGCCATCTTCGTCAGTTCAAAATATTGGTCTGTTTTCACTACCTTCCTGCTGTGAACATTTCATGTTCAGATAATTCAAGGTATTTTATAATGCCAAATTGTGTTGCCTATGGTTGCACAAACAGAACAAGTAAAAAACAACCTGGAATAACATTCCGTAGGTAAGTAATTATTGTTATTGAAGAGTTTGTAATGCGGTGTCTGCATGACACTATAGATGTCATCAGATTTACAATGGCTGTTAAAAAAGTCTATTCACAGCTCTCAATAGGACGACGGTGTTATCAAATATTTGTTCATGCAGAGAACGATTTTATCTTACTATTTTTCACGTGTGGATCAAGTTTACATCGTAATGAAGCTAATACATTATTCTACGTGCTTTAGTCCACTTGTACCTAATTTCTATTGAAAGTGTATAATTGAATTAATTGTGATAATTTGTAATATGCGATCTAGGAATCGTAATGTAATTCGCAATAGGTTTCAAGTGTTTAGTTGTATTTGCGTCGTTTGACTTTTTTGCTGCAAGTTCTGCAAGATTAAGTGAAATTGTGATTAGGTTGAAATGCAGCCTGTTACAGAAAATTCTTTTTTTAGTCAGGCCCGCCGCTAGCTGTTTGAACGCCCGCGTGCAATACCGATTATGTCGCCCCGGGTCAAAAGACTGTGAGATTGATGCCCTTTCAAACATTATTTGCCGCCCCGATTGTTGCTACCCCGAGTGTCGCCGGCCGCCCAAAGCAGCAGTTGAGCCCCTCCCCTCCTACCCCCACCCCCCACCCCCCAAAAAAGGAAAAAGGTCACCCTCCAACATTTTTTTTTTTCTGTCGTCAGTCTTTCGACTGGTTTGATGCAATCCTCCATCACTTCCTATCCTGTGCTAACCTCTTCCTTTCTACATACCCCTTACAGCCCACATCCTCAATAATCTGCTTCATATATTCTAATCTCTGTCTTCCTCTACAGTTCTTACCTTCGACTGTTCCCTCCACTAACAAATTAACCAATCCTGCATGTCTCAAAATATTACCTACCAGCCTGTCTCTTCTTTCTGTAAGCTTCTTCCACAAACTTCTTTTCTCACCCATCATTTCGAAAACTCGTTCATTTCTTACTTTGTCTGTCCACTTAATTTTCAGAATTCTTCGGTAGCACCACATTTCAAATGCTTCAATTTTCTTTATTTCCGGTATTCCTAAAGTCCATGTTTCGCTACCATAGTACCATAAAGTGCTATGCTCCACACAAAGAGTTTTTATAAGTTCTTTCTGATTCCTAGATCAATATTCGAAACTAAAAGGTTTCTCTTTTTCATGAAGGCTCTTTTTGCTAGTGGTATTCTGCTTTTGACATCATTCCTGCTTCGGCCATCGGTTGTAATTTTACTTCCCAAGTAACGGAATTCTCTTACTTCTCCTATTGCATCCGATCCGATTTTTATATTTAATCCACTAGTATTGGTATCATTTCTGCTACATTTCATCACTTTTGTCTTGCTTTGATTTATATTCAGTCCAAAATCTTACTTCAGTATTTTGTTCATGCCATTCAGTAACTTCTCAATATCCTCAGCGCTGTCTGCTAACGAGACAATGTCGTCAGAAAATCGTAGCATACTGATTTTTTTCTCCCTGAAAACTGATGCCACATGGAAATTTTTCTTTGACTTTCTTCATTGCTTCTTCTACATACAGGTTGAATATTAACGGGGATAGACTACATCCTTGTCTCACGCCCTCTACATAATACGCTGCAAATTTCGTCACGGCGACAATGGAATGGCAACTATCGCGGGGCGGCGACTGTCGATCACTTGATTTGCCGGCCCCCTCGACGTGCCGCCCGCGTGCCGTGCTCGCCTTGCACACCCGTTTACGGCGGGCCTGTTTATAGTATAAGGAACAAATTATTCGTTATTAGTAACTTATTGAGCACCTTGTTAGTAACACATATTTTGAGCAAAAAACTGGTAATTTTTTAATAGTTTCGGGAATTCAGTAGAAGTTATAGATGAGAAGAAATGAAGGTAGAGAACATTACTTCTATTATACATTGGAGGAAAAAAACAAAACTAACTGTCACTGAATTGGTCATAAATCACCAGGCAAGAATTAAAATTATGCATTACAGTCACTCTTTAAACATTAAAGGTCACGCCTCCCTTTAATCTCGTCGATGCATTAACAGCATGCCTGTGTCGAGCCACGTCAATGTCTGACTATCGCCAGCACTCTTTAAAATAATCGTGTCAGTGTTAAATCTGCAGTAGGTCAGTAATCACCACCATGCGGAAAACAAAATTTTCTGAAATTGCAAATTGTTGGAGCAACGTAAAGGAATTTGGAAAAATTTTAATACAGACGAAAGAGTTCTTTTACGTAAATTATGTGAAAACGATTTAATATTTAGTTTTCCAATGGTGCAGTAAGTGTAAGGAAGCAATTTATGCTGTCTACATGAAAGCGACACTGCTAGATAAATTAAATGATGTGTAACTGAGCATGCTTCGAAGTATAGTAAATTTAAATGTTTGATCATATTACTTTATTTTTAGGTCATATCTACCCGTTTTTAAGGTCATATTTGGCTGCATATTTTTTTGTTTTCTGGTTTTTTTTTTTTTCCCCCCCCCCTAAAGATCCGAACACAAATGATGACGAACGCTAAATTTTCGGTTTATGACTTATGAGAAATAGATTCAGTTGTAATTGTAATGGAAATTGTAACATCTTCTTTATTGAAAAATCTGGGGATAAAAATTAAAAATCACTACCTTTTAAAGACGTGCGAACAAACCATAAAAAGTGTTGTTTTAAAGAGTATGTTTGTCACAGCCAGCATATTGAAAAAGTTGAAGAACCTCCACTAGAATCTTGGAAAGTTGGAATGCTGGTGCTGGCAATTCTCTTTCTACCTGCTGTCCACTTTCACTTCCTCTCCCACCTCTGTCCGGCAGGTATAGACATTCCTCTGCAGATACAAAAACAGATGTAGCATCAGCGTGAACGCGCCAATTCTACCACCCACCCTATACATGCGAAATTCTGCCACACCAGGTAAATACGAATTAAATCAAGCAGGGTTTGCTTTAAAATGTGTTCTTTGCGGATTGTAACGGAATTTAGTCGCAAATATTTTCTGGCGGACGTTACAAGAATATTATTCTTTACTTATATATAGACTGAAACATAGATAAACTAAGATTTGCAGATGACATTGCAATTGTTTCGGAAAATAAAACTGATTTGGGTGAAACACTTGCTGAAATGGAAGAGGTCCTTACTGAACATTATAATCTGAAAAGAAACAAAATAAGATTAAAGTAAGATTAGTTTGCGGCAGGGACGATCAAAAACAAATACAGTTAAAATTAAACGAACAACTAATTCAACAAGTTAAAGAATTCAGATACATGGGTAGTACACAGGGGCGGATCCAGGGGGGGGGGGAGGCTAGGGGGCTCAAGCCCCCCCCCCCCAAACGTATCTAGGTCCACCCCAAAATCCACTGAACGCAAGCCCTCTGAACCAAAATTCACTCAAGCCAAGCCCCCCCCCCCCCAAAACAAAATCCTGGATCCGCCCCTGGTAGTACAGTCACAGAAGATAAGAGAAGCAGAAAAGATATATCGTCACGAATCATCCAAGCTAAATATGCTTTTAATAACCGAAAGAAACTTTCCACTTCGAACATAAGCCTGTCAACGCGTAAGAATCTTCTAAAAAGATATATCTGGAGTATAGCCCTATATGAAAGTAAATCATGGACCATAGGGATGGCGGAAAGGAAATGAATGGAGGCATCTGAGGTCTGGAGTTACAGACGAATGCTGAATGTATGCTGGATGCATTATGTCATTAGTGATGAGGAAGTATTCAGAAGAGGAACGAAGTTTCTGGTAAATGAAGAGATAAGACGATAGGCCATGTTCTGAGTCACAATGGATATCTTAAGGTGATAATTGAAGGAAAGAAAGATGGAAGAAAACCAGATTGCAAGATTAAGCTAGATTAACCCCTAAAGCCAGAGAAACGGCATATATGGAGGATTGCTACAGCCAATCTTCGTACAGACAGACAACTAAAAGAAGAAAATAGAGACGTTCACAATGACGGAGAATTTCATTTAATACGTTTTCTGAGCATATCAATCCTTGTGAACCAAACACAAAGACAGAAAAGAGAGGAATATATGTACTTTGTGGTATAATCTATATTTAAGTTCTTCATATTTCGTTCCACAGGACAATTATTTTAATAGGACAAATTTTCGTCGTTTAACAGCTAATAGTTTCATTGAGCCCGAAAACCTTACTTTTTTTATGTATCTGTCTATCTGCGTTTCTGTTTGTGTGTCTGCTAAAGCTACAGTTAGGGTTGCCAACTTATTTCGAAAAAAATAAAGAGTATTTATATTTGGATCAGTAAAATATAGTGCATGAAAGAGAAGAAAGTATATTAACATTTAGGAATTCATTGCCTTAGATGCACATTTTTTGGTGCTAATGGAACTAGCTACAAATTTTTTGTTTCCTTTAGAAGTGTTACAACTGGTACTACAATGTAAATCTAGATTTATAAATAAAAGAATAACTCATTTTTAATTTAATTTAAAGGCCCCCTGCTCCTCTCTTTCAACCATTTTACATTCATTACTCTTTCGGTGAAAACTGAAATGGTGGAAACTATAGAGGGCAGGGAACAACTATTTCCAAGTGTATGAGTAAGTGTTGTGTCGTGGATCAGTGACTTTTTTCCGTTCCGCTCAGAAAAATTCGATCCCGGAGGTGCGTTTCGTTTCGTTTTGTCATAAACACTAGTAAATCATTTGGAACTTAATTACGTACAAGAGCATTTCGTCCCATGGATTTTATATATTACCAGAAATAAAGTATTTCCGCATAGTTTATGGTTAGGGTAAAGTACAACGATCAAAAATATAGTATGATACTTTATTATAAACTATGGTTGGCACCACTAACTATAATGGATATATAATATTACAATAAGCAACTGTGTCAGCTATGACGTCGTCTGTTACGACATGACGTAATTTCATGACGTCGCGCAATGACGTCACGCTTTACGCCATTATTCTTGGTAATGCGCGTTATTTAACAATATTTCCAAGCATTCGCGAATAAATTAACTGACAGAACACTGTAATAAAAGTATGTATTGCGTTAAAAGCGATATATCAATCATTAGATGCTTATATTTACTTAATATTCTTTTGATATATAGAAGTATTCCTTAAATTCTTTGTCCATAGATATGTAAGATAAAAGCTATGTATTTCGAGCATCTATGTAGCGAAAGTTTTGGTTAGATTGTTACTTAGCGTGGATCAGAATTACATTTGACGTTTCGGCGGAGGGCATGAATAATTTTTTTTTTTTGGCAAAATAATCTAAACTGTGTCCTCTTATTGAAATTATTAATTCGTATGAACGGAAATAGTTGCAAACTG
>CM061920.1:59891418-59930433 GCA_031002005.1 Vandiemenella viatica | reverse complement strand
CATGATGTCCATTCTATGTCAGGCTACTCCGTGTCATTACCATTATTATTATCACCAGACGACCAAAGTGAGCCAACATACTGCAGGAAATACCCTTGCTGCTAACGCTGGCGGAAGGAGATCAGCGGTAAACTGTTTTTTTTTTGTTGTGTTTTTGTATTTTGTTATTTTTTGTGTTTTTTTTCGATAAGGCCACCTAAGGACGAGACACCAGTCCCTGGTTTTACGAAGGCGGCCTGTGTGAATCACGAGAAGGTGCACACCAGCCCTGTACAAATTACAACCGGTTTGTGAGACCTGGGACATTTAACCTATGGGAGGAAATTTCGTGTTGTCATCTGTCTGCGAAACAGGTACCTTTGTGTTCTGTATTTTTGTTTTTGAAGTATGTAGTTTATGAGGCGGAAATTGGGGATCATACCAGCATTCACCTAAATGACTACGGGAAAGAATTGGTTTTGGTTAATGGTCCCGTTAACTTTTACCAACTTATTAGCACTTAATAGCACCAATGAAATTACAAAGCTTAATAAACCTGTACCATTTTTTAAATTAAAATCCTTCTTAGTCTTGGTTAATCCGGCTTGTTAGTTACGATCTCTTTACAAGAGAACAGCAGTGTGGTGAGCATGTTGATTAAAACAACAGATCTACTAAACGATAATATATTTAGAAATGGTATTTAATACCAATAGCACATGGATCCAACAGACGACAGAAGTATAGAAGGTAGTGGATTTATGCTAGGCAATTTCTTTGCTTTCTTGCATATTATATAACTTTCATACGCAAAACAGTCCGATAAATAGGTGTTAACTGATCTGTGAGTGCCCTTGTACTCAGAGAAAAACTACTGGAAAAAACAGCCGCTTGCCCGTAACAAAAAATGTAATTTAGTCTTTGAAGAAAGTGAAGAGAAAGATTGAAATATCATTCCGCTGACGAAGACTACAAGACAAATATCACCAGAAGAGCCTCAGGATATGTTTTGTTCAGTTATCATGCCAGGTACCATGTGCCACTCCTTCGAAGTACTTCATCAAGCTAATCTCTGATCAACCGTACAAGAAGAAAGAAAAGCAAAGTGATCTCAACAATTTTTAATGGCAATTACGTTTTTAAAGCGTATTCGATGGGAAATTAAATTATACTGCTCGAAAGCCCCCATTATCAAAGGAAAAATGCCGAAGAACTTGACAAAGTGAAAGAATCTACTTTAAAATCTACTGCACACTGGTAGACAAAATCGCGCAATTGTCTATAGACAGTCGAAAACTTTCGAATACAGATTGTTGAGAGTTGCAAAGTCTGCGCACCCGAGTTGCAAAGCAGTTGGTAGACTGTGACGCGTCAACGCCTACACACGTCTCGAGTCAATGTTGGAGAAATCTTCACCATGGCCGGAGACATTGCTGCTAGTGGATTGACAGTCGCTTAGATCAGTGGTCCGCAACCGGTGTGCCGCGACAGCGTGAAAGGTGTGCCGCGAAATTTTACTAGTTATAAGGAATTAATTGCCAAATTTTTTGTTAATTATATTTTAATTTCATGTGCCACGAATTGCTACGTATAGTCGTATTTTAAGAAATTAAATGTTATTTATTTACTCACACTTGCTATTAGTTTTGTTTATTCATTTTTAAAATATTTTTATTCTTCGCCTCTACTGCTGCGATTTTAGGTCCCGTTTTAATTACCGCATGTTCTGTGTATGTGCTTTTCCCTCAGTCTAAACTGCTGGGATTTGCAGAACTTTCCAGGCCTTATTTTATTAAGGTGTCGGTGTTGGTGCTTCTCCAACAATACTACTTTGTTCCTGTACCATTGCACCGGCAAAATGTTAGACATTACTGTAAAAATAATCGGCACCGTTTATGTGATTTCTCTGACGCATATAAATCCCGCTTCTTACAATTACTTCAGTTCTATCATAGCTGTGCTCTGAAAACTGTGTTAGTAGTTCGTCTTGATATTTTCTATTACAATTAGCAGACTTTTATTTCTTCAAGAAGGGACAAATTCTTTGAACGGAATGTTCCGTCTATGAGTGCAACGGATGAAAGCGTTGAGCCAGAAAGAAAGAAACAAAAGTTAATGCAGCGGAAATATAGTGATAATTACTTATCCTATGGGTTTTCTTGGTGTGGTGAAAAAACGTGCCCAATCCCTGAGTGTATCGTTTGTGGTGAAAAACTCAGCAACGCTGCATGGTTCCCAGTGTATTGAAACGACATTTGTCAACAAAAAATTCTTCTCTGTCAAACAAAGATGTCAATTATTTTCGTAGGTTGTTGGAAAATAAGAAAAAACAAAGAACTTTCATGACCGCTACAGCACGTGTTTCGGGAAAAGTACAGCCGTAAATGCCAAGAAACCACATACAATATGTGAAACGCTGTTAAAGCCTGTTTGAAAAGAGATGGTGAGAATAGTAATGTGTTTAGAATCTGCTAGCGAAATTTCAAAAATTCATCTTTCTGCGGACACAATCAGTCGCCGAGTTATTGATATGTCTCGTGATATTGAAGACATTATGAGGAAGAAAATCAACAACAGTCAAAAGCAGTGTTGCCACCCTAGCGACTTTGTCGCTAGATTTAGTGAATTTTTAACATTCTTAAATATGTTATCGCTAAAAAAATTATTTGGTGATTTTTAGTGATATTCAACCTTGCAGAGTGTCAAAAAACTTGATTGAATTGGGGTAGGTAAAGCCCCTTACTCGGATAAATAATGGCGTATGTAATATATTGAAAACGGAATATGACTTACACAATACAGGAATGCTGCTGGAATAATACCTTTCTGGAGTTATCTGATTTAGCCATATCCTATCACTTTCTCACTAGAATGCCGTAGTAGAAATGATTTTCAGTACAATGAACATTCTCAAAAACAATATGAGAAATATGATAACTGTAAATACTCTTGATAGCATTCTTTTATAAGGAATCAGTTAAAAATTCTGAGTAAACTGCTACAGTTACGACCTTCCGGCTGCAATTGATAAAGATGCTAAGCTAAATACTCTTCTAAATCTAAGACTGACGATTCATCTCATCCTTCCACATCTGTAACTCCGACGTTAGACCAAGATGATGAAGAAGAAATACGGATATTAGAAATTTGATTTTTAATATAATGTTATGTCTAATTTAATGAAAATAATATATTTTTTTATTACTTACCTCACCATTTTCCTTTTTTTTTATTTAGCGATTTCTAGCGAATCTTTTAGTTCTAAATATCCCGCAATCTAGTGAGTTTTGAGACCAGGTCTAGCGACTTTTGTTTTCGTAAGGTGGCAACATTGGTCAAAAGTTCTCACTTCAGATCGACGAGTCCAGAGTTACTAGTCGCCATGCGCAACTTCTGGCTTACATTCGCTACATCGATGGAGATGTAATTGTAACTAATTTCTTCTTTTGTAAAGAACTTCCAGAGCATACTACCGGTGATGAAATATTTCGTTCGACTGATAAATATTTGCGCCTTAATGAATTAACATGGAAGGATTGCGTTGGTGTTTGTACAGACGAAGCGCCTGCTAAGACAGGCCCAGTGAAAGGATTTGCAGCTAAAGTACGAGAAGTAAATCCCAACGTACGATGTGATCATGGTCTCATTAACCGCGAAGGCATTGTTGCTCAGTCTCTACCACCTTCTCTGTAAGATGTGCTGGACGAAGTAGTAAAAGTCGCTAACTTCATAAAATCGCGGTCCCTTAATTCGAGACTATTTTCCGTTTTATGTCGGAAAATGGGTTCGGAACACACTACACTCCTCCTACATACATAAGTACGTTGGCTGTCAAGAGGAAAGTTGTTAACGCGAGTATTTGAACTTAGAGAAGAGGTCCAGGCATTTTGACTGTTGAAAGATACAAGTACGTGGATTTATTCACAGATGGCGAATTGGTATTTAAGTTGGCATATCTTTCCTACATTTTCGTACACTTGAATGAGCTGAATATCAAAATGCAAGGTAGGATCGAAAATATTATTTTTAGTATGGATAAGATTAAAGGATTTGAGAACAAGTTGGATTTGTAGTTACAGAGGAATGAAAATGGGTCGTGTGAGATGTTCCCGACTGTATGGTCACTTGATGACGGTAAAGAAATGGTGATGGACTGAATTAAAGATCATTTAGGCTTGCAGCAGAGATTCAAAAAGTACTTTGGAGAAAGCGTTGAAGATTTCGACTGGGTTCGTGATCCATCCGTTGCAAATTCGGAACATCTTCCAATAAATATTCAAGAGGAACTCGCAGATTTAAAAGCTGACAGAACTTTGAAATTAAAGTTCCTTTAGATACGTTTTGGCTAACAATAAGGAATGAATATTTGGTTATGTCCGACGTGGCAGTTAATGTTTTATTGCCATTTTCAGCAACATATTTATGTGAATTGTGCTTCTCGACGTTGACTGAGATTAAAACATCCAAGAGGAAAGACTCATAGAAGTCGATGAAGAAATGAGGCTTGCATTATCAACGAATCAGCCATCTGTGTGCAGTTAAGCAGGCACAGGTGTCACTTTGAAGGTATGTTTACAATTATTTACTTTAATAGTAATATAAAACTGCCTGATTATTAATTTTATGCAATCGCTGTTCGTAGCTATAATTTTTTACGTGTTAGGAGGCTGTATACGCAAAAAAAAAAAAAAAAAAAAAAATTCTCTCTCTCTCTCTCTCTCTCTCTCAACCATCCGTCTGGTAAGGTGTGCCGCGAGATTAATGGATAACCTTATGGTGTGCCGCGAGATGGAAAAGGTTGCGGACCACTGGCTTAGATCACTATTTAACACAATACAAAAAAAAAGACAGTGATGCTAACGACTTGGATAAATCGAGGTTGGAAAAAAGAGATGGGATGCCGAAATTTTACGCGGTTGACCTTAAATGATTTCGAAGATTTACTTCAGATGGCTGGGGAAAAAATAGCACAGCTGCTAGCGAATTTCTGGGAAATGATCCAAGATTCTCTCAGGATGGAAGTCACGAGCGATTGGTGACTCACTCACCAACCTCATGTATACCTTCAGGATATTGAAACAAATGATATTACAAATATTTCTGTTTTTATTGTTAGTCGAAGTCACATCCCATGGTCACGACGTTCTATGGAAATATTCGATTAACTTTAAAGTTTACTCCACTTACCACATCTTGAAGGAACACTGAGGACGGAGACTTCACTTTGCAGGGAGGGGAGACTGAATTTTCTGTACCAGTATACCAGTGCGATCTAGTCTTAAGACATGAGGGTGTGGAAGGGAGCGAGGGATTTATTTGCTTGACAATATTTGTCGTCACATGTGCCATAGCAAACCAGAAAATCTAATCTGAATCCAAGTGACTTGGATGCCACTGCGCCCATAACCAAATAACAATTATTTCTACCTACGGCATTGCCATTACCGAACTATTATACATTTATACACGACAAAGAATAATATTCATCTTTTTTCTTAAATCACAGACCATAACTATTTCGTTAATGGCCGTGATACCGTAGATTGGAGTAGTAAAAAATCTTTTTATTTTAACAATTGTTTCATATATAAGTGGAGATCATTTTAAATCAACAGCCAATTGCTACATTCTCCGACCGATAAATATCATATATAAAGTAAGTTTCGCAATAAATAGGATATGAGAATGCAGTTTCTTAAGAACAGGTTTTCTTAAAAAATCCACAATAGCACTGACCAAGAAAAATAAGCTCGGAGTTGTTTCCATCTACTGCTTCTTAACAGTTGTACTGTCAGCAGTATTTAACTAATACTGATGCTTGCGTCTATGTTTCATAGTAAACACAGGCATAAACGTAAGGTTAGGAAACAGGGTACATACACTGCTACAGATTATAGATCGATAAACCTCCTCGATTGTGACCGGCTTGTTTTTCGAATCAACGCTCCTTCCATTTATTTTTTCCTTACTTTTCATCTCTCCGCAATATGCCACGAATTCATCGAAGAGGGATGGCGCAGTTGATCTAATTCATATTTAAATTTTAAGGATTTATGAGCGTGTGCAAACAATAAAAGAAATAAGCCACTGATTTGTGATTTATTTTCACGCAAGAGCATCTTTACAAAATTGGAAGCTATGACATATCGACTTGTGAACACTGTGCTACTGCCTGTAATTATAAGAGATCCGTTGCAAATGTTAGGTTTTTCCTGGACTGTTCTCTTAACATATAGTTTGGCGGAGGATTGATTCTTCAAGCTTCAACCGGATAGTAGAACTACATGAAACCTTATTTTGGTTCTGGCTTTACTATTCGTCGACGTCACGGCCATTAGAAACGCGAGAGGATGGGGGAACAATAAACGCGAAGGAACTTGGCCACCCCCAATATTCGTCTGAACTGATTTCGAGGATTCATGGAAATAATACGATATTTAATGGGTGGACGGGGATTCGAACAAGCCTTCTCACGACTGCGAGGCCCTAGGTTTACCGTTCACACACCACGCTCGTTCTTCTTTGTCCCCCCCTTTTTTTTTTGGTCTGTCGAGGTGCTTAGAGGCGGGCAACGAATGGGGACAAGGAACAAGGAGGAATTCGGCCATGGCCTTCTGAAGGAAGCATCCCGGCATTTGCCTTGAATGATTTGGGAAAACCTAGGATTGCCGGACTGGGATTCGAACGCTTGTCCTCCCTGATGGGAGGCCAGAGCGCTACCGATCAGCCACCACACTCAGTACCACTCGCGGCAAATATATGCAAACAACAGGGAGCTCAGTGCAGCTTACAGTTTGCAGCAGTAAATACTTTAAAAAAATCATGCAGCAAACACTCTATGAAATTCCTTTGTAAGAAATGTTAACAACTTTTTCAATGATAACAAAAAATTAAAATATTCAGTCTGCCAACGTAACAGGAAACAACGTACAACTGGTCATGAGAAATTCATTCGGTTTTGTGTTTTTGTGCTGCAGCGTTGAGTGTCGTCGATATTTGTTGCTGTAGTGATGAAGCAGACACTTACAGGAAGCTGACGTCTTCTAAACTTAACATTGCTGAGGATGAGGAGTGTTGGCTCAACCTGTGGCACAACCAGGCGCAATGTTTGCTTTCACCAGATTCCTTTGCTTGTAGATCACTTAGATTCGGATTCCGTTGCACAGTTTTGTAGAAGTTTCGAAGGGGTGTAATATGAGCTAAATTCAGAAATTCTACCGTGAAACCGGTGGGACCATTTTGACAATAGATTATGGAATTACATCTCATTTAACTTACATTAACATTGCACAATACACCGTTATTGCTAGCGCTTCCTCGATTTTTGCGCCAAAACGCATCGTTCACAAATCCAAGAGTTCTCTTCACGTGTTATTTATAATATCTCCGCGAGCAGAAGGGAGGCAGGTGCTCTACCGAACGTTTAGATATTATTCTTCCTTTCTGTTAAATCTATATATGTTAAATGAAGAAAGAAAAAAAACCTTTCAAATGTATATTCGACAGCTCGGAACGCACTATCTTTTTTTTTAAAATCAAATATATATATATATATATACTCGGGTACTTTTAATTTTGTTGTGTCCTATACATTCTGTCGGTGAGACGTTTACCTGTTTTGCCCCACAGTTAGGTATTAATCGATGTTTTTTTAATTTAATTTAATTGCAATGGAGCACAGGCTCCGGTGGCAATTTCCCTACACACCCATCTTCCCACTATCCTGCACCTACCTACATTTGCCCTCTACAAATTTTATCTTTAAATTCTTTCAAAGTTTTCGGTAAATTATTCATCATTTCTCTTGGTAACTCATTCCAATCCCTGACACCCTTACCTAAAAAAGAGAATCTTCCCACACCCTTGTGCCTGAAATCGAGTACCAGCTTGTGGTCATGGTCCATGCACTAGTTTTCATACCTATTGCAATATCTTTCCATCCCTCATCGCCAGTATATGCCCTGTACACTCCCATGACCCTCCTCATCCTCCTCCTGTCTTGCAATGAATCCCATTTCAACACTCCTTTATCATATCCGTCTGCAATAATTTCCAGAAACAAATCTATCAGCCCTTTTTTGCACCCTCTCCAACTCCTGTATTTGATACGTAAAATAAGGGTCCCATACTACACTACCATATTCGAGCAATGGTCTGACCAAAGTTTTGTAACCCAATTCCTTGACTTCTCTCGTACATCCCCTCATCACTCTCTCCAACAAGTGCAGAACTTTGAAACCTTTTCCTACCACCTGTCCTATGTGTCCTGCCCAGTTAAGTTTGTTATCAAAAGTAATTCCAAGATATTTACATTTCAAGTCTTCAGCAAGCAATTCTTTCCCCACCTTATATTCATAATTAACCCTTTGTTTTTTATTTGTGTATCTAATAAGCTGACTCTTCTTTGCATTTATCTTCATTCCATGTTTATTTATAGTTTGGGCTAAACATGTTTTGCACCATAAACATTGCCAAAAAAAAAAACCCTCTTGTTAGGTGGTAAACAGGAAGGTATCCCTATCCGGCAGCAAGCAGGCTCGCAGGTGACAGCCGAAGGTGGTGCGGCGGGGTGTTTCACTCAACAATTAGGCCACTGCTCCGTCCAAGGCGCCCGGGAACAATGGGCTGAGGAGGAGGGTGAGGCGCAGCTAACAGCACGAGATAACGACACTTCTGCTTTACGGCTTAAAGAGGAGCGCCACCAACTCGTCCTCACCCGCATACATCCGGCTCAAAGGAATCCGCACTCACTAATTATCTTCGCGGGCTCAGTAAATGTGATACTCTTCACAGGCTACTTCTACGTCGTTGCTGACCTACTTGTTCTATTATAGTGTTGTTTGTTGTTAAAGCTCGGAGAACTACGCTCAGCTCTTTTCCTTGCAGTTCTGTTTGTTCATGTAACGTATACCACTATCCGTTCATCTTTGATGTGGCTAAAACATGTATCTTATACTGCCACCCAATCTCCAGTTGTTTGTTGCCTTGCAAAACGTGGATGCGAATTCCTAGCGAGCACAAGATTCTGAAAACTTTCGAGTAGCTTGCAAGGTTATTTACGCCACATTTTATCTAAGATCTGGGATGGTACATCGCACATGATAATAAGCATATACAAGGCTGACAGTTACAAAACTACGCGGGGAAAGGACGAAAGTAAAACGGAGTGGCAACAGAAATTAAAATAGTTTCATAAAAACTATTTAAAAAAATCATAAACATGCGCTCTACGACTGTTTACTTTCTTATTCACACCAGCAAGTCTCTTGAAAGCAAGATTAATGTAACCGGGGCATATTCTTATCTCTCGGCTGGTTCGTTACAATCTTTCATTTATTGGAGAGGGCGATGAGAGGATGTAACAGCGGCGTAAGAGTATTGGGTTACAAAACTTTGGTCAGATATTTGCTTGAATATGGTGAGAGAAGGTGATGAGAGGATATACCAGGGGCGTAAGAGACTTGGGTTACAAAACTTTGGTCAGACATTTCCTTGAATATGGTGGTGTAGTTTGGGACCCACATTTTGGTTATTAATTACAGGAGTTGGAGGGAGTGTAAAGTAGAGCAGCTAGATTTGCGGAAATTACCGCAGGACCCAGACAGTAACTGATGCGATAAAGGTGCTGGATTGGGAATCGTTGGAAGACTGGAGGAGGGTGAAGAGAGTGCTGGGAGTGTACAAGGCATGTATTGGTGATGGGGCTTGGAGGGATATTGCTCAGAGAATTAGTAGTAATGAATGGAAAGAAAATAATAACAATGGGCACAAGCTAACATTCCATTTATGAGGGAAACTGGCAGGTCAGTCCATAAGATTGGAATAAATCACCATGGGAAATAATTAATAATTTACCAAAACCACTGAAGGAATTTAAGATTAAAATTCGTAAATGGCAAAGTAAATGGAAGGAGAAATTTAACACTCAACATATACGGGAAAATAATTTTAAAAAAATAAGACAGGGGTTATTAGATGTCTACGGAAGTTGCCACCAGAGCATTTGCTCCATCACAGTTAAATTTAACTCAATTCAGTCATACATTTCTTCCTACTTTAACACAAACTCTTCATCTAAAAGAAACCATTATAGCCTATACCCTCAATTACCTTCTCCATGTATTCTAATCTTTGTATCACTTTAAATTTTGTTCCTTCCAAAGTTCCCTCCACCTACAAATTAACCAATCTTGCGTGTTTCTTCTTTCTGTGAGGTTCTTCCACAAACTTCTTTCCTTGATCACAGACCTAAAATTTTTGTCAGACGTCAAGAAAGAATTCACCGAAAAATAAAAAAAGGAAGATGAAAGATTGGTATAAAATCAAAGAAACTATTATAAAAACGGCAGAAGAATTAGAGCAATTGCCAAGAATATGGAAACAGCCAGTGGAACGAGACTCGAGATGAAGCGATAAAATGGATACTAAAGCATGGTAGAAGTGGAGTTCTCTGAAGAAAGTAAACGACTGGTACTAATTCACACAAAACATATATCCAAAATCACCAGAATAGAGAACTGCTTATATGATATTAAACAATTGGAGGAAATAAACACAGAACAATCCTAGTAACTTTTATAAAACACTCAGAGGAATATTGACAGGTTACAAATCTTTCAGCCACCACTGCATGGATTCAACAGTAAAACATATTACCAAAAACAACTGTGAAGAACTTCTACAAGATCATTACTTCTTACATCCGTTACAAGAAATAATTACCAAAAACTTAAGCAAGTAGAATAATACACTACATGGGCCAGCTTAAAAGCAACAAAAACTCGTATGGAGGTGATGAAGCAGCTGTGATTTGGAATTTAGGAGGGAAAGTAGCAGTTCAGTCCATAAGCAAAGATATTAAAGAATACGGGGAAACGAGAAAACTACCTGAAAACTGGAAACAGTCCACTTCACAAAAAGGAGACACGCCAGTGCAGAGACATTTATTCACAAAATTTTGTTTGAAGTATTTTTATGAAAAATAAAAGGGCAAACGGTACCAATATTCAACTAATAACAACAGTATCATAATAAACAGTCACGTCAAGGACAGATATTCAGTCTAAAAACGATCATAGGAGTTAGTGTAACACGGAACCTCAATACAACCGTCACCTAGCCGCTTTCAAAAAAGAATATTATCCCATAAAGATAGTAAGGCTTTTCTTAACGTTAAAAGAATATGAAATAGATTAAAACACCAGAAAACAGCCTCTCACGTACATGACCTTAAAAGTCAAGAGTGAATGTGGTTTTACAAGTATCACGGACTAAGAAGCTGGGACCAGAAATAAAACTGAAAATCCGTAATATAGCATGCATTAAGTATGAGGATACTAGCACAGAATTAATTTTTAATTACCACTTTCATCACCACTTGCGTTATCTTTAAGATGTCCAAAATGCATCACTACCTGTGATAGTAACCATTTATCTCAGAAGATCCACTCAGATGGTTATCGATAAACGGTTCAAATATATGATATACCATAATTACTGTCTTAATATGATACTTGTCTTTTAAAACTGACGGGTTTAACGGAGTGTAATGGTAATTTTTTTCTGCAGTTGCTTCACTAAATAGAATTGTTATAAAGTAAAGCTCATTGTAATTTATCGTCCTTTGTGCTATAGCAAAAAACTTCAGTTGTCTAGTTAGTCCAGGTTGCATTTCAGCTTAACAAAAATCTCCGCTAATATTGCCGGTAGAAAATCAAAGCTTCAGTCACACGCGAATTAATATATTCCCTGTATCGCATGTCAGTGTCATCATGCATTGCGATATAAACTTGTTCACAAATCTTCACCTTCCTTTCTTATTACCTGTGACGAAGATCGATGTTTTAACGGCTGACAAGAGCTTACATTGGCTGAAATATTGACCCCAGTGAAAACGAAGGATGCTAAAAATAAATCTTAACAACTTCCGCTACGCCACGTAATATTTATTTGTGGGTTACGCCACATATATCGCGATCAATGTGGAACCTCTTTCGTTCAAACAAAGTAATGATTTCAGTAAAAAAACTGATAATTAATATACCAATCTAAACGAAATACATAATTTTCTTTCAGTTTTCTGACAATTCATTTCTTAACAATTGCTTAACTAAATAGAAGGCAGTTCTATCTATCACTACCGTGGTGCCACAATATGACGATGAATTCTTGAAGAACTCGACGAAACAAATCGAAAATAAAAAATAAATGTTTTTGATACCTAACTTGGTTTTCGAGATATAGCATGTTAAAATCAGTTATAGGTATAGTTTCTTGTGCTTTTGGCGTCATTTATTCTGGTCCAGGGCGTATTTCAACTTAACAACAACCACTAGGAAGAAATTAAAACACCTACAGTGCATTTCCACTGTCTAGCTATAGCGGTTTTGGTGATTTGGTGATTTTTTCTCCCTCAATCTTGAGATACAATATATCAAGAACTAAGCGAGATATCAAAAAAAATAAAAAATTATTTTAGATTTGTCTCGTTGAGTTACATACGAATTTATCATGAAATTTGTCTGTGGTGAAATTTTTCTTTTGGTCCAGGTAGTATTTCAACATAATCACGTCAGTTTTGAGATACAATATCTCAAGAACTAAGTGAGATATCAAAAAAAAAAAAAAAAAAAAATCTTAATTTCAATTTGTCTCGTCGAGTTACATAGGAATCCATCATCAAATTGACACACCACGGTTATCATAGAATCCCCAAATAGAATTGTTATAAAATAAAATTCAATGTAATTCCTCGTGCCTTGCGCTGTAGCAAAAGATTTCCGTTTCCATCCGGGTCCAGGTTGCATTTCAACCTAACAACATACTACGCTAAAGTTGCCGCCAGAAAAACAATACTTCAATCTCACGCATATTAATACATGTACTGCATCGCACTTTAGTGGCAATAATGCATCGCGATATAAATTTGATCAAAACTCTTCAAGGTTTTTACACCTTTCTTCTTTTGTTATCCCTGATTCAATGTTTGAATGGATGATACAGTTACATGTTGCTGAAATGATAAGCCTCCAGTAATATTGCTCACTGAAAGCAAAGTGAAAATTAAAATAAATCTTATAAAAATACATTATGTCACGTAATATTTGTTTTAATTGCACTGTAGGCTGCACAGATCGCGATTAGTGTGTAACTATTTCCGTTCAAACGATTTAATAATTTCACTAATAGGACACAGTTTAAATTATTAACGCCCTCTACTGGAACGTCAAATGTCAGTTGTAATTCTGACCCATGCTAAGTAACAATTTAATCAAAACTTTCTCTGACATTGATGCTCGAAACTTAAAGCTTTTATCTTACATATCTATGAACAAAGAACTTAAGAAAAATGATTGAAATGTCGATTTCAACGCAATACATACTTTTATTTCAATGACCTGTCAGCTAATTTATTCGCGGATGCTTCGAAATGTTATTAAATAAAGTGCATAACCTAGAACAAAGGTGTAAAGCGTGACGTCATAGAGTGACGTCATGGCGTGACAGATGACCAAAACTTGCTTTTATAAGTATAGATGGGGCAATACTAAGATATCCGAGCCACTGAAATTTGATGAATTTAATGGTTGATTCATATACATCTCGACGAGATAAATCGAAAGTAAATAATATTTTTTATTAGTATTATTTCTTGCTTATTTCCAGAGATATCGAATGTTAAAAATCATTTATGGGTATTGTTCCTTGAGCTTTTGGTGAAGTTTTTCTTCTGATCCTGTGCATGTTGACCGTGTAGTTCCTAGTGAGTTATGCCAATTTTTTTCTGGCCCATGCAACATGTCAACCTATGACACGATATCTCAAGAACTAAGAGAGGTATCAAAAAATGGTGTTCTTTACTTTCAATTTTTCCAGTCGAGTTACAGAAAAATTCATCATCAAATATGGCGTCGGCGAAATTTTTAACCTAACTGCCTCCATAGTTTTGACATACGATATATCCAGAACGGGAACTAAGTGAGATATCAAAAAAATATTTTTTTTTTTTTGCTTTCGATTTGTCTCGTCGAGATATATACGAATCAACCATAAATGTATCAGATTTCAGTGGCTCGGATATCGTAGAATCTCCCTGAATGGACTGTGGCATGATAACACAAACTAAAATTTCCACTTCTCTGAAGAAGACGTAAAGCATACATACTTACCACATCTGCCAGTTGCGGGAGCGACATCTTCCCGCTCTGAAGATCCACGGCCCAGACAGTATAAAATTCAGTTTTATGACGGCCCTTTTACGTCCGCTAAAGGCAATCGCCTGGCTGTCATCAACTTTACGACCTGAGGCACGCTGTTTCCGTGGAAACATCCTCCAACAAAGAGAAAAGGGAAACACAGGCACAGTCTGTTGTTCAAAGCCAAAATACCGAATCGGAAATATCTTTAAAAAAATAATAAATCATCATTTAATCGCGTCTATATCACAGTGATACACAGGTTAACCTAAACTCACTTTACATCCAACGTCAAAGTATTCACTACAAAGAATGGTTAGTTAGAAACCATAAGACATAAACGCAAATTAACATGTCAGTCCCACAACACGTTAAAACTAAGTTCTAATAGCTATTCATATAATCACTTCTTTGTTTTAGAAAAGGAGTTAATAGATAGGTATCTAAGCATGCAATAGTGGAAAATCATATATTTGCGAATTTTAGTATGTTCTTTGAAATAAAGCTTAGGTCGAATTTTGTGACTGGAATGAAGGGAATATTCGTCTGAAACTCAGAATAAAGTATAACCTGCAAAAGGTCCTACTGCTACTTTATAATTCACGAGGTCGATCCAGGTCTAGGTGTGGATTTTTGCAGGTCCTTTCACGGAGCTGGTAAAGTTTTCGGAATGTGTTTGGAATTTTATAGGACGCTTGCACAGCAAACTCAAAGCAATATTAAAAACATGGAAGAAATGAAATTACAATTCACTTTCCGAATATATTCCTCGACAACATTCCCATCAAGTGACCATCGAAGCACATTCGCATGAAGAAGTGGTTTTGCATGGGCGACGATCTCTTCTGCATACCAATTCAATGATTCCTAGAAATATACATGTATGTTTGATTAATTATGAAAAGGAATCAGATACGGTTAAGCACAAAAAACTAATAAACATGTTAACAAAAATTTGGTTTTGACAGCAAAGACATTAGAACGCTGCAAAAATTTATTGAGGACAGAATGGATCTGTCAAAATTGGGGGAAAATTCACGGGGTATACTCAGATCCGGTGTAGTGAGAGACAGGGTATTATGTTTTATCATCTATGCTTTATAATATCTATAATATATATAATTGATGCTCTAGGAGATACATAAGAGGACGTTTAAAAAACACCGAGTAGCACATAACACTATTATTTAGCATGGAGGGTAGAAATTGGTTAGACAATTCTTAAAAGTGTGAAAAATGTCAGCATTCGTGAGGGTACTCATGAAATATCAAATTCATAATAAAGAGTAAGCATAAATGTTCTCTTGTTCTTGGTATGTGAAGCTAGTCCTGCAATGTAAATATCGTGGGACTGAAAGATCAATTGCGTCCTATGCAAGAATGTAAGATTCTTAATCAGACGGTTCGTATTACTGCAGCTCATGAAAATCTTGAAAAAAAAGGTGGCATCTGAAGCATGGATATGCAGAATACTGCTCAGAATCTGATGGACTGAATGAAAACGAAAAGGAAACTGATAACCCAATAAACATACTGAGAGCCTCTTGTGAACAAAAAAGGTTAATCTGAAGTATTTTTGATATACGCCTTAACCTAACCCAGCAATCCTACCGGGTACCTACAGTTTAACGTGGAATCCGAACCACGAAAGTGTTCTGGCGTACTTCACACGACACAGCTATACCAGAGGTGAAAGTGGGGTTAACGGTGTTTGAAAATCCCCGCCGAGAGAGGGATTCGAACCGTGGACCATTCGATCTCCAGCCACCGAGCGTGGAGGTGTAACGGATAGCGTTCTGGCCTCGCATTCGGGAGGACGGCGGTTTGAATCCCCGTCCGGGCATCCAGATTTGGGTTTTCCATGGTTTCCCCAAATCACTCCAGGTGAATGCCGGGATGCTTCCTTCAAAAAGGCCATGGCCGAATTCCTTCCCATTCCTTGCCCCCATCCTTTCCCGTCTCTAAAGACCACGTTGTTAAAAAGGGACGTTAAACTGTTAAAAAAAAAAAAATCTCCAGCCAGATAACTTAACCACTGAGCCACCACACCGCTCTACGGTAAGAGTAGAAAAGTACAGACCACCTCAGCTGGTATTACAGGGGAATACAAAGGGCCAAAGGAGGACTAGGCATCACAGGACATCGCGTTTGCAGAACGGTGGAGACTGTTTAGCCATAGTACTAGTACTTTGTTCCAAACAGCACCGGACACGGTGAAAATCTCCGACAGGGGATGAAATCATATGAAGGAGAATCTTTCGCGCAAAACATTTTTAAATGTCGGTAACGTCCAGAAATATGTTTTTTTTTTTAATGTTGAGTTCTTTGTATATAAATTAAATGTTTCATGTTCATTTTTGTTAAATGTGGTTTTACGAGAGGAAACTAGTTTTTCTTTATTTTCTTGTTTCTCTTTCTATAAGTGGAATGTGTAACACTGAATGTTCACAAAAATCTCATTAAGTAATTTTAAATCACAATGCAATCATAATAAATAAATTAACTTTTATATTGAGTAAAATATCATTATTTTAATACAGAATTTTTCATTCCTATACCGTAAAAGAGTTCAGTATTTACACATTTTTAGGTTGAATCCCAAATATTCCACTGGATTTCGCGACACGTTGGCAAATGTCAGCTTCACGCAGATGGCTCCGAGCATTTCCTTTTTCTGTCTCGTAATGTGTTCATGCCAACTAAGGTAACAATAGATGCTATAGTATTCTAATGAAGGCATATAGAGTCTTACTTTTATCTGCCAAACTTTCGAGTCTTACACCATGAACTGAGTCGGAAAGAGGCAGGGGAACTATCCGAACATTTCCTCTTACTAATTTGGATGACTGCGTCTGGATAACCATCACGGCCATGAAAAGATTTGAGCCCTCATCGGCTGAGATTACTTCATCACACCACGGCTGTGACGTCACATGCAGTCTCATGCGAGTGACTAACAACGTTAGTGGCCGCCTCCGAATCGAGGAGGGGACAAGGCATAGTCGGCATTCGTTATAATCCTTCCCGGCGGTCCACCATTCAAACTTCTTTGGGTTATAGCCTCGAGAACGGGCGCGAAAGAACTGCCTTCCACTGCAGAAGGGATGGACATCACGAGGAACCACGACAAGGCAGTACCGCCACTGTCGAGTCCCAAGCCGCATAAACTCTCACGCATAAGGCAGACCATTTCCTTTAATAATCACAAAGGCAGCTTATAGAAAAATCTTCTTTCATTTAATATCTCCACAAGCACGATACCTGTTCATCCTCCACTCTAAAATTGGGTGATTATATGACGAAAGTGGATTTACGATGATACTTCATTATTTCTGAGTTTTATATAACAAATTTTTAATGCATTAAAGTAGCTACTGCTCAAGTGATGCTCAATTATTTCACGTAGCTAGAAAATCATATGAAGTCTTTTTACTATGTGGAAGACAATGCAGTTTGATATAAATCGGACAGTACTTCAATAAGATCGAAAATCCAGCGTCTGGGAACCGTCTCTCCCATCAGTACTGCCAGCCTCTTGGCTTTGAATATCCGTAGATGGCCATTAAAATTTCCGTAGATTGGGTACAAAAATCCGGAGACTTGCAAACTAAAAGACTAAAACAATAATTATTAACGAGAGAGTCGAAATTAAGAATACTTTTTATGTCCAGATGTTGAAAATTCGAAATACAAAATAATATTCTACATTGAAAGTAAGAAATATCTCTGAACATGTTTTATACATCGTCACTTTTATCGCTGCTGCTGCTGTGCTTACTTTTTTTCTTTTTTTTTGGGGGGGGGGGGGGAGAGGGGAGGTGGGTACTAAACATTATTTAATTTCTTTGTTGAAATTAATTTTAGCATATCTTCGGTAACAGGAAATGTTGAATACCGCGAACACTCTTAATCTCGGATATTGGTTAATCCTTCGCGGAAGGCACTGCTTTTTAAGCCATGCCAACGAGCATGTCACCGAGGATAAAGTCTGCACCGATAGTTCTGTATTACGGTCTTTTAAGATCTATAAAATCTATAATCAAACAAAATATGAGCTTTATTTCAATCGATGGTTCACACGATCGGTTGCAAGGAAACAATTAACAATTATTGACAACTCTGTAATGCATTAAACCATACCCTCAAAGTTTAACAAAACATCAATATAAGGAAAAATCAACAAATAGTAAACAGTAGCAAAAATCCGTAGATCTACGGATAAATCCGTAGAAATGGCAGCACTTTCTCCCATTCCAGTGGAAGCAACAAGTGGAACAGAAGCCGTGAGTGTGCAGTGATCGGTGACTGGCTAGTGGTAACGAGGCGGTGTACACAGCAGCAAAACGAGACCGCAGGAATCCCGGCCACCACAGGCAGCGTGAGGGCTCAGAGCTCGCCATGCTCCTCGTCCCCCAGAGACCTGTCAAGGTAGGCATTACTTAAGGAAAAACAGAAAATTGGTAGATAATTTTGTGGCCTAAAATAAAATCTTCGATAGAGAGGCATAAAGAGACATTCGTCCGATGCAAACTGAACTTAAGTATATACGAGAGAAGCACGGCGACACAGGCAGATATAGAACAACTGCTTACGTCAGTTGGTAGTGCAGACGAAATGCCGCCAGAGTGATCTGCTTGCGGTCATCAGTTGCCCCAATTTACATCACCAAATTCACGTCCAGGCTTCGCATATCTTTAAATGACTTTGTTAAGCATGAGACTAGAATAGCGTGTTCCAGTATAGTATGCTCTCCTTAACGGGTTTTATGTAAGACATTTGATATGTAACCTTAAAAATATTCGTACCAATCATACACCTAAGTTCCTTACAATCATTAAGAAGGAACGGTATATTTGAATGTGGGGAAACCGACGTCTCTGATACGAGCGTGATGAATAGATTTTGACAAGATGTCCGCCTAAATTTCAATTTTCTCAAGAAACAATAAAGCCATTTAGCTTTTGTTCGCATCAATGTGTAGTTTATGTATACATATATATTTCAGATTATTTTTCGCATAAATTAATCATTTTTGTGAAGGAATTTCGAAAAATGTCATGGGTAGCTCTCCGCTCTTCCGATTAAGTTGAGCGCTGTAGGAAGCAATGTTTGCTATAGCAAACAGTTAGCAATTTGTTTTGTGGAATTGGTCCAACGTGTTTAATTTTTTTCACGCGAAGAGGGTAAATTTTCTTCTGTCATCCCCTATTCTAGAATTTTTATCTCATTCCTACATGTGATGTGCCGCAGTTGAAAAAAATGGGGGCACCTTTCTTTTTAGTTTATTGTACCATAGCGATATGAAAGTAAAGGACTCGGAATACCTGGTATGAGAATGATGAGTAGATTTTGGACGTATTCACCCCCACATTCATATTTTACAAAAACTGGTAAAACCCTCCAAAGTTTCGTTTTTATTGATACGTAACATAGGCTACATTTTAAAATTCAGGGTTAAGTTCAGTAACAGGTTTGGGAAAAAACCGGTTTTCACTAATCCCTATGAAAAAGAATGCCAAAAGGTCAATGTGCTGAATGGTATTTTGTGATCTGCTCGCAGAATATTGAATTTTACATCGAAACTGGATCTGGTAGGAAACGCCACTAGCAGTAGTCTAGCTTTATCGTTTTCTAATTGTGAGTACCAGACGGTTATCACTCTTTATGCTGAAAAGGGGGGAATAATAACTGGCCTACTTATTCACCAACAAGTTCGCTGTCTTCGTCACACCTACGATGTAACATAGAAAAGTTCGCACAATCCAAACGCCTGCCAGTCGCGCTGTGGGAAATATAGGCATTACTTGCCCACTATCTCATCGTATTTATTGATTGCCGACTGCCTCGCCACATTTATTTATCGATCTGCGGAGCAACATAATACGGCATATTGGCTTCGTTCGATACTTTCTGAAACACACGGTATGAAACTGAAAAGAAAGACAGCAGCTCTGTTGTCTGTATTTATTTTTGGACCTAAGTTTTCTGTGTAAACACTTTGAAGTGGTGAATACTAATTCCTTTCGGCCTACATTAAAGCAGTTATGGAGATATTAATTGCCAGTTAATTTTGCTATATATTATGTGCTTTATCATCACTTGGTAGAAGGGAAAAAACATTTCCGGTAGAGACAGGAGGTTCGGAATGTGTCTGAGAGAGATAGAGATCGATATTATAAAAACTGTAACTCGCTCGGATAAAAGTAATTGCTACACTGCAAACTAGATCCTCAGAAACGCGATGTTTTTTTTTTCCCCATTTTAAGGAAGGAATTGAAGCAACTCACAAATGTAGCGAGAGAGTTCATTGACACTGGCCGACCATTCGGCTTGTTTGTGTTCGAAGAAACCACAGAAGGCAGTGCAGACAGAAATTCTGTCGGTCTAGATCGTGTTTGCATCGAACCAATAAAACGTTTCCATACACAACAAAAAGAAGAAGAAGAACTGAATTTGCAGGCAACTGAAGTGGTGCATCATATTTCCGCAATATCATTTCTGACTCTCATTTTGAAATGGAATGAAATATCTCACAGAATGGAAGATCTTTCATGGGCAGGTTTTCCTTATTCCTTTTTTCCCCCTTTCCTTAAGTTTAGTCAACGTCGAGGTTATTAGAGGTGGGAGGTGAATGGAAACAAGGAACGGGAAGGAATTTGGAATTCGACTTTTGATCGAATCATTCCGGTATTCACCAGGAGTGATTTCGGGAAACGATGGAACACCGAAATCAGGATGACTGCTCGGGGCTATGAAGTCGCATCTTTCCGATTGGAAGGCCTGAACATAGCCACTAACATACAAATCCCCTCCTCATTAAAAAAATAAAATTAAAAAAAAATGTTCAAGGTAATAGTAAAACTGATAGTGATAGGAGGTTCCAGTCGACACTTAAAATACCTATGTAAGCAACAATAGGCATTAGTTTTCAAAAGGAGAGAAATGGGGGGAGGGGGGGAGGGATCGGAGAGATGGGAAATCACAAGAATCATTAGACGATTTATTTAGCATTGACAAACCGACAAGACTATGCTACGAGGTTTACCTGAGGCAATGAATAAATGTGCAAGAGATGGAGGAACTATTTTTCACAATTCTGAAGTACAGCTGACTTGGTGAGACCAGTATTACTGCGCGTCACCCGTGAAATGGACTGCCACACACTGCTTCAGCAGAGGTTCTCGGTCCAGTGCGCTGTCTCGAGCCACGGCGCGGTTTCAGGAGCATTCCGTTTCAGCCAGTTATTCCATTGGTTAGGCCATTCTAATTGATAAGGGAGCGTCCATTAATTACGTGAGGTGTTTTCCGGAATTCAGGATGCCCCCCCCCCCCTCCCCTTTCCTACTCTGGTGAGATTTGGTGAGACCTGGTCGGACACCCTTAAGATAACGTGAGATTTCGACGGGACGCCTTCCCCCCCCCCCATGCTAATCGACGTCTTAGTTTTTTTGAGAACTTTTTTTTTAGCTCTCCTGCTTCGGAGAGCGGTTTATACCTCCCTTAACTCGATATCCGCGTCGTTTGAGGATCTTTTTTTTTTTTTTAGCATTCCTGACCATCAGGAATTTCAAAACCTCACGTCTAACCTCCCCCCCACCCATTTCACCGTACGTAATTAATGGACGCCCTCTAATGAAACAGCACAAATTGTTATAAAAAAATCACACAACAATTTTTATATCATTGACAACGAGCCATTCGGGAGGACGCGGGTTCGAATCCCCGTCGGGGCATCCAGATTTGGGTTTTCCATGGTTTCCCCAAATCACTCCAGAGGAATGCCGTGATGTTTCCTTCAAAAAAGTCATGGTCGAATTCCTTCCCGTTCCTTGTCCCCAGTCCCATCCCGCCTCTAATGACCTAAGGCGTCGACGAGGCGTAAAGCCATAAGTAAAAAAAAAGTACGAGCGCTCCGGCCTGGAATTCTCGACGATAGGGTTCAAATCCCCGTCGGGCCATCTGAGTTCGGTTTTCCTAGGTTTCCAGAAATCAATTTAGCTGAATGCTGGGATTAACCATTCAAAAGCCATGACCGAATTCCTTCCCCTTTCTTATTCTCAATTACCTCCCACCTCTACTGACATTGACGATGCATAATACTCTAAGCAAATAATAATAATAATTAACATCAATTTTTTTTCTTTCTGTTATTGGCTGTTAACTATAATTTCGTGTATTCTTAATGATTTCAGAGTTTCACAGCGGCTGCACATCTGTTGTAGCCGTCTGGTCTATCCCGGTTAGTGGACCTACGGTTTAACGTGAAATCCGAACCACGGAGCGCCCTAACGTACTTCACATTAACAAAGCAATTCAATACTTTGTCGGAGTGTAAAAATTCAGGCGGAGATACAAGAAACCGTGATCTCTCCATCCTTAAAACATACGTCTTAACCAAGGAAGCCATTTTTTAAAAAAATTGTCAGTATATTTTGTCATTATGAAAATAAAAGCAATACAATTGATTCACAAAACCTACATCAAAGGTGTCAAATGTTGAAAACAATTCTAAAAGTTTCAGTATTTTTCCTTTCCATAATTAATGAAATCATCCGAAGCATTCTGTTGGATGATTTCTTGTGTAGTTCCATTATTTTTTACGATAGCTCTCCAAAACTAGAACATTCGTTGCTACAATACTGAGACGGTATTTTTCCCATTAAATTATCGAATTCCTCTGCTTTCCGTAGACTGAAATCAGTCATTCAGTTTGGTTAATGTAGAATTTTAGGCAGTATAATATCAAACATTCGTGAGAAAAGTTTTTAATTTTTACGGTCTCTGAGTATCCACGTTGACGTAACCGATTATTTTTACTATCTGTTTTGAATGAAACGCAGCCTTGTGCTAGCCATAACACTGATCCCTTCCTAGTAAGGAAAAGAATGAAGATATTGTTGTATTATGGTACATAGTAAAATACTTATGTTCTCACAGTCCATACTAAAACATAGAGCAGAAATACACTTGTTTCTCAGTCTTAAGGTAGGATGCGTAACCAAGGGAGCTTCATATCAACGAAACTACGCATTTCGTAATATGATTTGTGGCTGACAATCCCAATTACCCAAATTCGTGTACTCAGAAATTTCGCCTTACATGGTTTTATTTTCAAAAAATTGCAATCGGCTCCTTGACATAGGTCGTGATCGTTTCCTTTTTTTTATTTTTTTTTTTTTTTTTTCTCACCAGACATTTTTTTCTGGACTAGTAATCGAATCGTAAAGCGTGATAAAGCGGACAGCAGCATGCTAACCAACTGCTCCAAAAAAGAAAGACTACATGTAGAAAATGCTAAAAGTGCGTTAATTCAGAACACATGTTACGTATATTTTAGTTGTTAACGCAGAAAAATAATTTTACAAAATATTATCTAGATATTAAAAAAAAGCTCTGTAAGGATGATCGATTATGGAGTCATTAGAGAGGATAGTGGGAAAGAAACGGACAGGACATGGGACATGACATTCATGATAGAATCGTTACTGCGTACTTCCGGAGTGATTGTTGGAGAACACAGATAACCTAAATTTGGATAGTCGGATCGGACATCGAATTAGCGTCCTTCGGAATGCCAGATCCTTTTGTCCATCGGGATCGATTATAGAATTAATGATGATTTTAGTTCAATGCTGATATAGCGAGCCATTAGTTACGAGACTGTAAGTCAGTGTAAAGTTTGCCAACCTCTCCGGAGTTGAAACCAGATTTGAGGTGATGGTTTGTTAACAGGAGTGCGGTGCGTGACACACACACAAACAAACTTTTAAGTACGAAATGACCTCGTTTATTTAATTTAGAAACTCATGACTGTCCAAGATAGTGTATTACACACTATTATAAACATGTGAGCGGCTGCGTGTGTCTTTGTCCAGGCATTACGCAAAATACAGTTTGAAATCGTATGGTCTGCCTTAAAATGAGGGGGATATCTTATGACAGGTGAACGGAGCAATACCTGATAATTCGTTCATAGCGAGAAGAAATAGGCGCCACAGATAACACTTTACTTTACGAGATCCCCATCAAATATCACGCTAAAACACTTATAAACACTCCATCCTCCGGATTCTGTTAATATCGTTTTTTGACTGCACAACATTCGTTATTTATTTTTCAGATGAAATATTGTACGTTAAAATAATCATAAAACTTTAATCAAAACGTTACATTAAGGATTAATATTCCAATAACTATAGCGAAATTGTGGAGTTTAATTTAATGTAAAGGCTACGAAGATACTACTACATTACAAGCTTTTATGCTTTGTCACTAGAAGAAAAAAGACGAGTGAATTAATAAGCAATCCCCCAAGGACAAAACAGTGGGGAAAATGCTAGTGTAGTATATACTACTTGCTACACAAATCTATAACAGTTTTACCACATTCATAATAATCAAAATGGCTATATGGGGTCATAAGAAAAGAATAATGGTTAAAATTACGCGTTTAACGGTACTAATATTATATTTTAGATAAAAATACGTATAAAACTCTCAACTTTCCTGACGCCTTTATTTTATGAGTTAGTATAAAAACACTCGTACTATTGATTGGTTTCAAGATAGTTGATAGAAGTTACTGTCGTGTTACAAAATTAACTTTTCTCTTTTGAGCGGTGGTTTATGCGGTGGTACTCCCTAAAGTAATATTGGAGATTTCATGCCGGATTCTTGTGAGCTGGAAAATTCCATTTGTATGAAATACGACACATAAATCCGCATTTTTAGGACTTAGCAGTAATCGATTTCGAGGTCATTTAGAGAGGAACAGAGAAGAATTCTCTCATGTTATATTTTTAAAGAAACGCCCTGGGTATTCGGCTTGACTGATTTGGCAAAAACGGAAATCAGAATGGCCGATTCTACGCCAGAATATAACCCACTCACCCACGACACTCGGTGTTTATATTATCAATTATGGGACAGTTCAGATTTCAGATTACCTATTTCAGTTTGTACACCGTTAATTAAGAATTACGTAACACAGATAAATTTGAAAAAATTATCTAATTTTCTTGGTTTGCATAGTTCGGTGTTGAGTCATAGTTTACACCTAATACTTTGAATGTTTTATTTGATCATTGTCCTTGTTATTTAAGTATTTTTCGTGATTGTAATATTATTGTCCGGCGCTGACATGCGGCTAGCTTGGGCGGCAGGGTAGCAGAGGTGGCGATGCACAAATCCTAATCACCAGATTCTGCGCCAAAGTTCTGGGTTAAATACTGAACCTCCCCGCAGAGAGGGCATACAGCAATGTTGATGGTGATTCATGCATCGGATGGGTGCAATAAGCTTGGCGCCCCCCCATTGTGTCGTTCGGAAGATCAGGCCTGAGCAGGCCGGCACTCAATGCTGACGACACTGTACACTAAACACTCACAGTCATACACAATATTATAACTACAGTTACGAAAGCTATCACACTGTCATAAGGCAACGGGAAACCACTCAAGTTCATCTTCCCAGAGGTTGCCATGGAGGGTTAACATCCCCCTAGATGCCACCCACGTTCAGACACGGCCAAGCCGTTCATAACATAAAGAAGAATCGTCCATCACTGTACCAATTTTCTTGATTTTATATAAAAAAAATTACTGTTGTTTCCTGGTAGAGGCTGCTTGTTTCTTCTGGACGGCAGACTTTATTCGGTATAATGTCGTTCGCTTGTGAGTACAAAATCTTTCAGAATAAATACGAATCGCTTCACGGGGGGAATCTGGATGTTAATAAAGATCTTAATCACTTGTTGAATGACATTCGTTTTTAGAACTGAAACCGGATTTGTTGGAAGTCTAACCTTGCCGGCATGACGTTGTGCAACGTCGGTACCTGTTTGACAGTCATATAATCTCATAATAGTGGTTTCCGCTTTAATCTGAGCAGAGAGGCTGTCAACTCAGAGGTAGCTTGTCGATTGTTCATACCCCCCCCCCCCCGTCAACTTCTAGCTGCAAACATTCGCGTCATAATTACGTAGCCTTCTTGACAACAGGTTACGGGGTAGTACGAGAACGCGAGGCACCACTCAGTTGTTGGTGAACAACCTCGTTTATTACTACTTCCTAGATATGTGGAAAGTCGATGATAACTGTTTTAAAATCCGAGAGACTGATGGATTTACGGTATAATCGTTTGCTACGGGACTGTTGTATGGCCATATTTCGGGATTGCCGTCACATTTTATCAGTACTTCAGGAGAACCAGGCTTCGAAGTTCAAAGGTCGGATGTTGCTATCTTAGTATGATACGAAACCTCTCTGCCAAATAAAAACAAAGGTTGTACTTGGAGATCCATCTGCGTCATTAGTCAGGTGAAATAATCCGCACAGCTTTGCGATATACCAGTTTAATGTTAGCGCACATAATTCAAAATGCTTAATCCAGCAGCAACCCGGATTAGACCCTTAATTCTTAGTTGCAACTGTGTTTACGCGAGATTTATGGTACCAAATTACGCATTCTGAAATATTATTCTACGCAATCAAGAACTGTGCCTAAGTGGTGTGCAACGAAATACTAGCACATTCACATTGCGTGTCCTAGCAATGTCAGTACTGTTGCGTTCTTCCATGTGTTAACACCCAAGAACTCGCAACGAAGTAATAAAATATTTCTTTTTGCATTCCATATCACATCTAAATATATTTATCGTCAAAACAGTCCTCTTGAATAGATTTCTTGGCCAAGTCATCGCGATTGTGTCTGGTTTTCAACTTGAGGTTAGTTGGTTGGATTTTTGTATCTGGCCAGGAGAAAATATATGGTTCTGATTTACAATTCCTAATCATCAAATTCCAAAAAAGTCGCTTGAATTGAATTGAATTGTAAACCAGAGTGTTAGTCCGTCAGATGGAAAAATAAAACTTTGGCGCCCTTAAGTGTACGCAAAAACAGGCTGAATGGCCTGGGTTTCACCTCCTCCCTTCTTTCATCTTCCACGTCTAAAACATCAAACTTAACATGTACTTATTACAGCCACATCCACCTCAAAACCATTTAAAATTGAAGATTTCGGAGATTGATGACCGGAAATAAATGCATTCAAAATTTGTCATTGTTGTTGCAATGGAAACCTGGTGTGGCAAAAACTTGAGGAATATTTGTACCCTGTGAACATATCGACGACGAATGAAATGCTGAGGCAGTTTTTATGACATACGACTATTTTGTGTTTTCCATACGTGTACCAACGGCTTTGTTCGGTTACGAGAAACAGCTCCAATAAACAAAACTATACAAGTGTTCAAACTGTATCGTTTACTTTGCAATTGAATTCTATATTTTTAGACTTGCGTCTGGGAGAAAAATGTAGATATCCTTTCATATCTGCTTCATTTCTGTATAGTATTCAAATTTTATTGTATTTGTCATATGACTGCACACACACAGGTAGAAGGTATGGAAGGCCATGTAAAACACAGGAATCCAAACAAAACAAAAAATTCAGTAGAGTGACAGAATTATATCAGGGAAGTGAAGCTATGTGAAAATAGGGGGAGAAAGATTAGATTGTGCCCTCGAACTACTACTTTTCAAATTAGTCATGGATGGTATTATGGAAAAGGTGGAAGTGAGGATGGGATAGGAAAATGTGAAGGTGATGGTTTTTCAGACGACTTGGAGATCTGAGGGAGTGGTGAAGAAAAAGTTCAGTGGCAATTGGAATTAAGGGTGGACACTGTGGGTGAATTTAATTGAAATTTAATGTGAATAAAATCGAATATATGGTTACAACCAGAGAGAAGGACAGGACAACCACAGAACTGTGAACGGTTGAAGAAGGTGAACAGTTGAATGAATGAATTTAATTTAATTACGGTGGAGCAATTTTCATAGTCATATAATTACATCTTTCTTAATTTTTATTGTTAACCTTCTATACTTTGATTGTTAAATTCCTCCAACCATATACATTTTCCATTTACGAATTATAAATTTAAATTCCATCAGCGTTTCTGGTAAAAGTTTGGTAAAGTTTCAAATGCCTGGGAAGTTTCGTGGATGAAAGTAGAACAGATGATGGCGAGGGAAGTGAAAAAGGGAAGCATGCAGAAGCAGTTTTAAGAGGTGTCAGAAGGGTATACCGAATAAAGTTATGCCACAGAGAAATAAGGCAATAATTTATGGTGTACATACTATGTTCCTATTCTCACGTATGGTGGCGAAGCCTGGACAGTGAAAATGCGGGATTACATTAAAATTCAAGCGAGTGAAATGCAGGTTCATAGAATCAGAGTAATGTTTACTAAAATGGACGGATAAGAAACGAAATTATTAAGAACACAGTGAAAGAGAAACCCCTGCAGGAAATGATTTATGAGGCAAAAATGGACGAGGTCATCAGAGGCGGAAAAGGATTGGATGCATTCGGCCGTTATCTTATTGACGGTACAAGCCGAGCATTCGTCGAGAGTTATTTCGGGATACCATGGAAAACCGAAATCAGGATCGCCGCGCGGAGGTTTGAACCAATGCCCTCCCAAACGCCAGTCCTAAGTGTTACCGCTCGGAGGTAAGGTGGTATTTTTATACAGAGAGTGGGGAAGCAAAGTGTACCAAAAATAATACATGAAATGAAGTTATAAGGTAAACGGCTTGTAGAAAGCTCAAGAGATAAATGGTTGAGAGGAGTGGAGGAGAGTAAACTGGCCAAGTCACCAGAGGATTTTTTTAATAATAATTATTCTAAATAAACTATCTATAACACCGAGAGAAAGCTTTCTATTTCACTAAGTAAATTATCTATTTTTACAAGAATTGCTTTTGTGGGATTCATTATTATGCCTCTTGATTTCTAGACTGTTCTTATAGTTGATTCATTGTTATTAAAAGAAACTAATTACCAAGACATAAACTGTTAAGTATTTCAGTTTTACTTTAAGTCGCATAACGACTGCTTAGAGTGGAAATTAATTTTTTTAATGTAAGAATTTATGTAAGAAAGGAGACTTTCTCGGCGTATAATTGCAATGAAGTTCTCACGGATGTATCGCCGGATTGCGTTGTAAAAACACGAGGTTTCACACGTGAGGAAGACGGCGGAGGCAGTCGGCGAAGTATGGCGTTTTTACAACACAATTCGGCGATATTCTCCCGAAGACTTCACTATAACTCAAACATAATGTATTGTGGCGATTCACCAAATCATCCCAAGAGGGGTTAATCGAAAGCCAGAGCGGCATATACAAGCAAGAGGCTTTTGTCAAAGAACATGTGTTTCAAACGCATTGAGACGGCGGTCGAGACAACAAGTCAAAGGATAAACAATTGCCTTTTGATAACTGCTAAATAAGTAAGTATGCAATCATTAAAATTAAAATAACATTAGTTTCGTATCAACGAATAATCAAATTTTCAGCCACAAATACAGGATGTTGTCACAATTACTTTATCTGCAAATACAAAGGTCGTGTGCGACACATAAAAAATATTTATTATTTGGTAAGAAAATCATACTAAATACGCAACATAATTCAAATTATAGAAATATGTACTCAAAACAAACGTAAGTTTTAATGAATACGTAAAAGTGCATCTATTTCCTTACAAATGACGAAAGGTGACAAAACCAAACATTTATTCACACGAGTCAAATGCCAACTGCGAGGGTACAGGCAAACAGTGCAATACATCCGATAGAGACCGAGTGAGGCAGCGAGTCATGCAGACTGACATACGTTTCCGCCGAATTTTGCGGATTGCGGATCCGCTTAACTTTGTGCGGGATCCGCCAGACTGTCTAAAGATGCGGGATCCCGCGGGATTGCGGGATCCCGCTTTGCTGGATTGCAATCCCCAGTGCGATGAGAGGATAAAATGGAGAGACTTGTAAGCACAGCATACCCGGCCTTTAGCTGGGAACTGTGGATGATATTTGTTTATTGTAAGTTGGTTTACTGGAATATAAAACAAACAATAATAAACCAAACAGAGCAGATAATCAACCGGATTACAGTAATACGAAATCTACATTAACGCTTTCTTAGTGTTGGCACGTAAGATCTTTGCTGTAGGTCTCTTAAATAAATGTCGACCACAAACGAGGTAAATATAGACACACGAAAGCGACGTAGTAACAGACTCCATGAATTAAGGCACTGGAATAAAATTAACCGAAATAATGAAAGAAGTAATAAATACAAAAAATCACACATCACCCACATGTCTAATTAACATAATTCAAAATATTTTGTCAGGATTCCCATATTTTTGGAGCGATTAAAAGCAAGAAACTTTTCATGTTGACAGAAATCACAAATTTAGTTACGAAAAAATCGTGTGGATATTACGAGTACCACAGCTTTAGGAAAGTCATCTAACATGCTGTTCGTTTTGACTTGGTGGTCACGCATTGTGCATAGCGACGCCATGACCCTATTATCCCGTCCTGAGTCAGTGGAGAGATGGCGGTCAAGGTGTACGGCACGCGGCCTACACGTACTGTACCACTAACTGCCGCAATTAATTATCGCTGCTGTCAGGAGGCGAGGAATGCGCGCGCCAAAGAATATGACACATACAGCGGTTTGTGTAATTCTTTCGACTCGAGTTGTAGCTCTGTGTAAATCACAAAACTTTTTCATAGAGAAATAATTAATACGATGTGAGATCGAAGGCTTTCACGGCGTATCGATGAAATGTAGTCTTCACGAGTTTTCCGCCGTATGTTGTTGCAATGCGACAACGAGCTTGGTTCTCCCTGCACAACATCCAACCTGAAGATGGCGGCAGAGTCAGCCGCCGAAAGTTCGTTGTCGCATTTCAACAACATACGGCGGAAAACCCGTGAAGGCTACATTTCAATAATTAATACGAATACTCTATATATGTACCGATAGCTTGTCACAAATCAACGAAGCAGTATGCAAAAGTTAGTACATACGTATACTAACATTTACGTGGTGTTTCACGCGCGTGGTCCTTGATGTGTGTAGAAATACTCTACTTCTTCTTTTCTAGAACCAACTACTATAATGGAGAGACAAAAAAATATCAAATTCAGTGTAGTTGAAGGCTAGAGATAAGATCTATTTAGAGTGGCAAATAAAAACGTTTTCTTATTCTAACAAACACACAAAAAAGAAAAACACAATCTATGGCACTGATCCCTTCAGATTATGTAACCTTCAAGGTGAAGTAAGAATGGATAGTCACAACAACAAGCACCCACGAATAAAGACTTTATTTTGATAGGATTAAAATAAAACATTATTATTTTTATTTTGTGTGAACCGTACGAGTAGTGTCAAAGAAAACTGAAGTTGCTAATTCAGGTTATGGAAATATGTTTCTCGCTAAAATGTCTGCTTTCCATTGCTACCAAAATAAAGTTGTAATTCGTGGATACTTGTTGTTGTGTCTTTACTTGTCGACATTAAGCACGGAAATGTTTACCTTAAACTTTATTCAGGATTTCTAAAATGCATCTGTTAAATAATAGTTTGATTAACGTAATCCATTTATTTTAATGTTCTACATTTCAGAGAACTGAGGAAAAAAAAGCAGAAATAAGAAAAGTACAAAATCCAAAGAGTAAAATGGAGATCTTTTGTAAATATTTGCTGATAGGACAGCTCATTTAAAATACTGACTGATCTGAGTGATTTTTACCATTAAGAAATTATTATCGTTTCTTGCTCACTTCCCCGGTCGGTTTGAGACATAAGATATTCCACAGATTTTAAGCCAGAAAATAAAATTTCAAGTTTGAAAACACCGTCCAAATTGCTGCCATAGTTTTGCGTGATACAATTTCAAACCCCCAGACACACGCAACTCGCTTATTGATTTATAAGAGTGTAGATGAAGATATATTCAGTGGACTGAATAGGTTATCTAGTCGAGTGTCAGCATATTTAGAGAAAATATATCAACATTCCAACTCCCAGTTTCGAATACCGATGAGGCCATCGTTTGGATTCCTTGTTAAAACTGAAGGTCCAGTCGCGACAGAGGTGGAATGCGCGGCAAATCGAAACTCTTCCACTAGGCCATGAAACCACATGAAGTATTACTTTTTAGCATATACTAGACACGTAATAGTGAATATTTAAAATTGCAAGTTTAGTTTTTTATTAGATATAGATCTTTATATTTTGATGTTGAGGCATCTGTTAATGTCTTATTACAAGGGATCCAAAAAACAACTATTACATCAATGTTTATCTAAAAAGTTTTTAAATAATTAAAGACACAGATTAAGTGGATATTCTTGTGTAAACTTCACGAAAATGTTTTAAAAAGTAGGTTAGAATTGTGAAACATGCGATTTAATAAAAAGATTTTATAAATTTACCGAAATTAATACAATTAAGTGCAAAATATTAATCATTTTCTACGAATTTGGTCCCATGAAAGAACCTACAGTAATAGAACAATTTTTATTTCAGTTTAAATTCGTGGTTGGAGATTTACGGATTACGTTGTGCTTATTTTTTAACTTGTTGAATAAGCCACTCAGGGACATTGTAACAATAAAACCATATAACCAAGGCATTTTAGGATTGAACCTAAAAAAAAATATGTAGAGCTGAAATTTGGCACAGACGTTCCTTAGTACTTAAGAAACAAGTACTGTAAAGTCCCAACCTCTGGCGTGTCCGCGTCATTGAGTACCAAATCGGTATAAACTCCTTGTAACATTTAAAATGTCAGACTTACTAACGTTTTATTTCACCCTAGGTATTTAGGATAGGTTAACCAATGCATAAAAGTGTAATATCGGCATTATTATTAGTGAAAAGTAAAAGTGTAGTTACATTTTAGCACAAAATCTCAGCGCACTGTTCGAAAAGATTAGAATGATGTAGAGAGAAGAGATAGGATAGGTGGAACGGCGCTTTATGCTGAGCTCTGCGCATTGTTTTCAATGTTTCGATTCATATCTCTCCAATCGTTCGCCACAAAAGCATGATGAATATATCATTTTAATCATGAAAATGCGATCTACAACTCTGATAATAGGTCTTGATAAGTTTGATAATTTTTAGCAAATCTGATTTTGTTACAAAATAAGTCATGTGTTGTATTTGTTTCACGATCAAATGTGAGGTTTTTCTTTTTGCTTCTGTACTATAATTGAACCCAGAACTACGACATCATTCAATAATTAGCCTTCCAAATTACTTATATTGCAATTAAATGGTACTAAAGCTGCTATTTTAAGAGCTACAAGACGTTTATACTGAATATGGCATTTAAGCCCCACTTAAAAACTTTTGCCCTGATAAAAATATAAAGAGGAAACCTCAGACATGGGGATTTTTCAACACGTGTTTCTTAGGTAATAAATAACATATGTGTCATTTTTCAGGTCTACATTGTATTTTTTTTTTTTTTTCAGATTCATACACAAAATGCCCGGGAAGAAGCGCGCGGAGCTCTCGGCCCAGCGCTGACTCACGTGTGATTGTTTCAACGCGTATCTCGACAGCCATATGTTACAGAGGGATGAACGATATACCATTTTAATGCTGAAAGTGTGTACTACAACTTTGATCTTAAGTCCTAACCTGTTAACTTTCACAGTTTTTCCGCAATGCAGAGGCACTGAAAAAATGGTTATGTTTCGTACTGCCTTCATGATAAAATGTAACTACACTTTTACTTTTAACTAATAATAATGCCGATATCATACTTTTATACAGTGTTTAGCCTATCCTAATTACCTAGGGTGCAATAAAACGTTACTTATTTGACCTGAAAAAAAAAACTATGACGCGGACACACCAGAGGTTGGGACTTTTCAGTACTTGTTTCTAAGGTATTAAGGAATGTCTATGCCAAATTTCAGCTCTATATTATTATTATTATTATTATTATTGAGGTTACCCCTAAAATCTGTCTAAAATGCCTTTACTAATATGCTCTAACTAAATTGAGGTGTTCGGCGGTCTAATATTAAATAAGTTTATTTCCTTGCTTTGTATGGTTCAGCAAAACAATCAACTCAATTAAGAAAATTTAAATGAAATTTTGCAGAACGATCTCTTCAGTCCAGAAAATTGGGTTTCGTAAAATAATCGAATTGTTGATGAATAACCGCCAATGGAACTGTTGTTCCTGTATCACTGGCGTACTCGTTTCGCCTCTTATCGCGGTACGTATCAATCAGCGACGAGTAATTTTCTCACAAATCTCGTTTCTTTTGGAGAAATCGGATGAGACGCTAATGACATCACGATAAGAGGCGAAACGCACGCAATAGTTTAGCGTTTTTTTTTTATCAACAATCCAATGATTTAAGCAATTGCAGAAAATGACCTACTATTCTGCATTGATTTTTGTAAATATTGTATCAAGTGCCACTACTAATAAAAGGCTAAGCTTGTTCATTGCGTCCATAACGTTGACGTCACGCTCCCAGCCTTCGTTGTCGAACTAACAACGGCCAGAGATGTTACTACTGAATCGAGGTGACGCGCGTTACGTAACAGCAATTTTCAGCTAAGCAACTGCGAAGAAACGATTTTCACTGAGAGGACAGTAGGTATTTCGTTTAAATCAACATATAAGATATTAATTACTTGGTGTTCATTTATATTCGTTCGATTTGGACGTTTTAGTTATGGTCTCTGATCGCTGATATAGCTACGATATATGGGATCACCTATGTATGTTCGGCGATAGAAGCTTTCATTTTTGAGCAGAAGTATTAGTATTCGACGTTGCAGCAGAGGGAAGTAGTTATGAAAGTATTTTAAAACTAGTTCAAGTTGCTTTAATGATAGCCATATCATTGAAATCGTTATATCGCTTGAATTAAAGCAATTCCACATTGATCACGATCTTTGCGAGCTATTCCACAATTGAAACTAATATAACTCGGCATAAGATACGTTATTAAGATTTAATTTTAATTTCCTTTGCTCTCACTGATGCCATATTACTGAGGTCATTATTTCAGCCGCGTGTAAGTAGTTTCAACTGCGCCAGCCATTCAGATGTGGCAATATCGATCTGAATCACGAATAACGAAAAATGAAGATATAAGAACTCCTGAAGATTTTTGCATGCACGATGTCATTAACATGAGATACAGTGAATGTATTAATTTGCGCGAGATTGAAACTTTAATTTACTAATGGCAATATTAGCGGAGTTTGTGGCTAGGCTGAAATGCATCCTGGACCAGGATGACAACTGAAACTTTTTGTTACATTGAAGACAAGAAGAATTAAATTGAAAATTATTTTATAACTATTCTGTTTAAATAAGCAACTGGAAAGAAATGAAATTCCAGAACATTCCGCTCAACATGTCATTTTTGACATGCTTTGAGGCTACTGGTCAGTAAGAGGAATGGTTTTCACTGCTTTAACACAGTAACGATATTTCTGCGAAGTTTTCTTTCAGTAGTTCGGTGCGAAATCAGAAAGTTCAAAATTATATCCCGTTTCAAAAAATATCAGAGATTATGATTTTCGTTCCAGTCTCTAACAGAATACAGTAACTCATTAGTTCAAAGAAAACTGAAGTGGTTTGACATAAATATTTGTTATATTATAGTGGACTGGATTTGGATGAAAATATTCTGCAAATTTATAAGCCATGGATAATTACTTTATTTTCCCTTCAGTATATAGTTTAGTGATTACTTCTGGCTATGCGGTAAGCCTTTCTTTTGGCACTGTCTGCATTGTCCTTATCTCTCGCAGGACTTTCCTGTACTCAGTTTAACTGCTTTCCCGCGGGAACTGCCTTCACGCTTTATCGACCTTCACGGTTCATCAACGATGAAATGATTGCTACCGTATCTTTATGACCGTCAACAGCTATGGTAACAGGATAGGAATTTGCAGCGAAGTAGTCACGTAAGTTAATGTATGAAAGTCATAAAAACCTAATGAATTAGATACTATCGACCGTAGTGAAGCGGATTCGTACGTCTAGTACGTTTTACTGTTGAATGAGTATGTTGAATTGCGGGAATCTTAGAAAAAACTGATGCGTTTCATCACATCAGGTTTGGTTGAATCTGACCTCAGAAGCTGGTCGACAATATTTGCACTGCCAAGAATAGTTACAGAATCAACAAAGAAAAAGTATTCCACTAATATTTCCGCATAAAGTCGTGTAAAATCGTAAGCTATATTCTAACCATAAGATTCAGTCACGGTCCTTTTTCCTAACTACTAATACCGACTCCATACACGAATCACTCCCACTGCGACTTTGATGTAACATCAAAGGGATACAAAGACCACATTTCCTTCACACGCGAAAAATTAACCACAGAAGGAAAGAAAATTCTTAAATAGTTGATAAACTTATAACAGCCGTTACCGACAAATATGGTAATATCTCTCTATTAAAATGGTAAACTAATTTTAAAATAAGTTACAAGATACGTGTATTAATATAAGCATTCACTGCAAAACATCTTGTCACACAGGACAACCGTTGGCTGAATGGTTTTACAGACCCTATCCCGATTTTTTTTAATCTAGCGTAACTATTTACGAAAGCTTTATTTTTAATTAATGTCTTCTCCGCTAATCAGCAAAACTTCCTGTTCTAGATATTCAGAATGACATTATTTTATTAATACGGAGAAACAGCTTGTCGACAACAACTAAAGGCATAGAAGAAAATACAGGATACGTGTGTTTCCTTCTCACCTTTGTCGTTTCATTTCGTATGAAAGTTTTGCTTCTGAGAAGAAAATAGGGATCAATCTCAGCATTTGCCAAGACTGCAATAGATCGCAGTAGTAATCAATATGGCCGGTTGGAAGATGGTGCAACTATGGTTCTTTTAATATAGCGAGGCTATAAGCTCTGAGCCAAGCCAGTATCGTGTAGTTTAAAAGTGTTCCTAGTTCCCTGCTAAGAACGCCTCAGATTGAGAAGTCTGATTTATCTCCGCTCCACTTACTCCGAAGTGTTAAAGCGACACATTAGCATGGCAACGAATACATGGACCACGTCAAAAATTTAATGTTATCGAGAGCTATATAAGTGTAGATATCGATAAAGCAGCTTCTTCTGAGAATAATAATAAAAGCTTCGAAAGAGGTTTAACGGAGACTGGATATAAAATATTTTGCGGTGAATTGTTTTCGCCGCTGCAAGTATATTTCATTGTATCTGACGATGAACCTGAATAAATGTGTCTTACTAATTATATTTTTTCGTATTTCCCCTGGCAGACCACGAGAGACCGGCACCTGTACACAGGCGTCCTGTGTGTAATTATAAGGAAGGAGAGACATGTGCCTTACCAGTGATGGAACCGGATATGTCAGATTCAAAGCATTTACACTATTGAAGGAATGCAGTGTTGCCATCTGTCTGCGAATCGCCTAACTACGTTATGCGTGTGATAAGTTTACTTTTGATTGTGACGTATGTAGTTTATGAGGTGGTCCAAGCATTCGCCTTGATGATTGTGGGAAACAGCTTAAAAACCGCAGTCAGGACTGCAGGTGCGAGGGGAACTCCCACTGTACCTCCATGATCCAATGTGGTCGCGCTTTAACTGGCGCAACCAAACTGATTGCTCTTGCTAATTTATATATTTGTTTCATAAATAACCTGGTTGTTACCGCTAGATCCATCCAACTTTACCCCCCCCCCCCAAGCTTGTTAGTAGTTCCTGGATCGTAAGGGGTCTCAGCACGAAAGAATTAGAATTAGAAAAACAGCTGTGACAAAAATATCAACCGACAGTAATCAGAGGGAAAAATTAACAGGCACTAAAGGCTTGAATGAATTCATTTTAATTTATAGCGAAGTCGAACAAGCAAAAAGGGCATCTGCAGGCGTGGGCGCTACCACTAAAAGGGGAACACTTTTTTATTTTTTTTACTTATGGCTTTACACCTTGTCGACGTCGAGATCATTAGAGTCTGAACGGGACTGGGGACAAGGAACTGGAAGGAATTCGACCATGGCCTTTTGAAGGAAGCATCCTGGCATTCGCCTGGAGTGATTTGGGGAAAGCCTGGAAAACCCAAATCTGGAAGTCCACATCTTCTTCTTTATTATGAAGGATATAAAACACACACAAGCTGAGTGAACTTGAGGTAGAATAATAGGATGCAGAATGGATGCAGCACTAACCACTTTACAAATTTACGAACAAAATTGCAGAATTAAACATCAAGTTTACAAGAGATTTAGCGGAAATTATCAAATTGTAGTTGATTAAAAGAAATACATTTATTTTTATCCATCCACAGATCCAGTCCCCAAAAAATAATTCCGAATTAATCAGTTGTCACCTCAGCCTTTTCCAGACGGGGATTCCAACCGGCGTCCTCCAGAATGCAAGGCTAGAAAGTTAACCGTTTACCCACCACACTCGATAAGAGGAATACAGTTCTTTTATGGTACAAGTATATATTTGAAAGGTTAGTTAGTGCACGATTTAAGATCCCGAGAGAATTCCTTACATTAATAGGTCTATATGCGCCAGAAGAAGAAAAGAGAAATCAGGGCTAGAACCGATTCATTTCTGAACTCATTTTTTCCACGAGCGATTAGGGAATGGAATAGAAAGAATTTACTGGGAGAGTAAACTTAAAATCCGACAGTAGTAGATTTCGATAAAGCACTCCAGCCATCCTGACCTGGGTTTTCCATGGTTTTCCCGGATCACTCCAGGCGAATGCTGGGATGGTTCCTCACAATAGCCCATGGGTACCTCCTGCAATATCCCGACTATCCCTTCCAAACCATTACCCTTTAGAATAGGTGCAATGCACCCTCCGCCACACACTTATAGTGAACCGCGGAGTAATAGTAATAATTATAATAAGCTCGCTTTGACTATAGGTTTCACATTCTTATTACTCTGATGTGTCCATGGCTAGTTCTCCCCAGTTTTCATCCTT
>CM061920.1:59874301-59890418 GCA_031002005.1 Vandiemenella viatica | reverse complement strand
CGCTGTCGCTACTAAGGCTTCTGGATTTTACTCCGGCATGGAATCATTTGCGTGTGTTTTATATTTAACAATGATGATAGAAATTTTTGATCGTGTGGAAATTTTGAATGCAGATCTACAGAAATCTAATCTATCTGTATTGAATCGTATGCGAAGATAGAAGAAATCACTGATGTTTTTTACTGTGCTCGAGAGTGAAAATTCGAAGAAATTTTACGGGAAAGTGAGCAGTCAGGTACTAACTTTGAAACCAGCGAACCTCAAATCCCACATCAACGCAAAATTTTGATCAAGATAAGAGTGAAAATCTCCGATTCGAAACACCTCAAGATTTCTCCTCAAATCTTATTTTTATGACCAGTTAAAGAGTCGATTCGACAACGTTTCCACCCACTTCTTCAAATCGCTAGAACGATTCGCTTTGGGACAGCTCACATATGTAGCAAAAATTATAAATTTATACAATCATGATTTTGACCAAGAAAGATTGCTCAGTGATAGAGATAGTTTTTGCAACTTTTGAAAAGGCAAGATGAGGAGGCAAAAAGTTTAAGAGGTTGTAGATTTTACAGAAGTACAAATGGACTAGAGGACTCATACCAGAGGTTTGTACGCTTCGTTCAAACTACTCATTACAATTCTTCGGTCGTCCTGTTCAAATGAACGAAGTTTTTCCGCCTTACGCCTACTCAAGAGTGTACATAAGATCGACAATGTTGCCAGATCTATTAAATAACATTGCTATTTTACATGTATGTAGCAACCTTACTGAAGAACTAAATTTGGAAAAAATTATTGAATCGTTTCATTTCCAAAGAAGCAAAGCGCATACATTTTTTTTTATCTAGGGCCTTACACCTCGTCGACGGCTAAGGTCATTAGAGGCAGGATGGGACTGGGGACAAGGAAAGGGAGGGAATACGGCCAAGGCTTTTTTTTTTTTTTTTTTTTTTTTTTTTTTTTTTTTTTTTTTTTTGAAGGAAGCATCCCGGCATTCGCCTGGAGTGATTTGGGGAAACCATGGAAAACCCAAATCTGCATGCCAGACGGGATTCGAACCCGCTGTTGCGTCCTGGTTGGCTTTTACTTCCGCGAGCGGTTCGGAAGATGAGAGCTCAGAGGAGACTGTCTAAAGTTACCTTTAGAAGTCTCAGAACTAAGTTGGATTCGGGTTTTCAGACAGGGGAACTCGGAGTGGAATAACTGGTAGAAATAAACAAACACATAGAAATTACAAGAAACAAACTTGCAACTCACTAAGAACCGATAAAGTCCCAAGGAGAGGGGCGGGGCACTGGTAAATTAGTGTTCCAATACATATCTCGAAGTCATCCGTGCCCTAAGTCGCTCTAGCCATTGACGAATCCTTCGCATGGTTCTCACTACCATCCTATAGGTAACAACATTCCCCTGAGGGTTGATTAGCGGGAAATTCCAATCTCCCACATCCATGAATCTAAGTGAGTGCCTTCCCACCTATGTGGAAACCTAAGTCCCAATTTCTAACTGAGACTGGAGTTGAGAATCGAAGTCCTAGCCCTCTGACTCCGCTACTCTACTATGCAATGCTGCTAGGCCCCCGGCACTAGGCAGCTACGACCCCACTCACTGGCAGTCGTTCCTACTCTAACGTTTGTTAGCTCAGCCACCACTATTTATACTGCTTAATGACGGCACTCTCCGTCCTATCGTCCTTTCCAGAAGCTAATCTGTGGTCAGACACGTCCGCATCACATGGACCTCCACGTGAGATTTTGTAAGGTTGGAAACTCTCTTTCAGTGACCTTCCCTGCCTCCGGTTTCTTCCGTGCCTAGGTCCGGCTTTGAAAGTCTGTGTCTTAATATTGTCACCTTCCTTGAGGCACTCCAGACTTTCCCTCTGTTGACGTGCAGTGGATGTCTTAATAGTTTCCTAATGCGTTTGCTTAATGACCTCCCGTCTCCGTGTTGGCTGGCTGGCTCCTAGTATTTTAACATTCACAATTCAAATAAATCTAACTCCTTTTAAATAATTATAATTCGCGAACCCTCGCGAATGCCTTTCGCGACACCTCCCCCTTTTGGGGAAAATTTTGCAATCTCTATTTGAGAGTGCAAAATTTTCTATGCGGTCGTGTGAGTTGCTTACTTTATTTATACCTTCATGTTTTATATACATTACATAATATTTTTATATTTTGTCTTCTTTAGACCACCTGTAAAAACAACATATTAACGTTCCTTCGTTTATGCCAGTTCGTCTGTTACTTCCTGGAACATATAAAATACACCATTTTAACACATGAGATAGTATTTTTCATTACCTTTTACCAAGCAGAGAATATAATACATTCTTATTATTTTCATGTTAACGTTTGTCTGTCTTAGACCAATATGTTAGTGTGTTCCTAGGTTCATAGGTTACATATCTTTCTGGTCGGCGCACACGCTCACTAAGCACTGCGTCACTGCTATTAGTCACATACCGACTCCTCACAGGACCAAAAGTAAGTTGTTCACTTTCGTCACTGTTCATCTCAGCCGGATGATACCTAACAACTCCTGTGTCAGGGTACTGATTCACAATTTTGTTTTTCACACAAATTCTAGTGCAGCAGTCATCACCTATAGCTTTGCAAAAGAATCTAAAACAATCTCGGCAGCATTTACAGTATCTACATATACAGAAAATAAATATTAGTACTACGACTCCGGTTCCAGCATAGCCCCAAACTGGTATAGTATCTAGTGAAAATGAATCAAACCATGTTCTTTGTTGATACATGATTTCATCTTCTAACTCATTTAATTTATGACCTGCGGCTGTTAAATCATCTAATTGGCGAACTACTGGTTCAATTGGTAAATATAATGGTATTTCTGAAATGTTTTTCTTTTCCTTATTCACCATACAACAATCTATGTCTAGGCTTAGATTTGGAACGATATCATTAATCGGTACCTTTGATCTAATGATATGTTCAGACTGTATTACTACTTGGGCTCCATAACCTTTACACTTGTTTAGAAATTTGAGCTTTCCCGTTCCTTTAATAATTACGTCTACTGGCTTACTATTATTGCACACTACTGTCAGCCCTTCATTGTTTGGTGCTACAAAAAGCCATTCGTTCCCTCTAATTTGCGTCCAAACGCTCGCATTTAATGTAGTGTATTTTTGAATGCAATCTCGGTAGTTTTACTATGGGTTGAAGCATTCTAGCTTCACATACTTCATGATCGTAAGTAGACAACAGAACAAAAGTTTGTTTACAAACATTATGAGTGGTTTCTAATTTTTTACATAATAATTGCTCTTTGTCTAATTTTACATATTTCCTTTTGGCTTCGTCCATTAACAGAAATTCTTTTTCTGGTGATAGATATGTGAACAGTCGCTTGTCGTGACTTACTTCGATTGGTAGAGGCCATAACTTGTAAATATTATACCTTTCGTTATCCACGAGTGGGATATTCAAAACATAGCTTAGTATACTACCTGAAATGAAAACATCTAGGTCAATTGCTCGCATTAGTTGATATCCCTTGGCTTCAGTTAATTCTATTGGGAATTTCTTATCCGAAATTTCATCTTTAATTAAATGCAAATATCTGACCACCTGTACTGGATTAATTAGATGTGGTTCTAGAATGCCCTTTTGCGCGTTCACTATAGCGGTAATAATCAAATCGTACTCCTTTTCTATTTCATTAAATATTGACGTCAGCTGTATCAACTGCTCATTTAATGTTACCCTTATGCCGAGTTGGGTTAACTTTTTATCAGTACCAATTTCATAGTTATACACGTGCTCATTTAGTTTCAATATCCCCGAGGTAATTATCCGTTCGTTTCTTTCTATTGAGTTGACTGTGTGATTAAAACTAGTTAATGTAGTCCTTACGATAGTGACTTGCTCTTTCGAAAGCTTTAGCAATTGTTTTTGTTCTTGTTCTAATAAATTAATTTTGGATTTAAAATATGATGCGTCATCTTCGTCTAACGTCCCGAATAAGACTTTACTGATTTCACCCACAAAATTAAGGATTCCCCTTTTTCTTCTACTCTGTTCGTGTCTGGCTAATTGTCCAATTAGGCTTTGCGAAGCTTCTATTTTACTCACATGGTATTCTAATGCTTTTTTCATACTATCACACCCTGCTACACTTGTATTCACTTGTTTAAGTCTCTGCTGACAATAGTCTACGGCTTTTAATGGCCTCCTGAGTTGCCTCATATTTATGCTTTAAGTCTTCCAGATTAAAATAGCTTACTATTCTCCAGGTTGTCGTGTACAAACTTACAGTTCCTTTGTGGTCGTAGTATAATCCCGGTGATGACTCAAATTTTGTTAACTGCAGATCCTGCTGTGTTGTTGACGTTGCACCCATTATTATCATCATTGCCAAATTACTCTCCGATGTCCCGCCATAGTTCCTGTAATTTTAAAAGAATTCTTTTAGTCGGTTGGCGTGTACCTTCGTAAACTTATTTCTTTTTAATTGAATTACTACATTTGGCCCTTTAGTTTCAATTACTGTGTACGGCCCTCTCCACTGACTGTCCAATTTCTTTGAGCGACCCCTACGTACACTTTCATCAAACAACAACACTCTATCCCCTGGTTTAAATATTACTGGGTTTTGTGTTTTGTCGTAGTTCTCTTTACTCTTTTCTTTTGCTTGCGCCGTTGCTTCTTGCGCGCACTGGTGCATGATTCTTAATCTTTCTCTTAATTCTGTTACATAATCATCATAATTATAAATTACATCGGCCGGTTTCTTCTGTAGTGCTCCCGGTATATTACATATTCTTCCGAAAAACAACTCATGTGGCGTATATCCTGTGGTACTATGTGGCGTTGTATTAAATACAAATACTGCATATGGGATCCAGGTATCCCAATCTGTTTGACCTCTGTTTACGTAATGTCGCAACATTTCCGTTAGAGTGCGATGCGTTCTCTCTAATGCGCCATTCGCCTGCGGGTGGTAGCTTGTGGTATGAATTTTCTCAATTCGCAATAACCTACACGTTCGCTTTATGACGTCACTCATAAAGTTACTTCCCATGTCACTCAACAAAATGGTCGGTATTCCAAACCGTAAGATTATTCTTTCTACCAATACTCTTGCTACTGTATCCGCATCTTGTTGCTCTATTGGTTCCGCTAAAAACTTCGTTAGGCGTCTTGAAAGGTAAGTATATATCTATTTCCTTTTTCTGATCGCTGTAACGGGCCTACAATATCGATGTCACATCTTTCGAATACATGCTCTGGGGTTTTTGTAATCTCCATCGGCATTTTTGTTTTATTTTGAGTGATTTTATTCTTCTGGCAACTTTCACAATGTCGAATATATTGCTCAATGTCGGCTTTCATGCCTTCCCATCGGCAATACTTCTTAATTCGCTCATAGGTCCTACCTATTCCTTGGTGCATGCCCATCGGCGATTCGTGGTATTGCTTTAATATCATCATCTTCTCCTCTTGAGTAAGATTATCGCTTGGTACCACCTCATTATTGTCTCCTTGTTTGCTGCCTTCCGCTACTTCAGCTCCTGCCGCGGTTTTCCTATTTTCGCGTTCATCTTCATCATTATCACTTATTTCGTCATCGGTCTTTCTAACGTTCCGGATTCTTGAAAGCGCATCTGCTACCTGGTTTCTTTTGCCGCTCTTATACACGATCTCATAGTCATATTCCTCTAATTTCAACCGGAACTTCATTAGTCTGGATGACGGGTCCGAAATGCTATTTACCCACGATAATGGTTTATGATCTGTGTACACTGTGAATTTCCTTCCAAATAGGTACGGTCTGAATTGCTTCACTGCCCAGCAAATAGCTAGCATTTCCCTCTCTATGGTACTATAGTTTCTTTCAGCTTTATTCAACGTCCTTGATATGTAAGCTACCGGTAAATCCTTGCCAATTTCTCCTTGGCTTAACACTGCTCCAATCGCATCTTGACTTGCATCCGTAGTAACTATAAAATTTTTGCTGAAGTCGGGATATTGTAAAATTGCAGGGCTCAACAGTTTTTCTTTCAACTGTTGGAAAGCCCTCCTGCTTTGGTCCCCATATATATGTGACTCCCTTTTTCAACAATTCATACAGTGGCTTAGCAATTTTACTGTAGTTACTTATAAATCTCCTATAATATCCGCTCAGGCCTAAATGCCTTTAACTGAGTTGTATTACTTGGTTGGGATATTGTTTTACGGCTTCTACCTTTTTCGGATCGGGCTTTAATCCTTCCTCGGTGAGTACATGCCCCAGAAATGTGACTTCTTTACGTAGGAATTCGCATTTATCTACTTGTAATTGGAGGTTATATTTTCGCAACCTTTCGAAAACATCCTCTAACCTCGCATTATGCTCCTCTAATGATGACCCAAACACGATGACGTCATCTAAGTAGATAAACACTTTCTCACCCTGTAATCCTACCAGTACAGAGTTCATTAATTTCTGGAAGGTATTTGGCGCCGTTTTTAGTCCCATAGGCATTCTTTTAAACTCGTAGTGTCCGTAGGGCGTACTAAAGGCGGTTTTTTCTTGATCCTTCTCATCCAGTAACACTTGATAATAGCCCTTGGCTAAATCAAGCGTGGAGAAGTATTTCGCCTTACCTAGACCATCTAGGATTTCATCTATTCGCGGCAGCGGAAACACGTTATTTACGGTTAAATCATTCAACCGTCTGTAGTCTATTACAACACGCCACTTTTGTTTTCCACTAGCATCCATTTTCTTAGGAATTATTAATACTGGCGAGTTCCATGCGCTATCGCTGGGTACTACAATATCATCTTGCAATAACTTATCTATCTCTCCTTGCAAAATTTCTTTTTGTGCTTCGGGTTATCCTGTACGGTCTCAACCGAACTATTTTTTCCTTCTGCTTCGGAAGAAGCTTAATTTCATGCCTAATGGTCTCTGTGTAACCTAATGTGTCTCCCGGCAAATGGAATACATCATTATATGCTGCGCATATTCCTAATAACACCTCTCGTTCTTCCTTGTTCAAATGTTCAACTCGAAGATTTTCTTTTAGTTTACTCAGCCGTGATTTGTTCTCCGACCGTTCTCTTTTAACTTGTCTTACTTTAACTTCTTTAACTTCCGGCACTTCTTCAGCTACTAGTAAGGGGTTCTTTATTTTGACTTCCTTTTCCGTACTATTTAGCATACTTATGATACACGTTCCGTTTCTCACGGATACTAGTGCTTCTGGCACATATAAACCTGATTGCAATTCTTGTTTCGGGATGATCGCTTCTGATACGTCCCCCAGTGTAATTCGCACTTTAACAATCTTTTCTTCGCGTGGACCTATTATTACTTCATAATTTTGAGCTCTCCCAGCTCCTACATTTTGTTTACTACCGCGCCTATTTTTCGCCACTTCAGTAGCCCTTAGTTTTGTGGTCTTAGCCACCTCCGCATAAGTGCGCTTTTCCGAACCTGCTCCAACAGCATTCGGTCTATTACTTTTTGACAATGCAGTTTCTACTGCTATCGACTCGGCTTCTACCGTATTCGACCTAACACCTCGCCTTTTCGCGGGGCTTACTGTTTTCGAGGCAGCACCCACTGCCCTCGGAAACATACCGTCACGTCGCACAGTTCCTTTAGTGGACGGACAAACACTGCTTCGCGTTGCAATCCCTACGACATTTTTCTTCTCGTCGCGCCTCACAGTTCCGTTAGTGAACGGACAACCTCGCTTTTTCACGAGGCCATAGGCCCTGCCTATTGCCTTCGGAAAATTTCTGTCCCGACCCACAAGTCCGTTAGTGGATGGACAATTACAATGTCGTGTCGCGACCCTTACGACACCTACATTATGTCCGTCGGTATTCCCTACCGACTTACCTACATTTTCACAACACATCTCGCGTTGTTCCTCCCGCGCGGTTTCTAACTTAATTCGCCTCCCGCGAATCTTAATGGTCCTCGCTCCGTAATTTATTACGGCCTCGTTCTTTGTCAGGAAATCTCTTCCTAATAAACCTTCAAATGGCAAGTCTATATCTTTACCTATCAGATAGAATTTTTGCCTTAGAAATAAGCCCTTGGTGGCTTGTAGCTCAACTACTACAGAAGCTTCAGTTCTTACTACGTTACTGCTAATTCCTCTTATTCTAATATTGTCATTAGTATCACATTTCCCTTTTTTGCTTAGGTTATCTGCTCTCATTAAGCTTATTTGGGCCCCACTGTCTACAAGAAATCTTACCGGATTATTCTTTGCATCTTTACATCGCATAGTCACATAGTCATTTTTATTTGTGCAGTCAATTTTAAACACCTTACTAGACCAGGCGCAGTGTGACTGCCTCATTACGCCTCTTAATAGTTTACCGGGTTCTTATCTTTTTGCTTCGCCATCCACATATTTTCACGGCACTCCCGGGCATAGTGTCCTCGCTTATTGCATTTGAAACATATTACCTCGCTAGTTTTGTAACCGGCACCTTCACCCTGGTAAATTCTTTTTGCGCGGCGCCCCCGGTATTTCTTTTAAAACCTTGCTGCGCTGTGGCTATCCTAATGGCACTTTCCCTTTCTAATTTCTTTACTCTGGAAAGTAGGGCGTCAAGCGGTGGTTTATTTACTTCACCTTCTTTTTCGACTACCCGTATTCGCCTCGGTGTCTGACAATTTCTCGCCGTATGACCAGATTTCCCACAATTGAAATAATTTGGTAGGGACCCTTTTTCTACCTTTGGTGGCCTGAAGGGCTGTCGTGATACCGGTTTCTCTCTTGCCGATGCTATCGCACTTTCTTCTGTGGCTGCTAACTCGACGGCTTCTGACAGGGTTATCGTCTCTCCTCTGGCTCGCACGATAGTTTTTATTCTATCGTCATACAACCCTTGTATGAACACGGCCCTACCTAGTTTTAACACGAGAGCAATACTTCCCTCTAGTTCAGTTTCTGCCATCACGCCCTTGATTGCCTCCCTGAATTGGTGCTGTAAAGTATCTATGCGCGAACCCCATTGCGCAATGCTTTCCCATGATTCCTGCCTACTGGCAAACATTTTACAGGCATAGAAATCTAAGGTTCTTTTACACCCATAGTTCTCTACTAAAATTGCACGAACAGCCGGCCAAGTGGTCGTCAAATCTCTTACGAGCAATTTACTCCTAGCCGTTTTCACAATACGAGCCTTAATAAATCTTAATAGTATTTCATGTTGGGCTGGCTCTATTAGCTCGAATGCACTGTCGCAATTGTCCAAAAATTCATTTAATTGGGACTTATCACCGTCAAAGGAATTTGGAATTAATTTAATCACTTCGTTTAAACTGATATACTGCCTAGGAGATGACTGCGCACCCTGGCTACCTGAAACAGCTTCGTTAGGCATGCTTGCACTTGCTGCGGTCTCACCTGTGGAAATTAACTGTGGCGTAGACTTCTATGTGATGCTGTGTACGTTGCCGGCCTGGCTGCTGACTGTGGGCTGCGTCGTGCGTCGCTCGCTTGGCTGCTCGCTGCTGGCTGCGACTGCCTGTTGATACCTTGGCTCGCCCCGTCGGCCTCGGCTGCGTCGCGGCTGCCCTCGGCTGCGTCGCGGCTACTGTTGTCGACCCTCGTAGACCTGGCTCGCCTCCTCCGTGGATGCTGCTGACAGGATTTTTCCGCTTGTCGAGTGGCCCCCCTCTCGTACTCGACCAATGGATCCTCTTCTTTCTTCTGCCGCCTACTTATTGCGCTACCCCCTCCTTTTGTCGGTCTTAATCTCCAAGCCGTCAGTCTGACCTGACTTCGGGCTGAGTGCTACCAGAAGGTTCTAAACTCCTATTCCTCAAGTCTGTGGCAACGTAGGCTACCGCTGTTGCAGTGCTGACCTGCGAAAAACCTTGCCAAAAACCTTGCCAAAACCTTGCCAAAACCTTGCCAAAAACCTTGCCAAAACCCCACACTATTGACACCAAATTTAAAAAGGAGTAATGTTGCGTCCTGGTTGGCTTTTACTTCCGCGAGCGGTTCGGAAGATGAGAGCTCAGAGGAGACTGTCTAAAGTTACCTTTAGAAATCTCAGAACTAAGTTGGATTCGGGTTTTCAGACAGGGGAACTCGGAGTGGAATAACTGGTAGAAATAAACAAACACATAGAAATTACAAGAAACAAACTTGCAACTCACTAAGAACCGATAAGGAGAGGGGCGGGGCACTGGTAAATTAGTGTTCCAATACATATCTCGAAGTCATCCGTGCCCTAAGTCGCTCTAGCCACTGACGAATCCTTCGCATGGTTCTCACTACCATCCTATAGGTAACAACATTCCCCTGAGGGTTGATTAGCGGGAAATTCCAATCTCCCACATCCATGAATCTAAGTGAGTGCCTTCCCACCTATGTGGAAACCTAAGTCCCAATTTCTAACTGAGACTGGAGTTGAGAATCGAAGTCCTAGCCCTCTGACTCCGCTACTCTACTATGCAATGCTGCTAGGCCCCCGGCACTAGGCAGCTACGACCCCACTCACTGGCAGTCGTTCCTACTCTAACGTTTGTTAGCTCAGCCACCACTATTTATACTGCTTAATGACGGCACTCTCCGTCCTATCGTTCTTTCCAGAAGCTAATCTGTGGTCAGACACGTCCGCATCACATGGACCTCCACGTGAGATTTTGTAAGGTTGGAAACTCTCTTTCAGTGACCTTTCCCTGCCTCCCGGTTTCTTCCGTGCCTAGGTCCGGCTTTGAAAGTCTGTGTCTTAATATTGTCACCTTCCTTGAGGCACTCCAGACTTTCCCTCTGTTGACGTGCAGTGGATGTCTTAATAGTTTCCTAATGCGTTTGCTTAATGACCTCCCGTCTCCGTGTTGGCTGGCTGGCTCCTAGTATTTTAACATTCACAATTCAAATAAATCTAACTCCTTTTAAATAATTATAATTCGCGAACCCTCGCGAATGCCTTTCGCGACACCGCGTCCTCTAGAATGCGAGAAGCACATTACAGTTTTTGCATTGCGCAATTGATACTGATTAATAGTAAATTTAAAAAAATAACAATGTTTCGTACATAGCTAAAATATAATTAATAAATATATTAATGAATAAATTATATGATGAATTTTTAAATTCATTTTCTAGTTTTTCTCCTAAAAATTTCCCTTAAGAATTAGATTCAATAGTTATCACTATCATTATTTTAGGTAAGATTTTTCAGGGAACTACCCCCCCCCCCCCCCCTCTTTTCGTGCATGACTACCCACCCGGGCCTAACACGAAACGCCGGCCCTGATCCTTTGTACGAAAATTTGCCTTTTCGTAGGATAGTATAGTCTACAGCGTATCTACGTCATACTACAGTTCCCATTCTGATATTAAATACTCTCTCATTTAAGGTGGGTCGCGAAATTTTTTTTTTTTGCTTAAAAGTGGGTCGTGTAGCAATAAAGTTTGGGAACCACTGCTCTACTGTAAGGAAAACGCACAGCCCCCTGGATCGCATTTGAAAAAGCGCTAAATCAACTTAAGAAAAATTCAAAACAATAAAAGTAGACGTGTTTCGACAACAAAGGATAAAAAGAGTCTAACAAAATTTTTTTTTATCACACTAATTTCAATTAATAGTTTTGAAATGCGGGTGTCACCCCCAAACGGGTGACACCCGGGGCGGACCGCCCCCACCGCTCCACCCCCCCCCCCTCCCTAGCAACGCCACTGCGTCCAGTCCAATCTCATTGTTTCCGACTTGGTGTAAAGTGCGTGTTTTGTGTATTTTTTTTCATAAAAATGGATGTTGAGAAATTAATAGAACTGGTTAAAGAACGAAAGGAGATTTATGATGTTAAGCATCGGAATCACCGCAACAGAGATTTAATTGCTGCCATTTAGAAGGAAATTGGAGATCAGTTGAAAACATCTGGTAAGTTATTTTTATTACAATTTTTTATTGTAAATTTTATTTTTTACAATTATTTTTACAATTAGTTTTTTAAATTGATTAAGTAACAAATAAAAAGTAGATGTATCGAAGTGAAATATGTTCGTACTTCAATAATCACTTTGATCATTTTACCAAGGCACAGATCCTATTGGCGAGATGAAATAGTTAGTAAATGTTTCCCTAATTCTGATGGCTTCACAACCACCCATTCTTTCAGAAGTTGATGGGATAGGGTGAAGCTCATTCTCTTCTTTCATATTGTCCAGAAATCGCTTTTCGAATGCATTATCCTCGTCATTTCGTCGAATGTAATTATGCAAAACACAGGCACTACGAATCAACGCCTCGGTCAATTCTACATCAGTTGCAATAGGTTTCTGGAAAATACTTTTTTTTTCCAGTATGCTTGCTGAAAGCACATTCAACTGTGCGACATGCAATGGAAAATCTGTAATTAAATACACATTTAGAAAAATCCAGTTGTCTTCTCGCGTACTGTCTCATTAAATTGGAGTGAAGCAGGAAGGCCTCATCACCAACCAAGTAAAATAGAATTGTTACATTTGTTTCAGGAATTTCTTGAGTGCTAGGGATGTGTAGTAAGGTGTGTAAAAATGTCTTTCCCTTAGATATTGAAATTTCTACTGTCTTTATTTCGGCCATAAGCTCCAACATCAATCATTATAAAGTTGCACTTGGCATCGACAATGGCCATTAGAACTTTTGAATGAAAATGTTTGTAATTGAAATACTAAGAACCTGCTTGTGGAGGACATTTAATGGCACAATGTTTCCCATCTATACTGCCAATACAGTTAGGCAATTCTGAGCCTTTCCTGCGCCATGGTACAGCCATGTACGTAGGTTGTAGAATTTTCCATATTCACATGCACAACAACATTATGAATGGTACTCACACCCACGCAAAAGGTTTAGCTGAGGGATGAAAAGCATTCCCCAGTTGCCAAATATCTGAAAACAATATATATAAATGTAAGGAAAAATTAATGTAGTTAGTAGCAGCCATTTGATTTAAAATATTAAAGGAAATTGAAATGATAATATGGCAAATAAAGTAAAATAGAACAAAGTAATATTTAGTTTTAGATTAGTGGTTATTATTTATTTTTATACATATAATTGTTTCAGATGTGGAGGCAAAACATATGGCAAAATTTCCGGAGTAATTTTTTGAGGGAACGGGGAAAACTGAAGAATGTATCTTCAGGGTCTCAGGCAGACGAGGCAGATGTCAGTTGGCCATTCTTTGACGTGATGATGTTTTTGGATGATAGTTTGAGAATGAGAAAAACTAAAGGAAACATTCCAGGAGAAAGTGAAGAATTGACGACTGTTTAAGTCGCGTATCTAAATTCAGAGGGGGCAGTTATAATAATCGATCCACTAGAAAACCATGCGAGTTGTAACACAGGTGAGCCACTGCAACAAGAAGTAGTCATTCCAGGAAGTTCAAACTCTTCTGCTGGAACTACCATTCCACATGCGAAGGAAACGAAGCAAATTAGTTATGAAGATGAAATTGACAAGCAATACTTGATACAGTTACAAAAACTATCGTGCATGTTTGAGGATAGTAATGATCCAGATTTATTATTTTTCAAAAGTTTGCTGCCACAATTTAAGAGACTAATTTCGAATGGGAATTTGAGTTTCAAAGCGGAGATAGCTCAGCTTCTTTCAGAAACTACAACCAATGTCACATGCTTCTTCTTTTTTGGACTCATTTACATCTTCAGTACTCAGATCACCGAGATCTGCAATATATAAATCCTCCATTGGCTTTGTTCCAACAAGATTTTAATTTTTACGTTTTGATTGTTTTACCCTTTTTTGTATATATAAATGATGTAATAAATGAAAATTTGCAATAAATGTAATATTTCTGTTTACTTACCTTAAAAAAATTGCTAGCCAATGCTCTGGTTGTATAGATTTACGGTAATTAGTGTTCTTCTTAGCAATTTCCTCCTGAACCAAGTCGTTGAGTTTCATAAAGCTTTCATATTTCATTCGAAAATAATTGTAAAAATTTAACGGATTGTTCACCAAGTTGATTGGATAAACCCACAATCGACACCTTGATTTTTTTTTTTTCGGCGGACTATCCATCGCAAAACTATAAATTTAAGCAGCTCAACCTCCATCACAAAAATTTTGCCACAACTGACTTGTATCGACTGAACTGGACCGGACGGGTTCGGTGTGAAACAACAAGACTTTACTGGATGGGCTTGCACTTGACAGACCTAGATGTGACCGGATTGACTTGTAGAGACTGGCTTGGTGTGAAACCAGCCTAAGAAGTGCACCCACCTTCGTGGATCATTGCTGGAATTGAATTAGTAAGTGTTTCGATGTCTTCTTGTGGCATGTCTCTCTACTTCTGCATGCCTCGTGCAGTCAGTTGTTGCACATTTTGTACTGGGTGATCTAATGTGTCTACTCCTGGCATCCCAGATATGCTCTATTGTGATAAATCTGGGGACCGTGTGGTCCAAATTGTGATCGTAACCCTGTGCACGATTTATGTGGATGTGCATTATCCTGTTGGAAGATGTAATTTGGATTATGGACATAAACGGTATCACAATAAAGTGCAGCAACCCATTCACATATTGGTGGGTTGTCATTGTGCCTTCAGCAATAATCAACTCAGTCCTGCTGTCGAAACTGATTGCTCCCAAACCATGACACCAGTGGCTGGACCCATGTGACATTCTGGAATCATGGAAAGGTAAGCCGTTTCTCCATTACGCCTGTTTACATGTTATTGAATATCACTTTGCCACAGACAAAATTCAGACTAGTCTCTAAACACAAATGTACAACATGTCCATTTGCTTTTTGCATTGCACACGGTTAGACGGTGCTAACAATGAAATCAGGTTAATAGAACACATTGCATAGGGGACCAGAGAGTGTAACCAAGCTTCAAGCATTTGATTTACAGTCATCTCGGAGTGACACTTTGTAACCGCTTCTTGGATCTGGCCTGCAGTCACCTGTCTGCCAGGATCAGCCACCCAACAATTTGGCGGTCTTCACATGCTGTTGTCCTCCTGTATGTACCTGGGCCTTTTTAGCAGTACTAGAACCTTCTTTCATCCACTGTATAACTATTCTGTATACTGACATTGCACTTTAGCCAATCCTTTGGGAGATTTCACGATACAATGCACTCATTTCAAACATGCCAACTCTCCAACCTCTTTCAAAGTTTGATATTTGGGTGTAGAGGGTCATCACTCTTCACCTAGGCATATTGGTCAACAAGAACTTGTGGGCAAAAAGGTGTCATGTTCACTTCTTATACGCTAAAAAACATAGCAATTGTGCATAACAATTAGCTCCGTGATTCTCATACAAGTACATGTAAAACTTTAAATTTTTAATTATTTAATACTCTTCGAATGCTTGGGATACTGGGTGCCAAATTTCATTCATTTATCACAACTCCATCTGGATGTTGCACTTTTAATTTCCAGATATAAAACCCTGGTTACAAATCAGTTACAGGCTTCTTCATGTAGAAATGAAAATAAAAACCAACAAATTAGTTATTCTGGCTGCCTACACACTAAATGGTTGCCTGTGCACCAAATGAAGATGCCCCAATGACTAATGATTCCTTCTATAATTTACTGACAATGACGAGTCTAGTCAACCATCACTAAGAAATACAAGCTACGTGCCAACATGAGATGCACTAGTTGTATTCGCCAGCACACGATGAGGTGATGTAACAGCTGACAGTAGCAGATTCATCAGCCCAAAATAGCCCTGACGAAGGCCCAAGATTGAGTGCCAAAACTTTGGCAGTAACAACATTGACATAGCACTAAGCCCGGAAAGTAAGAAGAATTTTACAGATGACCGCAAAAAACATCAAATTTTATATTGATACTCTGTATTTGTCTACTGTCTGTTGATACCAGTCACTTGGTTTCACATCTGAGTGATTTTTTCGCTTATGGCTGATTCATTTTTGCTCTTTTGGGATTTGATCTTGTTTATGCAATATTGTATCACCTTATCAAACTCTGGTGTTGATTCCTTAATGGCATTTACAACTCCTGAGTTTGTATCTCCAATCATGGCTTTGCATTGTGTTTCAGAGTAGGATGAGGACAAGTAATTGCATTATTATTTGTTCTCATCCTTCTCTGATGGCTGACAATTATTTGTTTGTTCATTTC
>CM061920.1:59846031-59873301 GCA_031002005.1 Vandiemenella viatica | reverse complement strand
TAAGGATTCCCCTTTTTCTTCTACTCTGTTCGTGTCTGGCTAATTGTCCAATTAGGCTTTGCGAAGCTTCTATTTTACTCACATGGTATTCTAATGCTTTTTTCATACTATCACACCCTGCTACACTTGTACACTTGTTTAAGTCTCTGCTGACAATAGTCTACGGCTTTTAATGTTGCCTCCTGAGTTGCCTCATATTTATGCTTTAAGTCTTCCAGTTAAAATAGCTTACTATTCTCCAGGTTGTCGTGTACAAACTTACAGTTCCTTTGTGGTCGTAGTATAATCCCGGTGATGACTCAAATTTTGTTAACTGCAGATCCTGCTGTGTTGTTGACGTTGCACCCATTATTATCATCATTGCCAAAATTACTCTCCGATGTCCCGCCATAGTTCCTGTAATTTTAAAAGAATTCTTTTAGTCGGTTGGCGTGTACCTTCGTAAACTTATTTCTTTTTAATTGAATTACTACATTTGGCCCTTTAGTTTCAATTACTGTGTACGGCCCTCTCCACTGACTGTCCAATTTCTTTGAGCGACCCCTACGTACACTTTCATCAAACAACAACACTCTATCCCCTGGTTTAAATATTACTGGGTTTTGTGTTTTGTCGTAGTTCTCTTTACTCTTTTCTTTTGCTTGCGCCGTTGCTTCTTGCGCGCACTGGTGCATGATTCTTAATCTTTCTCTTAATTCTTACATAATCATCATAATTATAAATTACATCGGCCGGTTTCTTCTGTAGTGCTCCCGGTATATTACATATTCTTAAAACAACTCATGTGGCGTATATCCTGTGGTACTATGTGGCGTTGTATTAAATACAAATACTGCATATGGGATCCAAGTATCCCAATCTGTTTGACCTCTGTTTACGTAATGTCGCAACATTTCCGTTAGAGTGCGATGCGTTCTCTCTAATGCGCCATTCGCCTGCGGGTGGTAGCTTGTGGTATGAATTTTCTCAATTCGCAATAACCTACACGTTCGCTTTATGACGTCACTCATAAAGTTACTTCCCATGTCACTCAACAAAATGGTCGGTATTCCAAACCGTAAGATTATTCTTTCTACCAATACTCTTGCTACTGTATCCGCATCTTGTTGCTCTATTGGTTCCGCCACTAAAAACTTGTTAGAGCGTCTTGAAAGGTAAGTATATATCTATTTCCTTTTTCTGATCGCTGTAACGGGCCTACAATATCGATGTCACATCTTTCGAATACATGCTCTGGGGTTTTTGTAATCTCCATCGGCATTTTTGTTTTATTTTGAGTATTTTATTCTTCTGGCAACTTTCACAATGTCGAATATATTGCTCAATGTCGGCTTTCATGCCTTCCCATCGGCAATACTCTTAATGCGCTCATAGGTCCTACCTATTCCTTGATGACAGCCTATTGGTGATTCATGATACTGCCGCAATATCTTCATTTTTTTTTTCCTGAGTAAGATTTTCCCCATTATTGCCACTTGGTGGTACTGTTTCTTTTGTTGTATTCTCATTAACAGCCGTTTCAGTACTCTTTTCTTCTTCCTCCTTACCGGCTATCTCGCTACCAGTTTTTCTAATACTCCGAATTCTTGAAAGAGCGTCCGCAGCTTGATTCCTTTTTCCGCTCTTATAAACGATTTCGTAATCGTATTCTTCTAGTTTAAGACGGAACTTCATTAATCTCGATGACGGATCTGAAATACTATTAATCCACGTCAACGGTTTATGGTCCGTACATACTGTAAATTTCCTTCCAAACAAATAAGGTCGAAATTGCTTAATCGCCAAACAAATAGCTAACATTTCCCTCTCTATTGTGCTATAATTCCTTTCTGCCTTATTCAAAGTTCTGGACGCGTAGGCTACAGGCAAATCCTTGCCGATTTTCCCTTGGCTTAACACTGCTCCAACGCATCTTGACTTGCGTCCGTAGTGACAATAAAGTCCATTGTAAAATCGGGATACTGTAATATGGGAGTGCTAACCAATTTTTCCTTCAATTGTTGAAATGCCTCTTCCGTTTTTCTCCCCATGTATATGTAACTCTCTTTGTAACAGTTCATACAAGGGCTTGGCAATTTTACTATAATTGCTTATAAATCTTCTATAGTATCCACTCAGACCTAAGAATGCCTTTAACTGAGTTGTATTACTTGGTTGTGGATATTGTTTTACGGCTTCTACTTTTTCGGATCGGGCTTTAATCCTTCCTCGGTGAGTACATGCCCCAGAAATGTGACTTCTTTACGTAGGAATTCGCATTTATCTACTTGTAATTGGAGGTTATATTTTCGCAACCTTTCGAAAACATCCTCTAACCTCGCATTATGCTCCTCTAATGATGACCCAAACACGATGACGTCATCTAAGTAGATAAACACTTTCTCACCCTGTAATCCTACCAGTACAGAGTTCATTAATTTCTGGAAGGTGTTTGGCGCCGTTTTTAGTCCCATAGGCATTCTTTTAAACTCGTAGTGTCCGTAGGCGTACTAAAGGCGGTTTTTTCTTGATCCTTCTCATCCAGTAACACTTGATAATAGCCCTTGGCTAAATCAAGCGTGGAGAAGTATTTCGCCTTACCTAGACCATCTAGGATTTCATCTATTCGGCAGCGGAAACACGTTATTTACAGTTAAATCATTCAACCGTCTGTAGTCTATTACAACACGCCCTTTTGTTTTCCACTAGCATCCATTTTCTTGGGAATTATTAATACTGGCGAGTTCCACGCGCTATCGCTGGGTACTACAATATCATCTTGCAATAACTTATCTATCTCTCCTTGCAAAATTTCTTTTTGTGCTTCGGGTATCCTGTACGGTCTCAACCGAACTATTTTTCCTTCTGCTTCGGGAAGAAGCTTAATTTCATGCCTGATGGCCTCTGTGTAACCTAATGTGTCTCCCGGCAAATGGAATACATCATTATATGCTGCGCATATTCCTAATAACACCTCTCGTTCTTCCTTGTTCAAATGATCAACTCGAAGATTTTCTTTTAGTTTGCTCAGCCTTGATTTGTTCTCCGACCGTTCTCTTTTAACTTGCCTTACTTGAACTTCTTTAACTTCCGGCACTTCTTCAGCTACTAGTAAGGGGTTCTTAATTTGACTTCTTTTCCGTACTATTTAACATACTTTGATACACGTTCCGTTTCTCACGGATACTAGTGCTTCTGGCACATATAAACCTGATTGCAATTCTTGTTTCGGGATGATCGCTTCTGATACGTCCCCCAGTGTAATTCGCACTTTAACAATCTTTTCTTCGCGTGGACCTATTATTACTTCATAATTTTGAGCTCTCCCAGCTCCTACATTTTGTTTACTACCGCGCCTATTTTCGCCACTTCAGTAGCCCTTATTTTTGTGGTCTTAGCCACCTCCACATAAGTGCGCTTTTCCGAACCTGCTCCAACAGCATTCGGTCTATTACTTTTTAACAATGCAGGTTTCTACTGCTATCGACTCGGCTTCTACCGCATTCGACCTAACACCTCGCCTTTTCGCGGGGTTTACTGTTTCGAGGCAGCACCCACTGCCCTCGGAAACATACCGTCACGTCGCACAGTTCCTTTAGTGGACGGACAAATACTGCTTCGCGTCGCAATCCCTACGACATTTTTCTTCTCGTCGCGCCTCACAATTCCGTTAGTGAGCGGACACTCTCGCTTTTTCACGAGGTCATAGGCCCTGCCTATTGCCTTCGGAAAATTTCTGTCCCGATCCACAAGTCCGTTAGTGGATGGACGACTACAATGTCGTGTCGCGATCCTTACGACACCTACATTATGTCCGTCGGTGTTCCCTACCGACTTACCTACATTTTCACAACACATCTCGCGTTGTTCCTCCCGCGCGGTTTCTAACTTAATTCGCCTCCCGCGAATCTTAATGGTCCTCGCTCCGTAATTTATTACGGCTTTGTTCTTCGTCAGGAAATCTCTTCCTAATAAACCTTCAAATGGCAAGTCTATATCTTTGCCTATCAGATAGAATTTTTGCCTTAGAATTAAGCCCTTGGTAGCTAGTAGCTCAACTACTACGGAAGCTTCAGTTCTTACTACGTTACTGCTAATTCCTCTTATTCTAATATTGTCATTAGTATCGCATTTCCCCTTTTTGCTTATATTATCTGCTCTCATTAAGCTTATTTGAGCCCCACTGTCTACAAGAAATCTTACCGGATCATTCTTTGCATCTTTACATCGCATAGTCACATAGTCATTTTTATCTGTGCAGTCAGTTTTAAGCACCTTACTAGACCAGGCGCAGTGTGACTGCCTCATTACGCCTCTTAATAGTTTACCGGGTTCTTATCTTTTTGCTTCGCCATCCACATATTTCACGGCACTCCCGGGCATAGTGTCCTCGCTTATTGCATTTGAAACATATTACCTCGCTAGTTTTTGTAACCGGCACCTTCACCCTGGTAAATTCTTTTTGCGCGGCGCCCCCGGTATTTCTTTTAAAACCTTGCTGCGCTGTGGCTATCCTAATGGCACTTTCCCTTTCTAATTTCTTTACTCTGGAGAGTAGGGAGTCAAGCGGTGGTTTATTTACTTCACCTTCTTTTTCGACTACCCGTATTCGCCTCGGTGTCTGACAATTTCTCGCCGTATGACCGGATTTTCCACAATTGAAACAATTTGGTAGGGACCCTTTTTCTACCTTTGGTGGCCTGAAGGGCTGTCGTGATACCGGTTTCTCTCTTGCCGATGCTATCGCACTTTCTTCTGTGGCTGCTAGCTCGACGGCTTCTGACAGGGTTATCGTCTCACCTCTGGCTCGCACGATAGTTTTTTATTCTATCATCATACAACCCTTGTATGAACACGGCCCTACCTAGTTTTAACACGAGAGCAATACTTCCCTCTAGCTCCGTTTCTGCCATCATGCCCTTGATTGCCTCCCTGAATTGGTGCTGTAAAGTATCTATGCGCGAACCCCATTGCGCAATGCTTTCCCATGATTCTTGCCTACTGGCAAACATTTTACATGCATAGAAATCTAAGGTTCTTTTACAACCATAGTTCTCTACTAAAATTGCACGAACAGCCGGCCAAGTGGTAGTCAAATCTCTTACGAGCAATTTACTCCTAGCCGTTTTCACAATACGAGCCTTAATAAATCTTAATAGTATTTCATGTTGGTCTGGCTCTATTAGCTCGAATGCGCTGTCGCAATTGTCCAAAAATTCATTTAATTGTGACTTATCACCGTCAAAGGAATTTGGAATTAATTTAATCACTTCGTTTAAACTAATATACTGCCTAGGTGATGACTGCGCACCCTGGCTACCTGACACAGCTTCATTAGGCATGCTTGCACTTGCTGCGGTCTCACCTGCGGAAATTAGCTGTGGCGTTGACTTCTATGTGATGCTGTGTACGTTGCCGGTCTGGCTGCTGACTGTGAGCTGCGTCGTGCGTCGCTCGCTTGGCTGCTGGCTGCTGGCTGCGACCGCCTGTTGATCCCTTGGCTCGCCCCGTCGACCTCGGCTGCTTCACGGCTGCTGTCTACGACTCTTGTAGACCTGGCTCGCCTCCTCTTCTTTCTTCTGCCGCCTACTTATTGCGCTACCCCCTCCTTTTGTCGGTCTTATTCTCCAAGCCGTCAGTCTGACCTGACTTCGGGCTGAGTGCTACCAGAAAATTCTAAACTCCTATTCCTCAAGTCTGTGGCAACGTAGGCTACCGCTGTTGCTGTGCTGACCTGCAAAAAACCTTGCCAAAACCCCACACTACTGACACCAAATTAAAAGGGCCTATGTTGCGTCCTGGTTGGCTTTTACTTCCTCGAGCGGTTCGGAAGATGAGAGCTCAGATGAGACTGTCTAAAGTTACCTTTTGAAGTCTCAAAACTAAGTAGGATTCGGGTTTTCAGACAAGGGAACTCGGAGTGGAATAACTGGTAGAAATAAAAACTCACACAAGTAGAAATTACAAGAAACAAACTTGCAACTCACTAAGAACCAATAAAATCCCAAGGAGAGGGGCGGGGCACTGGGAAACTAATGTTCCGATACATATCTCGATGTCACTCGTGCTCTAAGTCGCTCTAGCCGTTGACGAATCCTTCGCATAGCTATCACTATCATCCTATATGGAATAACATTCCCCTGAGGGTTGATCAGCGGGAAATTCCAATCTCCCACATCCATGAAGCTAAGTGAGTGCCTTCTCACCTATGTGGAAACCTAAGTCCCAATTTCCAACTGAGACTGGAGTTGAGAGTCGAAGTCCTAGCCCCCGGCACTAGGCAGCTACGACCCCACTCTCTGGCGGTCGTTCCTACTCTAACGTTTGTTAGCTCAGCCACCACTATTTATACTGCTTAATGACGGCAATCTCCGTCCTTTCGTCCTTTCCAGAAGCTAATCTGTGGTCAGACACGTCCGCCTCACATGGGCCTCCACGTGAGATTTTGTAAGGTTGGAAAATCTCTTTCAGTGACCTTACCCTGCCTCCCGGTTTCTTCCATGCCTAGGTCCGGCTTTGAAAGTGTGTGTCTTAATATTGTCACCTTCCTTGAGGCACTCCAGACTTTCCCTCTGTTGACGTGCAGTGGATGTCTTAATAGTTTCCTAATGCGTTTGCTTAATGACCTCCCGTCTCTGTGTTGGCTGGCTGGCTCCTAGTATTTTAACATTCACAATTCAAATAAGTCTAACTCCTTTTAAATAATTATATTTCGCGAACCCTCGCGAATGCCTTTCGCGACAGACTGTATATCATAAGAATTATAATAATCGGTTACAGTCTGTCTACCTACAACAGCTTCTTTAGCCATATCATGACTAAGGTAAGCCATCCATTAAATGTTCTCCCATTTTACTGCTTTCTGTAACCTGATTTAGAACACATCTGCACAGATGATATGATTAATCGAGAGAGAGAGAGAGAGAGAACACGAGCATGCAATGTTATCAGTGGGTCTTCATTCTGTGATAAAATAATATTTTTTTGCTTGTACAAAATCGCAACATAATATATAAGAAATCTTAAATTCTGAAAGCTAAGTTCATTATTATATTATTTGCATCTAAAATTTTTCAAGAAAAAATAGTCTTACAGAAGAGGCAGTAAAGGAAAATGTGACTGGGACATAAGCTCCATCACAATTGATGCTATTTCTCCATGAACAAATTACTCTGAGACCCTGTTGTATTGAAATTATGATGCTATTAATACAATCTATCAACAAAATAAAATCAAAAAAAATTATTGGAAATTGTAAATTTTCTAATCCTTGTCATTTTATAGTTTTTTTAGTGTATATTGAAGAGACATTCAATTTATGTTACAACAAATGAAATTAAATTAAATTCTATATCAATTTTCTTCAGTGTAAATTACAGTTTGTTTGCTAATGATGCTTAGTGTGTTAGTTTATTTTGATTAGGGTATATTACTGTTTTTAATTGTGAAATAAAAATTAACGATTCATTCTGTCTCAATGAGCATGTCAATGCTACACATTGTTCATTGTTGGTCAACACAGAATATGATACGAGGTATGATCAAAAAATATGGTGAATGAATTTTTAAAGCAGTAACTCATGATGCTACATCCATTTGTTGGGTCATTCCATCTCAAATCAACTAACAGTCTGAACCTTGACCTCTCAGATTTGGATGACATTTTTTTCAGGTAATGTACCCATCAACACTAATTTAAATTTGAAATTTCAAATTTTTCGGAGTTTTGGTTTTTGAGTTTCAAGGGTTAAAAAAACACGACTGTTTTTGATCGATTTATGATTGTTTTAAAATGCTGTAGCTCAAAAACTGTACAACCTAGAGAGCTCAAACATGCACCATTGTTTTCCTCTAAAAATTCCCTTCAATTTGATATGTAACATGACTATGCTACCTAATTCTGAAGATTTTTAAAAATTTCAAAATATTTTTTTTTTGAATTTTCCAAAATACATACCCTCGGATTTTTTTAATAAAAATTATATGTGTTGTCCAGTCTAACTGACTACATGCATGCAAAATTTCAAGATGAGATCTCAATGGGTTCTTGTATAAAAAAATATTTTACTACCAAAATACACACTAGTGAGGTGAAAAGCAGACTATTTCTAGGCTATGAATACCAAGGTAGGCTAACATAATTCTAACAAACTTAAATTATTAAGTTAGCCTTTTTATGTAACATTACCCTCTTATTGTTTGTTAATTCATTAAATGATATTATGTTTTAATTTAATTTTCATGATACTTTTAACAATGCATCAGAAGGGAGTGAACACATTTTAATTGGCAATATACATGCTAAAAGTTTTGAATAAAGCCACTCACCTTCATCCTTAGTTTTAAATGCAGAGATTATCTTTTTCTTGGTTTTCCAGTGTTAGTTGTAATCATTTACAACAAGTTCCTTATATAATAGAAATTGGAAAAGTAATTCCACTTGGGAAAAAGATTAACTTGTTGATATTTGTGTGGATAGAACAGTATTTCTAATAATAATTGGTATTTACAAAGTTAATAAGCATAGTATTTACACAATTAAGTGTTTAGTGAGGGTAGGCCTAACATAATTTAAACATTTCTTTTGGATCTTTTTAGATATTTTTCCAAAGCAAGAGAAGACAACTTCATTTCTTTAGCACTTAAAGTGTAGGTTCTTCCCGTATCTGTAGTTGGATCCACTGTTTGTAAAAGAGTATTTCCTGGGACATCTTATAAATCTCTTGGTTGTGGATAGTAAAAAGAATGGGCTGGACCTTTTTGGTGTAAAAAATTTATTCGGCACATGTCATTGTATTTTTCTTCAATGCATCCTAGCCACCAAGAGTCATCATACGCTACTGTCACAAAACCAGCAGCAATATTTTCCATATCTGATGGTGTTATTTGGTTCACTGTTGTCACATATTCAAGAGACCCATGAAGACTAAAATGATAAGGCTTGACAGTAATTTGACACTCTGTGTGGGGTTTATATGAGTGAAACTTTTGTGTTCCCACAACTGCTTTTGATTCACTAAACCGAGGAAGTAAGTATTCTTTGGTCTGTTCATAGTCTTCTGTTGTGCAATATTCAAAGTCAATGTTTTTTTTTATGTTTTCCATGGCAAATACATTTGCTTTGATTATTTCATACACATTTTAAATTCTTCTGTTGTGCAATATTCAAAGTCAATGTTTTTTTATGTTTTCCATGGCAAATACATTTGCTTTGATTATTTCATACACATTTTAATGTATTTGAAAATCTTAAGTTTTTTTATAATAAAACGTGAATATCATATTACATCTTAAGATTCTTAAATTATTATTTTTTATATTATATATTCTGGCATTAAAATATCGTTTAATGAATTAACAAACAATAAGAGGGTAATGTTACATAAAAAGGCTAACTTAATAATTTAAGTTTGTTAGAATTACCTTGGTTTTCATAGCCTAGAAATAGTCTGCTTTTCACCTCACTAGTGTGTATTTTGGTAGTAAAATATTTTTTTATACAAGAACCCATTGAGATCCCATCTTGAAATTTTGCATGCATGTAGTCAGACTGGACAACACACATAATTTTTATTAAAAAAATCCGAGGGTATGTATTTTGTAAATTTAAAAAAAAAAATTTTGTAATTTTTTAAAATTTTCAAAATTAGTTAGCATAGTCATGTTACATATCAAATTGAAGGGAATTCTTAGAGGAAAACAATGGTGCAAGTTTGAGCTCTCTAGGTTGTACAGTTTTTGAGCTACAGCATTTTAAAACAATCATAAATCGATAAAAAACAGTCAGTTTTTTGATTTTTAAACGCTTGAAACTCAAAAACCAAAAGTCAGAAAAATTTGAAATTTCAAATTTAAACTAGTGTTGGTGGGTACATTACATGAAAAAAAATTCATCCAAATCTGAGAGTTCAAGATTCAAATCATATAGTAGAATTGGTTGATTTGACATGGAATGACCCTGTTGTAATATTTGTTGAGATAAGTTTTGTCATGTTTGAATAGGTTCTGCCTTGTTAGTGTGAGGTTGTGTTTACCATGTCTGTCACACATCATGGATTTTGAACGGGTTAACATTAAGTTTTAAGTTGCAAAAAAGTACCCAAGAAGCTGATGAATTGTTAAAATCAGTGTATGGAGATAATGTGGTAACTATGAAGACATTTTACAAATGGTATGAGTGATTTAAAAGTGGGAATGAGTTTGTTGAAGATGAGCAATGGTTGAGACGGTCATTCAACCTCATAAACGTGAAAAAAGTAGCAAAACTTGTTCATCAAAACAGGCGAATGACTATTCAAGAGCTTATTGAAGATCTTAATTTTTCTTATGGGTTTGGGCAGAGCATTTTAACCGATAATTTGCAAATGAGATGAATACACGTAAAATTTATTCCTAGACTGAGTTTTCAATGGAAAACCAGCAACTCCCCTTTGTACTAAGTCAAAGTCGAACATTAGGGCCATGCTCATTGTTTTTTTTATATATAAATATATATAGTGAGGGAATAGTGCAGTTGGAGTTCATTCCTAGGGGAACAATTTTACAAGTGGTTACTGTAACATTTGCAAAATGATGTGCAAAGAAAGAGACCAGAAAAATGGCCCAGTGGCTTCCTTCTTAATCGTGACAATGCGCTGTGCCACAGGTCACTTTTGATTTGCCGGTTTTTGACCAGAAAAAGTGTTCCTGTGTATCCAACTGTCCACATCCACCTTACTTTTATCAGATTGAGCACCATGCAATTTCTGGATCCTCCCAAAAATAAATTGTGCTAAAAGGAAAATGTTTTGAAACCATTCTTGCGAGCCAAGCGCAGTACTTTGAAGGAGACTCATTCAAATTCTATGTAAGCTTTTTACTTTCTTTGTAATACAATTATTCACGTTTTTTTTTTTTATCACACCTCATATCTTGAAGACTGATGCTGTCTATAAAATGTAAAAGTATTATTATTATTATTATTATTAGTTAATAAGTTTAAAGAGTATCTCTTTGTTCACAGGCAGAGCTTTATGTCTTGTTTGAGCATGCTGCTGGCTATGCACTCTTCAGAGTTAAGGAGTTTGAGGAAGTAGGCATGCTTCTGCCACAAATTGAAGCTTCTGTTACTGATTTAAGTCGGTTTAATCAGGTTGTCAAACTAGTAAGTTTTTCACCATTCAAGACTGCATCTGCTGCTTTGGAAAATATTAACAGCATATCAGAAGGTACGAAATTTAAACTTTCATGGTTTCAAAAGAAATAAGTTTATATTTTAAGAGAGATAAATTGTATTTTGTTATTAATTGTTAAAAAATTAATTGTATAGTACAGTACATCAAATTGTGAGTCGATTACATTCATGCCAAATTTATGCCATTGCTTGAATTATGAGGCATTTCTGTATGCATTAACTTCAACAAGAAGGTATGTACTAATAACAATTATTCAGGCATATATGAACTGAAGATGGGAAGGGAAAGGATAAATTGGAATCAGCTGGCTACATGTGCCCACTGCCCAGATTGTACCAGTAGGCTAGTTGCCACTATATTCTACAGAGTAGTAACCTTCAAATCGGCTATTTATGGGGACATGTATTGAAATCCTGTCCAGCACGCCAAATATCAGTTTTCCATGGTTTTTGAAATTACTACATGATGGTTCCTTAAGAAGGACATGGTGGAATCCCTTCCTGTTCCTTCTCCCATTTCTCAGTCGTCTCTAATTATATTGATGAGACACTAAGCACAAATGAAAAACCACCATCAAAGTTCAGAGGGACTTCCAGAAGCTTCGCACATTTTGTCATCCTTCCTCAACTTGACTGACCGAGTGTGGTGGGTGAGCAGTAATGCTTTGGCATTGCATTCGGGAAGACATAGGTTCGAATCCCCATCCGGGCATTCAGATTTGGGATTTCCATGGTATCCCCAAATCACTCCAGGCAACCTTGGCAACTTTTTTAATCTGAATATAAGATTTTTTTTGAGTAGACAATATTAGTTGTGATTAGGTTTTTGCTCTAATGGCAGTTTCCTAACTCATTAATGTATACAGTTTATCCATTCTTTCTTTAAATTCTTTCACTCTATATAATAAATTAATCATAATCTCCATTAATAGTTCTTGACTACCAAACCTTCAAATGAAAAATTTCCTGCCATTAAGTCTTCATGGATGTACCGCTGGATTGTGTTGTTTTCACAACACTCGTGAAGACTTCTTTGCAGTCGTATGCTGGGAAAGTCTTCGTTCTTACGAAAAATTTCCTACTTCCCACTGCCTAATTCCTGTCACCATATAATAATTTAGTCATGTATTTTTCTTCCTATCCATTTAAAACTCACAATTCTACATCCGATATCCATATCTGAATATAAGATGGATAAGATGAATTTAATTGTGAAGGGTCACACACCCTGGAAGCAATTTCCCTACCTTCACATTTCATGTATATTTGTCTTGAATTGTTTTGCTGTTTTAGGTGAATTTTTCAGCGTTTCCCTCAGTAATTTGTTCAATCCCTGACTCCATTCTCAACAAAGGAAAATTTATTACTCCTAGTTTGTACTCATGGTCTTCTCTTCACTTCCACATACTGCTATCAAATCTGCTATCAGTATACATCCATGTTAAATCCCTAATGTAGGCCTTGTACACTCTATTACTCTCTTCACTCACTTCTTGTCTGCCAGTGACTAAATATTTCTGAATTTCATTTTTTTTTTTTCGCGTTAATGTTTAAACTGAAATAAAGTTGCAGGTTTTTTCGATCTTGTTATAAGAATAACAGCTTTCAGTTTTTTAAATTAATTAATCATGTAATTCATTGCTAAGTGTTATTTGATTAGTAAGATATTTTGCTTTTTAATTATGCTCATTGTTTTTTCATCATCATCTTGCATATCTTCTAGCCACTGACTGGATCTTTCTAGAATTCATGCCTCTCCAGCATCTTCTCTCCCGGCATCGTTCCTTCTGTTCCTTCCGCTGTCCATTTCACTTGCCTTGTTGTAGTCTAGCAGCAAACAGCCTTACTCATCCTCCTTCATGTGTTCTTTTCATGTCTTGTTTAGCCTAGTTCTATTCCTACTTCTCTGAAATGTTGCTTGTCTGGTCATGTCTATCAATTATTCAAGAATTTTTTGAAACCATACATAAATATGGGCACAAACTAAGTCATGCTACACATTGCTTTCACTTACGTGGAAGTTATCTTCTTCATAGGTCCTTGGACACACCTGAAAAATTTCTGTTCTGCTATACTTATTTATTTTCCTTGCGTTTACCTTATTTTAATTTATAACAATAACAATTTTGGTCACTTGACATCGCATATTATGATTGCACTTCTTAGGGATAAGTATGTGTTTCTTTCCATGCTTTCCACTTCAGTATGTATGTAACCATCTGTTTTAACTTTATCTATCAATTTAACTATCGGTTATTCAATTATCCATTAATTATAAGCTATAATTTGTATTTGTTGTCAGCCTTAATGTTTGTCTAGTATTATGTTAACTTTTTACTTATTTTGCATTCATATATCTTTACAGGTCTGCTATTATAGAACATTTCTTTAATGGTTTCTTGTAATATTGCACTTTCAGGAGTCCTTCCATTTAAATTAGTTTTTGAAATCAAAGATCCTCATAAATTTCTATCTTTCAAATAAATTTAATTTTATATTAAACCTTCTATTCTGCACAACATTCACTTTAATCCATCGTAAATTATTTTTCACACCTGTTACCAACAGCGGTATTATAAAATCTGTTTAGCAAATGTCCTGCACTTAATGTCTAGGTTTATCCACCAGGAGGAAACAAAATAATGAGTTATTTTGCCAAAAACATCACTTAATTTGAGAAATTTTTAGATTCTTGTCATAAGTTAGAAACAATTATTATAGTGAAAAAAATGGAGGCTTTCCTGGTGTATCAATTACACAAAAAGTTCCAACTTAATTTCCCAGGAAATGAAGTCTGAGAATGGCTTCAAAACATTGCATCAGATTGGTGCCCTCCCTCAGCGAGAAGCATGAACTTTTTTTATACAAGTATTTCTGTGTTATGTAAACAAAGAACATGAACATGAATATGTTCTGCCAGTTACTGATCCACGCAGCTGTACTAATAATGGTATTTTCAGATTTCATTGGCTTTTGTTATTCTGCTGTCTTCTTTTGTTAATTTATCTAACATTATTTATATTTGCTTAGCAGCAACTTTTTATTTAATTCCAAAACTCTTAATTTACTCTGTATATTTTTCTCTCCAATTCTCTTGAATTTCTAGTGATTTGTGATATGAATCAATTGATGTTATGTTTTCCATGTTTCTTTAAAGGCTTGCTGCCAGAGGATCTTCGTCTTTTTCTAGAGACACATTTGCCCAGGAAAAAGAAGAGCAATGTTACATTAGGTGTTTCTGAACCAAAATTAGGAGCAGCAATCACAGAAGCATTAGGTTTTACATGCCAGCATGTGGGGGCAATACCAGAGATTGTAAGAGGTATTTATATTTTTTACTATTATCGGGGCCAGTCTATTTCACTTTTAAGCTGCCACTATCTCATTTATTATTGAAACATAATCTTGATGGTTCTGACTTACCTCTGAATCCAGCAACCTTAATTAACAGGAGTGCTTGTATGACCTTGTACCTCTATTGTCATTTCTTTTTATTTCTCCTATTATGAAAACCAAACTGTAAATTACAAATTATCTGTAGTGATAAAATGTAAATATTATTTCTCACCCACCAGCAGAGCTCCAGGAGGCACAAAGAAATAGTACCTAGATTTAACCATTGAAATATTTATAATTCAACACCACAAACATAAAAAAGCATGTGTTTTTTGTTACTATTCATTGTTTATGGCATTGCAAATTTATTTTCAGTTTGCTCATTGGATTCTTTTAATATTGTTGTTAATTTTCTGCTTTTTATATTCATTTGACTAACTTACATGTGTTTTTATGTAACTTTGATTATTTATTTCTTCAATTTATGGAAACGTGCTTAAGAGAAACGATTTAAATATTTTTGCATAGTTACAACATACAATAGCAGTCGATTAGTTGCGAGAGCAAAATTATGTGTATGAAGATAGTTTCAAATTCTAACAGCAGTGTACATACAAAACAATGTTTTGATGAAGGGGCAATACAAAGCACATTAGTGAAAAATTTACACAGTGGGTACTACTTAAGTGAATTGTACTTTTAGTATGCATGATTATGCTGGGTTTTTCCTCACATCACGAAATATGAGACCTGAACAGATATTTAGCAAATAATCTGCAGTATTAAGTTGTAGGCAACAGTGAGCCATGTGAACCTGATTTAAGATGAGAAAAAGTTGGAAACTTTCCCTTTGAAAGACATTAAAATATTTTATCAAGGAAGATATTGTGAACAATGTGAAATGGAAACTGAACCCTTGACATAAGAGGGTAACTAGGAATCAGGAAACTTTTTAGAAGACAATTAGTTTTTTTGCTACTCAATGTTAATAATGTGGACAAAGCTGCAGACAAAAGTTGGTAATGTAATCAAGGAATGAAAATAAATAAATAGAGAAAAAAATAATAAATGATTTGTAAATATTAATTATATAAAAATGTGATTGGATATTACTGGATGTTTAGGTCTTCCGATGAGTTCAAAAGGTTTGATTATTTCTGGAAAGGCAGTGTTAGCTCCAATTGTGAATCAGTTTTTGCAGTTGTGCAAACTGCCACGGGCACCCATTGGGTAGTATAGGTTATTGGTTTAAACAGTTTTGCTTTGTTTATTCATACTGATTGTATTGGTGGTGAGTCCTGTATATGAACTCCCAAAATATTGTAAATAAATGAGAAATAGAATTGAAAATTACAGGCCATTTAGTCTGCGGTGGGAATGTTGATGGAGAGATTGGTATGCAACCACCTCAGGAGTCTCTGGGAAGGATGGAACTGGTTTGCAAAACAGTAACATGGATTTAGGAAAGGGCATTTGTGTGAATCTCAGTTAGAAATTGCAGATTAAATGGACAAGGGAGGCCAGGTTGATAGTGTAGCACTGGATCTAACCAGTGGTGGTGGTGGGAGGAGGGAGGGAGGGAGGGGGGGGGGTAGGAATCAAGACATGGGAAGGTGGGGAGCATTGCAGCTGGAGCGCGCGTGCTCCATCGCAATTGAAGTTAAATTAATAATTGCTAAAAAAACAAAGAGTAAATGTGGCAGTACTATCTGAGATTCTTTCGTATTGGTGAAATATGAATTGGTAGTAATCAGTCTCAAAGGAGCAATTCATTTTTGCATGAAAAAACTATCCTATGTTACTATGCAGATTATATAACTCCATACTTAATTTAATTAAAATCTGATGTGCATAATATTATTAAAATTATATTTTGAAATAAGAAAGTCAAAATCAAGATTTTTATGAATTTAGAGCCAACAGATCTTATTTTTACTGTTCATATGATCATGGAAAAAACATTGGAAGATGGAAAGAGATGTCATCTTTTTCTTCTTGGATAGTGAAAAGGCCTATGACAGCATACCTAGAGATAAACTGTAGCAAAGTCTAAACAAATGAAAAGTACAGTACCAACAAACTTAAATCAAAAGTTAAAATGCTTTTTGGTAACTGCCAAAGCTGCATCCAGAACTAGTTTGTGTCTATCAAAGTTGTTCACCAGTGTTGGTCATCACTCGAATTAATGAAATTGTGAAAAAATAAAATAAAACAGCATGTATTAATTTTATTCACTTATCGTTTCAGCCTGGTGCCTCTGATTTACGTAATTTCTTGTGGAAAATAACTTTATTCCCTTCGAACATGGTCGCCTTTCTTCTTTAGTTTATTATTATTATTATTATTATTATTATTTTATATAGAAAGCATCTGACTATGAAAAGATGCACAAAACAATTTTCTTCTCCTTGTAATAACTTTTATTCAATCAATTAATTATTTCACATTTTTCCACCAACACCAGCAGAAACTAAACACAGTTACGTCTGTTCTGGCTTCTTCCTAATATTTCCTGGTTCGTATATGGAATTTGTGAGTTCAAGATAATGACTCAACCATGTAGGCTCAATCATGTCACTCTTAGCAACCAACATCTTAGAAACAACAACCGCACAAATGTAACAAAATCTCAAGGAATCTATAATTATATAAGTATGCTTGCATACCATGGAATAACTTATAAATATGTGATCGTCTCAACCCCCTCCAGTTTATCATAATATTTTGAAAGTCTTGTGACTTCAAAATCAGCATTATACTCTGAAATTAGGTTTGATCACATTACTCAAATTGACTTACATTTGAAAAAAGGGGTTCAAACATAATGTTATATTATGATATCATTTTCCTTTTAAATACATATATAACATGTGCATTTAATTATTATTATTATTATTTTAAAAAATAAATACACACATATAAATTGTCAACCTTCTGGAAACATGTGTTTGGTGTCCTTCATACAAAACAGTTTATTCTGATGAACCAAAGTATAGATTTTGTTCCCTAACTTTGTCCCCATCTTATTTTTTCATCATTTTCCCCCCAAAAATGTGTGTGGGGTGAGGAAGTGACTCTGTCACTCCTCATGCCACAAGCTATTTTTTTTTTCTATATTTCCAATTTTTTCGTAACATATCATTCTACAGGTTAAACTTCAGTATTTTTTTAAACCATTTATAAAGCAGACTGGGTGTATACCACCCTGATCCGTCTATGTCAAAATGCTCGGTTACTCCAATCAGGAAATGCGGACTACCTATTAACTGCAGTTGCTGGATTGGTTTATCCTCTGTTTACTCAAATCTGTCATTGATTTTTTTATTATCAGTACACACCTTTTGATGTATTTCTCCCAGTTGTTGGTGCACAGTGTTACAAGTGAATTAAGTCAGAATTGAATCTGTTACATGTATCCCGAATGTCTTCTATGTTTTTATTTATGTCGATGTTGGTTTCTTCAATTATCGATATTCTTGTCTATGCTGTATTGTTTCTTTCCGCTATCTCACCCTGAAATGTATGTAGCTGTACATCCATTACCTTAAATTTTTCTGCAATCTCTTTTTGAATTTCAACATTTGAGGCTGTTAATTTACTGTGTAGAGATGATAAAATTTCTTCCATTTTATCAGTGATTGTGTTATACAAAATCTGACTAGCAGATGAACATCTTCACTCATATGCTAAGACTTTGTTGTCCAAATTATGAATTTTCTCATGTATGTCTCCTATTGCTGTGTGGAAATCTGCCGACTGTTTCTCAGTCGCGATAGTTTGGTGTTCCAGTTTATTTGACTGTGCTTCTATTTGAGCTTTTAGTGATTTAATTTAGAATGATTAGTGGTTAAATCGATTTTTTGGTTCAGACTTAATATCAGGGGTCCCCAAACTTTTTATCCCGTCGACCCCTTATTAGAACATATGCCTTCTTATTGACCCCCAGATTAAGTTTTAAATAAAGCATTAAATCATTTTTGGCATTTCTAATGCCAAGCAATAAGGAAACACGCATAACAAACAATATAGTTCCTATTTCTTATAAAATCTACCCAATAATATCTACTGAAAAAGGAAATATTTTACATTGTTATTAAAATCTTAAAAAGTACTAAGAAAATTATGGGTAGATGGAATAAATTTCGAGTAAAGGTCTGCCAAATAGAACCGATGGGTCTTACACTGTTTTAACTCGTTAAATAGCAATGGATTCACATTCCTAAGTAACTCTTCAGATGAGTCGTACTAGCCAACATGCCTCTGCAAACTATCACCTCTTGACAACCACCTTACCTCAGTATGCAAAAGTAATTGGTTGAAAGGTTAATAATTTTCTTCACATAACTTCACAAACAGACTGGAATTCAGAGGATGAGCATTATTTTTATTTATTGACCTGATTTTTATTGAAATATTCCCATTTTTCCTAGACAGTTTAATTATCTTCTTTAGTATTAATTGACCCCCTTTTGACCCCAGTACAATAATTGACCCCTGCAGAACTCTTATCGACCCTTTGGGGTTGATATCAACCACTTTGGGGACACCTGCTTAAGATCAATGGATTGTGATTTGAGTTGTGATTCAAGTTGTGATTCAAGTTGTGATTTAAGTTAACGGAATTGTGATTCATATCAATAGATTGTGATTCAGTTTTCGAGTACAATCCTAATAAAAGGGATTTCACCTCAAATTCACTCCTTAGTGGGTCACTTAAAGACTGTAAATTATTTTAATTTAAAAGTGAGAATCATCTTCAGTCGCTTCTGGTGACATGAAATTAGGTTCCGCTCCTAGAACTAGGCTGTCAGGAGCATTGCCTGCCACTCCGCTACTAATATTATCATTCATGATTATGTATGAAGGAATAATATTTTTCTATTTTACTAATATTCTTTACACTAAATAGTTGCAAAGATTAATACGTATTTACACATACGTAACTGTACCAACTTGATACACTTGTATCCGTGATTAAATATATTTTAAACTATGATGCACATAAAATTTTTAACTCTGTACTATGTGTAAATATGTATAAAAATTCTAAGTTAAGATGAAAATTATTCAGTGTATACTTTAGTTCACCCTTGCTATAATTTTTTAAGACAAAATTTAAATTAATTGATGGCGAATGCGTTCAAAGTATTGATCTTGAAAGATGGAGTAACTTAGCTGATTCTCGCGCTGAAGTTGGCAGTTGTGGAATTTTCGTATTTCGTATCGCTGGCAGCTTCCACTAGAAATTCAGTCAGCTGCAATCTTTATTTTTAGGTTCTTCATAATCACTGTTTTGCTTATTTACGCCCGTAAATTTCCAGGTTGGAAAGTAAAACTCTCACGCGTCACCATATATTAGCTTTGTTCATGTATCGTTTCAGCCTGGTGCCTCTGATTTATGTAATGTCATAATTTCTTGTGGAAAATAACTTTATTCTCTTCAAGCACGGTCACCTTTCTTCTTTAGTTTATTTTTTTTATATATATAGAAAGCATCTAAATATGAAAATATACATAAACAATTTTTTTGTCCTTGTATTAACTTTTATTCAATAAATTAATTGTTTAACTTTTTTCCACCAACATCAGCAGAAACTAAACACAGTTACGTCTATATCTGACTTCTTCCTAATATTTCCTGGTTCTTGTATGGAATTTGTGAGTTCAAGATAATGACTCAACCATGTAGGCTCAATCATGTCACTCTTAGCAACCAACATCTTAAAAACAACAACCGCACAAATGTAACAAAATCTCAAGGAATCTGTATGTACATAAGTATGTTTGCATATCATGGAATGATCTATAAATATGTAATCACCACAAGCACTTGATCCTGATCACTTCGAATCGTTTGCATTTGTAGATGATGTTGTAATTTAGGGATATACGAAGAAAAAGTGCAACAGAATTTCAACATTTTGAATAAGCAATTTAAGGAATTTGGTCTTACAATAAACCAACAAAAAGGTGGTAATGATTGTTAACATATAGAGTGTGAAGGCTAATATCTATATCTATATGGAGAAAAACTGAACCAAGATGATAATCTTCAGTACCAGTAATTTACAAAAATCGCTGAAAGAATTTAGAGTTGAGATTTGTAGAGAGCAAAAGTAGGCAGGTACAGGAAAGGGGAAAAAATCGGTGTATAGGGAAATTGCCATTGGAGCATGTGCTCTATCACAATTAAATTAAATTTAATTTGGACATGCTTTTTGCTTTACAATCTTCCTGTCTTTAACTTTGGTAACTCATAAATTTATGTTCTGTAATATTTTCATACAAAGCATTTTATTTTTCATTTTTAATGGTGGTAATTTTTTGTCATATGTATAGTGGTGTTTTGTTTACAAGTGGTGAATAACTCGACGAGTTATGCATATAAATTGAGAAGTAATTTTCTGGGTCACATCTAAATATCATTAGTCTTGTATTATTTTTAATAGCTTGCAAAATGACACAATGGAGTGGGCAGAAAATTAAATGATATCATCATTGTAATTATATTTTTCTTCCTTTGTAGAGACTGAGTTTTATTTGTTGGTAGGTTACTATCATTTTCTGTTGCTAGGTTCCCCTTTTCGGATGAAATGTTCTGCGTATTGGCAAAGTGTCCAAATTATATTTGCCCAGCCAGTTTACATCTTTCTTATTGTCTCCATCCAGTTGCCATATGTGCCTTCACCTTCTCTCCGAACACCATGTTTCCGTAACATTGGTTACAATAAATCTAAATTGTTTTATTTTTCCTTTAGAAAAAAAAAATTCACTGACTAGTTACAACTGTTGTTATAATTTTATCCTAACAATTTGAACGGTTTTCTGTTTGCTATGGAGTTTTATTATATGTATATATGAAGGCGACTGGGACGGCAAACAAAAAACAATAGAGAAGCACAATATCTCGGCATAAAGCCTTATTCGTGCAGAAGTGAGACACGAGCCGGAGTAAGATGTGTACACAGCAACCACCGTCTGTGTACAAATCTGACTCCGCCTGGTGTCTCACTTCTGCACAAATAAGGCTGTATGCTGAAATATTGCGCTTTTCTTGTGATTGGTTTTTTTTTTTTTGTCATCCCAGCCGCCTTCATCTGTAGTATGTGTTGGGTCATATTTCCCTATCATTCCTTAGTTTTATTACCTTTATGCATTTTACTGCTCATTGTTATTATATATATTGCATTAGACTTGTGTTTAATTTTGCTTTTAATGTAGTAGTCGCATTGTGATAGCTTTAACATTAGATATGTTCTTAATTACTGCTTTTATGAGCCCTTGTTTTGAGATTGTCTAATCAAGCAAGCATTGTGAATTAAAATTTTTTATGTTGTAGGGATTCGTTATCACTTTCATGGATTAGTGAAAGGTTTCACAGGAAAGTCAGCTTCCATAGCTCAGCTAGGTTTGGGGCATAGTTATTCACGTGCAAAGGTGAAATTCAATGTGCATCGTGTAGACAATATGATTATCCAGAGTATTGCTTTATTGGATCAACTAGACAAGGATATTAACACATTTTCTATGCGAATAAGGTACATATTATTGAAAATAATATACTTGATTCTTTGTAACTGTGTGCATTCACAGTTAATTTTAAATACTGTAGCACTATTAAGTATATAGAATATCGGGTAAATAATGGATCAAAAAGTCTTATTGTGACCTACCAAATATAAAATTTTTACCTTAGCAAAAGTGTCACAGTTTTCAAGTTATATTTATTATTATTATTATTACTCACCACATGCATTCAGTTTGTCATACCATTTAAAAATTGAAGACATTAGTGACTAAATAATGCTGGTATTTATTTTAAATATTACATTAAATGTTCAAACTGGTGGCCTTTCACCTTAATACAAACTCTGCACCTATTAATAATGTCACTTAATTCTACGTACATGACCAGACTTATAAATTTATTTAGTGGCTGATAGGATGCACTTTTGCAGCTCATAAATTGTTGATATTGGACTTTTGTAAATGTCTCTGAGATATCCACAATGTTAATAACAACAGTAAAATTCCAGGGATTGTATTCAGGAGATTTCGGCGATTAAAACTTGAGAATCATGACACTTTTGCAAAGTTCACAATATTATATTTAGTAACTCAGGATAAAGCATTTTTCATAAAGGGTTATTTATTATTCACCGTACATTCTGAATATGCATAATAATGCTGTTTAAAGTTATTGGCTGTAATTGTAAAGTAATATAATGTAGTTTTTAAAAATTTTGTCCATACTGATTCAGTCTTGACCCATATCCATGCCTCTAGATGAAAGAAGAAAAAATTACTTAGTTGTACATAGAGAAAGCTTGTGAAGTTGACGCTGAATTTAATATGCCTAATACAGGTGGGACAGTTATGTCTGCAACATAACTTGATTGGTTTAGATATCTGATAAAGTATTTTTAAGTTGCTATCAATTGATATTCCTTGCTATTTATAAGTAATCCGTATTGTTTCTATGTTACACAGTTTTATTTTGCAGTATTTGTTTTTGTTTTGATGTAAGTGTTTACATTTTACCTATTATCTAATATTGTTTTGTCCTAGCTTGTCAGCGATAATTCTTCACTTTCTCTGCATTGTTAGATAAATGCTGATGAAAAGTGAGGGCTCGATCCAAGGTAACTCCCAGATATTTGGGGTGGTAGTTATGTTCTACTCTTCCAAGTGATCTGAAGATTGGTCCTATTCTGACGTAGGCAAGCTGGTTTGAAAGGTGGAAGTAATAAGACTCTGTTTTTTTTTTTTATCAGATTAGGGTTTTAGCCTCCACTTAGAGAAAAATGTGTAGAGTTGGTTAAGACTCTTGGAGAGTCTATCTTTAACAAATCTGGAACTTTCCATCCTGGAAAGTAATAGCCAGATTGTCAGCATCGTGGAATTTCCTGCAATTTAGTTGAGGTTTGTCTGCAATATATATAAAATTAAAAAGCACAGGTGTCAGCACCAATCCCTGAGGCAGTCCATTGTTGAGAAACACGCCAGCAACTCTTTTGGGCCCCATAGTGGACCTTGATTTTGTGATTACTCGGCATGTTATTCAAGAGTTCAGCTATTTTTTTTTACATGGTACAGCATTTAGGAGTTACGTTATCATCGGCTGCTGATATGGCGACAAACACAGCTGCTGTTTTAACTTTCTTCTGGAATCCAGTCTCAGTGTGGGTCACGAGTGTCATAACTTGCTCAGTTTCAGCTAAGCTTTGGCCTGAATCCAGCCTGCTCTGGGGGAATGATTTTATTAATGACTTGTGAATCTGAGCCAGCACCGTCATCTCAAGCAGTTTATATGCTGTGTTGAGGAGAGAAATTGGCCTAAACTGTTCTGGTGCAGTTCCTTCCTTTCCCGCTTACAATGACAATCACCATAGCTTTTTTAAATGCAGGAGGCAACTTGAAGTCTGTAATATTTCATTTAAAAGTGTAACCAACTATTTTCTTACGATAGGACATGGTTTAAAACGTTCTTCGAGGAGCAGTCATTGGCATGGCATTCTCCGCAGCAGAACACTTGCTCTACATGGCTTGGTAGTACTCATACTGCCAAGGTTGATATCCAGCTTAATGCTGCTTTGAGAATGATGTGTGGTGTCAAGTCAACCCCAGTATACTGGCTGCTGTACATTCAAAACATTTCTCCTCCAGATTTGAGGAGAAAATCGATATTGCTTAGAGAATTTGAAGCAGGGGAAAACAACATGATTTCTTTGCATAGTGACCTCCTTCACCTTCCTTGCACACAATTAAAATCAAGGAGACTTGCCTACATGGAAGCAGCCAAGCTTAGAAATAACAACTATTTCTACAATCACCATATAACTAAGAGACCAGATTCTGTTTCCGTTGTGTACTTAAAATCATATTAATCACTCGTTGATAATTCCACAATACTGTTTTGGGATACCATCTGTGTCCTGTACCATTTCTGTAGTATAATCTCCTTAACAGCATTAACAGAATTTGCATGGAAAAGAAAGGGAAAATACACCCAACACTCACCATTGTTGAAGGGAGGAGGGCAGCAGCAACACACAAAGAAAAAACAATATTTCAACATGAGTCTTAATCATGTCAGGCGAGATATATGGCAGGGGGAAAGATGTGGCCACATCCCAGCCCGCCACATGAATGAAGCACAAGCGGAAAACGCCTGCTGGTGGTAGAATTGTCGGGAGGGGGGGATAAGCTTGACTAGCGATAAAAGTGAAACAAAATAATCTTTGTGTAGCATAATTCAAAAAGTTATAATTTTATTTAGATGAAAATAAAGGGTGATAGGAATAAATATATATATATATATATAAATATATAAAATGAAAATAAATAAATAAAAATATAATTGTAAAAGTTTTGAAAAAAATATATGAAACTTCTTCCCTTCAACTCTGGTGAGTGTTGGGTGTATTTTCCTAGCGGCATTTCTTTCCTTTTCAATTGTTAACAGAATTTGCAATTTTCAGAGAGTGGTATTCGTACCACTTCCCAGAATTGGTAAAGATGTACCTGAGAATTATATGTATGCAAGAGTTGCACGTCTCATTGGCAATCGGAAGGAGTTGACAGAAGAAAAACTAGATGCTCTGGAGGAAATTGTAATGGACAGTGGCAAGGCACAAGCTATTTTAAGTGCATCTAGGTCATCAATGGGTAAGTTAACAAAGAGATTATAATATTTTGGAGCTTAAAATTAGATTATTAACCTTTTATAATATTAATACGAAATATTTTTGTTTATATTTTATATTAAAATGTTGAATTTCTCAATTTTTTTGAAAAGTTTTATGTATAAGTGTTTTCATTATGCCTAAGCTATAAGTAGAAAACAGTTATTTGTCATGTCTACATGAAGCTTACTTTAGTTATGAGTTTTGCATAGAAATTTCAGTTTGTTGTGTGGTGCCTCCTATATTAATTCTGATATTTAGTTGCCTAACAAGCAGTTAGAAGCACTAAACATTTTGCTCTCACATTGTATAATCTTGGAAATCAATATAATTTTGCTTGATTATAAAAAAAAATGTTAAATTAAGTGATTTATTGGAAGTAATAATGATGGTCCTATTGCTGTACTTTCAAGTTATTAAAAAAATGAAAATCTTCATTAGCTTCACTTGGCATAAAGTGACATTCCTTTTTGCAAGGTATATAGAAAATAATCATTTTGTGTAATCTTGAAGAACTATTTACAGATTTTCTTACTGGCTGTGTAATTCACCTCAATTGTTAGCCACCTAACTTAACCACAGTTGAAGGAATTAGAATGCAGTAGTATAGATTTTGAACAAAGGTTTTAATAGATTTTACAACCGAATTTCTGTTTTGCTACTCTTAAAAAGTGAAGAAAACTTAAAATCTTGGCTATAGTAAAACCTAAAATGTTTAATAGTTCCTCCTCCAAGAGACTATATGGAACCTGTCTAAGTCACTGATATTTCCATATCTATTTTAAAAATCATGCACAAATGTTAGGATTTTTATACGACAGATCCCCAAAACTAAGTTTTAACTTTTATCCAATGGCAACATTATTTATAAAGTACTTTGATTTTTACACTCAGCAATGATCCAACCGTCAATCAACACTTACAGCTTGGCATTTAGGGAGGCTACGGGTTCTCCAGTGCATTTTGCCCACGAAAACTCTGCAGTGTGGTTTTTGAGTTTCTCTCTCTCTTTCCTCAAAGAATGTATTGGTAATGGGAATTCTTTACAAGCTTTCTTTTGAATCCTGCTGTTTTATATTTACAGAAAAGCAATAGTGAAGGCACTTTTTCTGTTATAAATTAGAAACGTAATGGTTTTTGAAATGACCTGTAGTTCATTACTTTTCTCTTACCAGGAAGTCCAGTTGCATAAAACCAGTGACCTAGTAGCTGAAGTAGGTTATTAATGGTTTTCAGTAACATTGGTTGGAAGTAGTATTTAGATCTGTAAATTTTGTCATCTTATTTACAGGTATGGATATTTCTCCAGTGGACCTAATGAACATAGAATTGTTTGCTACAAGGGTTGTTGCACTGTCAGATTATCGAAAACAGTTGGCCAACTATCTTCGAACTAAGATGGAAAGTGTTGCACCTAACCTAGCCACACTGGTTGGTGATCAAGTTGGTGCTCGTCTGATATCACATGCAGGGTCTCTCACCAATCTTGCAAAATTTCCAGCCTCTACTGTGCAGATTCTTGGTGCAGAGAAAGCCCTTTTCAGGTACGTCTCTGTGTATTTCTCTGATTTGTGGTAATAAAGAGGAAGCAGTGTTCTTATCTCCTATCTGGCATAGAAATTGAAGAATGAATATTTGATTAGCAAGTAAAAAAGGAAAGAAGAAATTAATTCTTAATTAGTCTTCCTTATGACAGTTCGACGGAAAGTGGATTAATTTTAATATTTAATAATTTGATCTAATTGGTATATGTGATCTAACTTTTACCTTCATTTTCTGCAGAGCACTTAAAACAAGAGGCAACACACCAAAATATGGCTTATTATTTCATTCAACATTTATTGGTCGAGCAGGTCAGAAGAACAAAGGGCGGATTTCACGTTATCTAGCCAACAAGTGTTCTATTGCATCTCGAATAGATTGCTTTTCTGGTAATTATAACTGACTTAAATATAATTAATTAATATAAATTTTAAGTAATACCAAGTAAAGAAATTTGTTTCTACTTTGACTTGTGTCTCTCACCGAATCACAATATTTATGTACCTGCATGGATATCAGTCAAAGAAGATTATTGAGTGAAGAGGAAAATAAAAG
>CM061920.1:59667450-59845031 GCA_031002005.1 Vandiemenella viatica | reverse complement strand
GACTTCGGTGGCATCTACGTATTTACTATTGAACAAAGAAACCAACTCTCCTCGTTCTAATCGTATGTGAGATTCCTCATTTGTCTTCTCTGATTTCGATTGTCCTCGTATTTATGTCAGAATGCTTATTTATTTTTCTCCATCTCTTCTATTTTATCAGTTTCCACCACGGAGATGTTTGCCCATACACTGTTTCTAATACTAAAGACAAATTTCGGATGATGGTTATGAATTTAATTTTCTCAAAATATATTTTAAATCACTCTTTCCCTGTAACATCTGTTCAGTTCCGTCTCTAATATTCAATAGATATTTGCAATATAGTTTCCGAAGACTGAAAAGTACACTCTCTCCTTTTTTTATTTCGATGATAACCTCACTTTCTGGTGTAATCTTCTTTTTTATGAGTTTATCTCTCCATACTCTTAATACCTTCTCTCACACAATATTTAATTCAACCCCCGCCTGTTGCCGGATTTAATTTTCTCTTATATGTCTCACATTAAAGTTATTTCTGACTTGTCCGTGAGAGTTTGCTTAATTACATTAACTGACACTAAACTAAATCTGCAATTCTTGATGAAAGTGGTTCTGTATATTTTAATACTATGTAAAATTACGATAAGCTTACATTATTTAATTACGTATGGGTACAGTATGAGCAGTGTGATAAATTGAATTATTATTTGTGCGTATACGAATTGCCAGACACGCTGAAGGCCAAGACGGTCGAACACCCGGGCTTCGGAGAAATGGACACGGCCTGGCATTGTTGCGCTAAGAGGGTAGTCGACCCTGGTCACATGTCAGCCAGTGAAACCGTCAATAGAGTCGGTTCAATAAAGTGGAATATTTATCTCTCTCTAACATGCACCGTGGACAATTCCAGCTTCGTGACATTTTCAAAGTTACGCTGATATACAGAAACAAGCTCAAGTGACCGAAGCGAATCGACAGGTGTTTAAATAGATATGTGCCAGATAAGTCATTCCTCACGTAACACACGAGACAATGACAGACTATCTATTAGACCAGGGGTCCCCAAAGTGGTCGGTATCGACCCCTGGGGGTCGATAAGAGTTCTCCGGGGGTCGATTAATACCCGGGGGTCGAAAGGGGGTCGATTGATAATAAAGAGGATTAGTTAAATGGTCTAGGAAAAAAATGGGAATATTCCAACAAAAACCCAAAATAACAGACTACCCGCGTTATAATTTGAGTTTTACCGAAGCTTGCGTCGCTTTAGGTATGTGTTAAGGAGAAAACATACTGGAGCGGAGAACATAGCAACGACGAGAGCGAAGAACAAAGCAGCGAAAAGAAATAAACCAATTGGATTGTTGCGGTGACTCATACTGGGGCGCAAAGCGTTGAGGTAATAATGCAGCAAAGCTTAGCGTTCAAACTGTTTGATTCCGCCGCTTTATTCTTCACTCGCATTGCTGGTTTGCTAGTGGTTGTTCCTGTGAGAAACGAATGTAGACCAATTTATGAATTGTGTCTCTTCTAAGGTCCGTCTTTGGGATAAGAAAGAAGTTCAACATCACAATTATTTTATTTTAGCTAAGCTACGTGATGAACTCAACAAGTATTAAAACTTTATTTTTTATTTACTTCGGGCAAATCCGGATGCCTGGACGGGGATTCGAACCAGCGTCCTCCCGAATATAAAATGCTTTAATTAAGCATTTTATATTCGGGAGGACGCTGGTTCGAATCCCCGTCCAGGCATCCGGATTTGGGTTTTCCATAGTTTCCTCAAATCACTCTAGGCTAATGCCGGGATGCTTCCTCCAAAAAGCCATAGCCGAATTCCTTCCAGTTCCTTGTCTGCAGTTCCATCCCACCTCTAATGACCGCGCTGTCGACGAGACGTAAAGCCCCAGGGGGGGGGGGGGGGAGAACGCTGCTGGATCATTATACACAAATTGCACTGTTAAACTCTAGTAAGGTTTCCACTCTATGTATTGTATATCTAAATGTAGATTTTGTAGTTTACATAGAAGATATCGTAATATACCGAAAAACCATTAAACTTAGATACTTCTTTTTTATCTTTTTCCTATCTAATTCTATTGAATAGGTTACTTTTACATGTAATTATTATTCCCTGAAGTCTAGATATCTATTGCTAGCAAAAAGTAGCAACAATGCACTCTGAGAAAGAACAGGAAGTTCTTTATAGCTCGTGCGGGAATAAGTTGCGTCTCTTACTGCGCTGTTTTGTTGTGCTGCGATCGTATCGTGTTGTTCATATTATAAATCTGAGTTTAATACCTACAATGTCGTCTACCAGTGCTAAGAAGAAATGCAGACAATATTCACACGAGTATTTGAAATATGGTTTTGTGCCATCTTCTGCTAATGAAACTATTCCTATGTGCTTGTTATGTGAAAAAAAAACTTTCAGCAATGATGCTATGAAGCCGGCGAAAATGAAAGACCACTTGGAAAGGATCCATTCTGATAAGAAAATCAAAGATATTGAGTATTTCAAAATGCTAAAAGAGAAATTGAGAGATCGGCCAAATTTAAGTACATATTTGAAGTCGTCTGCTAGCGCCGATAGTGAAGGAGGACTGAGGACATCCTACAGCATCTGTCTTAACAAAGCAAAGAAAGGCAAACCGTACGCTATTGGTGAAGAGATTATAGTACCAGCTATAAAAGATGTAATTGAAAATGTTATGAAGAAAGACTCTCAACTATTTTTAAAGTGCATACCATTGAGTGCAAATACTGTGCAGTTACGTATAGAGGAAATGGCCGATGATGTGGAAAGATCTTTGACCTCTGAGCTCCAGCATTGTATGTTTGCAATTCAACTTGACGAATCAACTTTCGGAAGTTTAAATCTTCTCATGGCTTATGTTAGGTTCTATAGTCCATTCCTGAATGACACTGTTGATGAATTTCTGTTTGCTAAATATCTTCAAACTGATTCAAAAGATGAAACAATTTTTTTATGTTTGCAAGATTATTTGAATAAGCACAACATTCCTTTCTGGAATATTACTGCAGTAGCTACTGACGGTGCACCTGCTATGGTAGGCCGTTATAGAGGATTTTTCGTCTTTCTGAAGGAAAAGGTTCCTAATGTACGTACCGTTCACTGTGTCCTACACAGGCAGCATCTTGTAGCCAAAAAATTGAGTGACGAGCTGCATGATACTCTAAAAGTGTGCATTACGTCAATTAATAAAATTAAAGCTCATCCTTTCAATTCCCGACTGTTTGCGAAGTTATGTGAAGAAAATGAATAACCTTTCAATCAATTACTTTTGCACTCTGAGGTAAGGTGGTTGTCAAGAGGTGATAGTTTGCAGTGGCTTGTTGACTTCTACGACTCGTCTGCAGAGTTTCTTAAGAATGTGGATCCATTACTATGTGACGAGTTAAAACAGTGCAAGAACCATCTTGTTCTATTTGGCAGATCTTTATTCGAAATTTAACGAAGCACAGAAGCGTTTGCAAGGAAAAAATGTTACAATTGTTCAAGCTCGAACAATTATAATGGCCTTTCAACAAAATATGGACCTGTTAAAATCTTCACTGGCACGTAAAGATTTTAAATATTTTTCAAACTTTCGACTACTAAAAGAAAATGAAGAGATACCCGACCGTGATTTGGAGATATATATTAAACATCTCGATAAGTTAAGAGAAGACTTCAAAGCACGTTTCGAAGACTTGGAGAACATGCATGTTCCTGAATGGTTTGCTTCTCCATTTGATGTTAAAATTGATAATGAAGGTAATGAACGTGGGTTAGACGATGAACTGATTGAAATATGCGTAGATCTGGAAGCTAAAGCGTGGTTTAAAAATAAAAACCTCAGCGAATTTTGGAGCAATAGCAATATTGCTACAAAGTACAAAATACGAGTACCACAAGCTCAGAGCAGAAGCCGAACCTTTCTTACTTACATTCCCAACTTCATACATGGTTGAAGCTGGCTTTAGCCACGCGAACGCTATTTTTACAAAACAGAGAAACAGAGTGAACTTGGAAAACCGTGGTGATTTGCGACTAAAACTTACCAATTTTCAACCGAACCTCAGTAATCTTGATGCTGCCCTTCAGACCCATCCATCTCACTAATATCAGCTACTTTAATAAAAAGGTATGTTAACATATTTTTAATGTATTCAATAGTAGTCGTAAAATGGCAGATGTTTTTTCATCGAATATAATTTATTTAAATTTTCAATGATTATTTTGTGTTTTACATTTTATGACACTTACGGCTATAGGCTAGTTTCCATCTATCTATAATTTTGTTATTATTTTTTACGATTATAATAACAGTGTAAAATATCTCATTTTTTTGTTAGTGTTATTGGGTGGATTTTTTAAGCGTGGGCACTATAAATATTATCTTTGGGTTGTTATGCAAGTCTCCTTATCGCTTAGCATCAAAAATGCTAAAAATGATTGTAGGAATGCCGCCCCTTGCAACATTATTTGCAGTTCCCATTTTTGCCGTCTGACCCCAAGTGTCACCGCCTCGTTTGTCGGCCAAACACATTGTTGTCACCGCCCCGATTGTTGATCAAACTCATTGTTGTCGCCACCCGGCGCCCAGTGTTCCTGTACAGCTAAAAAAAAAAAGATTTCTGCTATTTAAATCGCCGCCCTTCAAACATGATTTTGCCGCCCCCTTGACGTTGGCACTCCGGTGTACAACCCCCCCCCCCCCAGATCTGGCACTGGTTTATATTAAACGTTTAATCTGGGGGTCGATGAGAAGACAAATATTCTATGAGGGGGTCGACGTGATAAAAAGTTTGGGGACCCCTGTATTAGACAAAGAAGCTCGATGTACGAAATTGTTTGAGGGAAGGGAGGTATCACCCAGTCAGAGGGAAGCTGAATGAAGAGGTGTGGTCTAAAATGTGTGACTGATTGACTATCCAATAAGATAATTGTTTATTTGATGTTACTATTTATTTACGATAAACTTTCATGTCTGGACGCATAGGGAAATCGAAGAAAGGACTTCAAGATGGCATTGGTGCGACCATAAGGCCTCCCGAGAAGTCGAGGTAAGCGGCGAGGGTGGCAACCAGGACTGATCCAGCGATGGCGACCGGGAACATAGCTCTGATCAGCTAGGAGCAGTGACCAGATACATTTTATCACTAGTGCAGGAGGAATATCTTATAGGTGTGTTGCTCAACGCGCAGTGCGGTCTTAGACGGTAGAAGGACACCAAATACTTTGAACTGTGCACTAAAATTCAAATATGCACTCTTTTCCATGTAATGGCCCTGGCAAGAAGACTTGCTGAAAAGGATCTCAGTCCATCGAACAGTTTTGAGTTTTAGCCGGAGCATATGTTTTAATACCTTTTGTTTGGAAAACAAATGCCGTACCTTTTTTTATCATTGATTTTGTTCACAAATTTTTAATGTCACACAGTCACTTTACAATGCTAACCGAGGTGGTAAGTTCATTCTGAATGTTTGTAATTATAGTTTTTTGTTATTCATGTACAGCATAACCAAGGGTGTAGTCTTTGATTGCCATTGTTATTAACATAGCTTGAATCACCCTTAAGCAATTTAAATTTGATTTCAAGAATAAATGGCCCGGCTACGGCAATGTTAGATTATTATTTGTGCTGTTATGCGTTTTAATGAAAGAAGCCTCTTCATTTCAATAAACTCAAAATAATTATTATTATTACCTGAGATATTAAAATTAAATTCATATTCACAAATTAATGCACTCAACAAACCGTTAAATACAATATCCAAAAGTAAATTTTCTTAAATCAGATTTTATTCTTTGTGATTGTGTCTAATTGTAATGTTTTGTAAATATACAATGTCAGGTAAAAAACTGGCACCATTTGACCACTGCCTAGAGGAAAATGGAAACTTCAAGCATCCGTATACTACTCTTGTGTTATAATCAATTATACTGGAAACTGTTCAAAACAAAAAAAAAGAAATATAGCATATACAGGGCGTCCAGGGGTGACAGGATAATCCTGCCACCGCAGATAGGTCACATGATGTCCTACTATATGACAAAATTTTATTTTAGTAAAAGTTTCACCATTTTCGAGATATTGATTTTTTATTTTTTTTCGATGCAAGTAACTTTTTTTCAGTTTATTCCACGCCCGCAGAATAGCTGAACGAATTGTCATTGCATTACATTCGACTTAGGGCATAGAAGCTCTTGCAAGTTAAATACCGCATCTTTGTTGACTAAACCTTTAAGCCAAATTTTCGTAATCATCTACCAAAAACTGAACTCTTGGGTATCACGAGCAAAATACGGAGTCTAACATGGAATGAATCGTACAAGTTTAACGTAAGTATAGTTTGACCAACTCCTTCACATTCCATGACACACATAATTAAAAATGTACAGTAGTTATTTGAGTCTATTTACAATTTTGATGTAAATAGGCTACATTCTTTCTGTACTGTCGTATTACTCGGAGGAAAAAGATGAAAGAGGCACAAAACGGTGTTGGGGGGGGGGGGGGGTCCAAGGGATCGTCTGAGACTAAGAGGAAGAAATCCCGACCGATGTCACGAAGGATCGCTGGAGTTAGCTGACATAAAATCACAAAAAGTCGTTCTACCGCAAGAAGACTGTTACAGCTTTATCAGGATTCATGATTGTGAGACCACATCATGATTTAAATATATGATGATGATGAAATGTAAATAAGATACTTAGAGTAATCATTATATTCCAAACTTTTTCTCTGGTTTGCTTATCGAGAAGGAATAAAAGTGAAGCAACATTCGGCCCATGACTCATTTTTCGTTGGTCTACTAAATAATCTAAAACTTTGATCTAACTGAAAGTAATCTGAAAACAGGAAAATGAAAAGAGAAATAATTTTTTAATAATAAATTAGAGAACACCTGGATGTTGTAACTGTCCCGTTACTCGTTGTTACTTGTACCAATTATTTTGTGGAACATTTGATTCAATATATGATTTTATTAATAATTTATCAACATTAATTATTAGTTAAATGGAAATTTTGAATAAAAAAAATTCAAAATAAACTATAAACTGCATATAAACTTAAAACGTAAGTAGGTAAATACAACAATTGTTACAAATAACGTATATTTCAAATTATTCACAGTTACCCTTATCAAAACGTGGGCTTGTCATTTTCAGACTTGGACATATTTTTGCAGTCCATACACTTAAGATTAAATAACATGAAATTTACTTTTATGTTGATGTAAAGACAAAATTAAATTTTACCATTCACTCCGTTCTGCAAAGACATTTGTACATACAAATATCTGAAATAATATTATTATGGCGGTTAGAATCTGATAGAAATAATATGCATGTTACGTCAGGACTCCTGACTTCGGCAATAAGACGTCTATAGGCGTCATAAAGATTCCTTGAGAAGTAATATAACAGGGACAACTCCCCTGGAAAGTGTTTTTGGTGGGCTTTACGGTTTTCTCTGCTACAGCTGATGGTGTCAGGTCAGGTATGCCGACTGGTAGATCTTATCATCTTCAATTCGTTGCGCCCCGGATTGACATAACCTCTCCAATCAAACAGTCGTGTGACACAGGATGATACTACGTACCGTAAATACGCATGCTGATTACATGCATGACTTGCATTCAGGAAATGCAACATGTTGCATTCCCGTCAACTATATCTGGCGACATTGCTTCAACTGATGAATAATAATTGGGATCAAACTAAAATTTTAATCTCTCTCCCCATAAATCTACGATTTGGCTAGTACAGCAAACAAAAGTAGCTTCTCTAGATATGTTCAGGACTAAAACAGGTGTTCTCCTTATATTTTCATTCAGTGATATCATATGGCATAAGTTTTTTGGGGAAACTCTTCACAAAGTAAAAAAGTTTTCATATCACAGAAAAAAGCTATTAGGATGCTGTGTAGGCTAAAACCAAGAACTTCCTGCAGACAAATCTTTAAAAAACTAAATATTCTTACAATGACTTCTTTGTATATATATTCCCTCATGTGCTTTGTCATAGAACATTTTAACCTGTTTACATCTAATTCACAGGTACACAATTTCAATACAAGAAACAGAAATAACTTGCAGAAAACACAAACATCTCTGAGGAGTTAATTATTCTGGGATACGTCTGTTTAATAAACTTCCCAAGAGTATAAATCGGTATGCAGATAATAAAGATATATTTAAAGAAAAACTGAGAGATTATCTTACTGGCAACTACTACTCCATTCAAGAATTTGAACAAAATAATTGCATTCAATATGACCTTTTGCATAACACTGTAGTAAAAAATATTTTTTTAATTCTCTACATTTGTCTTTGTAACATATAATGGTTTTCACAGTGATTATGACTCATATTTTATGTATGTATACTAACAATGACATGTTTCACATCTCAGAGATCCTTCCTCAGCAGGGATCCAAGGAACAAGATTGATAAATAAATAAATAAATAAAAATGAATCTAACATGACTGTCTCCTCGTCTCACCACTGTCTTCCAGCAAGTTGTGCCCAAATATGTTAGCCATTAGCTTTAATTATCCAAGTTTCGGGTTATCACCGTTGGCTCGCAGAGTCTCGGGACTATTTTTCTGAGCTAAAAGCTGTATCTTTGGGTGGGGTCAACACCCCTCCACCCCCGCAGAGAGGGTTATGGCGCCGTCAGGGCGGTCGTTAGCGGCTGCGACGCTACGCTCTCTAACGGATGTTTTTAAAGTTGATTCTTACTGAAACTTACTATAGTTTTATTCAATTTAAAATAATTTTCTGAATGAATTATATATTCTCTTACTCAAATTATATATTAAAAACTCTATTTGATCTCCCGTGCAAGACTTAATACTTACTCAATAATTATTTTCTGCACATTCATCAACTTTAATTTCAGGGTTTAAATGTGACTATCACTAGATTGGAACTGAATTCCAAGATGAGCATAGCGCAGATTTGATCATTTTTATTTCCAGTTAAATTTTAATTTATAAATGTATTAATATGGAAAAAATTTCCTTACGCATAGAAAGCTGCAAAATTCCACCATACCTGATGATCTGGAACAGAAAACAAATTACAGGCATTACAACTAGCAACTCACAAAAATGTTAACAGAATTGTAAACAAAGAAAAAATTAACCAACTTCCAATTGCAACAGTTCGATTTCTGTTATTTAACAGTTTTGGAAAAACAATACTTTAAGATTTGAAACTGAGGATGGAGGATGAAAAACTGAACAGATCTACAAATTCAAACCTGAACCTTCTCTGTGAAACGGGTGCTAGAATAATATGAACTAATAACACCTCATGGTCACTATTATCGCACTTCTACCTTATTACACCACCAAAGTTCTATCGTCGGCTCCCATCATAAGTGAGCCCATCACCTTGACACTGAAATGTAACTCAAAAACTACATGAAAAGAAATACATAGGCCCCACTAAGGTGGATATCTACGATATTAAAATGAAATTTTGAAATGCATATTAATTTTATAATTTCTAATAGTCTGAACACGCAAGTAATTAAGTTTGATTGATACCGAAATCAAAATATGAACTTTAGAATCTGGAGTCGGTTATCCCTAAGATCGGGTAATACACCAGTTTCAGATGACTTGATGCTACCTGGGAGCGAGCCAGCCGCACTGAGAACTCAATCGGCCTGACAGAGCCACCGGTTAACGTTCTGGCCTCGCATTCGAAAGGACGCGGGTTCGAATCCCCGTCCGGGCATCCCGATTTGGATTTTCCATGGTTTCCCCAAATCACTCGAGGCGAATGCCGGGATGTTTCCTTCTAAAAGGCCATGGCCGAATTCCTTCCCGTTCCTTGTACCCAGTCAGGACATCCCGATTTGGATTTTCCGTAGTTTCCCCAAATCACTTCAGGCGAATGCCGGGATGCTTCCTTCTAAGAGGCCATGGCCGAATTCCTTCCCGTTCCTTATACCCAGTCCCATCCCGCCTCTAATGACCTTAGCCGTCGGCGAGGCATTAAGCCACAAAAAAAAAAAAAAAACGTGCAGAGCCACCTACCCAACGAACTTGTTAACCTTCGTGTAACAACCACACTCCCTAACACCGCAATCCTACTCACTCTGAGGGGAGCAGGTTGCAACGCTCTTGAAATAAGTCTACGTCGGTAATATATTAGTGTAACATAACAATGATTATTTATATAAATATACATTTGAGACATGGTACTACTCCATGGAATATCGAGATAATCATATAGACCGACCAACTCCAAGAAATAAAGAGAAGAGTATCATCAAGACAAGATGGATGAGAGACGTTTTCATGTTGTGAGAGACTGGACTAAATATGAACGACAATATAAGATACCACTGATGAAGAGTTGTCTAACTTAAAGTCGTAGTTAATATTGTAACAACGACTGTGTTTTGTTTATTGTAAAGTCTGTTACTTGGAAGTTTATTAGTTGTCTATTGAAGTTTGTGCAGCGGAAGAATAAATAGTTCATAATCAAACAAATGCAGACTAAATCAATATTGAGAGATAAAGCATGCAAACTACGATATTTTGTTGGGATAAATATAGTATTTTAGGTGGTGCGAAACCTAATTTGAACTAAAACCAACTATAGGTACGGATGGAAACATACTGCTTTTTGTATTCAGGCAAATACATCAATTATATTTTATTCGAGATCTAAGAATCTTTTTTTTTTTTTATGGCTATCCCCCTCGTCGACGCAGGGGTAGTTACAGGCAGAAAACAATTGAGGGCGAGGAATGGGCAGGAATTCGAACATGGCATTTTGTAGGAACTATCCCGGCATTCACCTGTAGTGAATGATTTGGGGAAACCATCGAAATCTGGATGCCTGGACGGGGATTCGAGCCCGCGTCCTCCTGAATGCGAGGCCAGAGCGTTACGCTCACCCAACACGCTCGGTCACTATTACGTCATAACCTCAGCCTCTACCGAGCCTGGATCAAACAGAGGTCACACTCACTCTTAACTGTCACACCCGCTAGACAAGCTGCAAAATAAAAAACCTGCTCACGCCCTGCCGTCATAGTACTAAGTCTGGCCCTGACTGCAGTCACTACCCTTACGACAGACCAGAATGATACATTATTTTAAAGCCAAAAGTGTACGTCTCTTCCGACGCAATGCCAACAAAACTGTCATCCAGACATGGTGACTTTTTCATTATTTCTTAGGTATCACATTTTATTACATTTGTGGAGATATGTTTTCATTATTCAAGATAAACTGAAAACGACTTTCGGAAGTGTGTAAACATTACATTATATATCAGTTGAATTCAACAGAAGCATAATAATTTTTGGAGCAGAGCACCTCCTTTGTGCATACCGCCCTACTCTCAGAGTAAGAGTATGCTGACATTACATTGTATCTAGTCCCTAGTGTCAGTATACGTGAAAACGTATTGCTGCCTCACTTTACGGAGTTTATCTCTGATCCCAATTTTCAGCTGTTATTAATACCTTGCTGATGCATATTGGACGGCTCATTATCTTCGTATCGTTATCGCGGTGCTTGAAGTTCACTAATAGCTCAAATGGTCATCAAGCAGCAGTGCATGAACTATCAGCATCGATAACCATCTGTAGCCTTCTTGAATATTTTAAGGTATTTTATACGTGAAATCCCCCCATCTTCTCCTAGCGAAAATATTCTGAACAACAGTCAATCTGAGGACCAGTAAAATACCAAATACAGATCCACGGACCACTAACTCATACGGGCCTAATTTTTTATCTATGTATATACTATACTGCCTGTCGTAGAAATATTCATGACTTTTAGAAAGTTTGGCTTATAACCTTAACTCGCTTGCAGCACTACTGTGGTATTCATTTTATGTGAACCATTTTTACTAATTAACTTTTTGATATGAAATTTTTAATTAAGTTATAATTAAATTTTTAATATTTGTATGCGAACCACCTGTTCCATTTTCGCGGACCACAGGTTAAGAAACACTGAACAGGAGATTTCCTGTAACGTTCTGTTTTTAAAGCCCTGCTCTTCACCGTCTCTGGTCTTAACACCACAATGCATGCGTTAATAGGCCAATGAGAACTAATCAACGTTTTAATTAATTTTTAATAAAGAACGCCAATTCTACTGTTTTTATTAATATTTTTATTATTTTGTCGTACTCATTTCGTCACTCTCCGAGGCATCATTAGCAACGAATATTTTTATATTAGTGTTATTATTATGGTTGGTAGTTGTACATCTCTGCTTCCTCCACAAAGCGTGTCCAGATTTATTTTAATTTAATTTAATTACAATGGAGCACACGCTCCGGTGGCAATTTCCTTACACACCCAACTTTCCCCTATCCTTCACTCACCTACATTTGCTCTCTACAAATTTTAAGTTTAAATTCTTTTACCGTTTTCGGTAGGTTATTCATCATTCCCCTTGGTAACTCATTCCAATCCCTGACACACTCACCTAAAAAAGAACATCTTCCCACACCCTTGTGCCTGAAATCGAGTGCCAGCTTGTGGTCATGGTCATCTTTTCCCTTCCATGAACTACTTTTCATACCTACTGCAATATCTTTCCATGCCTCATCGCCAGTATATGCCCTGTACATTCCCATGACACTCCTCATCCTCCTCCTATCTTGTAATGAATCCCATTCCAGCTCCTATATCATATCTGTCACTGATTGCATTCTGCGATAATTTCCAGAAACAAATCTAGCAGCCCTTCTTTGCACCTTCTCCAACTCCTGTATTTGATACTAAAAATGTGGGTCCCATACTACACTACCATATTCGAGCAATGGTCTGACCAAAGTTTTGTAACCCAATTCCTTTACTTCTCTCGTGCATCCCCTCATCATTCTCTCCAACAAGTGTAGAATTTTGAAACCTTTTGCTACCACCTGTCCAATGTGTCCTGCCCAGTTAAGCTAGTTAGGGGGCATCCACAAATTACGTGAGGTGTTTTTCCGGATTTCTGGACCCCCCCCCCCTCCCCCTGGTGAGATTTCGTGAGATCTGGCCGGACCCCCCCCCCCTCTGGTGAGATCAGGTCCGTGAGAACCCCCCCCCCCCCCTACAAATCGCCCTGGAAACTTTTGTAGACCTTTTTTTTTTAGGTCACACCCTAACTTTTTTGACGAAATACCCTCCTAAAATCGACTTTGGCGCAAATTGTAGACCTTTTTTTGGCTCTACTGTCCCCAAATTTTTCGAAAAATCTCACGTGAGATTTCCGTAGACCCCCCCCTCCCCCCTGGTGAGATCTGGTGAGATTTCGCCGGACCCCCCCCTCCCCCATTTCACCTCACGTAATTTATGGATGTCCCCTTATCAAATGTAATGCCAAGATATTTACATTTCAAGTCTTCAGCAAGCAATTCTTCCCCCACCTTATATTCATAATTAACCTTTTGTTTTTTATTTGTGTATCTAATTAGCTGACTCTTCTTTGCATTTATCTTCATCCCATGTTTACTAACCCAACTAGATATCCTGTTCAGATCACCCTGCAACTGTTTACAGTCCTCTATCGTTTTGATTCTTTTATACAGCATTATGTCATCTGCAAACAATCTAATTTCAGATAGTAAACAATCAACACAATTATTCATTAGAATAATGAATAGCAATGGTTAGAGCCGTCTATTGAAAGACTGCCGACTACATGTATTACAATGTGCCTCTTGGCACTAGAAGTTGTGAAAACCCACATTGTGCGACATGTAGCTGGCAATAAAGAATGGGATAGGAGGAGGAATGCGAAGCCAAGAGACTTCGACAAAGTATCAAACTAATGTTAAGGATATAGGCCTATATCAAGTATAGATGTTGCAAGAATACCTAGAAAAAGGCACGAACTACAATAGATCCAGCGGATAGTCATGGCTAAGATACATGGCCAGTGTGAGGAAAGAAACTGAACATAAGAGGACGAAACTGTGGCAGAGTAGTGTTTGAAGGAAAGCGCAGGAACAGAGCTTAATGCAATGCGTTTCACTGACTGATCTATCGTGTAATAAGTGGCATATTCAGTTCATTGTTTAATTCCACTAAAATTCTCAAATAATGTTGTTTCTAAAATCATGGTATCATCAACAGCAAATAAAGATACCATCGTTTTAATTGATTATATGTGAATAATTAGTTACGCTTCACTACATCGGCCAATGCTTTTATTCGGTGTGGCTGAAGAGGCCTGAAAATGTGTTTACTGAATCAGTGAGGCGTTGCGACATAACAGGACGAGAAGGTCTGTCTTTACGAAACACACTTATGACGGGAAGCCACTAAAACCATCGTCTCGTCTCTCCATTCCTTCTCTCCAACTTGCCGTCACCTTACAAACGACAAAACGTTCTATGCTCCTTTATGTACACGGAGCTTCTTGGGTCTCAAATTAAGGAAGTGAGTTTCGGAAATAGACAAGGATCATGTTCAGTACACAAAATTCTATTCTATTTAAGAACAATGGGGAGATTTTACACCAGGTTCTCGTATCTTGTTATCATCGCAAGAAATTCCCTTGCAGCACGTTTTACCTGTTTTCGTCAAAATATCACCGCATAACTATTTGCTGTAGAGGTATTTTACGCTTTTTAAATGATTGATAGGCAGAGAGTTTGCACTGTATATTAAACGCAGCGGTAACATACAGCTGATACAGCATTATTGTCGAGGTTTGCAAAACCTGTTCGAAGCAAGCCAGCGCATATTTTCGCTTACTGTTCTTGTAACAATTTAATTCCTGCAACCAATATCGAGCAATAATCTCAACATGGCAACAGAAAAATCGAAAATTAGCTGTTAACTTAGTCTGGTTATACATACGGATTAATTTAACTTCTTAGTTACTTGCGACATGTATCGCTGGGTGGACTTTAATACGATTTGTAAACAGTTTGTCTTTAACATCATGTCATTGTTATTCTCTCCAATCCGACAATCGAAAAATGTAACTTTTAGATATTTTACATTTTAACATATCATTAAAGATTGATTTCAAGTAGCGATTTATTCTCTGGAGGCAACTGATGGCACTATGGTAAAACGTTACTGTAAATTACGTCAGTTTTTAAAGAAGTAAGCATAATACGGGTGATGAGAGGATTTACTAGAAAAGTGAAGGAACTGGGTTACAAAACTTTAGTCAGATCATTTATTGAATATGGTGGTGTAGTTTAGGGCCAACATTTTTTGTTTGAGGGCATGCAAAGGAGGGCAGGTAGATTTGTTTGTGGAAATTACCGCAGTATCCAGTCAGTAACCAACATGATAAACGAGCTGGATTGGGATTCATTGCAAGACAGGAGGATGGCGAAGAAAGTGCTGGGAGTGTACAAGGGGTTTGTGGTGATTGGGCTTGGAAGGATAGTGATCAAAATATTAGGACTAGTGTATGGAACGGAAAAGACGAACATCGGCATAAGATGGCACTGGATTTTATGCGTAAGGGAGTTAGATGTTCTTTTAGAGGTAAGATAGTAAAGGATTATAATAAATTACCAAGGGTAGTGATTAATGATTTACTATAAACGATGAAAGAATTTAAAATTAAAATTCGTAATGGACAAAGTTAAATGAAAGGGGTAATTTACATACAAAGGATATAAGATACTAACAATAATAAATAAGAAGAAAAAATAGATTATTAGGGAACCTGTAACCGAAGTGGACGCTCCACTGTAGTTAAATTATAATTACTGCTATTCGCACGAATTTCATATCCAGTTATGGCATTAACGCTTTGTTACTGCAGGTAGGAAGTCGCAATGTGCGTGGTAAAAGTCAGAAAAAACGAAGGAATGGATACATGACTAAAAGAATTTACTCTTGGCCTATTAAATAAGCACCTCAATAATCCAGACAGCAAAGTGAGTAAGCTTCGTGTGTTTTCACAACCGTTGAAGTATTTACTACCGAGACGTAAACGGGAAAGCCTTGATTCGGACAGGGAACTATAAGCCCGAACTTTGTAATTAACATTCAATCAGCGACATTAAGCTTTGTGAATGGATACTTTCCCGGCTTAGTGGTGAAATTTAATCTTCACGAGTATCATTTTGTTCGGTCGAGTTTTTTGCCTTATTAATCTAAAAGAGATGAAAGTGAAGAAAAACAAGATTTCGGAACGACGTCGTTATACATCACTCCGAATAAATGAAATAGGTTTAATCGCTCGTGTATGACATCGTCTCTCAAATATTGGACTACATCTTTTTCCTCGAAGTCCCACTTCCTTATTTCGTGCTCATTTGCTGAGCAATTGTATCTTGCCGTTTTGAAAGTCCCGAATATATGACTGTCGGAAAGATAGGTAGACTGAAGCAGAGGGGCTGCCATTTGGTCACCTCTCGACAAGTATCCGTTTTTCCGATCACGTTCTCAACTCCCTCTCAAACGGCCTAACGAATTCCCAGGAGTTTCGGAACACTTTGGCAGTTAAGCTGACACGCCAATACATCTGTCGGGAACGGTTTACACATGACGTCTCAAAGACTGAAAAAGTTGTCATGTGGTTCCTTTCGCTTGTTAGGCGACGCTCTGATAAATGTTTGTTTCATGAACCAGATTTTTCTGCTTTCTGGATATAAGCTTCGAATTACGAAAAGAGAATTTTTAAGACAAGAGATAATTGTGGTACTGATATTCCATGATGTCCATTCTATGTCAGGCTACTCCGTGTCATTACCATTATTATCACCAGACGACCAAAGTGAGCCAACATACTGCAGGAAATACCTTTGCTCCTAACGCTGGCGGAAGGAGATCAGCGGCAAACTGTTTTTTTTTGTGTTTTTGTATTTTGTTATTATTATTTTTTTTTTTCGATAAGGCCACCTAAGGACAGACACCGGTCCCTGGTTTTACGAAGGCGGCCTGTGTGAATCACGAGAAGGTGCACACCAGCCCTGTACAAATTAGAACCGGTTTGTGAGATCTGGGACATTTAACGTATGGGAGGAAATTTCGTGTTGTCATCTGTCTGCGAAACATGTACCTTTGTGTTCTGTATTTTTGTTTTTGAAGTATGTAGTTTATGAGGCGGAAATTGGGGATCATACCAGCATTCACCTAAATGACTACGGGAAAGAATTGGTTTTGGTGAATGGCCCCGTTAACTTTTACCAACTTATTAGCACTTAATAGCACCAATGAAATTAGAAAGCTTAATAAACCTGTACTATTTTTTAAATTAAAATCCATTTTAGTCTTGGTTAATCCGGTTTGTTAGTTACGATCTCTTTACAAGAGAACAGCAGTGTGGTGAGCAGGTAGATTAAAATAACAGATCTACTAAACGATAATATATTTAGAAATGGTATTTAATACCAATAGCACATGGATCCAACAGACGACAGAAGTATAGAAGGTAGTGGATTTATGCTAGGCAATTTCTTTGCTTTCTTGCATATTATATAACTTTCATACGCAAAATAGTCCGATAAATAGGCGTTAACTGATCTGTGAGTGCCCTTGTACTCAGAGAAAAAACTACTGGAAAAAACAGACGCTTGCCCGTAACAACAAAAAACAAAAACAAAAAAAATGTAATTTAGTCTTTGAAGAAAGTGAAGAGAAAGATTGAAATATCATTCCGCTGACGAAGACTACAAGACAAATATCACCAGAAGAACGTCAGGATATGTTTTGTTCAGTTATCGTGCCAGGTACCATGCGCCACTCCTTCGAAGTACTTCATCAAGCTTATCTCTGATCAACCGTACAAGAAGAAAGAAAAGCAAAGTGATCTCAACAATTTTTAATGGCAATTACGTTTTTAAAGCGTATTCGATGGGAAATTAAATTATACTGCTCGAAAGCCCCCATTATCAAAGGAAAAATGCCGAAGAACTTGACAAAGTGAAAGAATCTACTTTAAAATCTACTGCACACTGGTAGACAAAATCGCGCAACTGTCTATAGACAGTCGAAAACTTTCGAATACAGATTGTTGAGAGTTGTAAAGTCTGCGCACCCGAGTTGTAAAGCAGTTGGTAGACTGTGAAGCGTCAACGCCTACACACATGTCTCGAGTCAATGCTGGAGAAATCTTCACCATGGCCGGAGACATTGGTACTAGTGGATTGACAGTCGCTTAGCCTTAGATCACTATATTTAACACAATACAAAAAAAAAAAAAAAAAAAAAAAAAAAAAAAAAAAAAAAAAAAAAAAAAAAAAAAAAAAGATAGTGATGCTAACGACATGTTTTATCAGAATCTCTTGGATAAATCGAGGTTGGAAAAAGAGATGGGATGCCGAAAGTTTACGCGGTTGACCTTAAATGATTTCGAAGATTTACTTCAGATGGCTGGGGAAAAAATAGCACAGCTGCTAGCGAATTTCTGGGAAATGATCCAAGATTCTCTCAGGATGGAAGTCACGAGGGATTGGTGACTCACTCACTAACCTCATGTATACCTTCAGGATATTGAAACAAATGGTATTACAAATATTTCTGTTTTTATTGTTAGTCGAAGTCACATCCCATGGTCACTACGTTCTATGGAAATATTCGATTAACTTTAAAGTTTATTCCACTTACCACATCTTAAAGGAACACTGAGGACGGAGACTGAGGGAGGGTAGACTGAATTTTCTGTACCAGTAGGCCTATACCAGTGCGATCTACTCTTAAGACATGAGGGAGTGGAAGGGAGCAAGGGATTTATTTGCTTGACAATATTTGTCGTCACATGTGCCACAGCAAACCAGAAAATCTAATCTGAATGCAAGTGACTTGGATTCCACTGCGCCCATAACCAAATAACAATTATTTCTACCTACGGCATTGCCATTACCGAACTATTATACATTTATACACGACAAAGAATAATATTCATCTTTTTTCTTAAATCACAGACCATAACTATTTCGTTAATGGCCGTGATACCGTAGATTGGAGTAGTAAAAAATCTTTTTATTTTAACAATTGTTTCATATATAAGTGGAGATCATTTTAAATCAACAGCCAGTTGTTACATTCTCCGACCGATAAACATCATATATAAAGTACGTTTCGCAATAAGTAGTATATGAGAATGCAGTTTCTCAAGAACAAGTTTTCTTAAAAAATTCAGTATAGCACTGACCAAGAAAAGCTCGGAGTTGTTTCAATCTACTGCTTCTTAGCAGTTGTACTGTCAGCAGTATTTAACTATTATTGATGCTTGCGTCTGTTTCATAGTAAACACAGGCATAAACGTAAGGTTAGGAAACAGGGTACATACACTCCTCGATTGTGACCGGCTTGTTTTTCGAATCAACGCTCCTTCCATTTATTTTTTCCTTACTTTTCATCTCTCCGCAATATGCCACGAATTCATTGAAGACGGATGGCGCAGTTGATCTAATTCATATTTAAATTTTAAGGGTTTATGAGCATGTGCAAACAATAATAGAAATAAGCCACTGATTTGTGATTTATTTTCACGCAAGAGCATCTCTACAAAATTGCAAACTATGACAGTTCGACTTGTGAAAACTGTGCTACTACCTGGAATTATATAAGAGATCCGTTGCAAATGTTACGTGTTTCTCTGGACTTAACACATAGTTTGGCAGTGGACTGATTCTTTAAGTTTCAACCGGATCACAGAATTATATGAAACCTTTTTTTGGTTCTGGATTTACTATTCGTCGACGTCACGGTCATTGGAAACGTGAGAGGATGGGGAAACAATAAACGCGAAGGAACTTGGCCACCCCCAATATTCGTCTGAACTGATTTCGAGGATCCATGGATATAATACGATATTTAATGGGTGGACGGGGATTCGAACAAGCCTTCTCACGACTGCGAGGCCCTGGGTTTACGGTTCACACACCACAATCGTTCTTCATTGCCCTTTTTTTTTTTTTTTTTTTTTGTCTGTCGGGGTCATTAAAGGCGGGCAACTAATGGGGACAAGGAACAGGGAGGAATTCGGCCATGGCCTTCTGAAGGAAGCATCCCGGCATTTGCCTTGAATGATTTGGGAAAACCCAGGATTGCCGGACTGGGATTCGAACGCTTGTCCTCCCTAATGCGAGGCCAGAGCGCTACCGATCAGCCACCACGCTCAGTATCACTCGCGGCAAATATATGCTAAACAACAGGGAGCTCAGTGCAGCTTACAGTTTGCAGCAGTAAATACTTAAAAAAATCATGCAGCAAACACTCTGTGCAATTCCTTTGTAAGAAATGTTAACAACTTTTTCAATGATAACAAAAACATTAAATATTCAGTCTGGCAACGCAACAGGAAACAACGTACAACTGGTCATGAGAAATTCATTCGCTTTTGTGTTTTTGTGCTGTGGCGTTGAGTGTCGTCGAGTATTTGTTGCTGTAGTGATGAAGCAGACGCTAACAGGAGCTGACGTCTTCTAAACTCAAAATTGCTGAGGATGAGGAGTGTTGGCTCAACCTGTGGCCCAACCAGGCGCAATGTTTGCTTTCACCAGATTCATTTGCACTTAGATTCGGATTCCGTTGCACAGTTTTGTAGAAGTTTCGAAGGAGTGTAATCATAACACCGACTTTAAGTTCAATAATATGAGCTAAATTCAGAAATTCTACCGTGAAACCGGTGGGACCATTTTGACAATAGATTATGGAATTACATCTCATTTAACTTACATTAATATTGCACAATACACCGTTATTGCTAGCGCTTCCTCGATTTTTACGCCAAAACGCATCGTTCACAAATCCAAGAGTTCTCTTCATGTGTTATTTATATCTCCGCGAGCAGAAGGGAGGCAGGTGCTCTACCGAAGTTACTCGCAAGGACGAAATGACCACCTAATCTACGATCACGATTCAAGATCACAAATTGGTTTTCTAGTAAACGTTTGGATATTATTCTTCCTTTCTGTTAAATCTATATATGTTAAATGAAGAAAGAAAAAAACCTTTCAAATGTATATTCGTTGACGACAGCTCGGAACGCACTCTCTCTTTTTTTTTAATCAAATATATATCATATATATATATATATACTCGTGTACTTTTAATTTTGTTGTGTCCTATACATTCTGTCGGTGAGACGTTACCTGTTTTGCCCCACAGTTAGGTATTAATCGGTGTTTATTTATAGTTTGGGCTAAACATTTTTTGCACCATAAACATTGCCAAAAAAAAAAAAAAAAAAAAAAAAAAAAAAAACCTCTTGTTAGGTGGTAAACAGGAAGGTATCTCTATCCGGCAGCAAGCAGGATCGCAGGTGACAGCCGAAGGTGGTGCGGCGGGGTGTTTCACTCAACAATTAGGCCACTGCTCCGTCCAAGGCGCCCGGGAACAATGGGCTGAGGAGGAGGGTGAGGCTCAGCTAACAGCACGAGATAACGACACTTCTGCTTTACGGCTTAAAGAGGAGCGTCACCAACTCCTCCTCACCCGCATACATCCGGCTCAAAGGTATCCGCACTCACTAATTATCTTCGCGGGCTCAGTAAATGTGATACTCTTCACAGACTACTTCTACGTCGTCGCTGACCTACTTGTTCTATTATAGTGTTGTTTGTTGTTAAAGCTCGGAGAACTACGCTCAGCTCTTTTCCCTGCAGTTCTGTTTGTTCATGTAACGTATACCACTATCCGTTCATCTTTGATGTGGCTAAAACATGTATCTTATACTGCCACCCAATCTCCAGTTGTTTGTTGCCTTGCAAAACGTGGATGCGAATTCCTAGCGAGCACAAGATTCTGAAAACTTTCGAGTAGCTTGCAAGGTTATTTACGCCACATTTTATCTAAGATCTGGGATGGCACATCGCACATGATAATAAGCATAAACAAGGCTGACAGTTACAGAACTACGCGGGGGAAGGACGAAAGTAAAACGGAGTGGCAACAGAAATTAAAATAGTTTCATAAAAACTACAAAAAATCATATCCAAGCACTCTACTACTGTTTACTTTCTTATTCACACCAGCAAGTCTCTTGAAATCAAGATTAATGTAACCAGGGCATATTCTTATTCAATCTCTCGGCTGGTTCGGTACAATCTTTCATTTATTGGAGAGGGTGATGAGAGGATGTACCAGGGGCATAAGAGAATTCTGTTACAAAAGTTTGGTCAAACATTTGCTTGAATATGGTGGGAGAGGGTAATGAGAGGATATGCCAGGGGCGTAAGAGACTTGGCTTACAAAACTTTGGTGAGATATTTGCTTGAATATGGTGGTGTATATTGGGACCCACATTTTGGTTATTAATTACAGGAGTTGGAGGGCGTGCAAAGAAGAGCAGCAAGATTTGCTAGCGGAAATTATCGCAGCACCCAGACAGTAACTGATGTGATAAAGGTGCTGGATTGGGAATCGTTGCAAGACAGGAGGAGGGTGAAGAGAGTGCTGGGAGTGTACAAGGCGTGTATTGGTGATGGTGCCTGGAAGGATATTGCTCAGAGAATTAGTAGTAATGAACTGAAAGAAAAAGGTGACAATGGGCACAAGCTGGCACTCCATTTATGAGGGAAACTGGCAGCTCAGTCCATAAGATTGGAAAAAACACCATGGGAAATAATGAATAATTTACCAAAACCGCTGAAGGAATTTAAGATTAAAATTCGTAAATGGCAAAGTAAATGGTAGGAGGAATTTAACACTCAACGTATATGAGAAAATAATTTTAAAAAATAAGAAAGGGGTTATTAGCTGACTACGGAAGTTGCCACCAGAGCATTCGCTCCGTCACAGTTAAATTTAATTCAGTTCAGTCATACATTTCTTCCTACTTTAACACAAACTCTTCATCTAAAAGAAACCACTATAACCTATACCCTCAATTACCTTCTGCATGTATTCTAATCTTTGTATCGCTTTACAGTTTGTTCCTTCTAAAGTTCCCTCCACCGACAAATTAACCAATCTTGCGTGTCTTTTCTTTGTGTGAGGTTTATCCACAAACTTCTTTCCTCGATCACAGACCTAAAATTTTTGTCAGACGTCAAGAAATAATTCACCAAAACATAACAAAAGGAAGATGAAAGATTGGTATAAAATCAAAGAAGCGATTATAAAAACGGCAAAAGAATTAGGGCAATCGCCAAGAATACGAAAACACAGCCAGTGGAACGAGACTCGAGATGAAGCAATAAAATGGAGACTAAAGCATGGTAGAAGTGGAGTTCTCTGAAGAAAGAAAACGACTGGTACGAATTCACAGAAAACATATATCCAAAATAACCAGAGTAGAGAAATGCTTAAATGATATTAAATAATTGGCGGAAATAAACACAGGACAAACCTGGGAACTTTTATAAAACACTCAGAGGAATACTGACAGGTTACAAATATTTCAGCCACCACTGCATGGATTCAACAGGAAAATAAATTACCAAAGACAACTGTGGAGGACTTCTACAAGGTCATTATTTCATACATCCGTTGCAAGAAATAATTACCAAACACTTAGGCAGGTAGAACAATAAACTACACAGGCCAACTTAAAAGCAACAAAAACTCGTATGGAGGTGATGAAGCAACTGTGATTTGGAATTTAGGAGGGAAACTGGCAGTTCAGTCCATAAGCAAAGTATTAAAGAATACGGGGAAACGAGAAAACTACCTGAAAACTGGAAACAGTCCACTTCACTAAAAGGAGATATGCCAGTACAGAGGCATTTATTCACAAAATTTTGTTTAAAGCACTTTTATGAAAGATAGAAGGGCAAACGGTACCAATATTCAACTAAGAACAACAGTATCAGAATAAACAGTCACGTCAAGGACAGATATTCAGTCTAAAAACGATCATAGGAATTAGTGTAACACGGAACCTCAATACAACCGTCACCTAGCCGCTTTCAAAAAAGACTATGATCCCATAAAGATTGTAAGGCTTTTCTTAACGTTAAAAGAATATGGAATAGATTAAAACACCAGAAAACTGATGGTACAGATTCTTATACACATGACCTTAAAAATCAAGAATAGAAGTATCACGGACTAAGCAGATGGGACCAGAAATAAAAGTAAAATCCGTAATATAGCATGAAGTATGACGATTCCAGCACAGAATTAATTTTTAATTTCCTATACTTTCATCACTACTTGAGTTATTTTTGAGATGTACAAAATGCATCACTACCAGTGATAGTACCCATTTATCTGAGAAGATCCACTCAGGTTGCAACCAATAAACGGTTCAAATATATGATATACCATAATTACTGTCTTAATATGATACTTGTCTTTTAAAACTGACGAGTGTAACGGAGTATTATGGTAATTTATTTTTCTGCAGTTGCTTAACTAAATAGAATTGTTATAAGATAAAGCTCATTGTAATTTATCGTCCTTTGTGCTGTAGCAAGAAGCTTCAGTTGTCAAGTTGGTCCAGGTTGCATTTCAGCCTAACAACAATCTCCGCTAGAAAAGCAAAGCTTCAATCACACGCGAATTAATATATTCCCTGTATCGCATGTCAGTGTCATTATGCATTGCGATATAAACTTGATCACAAAACTTCACCTTCCTTTCTTATTACCTGTGACGAAGATCGATGTTTTAGCGGCTGACAAGAGCTTGCATCGGCGGAAATATTGACCCCAGTGAAAACGAAGGATGCTAAAAATAAATCTTAACAACTTCCGCTACGCCACGTAATATTTATTTGTGGGTTACGCCACATATATCGCGATCAATGTGGAACTTCTTTCGTTCAAACAAAGTAATGATTTCAGTAAAAAAACTGATAATTAATATACCAATCTAAACGAAATACATAATTTTCTTTCAGTTTTCTGACAATTCATTTCTTAACAATTGCTTAACTAAATAGAAGGCAGTTCTATCTATCACTACCGTGGTGCCACAATCTGACGATGAATTCTTGAAGAACTCGACGAAACAAATCGAAAATAAAAAATAAATGTTTTTTATATCTAGCTTGGTTTTCGAGATATAGCATGTTATAAATCAGTTATAGGTATAGTTTCTTGTGCTTTTGGCGCCATTTCTTCTGGTCCAGGGCGTATTTCAACTTAACAACAACCACTAGGAAGAAATTAAAACACCTATAGTGCATTTCCACTGTCTAGCTATAGCGGTTTTGGTGATTTTTTCTCCCTCAATCTTGAGATACAATATCTCAAGAACTAAGCGAGATATCAAAAAAAAAAATATATATATATATATATTTTAGATTTGTCTCGTTGAGTTACATACGAATTTATCATCAAATTTGGCTGTGGTGAAATTTTTCTTTTGGTTCAGATTGTATTTCAACATAATCACGTCAATTTTGAGATACAATATCTCGAGAACTAAGCGAGATATCAAAAAAAAATCTTTAATTTCATTTTGTCTCGTCGAGTTACATAGGAATCCATAATCAAATTGACACGCCACGGTTATCATAGAATCCCCAAATAGAATTGTTATAAAATAAAATTCAATGTAATTCCTCGTGCCTTGTGCTGTAGCAAAAGATTTCCGTTTCCATCCGGGTCCAGGTTGCATTTCAAGCTAACAACATACTACGCTAAAGTTGCCGCCAGAAAAAACAATACTTCAATCTCACGCATATTAATACATGTACTGTATCGCACTTTAGTGGCAATAATGCACCGCTATATAAATTTGGTCAAAACTCTTCAAGGCTTTTTCTACACCTTTCTTCTTTGTTATCCGTGATTCACACCGATATTAAAACGTTTGAATGGATGATACAGTTACATGTTGCTGAAATGTAAGTCAGTAATATTGCTCACTGAAAGCAAAGGAAATTAAAATAAATCTTATAAAATTACATTATGTCACGTAATATTTGTTTTAATTGCATTGTAGGCTGCACAGATCGCGATTAGTGTGCAACTATTTCCGTTCAAACGATTTAATAATTTCACTAATAGGACACACTTTAAATTATTTATGCCCTCTACTGGAACGTAAAATTCCAGTAGTAATTCTGACCCATGCTAAGTAACAATCTAATTAAAACTTTCTCTGACATTGATGCTCGAAACTTAAAGCTTTTATCTTACATATCTATGAACAAAGAACTTAAGAAAAATGATTGAAATGTCGATTTCAACCCAATACATACTTTTATTTCAGTGACCTGTCAGTTAATTTATTCGCAGATGCTTAGAAATTTTATTAAATAACGTGCATAACCTAGAACAAAGGTGTAAAGCGTGACGTCATATCGCGACGTCATAGAGTGACGTCATGGCGTAACAGATGACCAAAACTTGCTTTTATAAGTACAGATGGGGCAATACCAAGATATCCGAGTCACTGAAATTTGATGAATTTAATGGTTGATTCCTATACATCTCGACGAGATAAATCGAAAGTAAAGAATATTTTTAATTATTATTATTTCTTGCTTATTTCCAGAAATATCGAATGTTAAAAATCATTTATGGGTATAGTTCCTTGAGCTTTTGGTGAAGTTTTTCTTCTGATCCTGTGCATGTTGACCGTGTAGTTCCTAGTGAGTTATGCCAATTTTTTTCTGGCCCATGCAACATGTCAACCTATGACACGATATCTCAAGAACTAAGAGAGGTATCAAAAAATGGTGTTCTTTACTTTCAATTTTTCCCGTCGAGTTACAGAAAAATTCATCATCAAACATGGCGTTGACGAAATTTTTAACCTAACTACCTCCTTAGTTTTGACATACGATATATCGAGAACGGGAACTAAGTGAGATATCAAAAAAATATTTTTTTTCTTTCGATTTATCTCGTCGAGATATATACGAATCAACCATAAAATTTATCAGATTTCAGTGACTCGGATATCGTAGAATCTCCCTGAATGGACTGTGGCATGATAAACACAAACTACAATTTCCACTTCCCTGAAGAAGACGTAAAGCATACATACTTACCACATCTGCCAGTTGCGGGAGCGACATCTTCCCGCTCTGAAGATCCACGGCCCAGACAGTATAAAATTCAGTTTTATGACGGCCCTTTTACGTCCGCTAAAGGCAATCGCCTGGCTGTCATCAACTTTACGACCTGAGGCACGCTGTTTCCGTGGAAACATCCTCCAACAAAGAGAAAAAGGGAAACACAGGCACAGTCTTTTGTTCAAAGCCAAAAAACCGAATCGGAAATATCTTCAAAAAAATAATAAATCATCATTTAATCGCGTCTATATCACAGTGATACACAGGTTAACCTAAACTCACTTTACATCCAACGTCAAAGTATTCACTACAAAGAATGGTTAGTTAGAAACCATAAGACAAAAACGCAAATAAACATATCAGTCCCACAACACGTTAAAACTCAGTTCTAATAGCTATTCATATAACCACTTCTTTGTTTTCGAAAAGGAGTTAATATATAGGTATCTAAGCATGCAATAGTGGAAAATCAGATATTTGCGAATTTTAGTATGTTAGGTCGAATTTTGTGACTGGAATGAAGCGAATCTTCGTCTGAAACACAGAATAAAGTGTAACCTGCAAAAGGTCCTACTGCTACTTCATAATTCACGAGATCGATCCAGGTCTAGGTGAGGATTTTTGCAGGTCCTTTCACGGACCTGGTAAAGTTTTCGGAATGTGTTTGGAATTTTATAGGACACTTGCACAGCAAACTCAAAGCAATGTGAAAAACATGGAAGAAATGAAATTACAATTCACTTTCCGAAGACATTCCTCGAGAACATTCCCATAAAGTGACCATCGAAGCACATTCGCATGAAGAAGTGGTTTTGCATGGGCGACGATCTCTTCTGCATACCAATTCAAAGATTCCTCGAAATATACATGTATGTTTGATTAATTATCAAAAGGAATCTGATACGGTTAAGCACAAAAAATTAATAAACATGTTAACAAAAATTGGATTTGACAGCAAAGACATTAGAACGTTGCGAAAATTTATTGAGGACAGAATGGATCTGTCAAAATTGGGGGAAAATTCACGAGGTATACTCAGATCCGGCGTAGTGAGAGACAGGGTATTATGTTTTATCATCTATGCTTTATAATATATATAATATATAATTGATGCTCTAGGAGATACATAAGAGGACGTTTAAGAAACACCGAGTAGCAAATAACACTATTATTCAGCATGGAGGGTAGAAATTGGTTAGACAATTCTTAATAGTATGAAAAATGTCAGCATTCGTGAGGGTACTCATGAAATACCAAATTCATAATAAAGAGTAAGCATAAATGTTCTCTTGTTCTTGGTATGTAAAACTAGTCCTGCAATGTAAATATCTTGGGACTGTATGATCAATTACGTCCTATGCAAGAATGTAAGATTCTTAATAAGACGGTTCGTATTACTGCAGCTCATGAAAATCTGGAAAAAAAAAAGGTGGCTTCTGAAGCATGGATATGCAGAATACTGCTCTGAATCTGATGGACTGAATGAAAACGAAAAGGAAACTGATAACCCAATAAACACACTGAGAACCTCTTGTGAACAAAAAAGGTTAATCTGAAGTATTTTTGATATACGCCTTAACCTAACCCAGCAATCCTACCGGGTACAAGGTACCTACAGTTTAACGTGTCAAAGGAGGACTAGGCATCACAGGACATCGCGTTTGCAGAACGGTGGAGACTGTTTAGTCATAGTACTAGTACTTTGTTCCAAACAGCACCGGATACGGTGAAAATCTCCGACAGGGGAATCTTTAGCGCAAAAACATTTTTAAATGTCGGTAACGTCCAGAAATATGGTTTTTTTTTTTTTTTAATGTTGAGTTCTTTGTATATAAATTAAATGTTTCTTGTTTATTTTTGTTGAATGTGGTTTTACGAGAGAAAACTGGTTTTTATTTAGTTTTCTTGTTTCTCTTTCTATAAGTGGAATGTGTAACCCTGAATGTTCACAAAAATCACATTAAGTAATTTTAAATTACAATGCAGTCATAATAAATAAATTAACTTTTATATTGACTAAAATATCATTATTTTAATACAGAATTTTTCATTCCTACACCGTAAAAGAGTTCAGTATTTACACATTTTTAGGTTGAATCCCAAATATTCCACTGGATTTCGCGACACGATGGCAAATGTCAGCTTCACGCAGATGGCTCCTAGCATTTCCTTTTTCTATCTCGTAATGTGTTCATGCCAACTAAGGTAACAAAACAATAGATGCTACAGCATTCTAATGAAGGCGTATTGAGTCTTACTTTTATCTGCCAAACTTTCGAGTCTTACACCATGAACTGAGTGGGGAAGAGGCAGGGGAACTATCCGAACATTTCCTCATACTAATTTGGATGACTGCGTCTGGATAACCATCACGGCCATGAATAGATTTGAGCCCTCATCGGCTGAGATTACTTCATCAGACTGCGGCTGTGACGTCACATGCAGTCTCATGCGAGTGACTAACAACGTTAGTGGCCGCCTCTGAATCTAGGAGGGGGCAAGGCATAGTCGGCATTCGTTATAATCCTTCCCGCCGGTCCACCATTCAAATTTCTTTGGGTTATTGCCTCGAGAACGGGTGCGAAAGAACTGCCTTCCCCTGCACAAGGGATGGACATCACGAGGAACCACGACAAGGCGGTACCGCCACTGTCGAGTCCCAAGCCGCATAAACTCTCACGCATAAGGCAGACCATTTCCTTTAATAATCATAAAGGCAGCTTATAGAAAAATCTTCTTTCATTTAATATCTCCACAAGCACAATACCTGTTCATCATCCACTCTAAAATGTGATTATATAACGAAAGTGGATTTACGATGATACTTCATTATTTCTGAAATTTATATAACAAATTTTTAATCCATTAAAGTAGCTACTGCTCAGTGATGCTCAATTATTTCACGTAGCTAGAAAATCATATGAAGTCTTTTTATTATGTGTGAGACAATGCAGTTTGATATAAATCGGACAGTACTTCAATAAGATCGAAAATCCAGCGTCTGGGAACCGTCTCTCCCATTCCAGTGGAAGCAACAAGTGGAACAGAAGCCGTGAGTGTGCAGTGATCGGTGACTGGCCACTGGTAACAAGGCGGTGTACACAGCAGCAAAACGAGACCGCAGGAATCCCGGCCGCCACAGGCAGCATGAGGGCTCAGAGCTCGCCATGCTTCTCGTCGGATAACGATATCAGGTATCCATGAGGTAAGATAAGTAACTCTGGCATCATATAAAGTTAGTGGTTATCTGGGAAATAATGAGAAAGCTCTCAAATGTAAAACACATTGCCCCAGATGTCCGTTTCGGTCCTTAAACTGCAGATACGCTCAATTATTTTCCCTCTCCTATCTTCACTCGACTATACAAAGCCTATCTGCTGAGTCAGTAAATTTTTAAACGAAAGATGCTCATTTTAAGGCACCAGCACTCTTCAAAGTCACTATGGAGGGTACATATTACCACCCCAATGGAAACTTTCTTGGAAATGTTTTGGCTCCCCCAGAGACCTGTCAAGGTAGGCATTACTTAAGGAAAAACAGAAAATTGGTAGATAATTTTTTGGCCTAAAATAAAATCTTCAATAGAGAGGCATAAAGAGACAATCGCCGGACGCAATCTGAACCTATGTATATACGAGAAAACCACGGCGACACAGGCAGATATCGGACAATAGCTTACGCCAGGTAGTGCAAACGAAATGCCGCCAGAGTGATCTGCTTGCGGTCATCAGTTGCCAATTTACATCACCAAATTCACGTACAGACTTCGCATGTCTGTAAATGACTTTGTTAAGCATGAGACTAGAATAGCGTGTTCCAGTATAGTATGCTCTCCTTAACGGGTTTTATGTAAGACATTTGATATGTAACCTTAAAAATACTCGTACCAATCGTTCACCTAAGTTCCTTACAATCATTAAGAAGGAACGGTATATTTGAATGTGGGGAAACCGACGTCTCTGATACGAGCGTGATGATTTTGGCAACATGTCCGCCTAAATTTCAATTTTCTCAAGAAACAATTAAGCCAGTTAGCTTTTGTTCGCATCAATGTGTATTTTATATATACATATATATTTCAGATTATTTTTCGCATAAATTAATCATTTTTGTGAAGAAATTTCGAAAAATGTGATGGGTACCTCTCCGCTCTTCCGATTAGGTTGAGCGCTGTAGGAAGCAGTGTTTGCTATAGCAAACAGTTAGCCATTTGTTTGGTGCAATTGGTAAAACGTCATTAATTTTTTCACGCGAAGAGCGTAAATTTTCTTCTGGAATTTTTATCTCATTCTTACATGTGATATGCGGAAGTTGAAAAAAATAGAGGCAACTTTCTTTTTAGTTTACTGTACTGTACTGTGATGAGTAGATTTTGGACGTATTCACCCCCACATTAATATTTTACAAAAAAAGGTAAAACCGTCCAACGTTTCGTTTTTATTGATACGTAACATAGACTAAATTTCAAAATGCAGGGGTTGGGTCACCTACTTTACGTTCAGTAACTGGTTTGGAAAAAAAAATCAGTTTTCATTAGTCCTCATGAAAAAAAATGCCAAAAAGTCAATGTGCTGAATGGTATTTTGTGATCTGCTTGCAAAATATTGAACTTTAGATCGAAACTGGAACTGGTAGGAAAACGCCACTAGTAGTAGTCTAGCTTTATCGTTTTCTAATTGTGAGCACCAGACGGTTATCACTCTTTCTGCTGTAAAAGGGAGGAATAATAACTGGCATACTTATTCACCCACAAGTTCGCTGTCTCCGCTACGCCTGCAATATAACATAGAAAACTTCGCACAATCCAAACGCCTGCCAGTTGCGCTGTGGGAAATATAGGCATTACTTGCCCACTATCTCATCGTTTTTATTGATTGCCGACTGCCTCGTCACATTTACTTATCGATCTGCGGAGCAGCATAACACGGCATATTGGCTTCGTTCGATACTTTCTGAAACACACTGTATGAAACTGAAAAGAAAGACAGCAGCTCTGTTGTCTATATTTATTTTTGACCTAACTTTTCTGTGTAAACACTTTCAAGTGGTGAATACTAATTCCTTTCAGCCTACATTAAAGCAGTTATGGAGATATTAATTGCCAGTAAATTTTGCTATATATTATGTGTTTTATCATCACTTGGTAGAAGAGAAAAAACATTTCTAGTAGAGACAGGAGGCTCGGAATGTGTCTGAGAGAGATAGAGGTCGATATTATAAAAACTGTAACTCGTTCGGATAAATGTAGCGAGAGAGTTCATTGACACTGGCCGACCATTCGGCTTGTTTGTGTTCGAAGAAACCACAGAAGGCAGTGCAAACAAAAATTGTGTCAGTCTAGATCGTATTTGCACAAGAAGAAGTGAGTTTGTAGGCAACTGAAGTGGTGCATCGTATTTCCGCAATATCATTTCTGACTCTCATTTTGAAATGGAATGAAATATCTCACAGAATGGAAAATCTTTCATGGGTTATCACTACTTCCTTATTCCTTTTTTTCCCGTATGTCCTTAAGTTTAGTCAACGTCGAGGTTATTAGAGGTGGGAGATGAATGGAAACAAGGAACGGGAAGGAATTTGGAATTCGACTTTTGATCGAATCATTCCGGTATTCACCAGGAGTGATTTCGGGAAACGATGGAACACCGAAATCAGGATGGTTGCTCGGGTATTTGAAGTCGCATCTTTCCGATTGGAATGCCTGAACGTAGCCGCTAACCTACAAATCCCCTCCTCATTAAAAAAAAATTGTTCAAGGAAATAGTAAAACGATAGTGATTACGCACAAGGAGGTTCCAGTCGACACTTAAAATACCTATGTAAGCAACAATAGGCATTAGTTTTCGAAAGGAGAGAAATGGGGGGAGGGGGGAGAGGGAACGGAGAGATGGGAATCACAAGAATCATTAGACGATTTATTTAGCATTGACAAACCGACAAGACGAGGTTTACCTGAGGCAATGAATAAATGTGCAAGAGATGGAGGAACTATTTTTCACAATTTCACAATTCTGAAGTACAGCTGACTTGGTGAGACCAGTATTACTGCGCGTCACCCGTGAAATGGACTGCCACACACTGCTTCAGCAGAGGTTCTCGGTCCAGTGCGCTGTCTCGAGCCACGGCGCGGTTTCAGGAGCATTCCGTTTCAGCCAGTTTCAAAACTATATTTATTTTATTATTTATTTTCCATATGCAACTTAGCCCAGCACCTAGTATCTAATCTGGGCCCTTATTTCCACTCATTTACATTTACATATGTTTGTATCTTATATATATATATATATATAAAACATATTAACAAATAAACAATGAATGAAAGAAAATTTTGATTCAATTTCCAATAACTACTACATCTACTGTTATTAAACAGAATGGGTACCACACCACTACTAAATCTACTACTACTGTCACTAATATTACTGCTAACATTACTACTGCTACTACTAAAACCATTACTAATACTACTAATTCTACTATTACCACCACCAATTGTCACAGCCGCACTTCGGTCCACTATTGTTCATTTTTCTTGGTGTTGTGTGCGCTCCAAAGGCAGAGTCCCCTGGAACCGGCAGCAAAGTCAGCCGCCCAGGCCATCAAGAGTTGACCTCCTGGAATACCAAGACGGCCCCAGTTGTCGCTCAGAAGACGGCCTCTCTGGAGCACACTGAAGTTCCTCCGTCGATTGATGCTGCTCATTGTCGTGGGATATCTTCCGTCAATCCGGTGTAATTGGGTTCTCCTCTTCTGCTATCTGTGGCCTTTGATTTCGCTCGGCATTTTTCCTTTTTATAAATTTCTCCTTCCAAAATTTTGAGGCTAGATCAGCTGCCTCGTCCAGCAAATGCCACAAACTTTCGTCGCGCAGAATGTCAAATATGCTCCTATCTTGCAGCCGAGCTTGTTGGTGTTCTCTCAAACTGGCTGTTATTTCACACTCCCATACCACGTGCTCCGGCGTACTCTCTTCACCACATTCGCACCTGTCCGAGTCCACAATATTTCGACTTCGGAGCCAGCTATTGTATGGCCCGTGACCTGTAATGTAGTGTACCAATCCGGGAGAGGGTTGAAGGTACTTCAACTTTAGCCTCTCCTCTACGGATGGGAACATATCGTATGCTCTTCGATCTGTTTCACTGTTGTTCCATTCTTGTTGCCATTCCGCCAATAGAAGCTTCCGGATGTGCGTCTCCGATGTTACTTCGCTGCCTACAATTTCTGCTACCTTATCTTGTTTCCCTTTTCTGAGCCAGTATATGGCACCCCGTTTCCTTACTTCAAGGTCCAGTGGCCATACACCAATGGCAACGGTTAATGAATTTGTTGCCACGGTTCTGTACGCTCCTGTCAATCTTAAAAGTATTCCTCGTTGGACACGTCTGACTCGCTGTTTTAGTTTTACTTTTCTTAGATGCTGAGTAGCCCACTAAAGAGGATAAAATTGCGTCATGGTATAGTCTTATAGTTTGGACTGGAACAGTAAATTTTCGTTGGCCAATATTAATGATTTTATTCATGACCGCCACTGCTCTTGCTATTGTCATCTCTAAGTGGGGTTCGAAGTTTAAACGTTCATCCAATTGAATGCCTAAGTACCTGCACACTGGGTTTCTACGAATTGATTTACCGTCGATTCTTATAGTTGGTTTTCGAGTCAGCTTGCCCTTGAGCAACATAAATGTTGTTTTATGTGGTGCTAAACTCAGTTTGACTTTACTGCACCATTGGCTAAGGCAGTTAAGTACTAGATTACTGTTGTACTCAATTTCTGCTCTTGTTGCTCCTTCCACGAGTAGTAAAATGTCATCAGCAAAAGCTATTAGACCTAGAAGTTCAGGTATTCTTTGTAATAGTTCAATCACTGGTTCCATCCCTATATCCCAGAATATGGGACCGCAAACGGAACCTTGCGGGCATCCTTTAGTAAGTATCTTCGTGATGAACGAGTTCTGGCATCTCAAGGAAGCAGTTCTAAATCTGCAATAGTCCCTGAAGGTGTAAAATAATCTTCTTGGACAACCAATCTCCCTCAGCCGTTCAAACAGAGCGGGCCACCATAAATTGTCGAAGGCTCCCGAACTATCAATAAATAAGCCTACTACGTAGTTTTTTGTACTGCTACAAATTATTTCCATCGACCGATTTATGGCATCCTCTGTCGACTTCCCGGTTCTAAATCCATATTGACTAGGATTCATTCCCTGAACCTCCCGGTGGCTTTGTAATTTTTTGCATAGAATCTTTTCTTGAACTTTGCCAAGCACATTCAATAAACAAATCGGCCGGTATGATTTCGGTTGTAGAGGATCCTTGTCGTCTCCTTTCTTCAGAATTACCACCTCGCTTTTCTTCCATATTCCCGGAACTCTACCCTGATATAGACATTCGTTTAGGAGCCTGCATAGGACGGGGGTTAATTTTATGATTAACTCCTGCAGGACCTCGGCTGGAATTCCATCTGGACCGGGAGCCTTTCCTTTTTTCATTTTGTTTATCGCAGTTATTACTTCTTCGGGTGTAATATTATTTCCTTCCTCTTGACTCCAGCAGGGCTGCCACATGTTCCTTCGTAGTGTAGCTTGTTCTACTGTTTCTTCTTCCGGGTTGTCATCAGGAAGCAAAACTTTTAATAACTCCTCCGCTGAGTCTCTCCAACTGTATATTCCATTGGTTAGGCCATTTTAATTGATAAGGGAGCGTCCATTAATTACGTGAGGTGTTTTTCCGGAATTCAGGATGCCCCCCCCTCCCCTTTCCTGCTGTGGTGAGACTTGGTGGATCTGATCACATCCCCCTAAGACAACGTGAGATTTCGACGGGACGCCTCCCCCCCCCCCTCCCCCTGCTAATCGACGTCTTAGTTTTATTGAGAACATTTTTTTAGCTCTCCTGGTTCGGAGGGTGGCTATACCTCCCTTAGCTCGATATCCGCGTCGTTTGAGGATCTTTTTTTTTTTTTAGCTTTCCACCATCAGGAATTTCAAAACCTCAAGTAACACCCACCCCCCATTTCACCTTACGTAATTAATGGACGCCCCCTAATGAAACAGCACAAAGACAAGACATTGGTGGGCAGCGATTTAAGTTCTTGTTTGGTAGTCTTCGGTTAGGAGGATAGATCTTTTTGAGAAAAAAGTCAAAAATTGTCTCAAGGAAAAAATATCGAAATTGTTATAAATTTTCACACAACAATTTTTATATCATTGACAACGAGCCATTCGGGAGGTCGCGAGTTCGAATCGCCGTCGGGGCATCAAGGTTTGGGTTTTCCATGGCTTCCCCAAGTCACTCCAGGCGAATGCCGTGATGCTTCCTCCAAAAAGGCCATAGCCGAATTCCTTCCCGTTCCTTGTCCCCAGTCCCATCCCGCCTCTAATGGCCTAAGCCGTCGACGAGGCGTAAAGCCATAAGTAAAAAAAGACAACGAGCGCTCCGGCCTGGCATTCTCGACGACAGGGTTCAAATCCCCGTCGGGCCATCTGAGTTCGGTTTTCCTAGGTTTCCTGAAATCAATTTAGCTGAATGCTGGGATTACCCATTCTTATTCTCAACTGACATTGACGATGCATAATACCAGGCCCGCCGTAAGCGGGCGTGCAACGCGTGCGCCGCACGCGGGCGGCACATCGAGGGGGGCGGCAAAACGAGCGATCGACAGACGCCACCCCGCGATAGTTGCCACTCCATTGTCGCCGCGACGAAATTTGCAGCGTATTATGTAAGGGGCGACCTTTTTTTTTTTTTAGCTCAACAGCTGCTTCGGGCGGCAACAATGGGGGCGGCAAATAATGTTTGAAGGGGCGGCAATCTCACAGTTTTCTGACCCGGTTCGGAAATTTCCTAAATCCACCACTGGCTAGTTAGACAGGGGGCGGCATAATCGGTATTGCACGCGGGCGCTCAAACAGCTAGCGGCGGGCCTGCATAATACTCTAAGCAAATTTCTGTAATTGGCTGTTAACTATAATTTCGTGTATTCTTAATGATCTAGTGTCAGAGTTTCACAGCGGCTGAACGTCTGTTGTAGCCGTCTGGTCTATCCCGGTAACTCTACGCATAAAGTGGACTTACGGTTTAACGTGAAATCCGAACCACGTACTTCACATTAACAAAGCAATTCAATACTTTGTCGGCGATTGAGGTCAGATTTAAGGAGTATAAAAATTCAGGTGGAGATACAAGAAACCGTGATCTCTCCATCCTTAAAACATACGTCTTAACCAAGGAAGCCATTTTTTTTTTAAATTGTCAGTATATTTTGTCATTATGAAAATAAAAGCAATACAATTGATTCACAAAACCTACATCAAAGATGTCAAATGTTGAAAACAATTCTAAAAGTTTTAGTATTTTTCCTTTCCATAACTAATGAAGTTATGCTTCGGATAAGCATTCTGTTGGATGCTTTCTTGTGTAGTTCCATTATTTTTATGACATTTTTTACGGTTGCTCTCCAAAACTAGAAAATTCGCTGATACAATACTGAGACGGAATTTTTCCCGTTAAATTATCGAATTACTCTGCTTTCCGTCGACTGAAATCAGTCATTCAGATTGGTTAATGTAGAATTTTAGGTAGTACAATATCAAGCATTCGTGAGAAAAGCTTTCTAATTTTTACAGTCACTGAGTACCAACGTTCACGTAACCGATTAATTTTTACTATCTGTTTGGAATGAAACGCAGCCTTGTGCTAGGCATAACACTGATCCCTTCCTAGTAAGGAAAAGAATGAAGATATTGTTGAATTATGGTACATAGTAAAATACTTATGTTCTCACAGTCCATACTAAAACATAGAGCAGAAATACACTTGTTTCTCAGTCTTAAGGTAGGATGCGTAACCAAGGGAGCTTCATATCAACGAAACTACGCATAACGTAATATGATTTGTGGCTGACAATCCCAATTACCCAAATTCGTGTACCTTCTCTCTACTCAGAAATGGTTTTATTTTCAAAAAATTTCAATCGGCTCCTTGACATAGGTCGTGATCGTTTCCTTTTTTTTTTTTTTTTTTTTTTTCTCACCAGAGATTTTTTTTCTGGACTAGTAATCGAATCGTAAAGCGTGATAAAGCGGACAGCAGCATGCTAACCAACTGCTCCAAAAAAGAAAGACTACTTGTGGGAAATGCTAAAAGTGCGTTAATTCAGAACACATGTTACGTATATTTTAGTTGTTAACGCAGAAAAATAATTTTACAAAATATTATCTAGATATTAAAAAAAAAAGCGCTGTAAGAATGATCGATAATGGAGTCATTAAAGAGGATTGTGGGAAAGAAACGGACAGGACATGGGACATGACATTCATGAAAGAATCGCTACTGCGTTCTTCCGGAGCGATTGCTGGAGAACACAGATAACCTAAATTTGGATAGTCGGATCGGACATCGAATTAGCGTCCTTCGGAATGCCAGATCCTTTTGTCCATAGGGCTCGATTATAGAATTAATGATGATTTTAGTTCAATGCTGATATAGCGAGCCATTAGTTACGAGACTGTAAGTCAGTGTAAAGTTTGCCAACCTCTCCGGAATTGAAACCAGATTTGAGGTGATGGTTTGTTAACAGGAGTGCGGTGCGTGGCACACACACAAACAAACTTTTAAGTACGAAATGACCTCGTTTATTTAATTTAGAAACTCATGACTGTCCAAGATAGCGTATTACACACTATTATAAACATGTGAGCGGCTGCGTGTGTCTTTGTCCAGGCATCACGCAAAATACAGTTTGAAATCGTATGGTCTACCTTAAAATGAGGGGGATATCTTATGACAGGTGAGCGGAGCAATACCTGATAATTCGTTCATACCGAGAATAAATAGGCGCTACAGATAACACTTTACTTTACGAGATCCCCATCAACACTTTTAAACACTCCATCCTCCGGATTCTGTTAATATCGTTTTTTGACTGCACAACATTGGTTATTTATTTTTCAGATGAAATATTGTACGTTAAAATAATCATAAAACTTTAATCAAAACATTACAAAAAGATTAATATTCCAATAACTAAATTGTTGAGTTTAATTTAATGTAAAGGCTACGAAGATACTACTACATTACAAGCGTTTATGCTTTGTCACTAGAAGAAAAAAGAGGAGTGAATTAATAAGCAATCCCCCAAGGACAAAACAGCGGGGAAAATGCTAGTGTAGTATATACTACTTGCTACACAAATCTATAACAGTTTTACCACATTCATAATAATCAAAATGGCTATATCGGGTGATAAGAAAAGAATAATGGTTACAATTCCGCGTTTAACGGTTGCATATTGTATTTTATATAAAAATACGTATAAAACTCTCAACTTTCCTGACGCTCGTACTATTGATTGGTTTCTAGATAGTTCATAGAAGTTACTGTAGTGTTACAAAATTAACTTTTCTGTTTTGAGCGGTGGTTTATGCGGTGGTACTCCCTAACGTAATATTGGAAATTTCATGCCGGATTCTTGTGAGATGGAAAATTCCATTTGTATGAAATACGACACATTAATCCGCATTTTTAGGACTTAGCAGTAATCGATTTCGAGGTCATTTAGAGAGGAACAGAAAAGAATTCTCTCATGTTATATTTTTAAAGAAACGCCCTGGGTATTCGGCTTGACTGATTTGGCAAAAACGGAAATCAGAATGGCCGATTCTACGCCAGAATATAACCGACTCACCCACGACACTCGGTGTTTATATTATCAGTTATGGTGCAGTTCAGATTTCAGATTACCTATTTCAGTTTGTACACCGTTAATTAAGAATTACGTAACACAGATAAATTTAAGAAAAATATCTAATTTTCTTGGTTTGCATAGTTCGATGTTGAGTCATAGTTAACACCTAATACTTTGAATGTTTTATTTGATCATTGTCCTTGTTATTTAAGTATTTTTCGTGATTGTAATATTATTTATTGTCCGGCGCTGGCATGCGGTTAGCTTGGGCGGCAGGGTAGCAGAGGTGGCGATGCACACATCCTAATCACCAGATTCTGCGCCAAAGTTCTGGGTTAAATACTGAGTCTCCCCGCAGTGAGGGCATACAGCACTGTTGATGGTGATGGTGATTCATCCATCGGATGGGAGCTATAAGCTTGGCGGCCCCCCACTGTGTCGTACGGAAGATCAGGCCTGAGCAGGCGGGCACTCAATGCTGACGACACTGTACACTAAACACTCACAGTCATACACAATATTATAACTACAGTTACGAACGCTATCACACTCGCATAAGGCAACGGGAAACCACTCAAGTTCATCTTCCCAGAGGTTGCCATGGAGGGTTAACATCCCCCTAGATGCCGCCCACGTTCGGACACGGCCAAGCCGTTCATAACATAAAGAAAAATCGTCCATCACTGTACCAATTTTCTTTATTTTATAAAAAAAAAAATTACAGTTGTTTCCTGGTAGAGGCTGCTTGTTTCTTCTGGACGGCAGATTTTATTCGGTATAATGTCGCTCGCTTGTGAGTACAAAATCTTTCAGAATAAATACGAATCGCTTCACGGGGGGAATAAAGATCTTAATCACTTATTGAATGACATTCGTTTTTAGAACTGAAACCGAATTTGTTGGAAGTCTAATCTTGCCGGCATGACGTTGTACAACGTCGGTACCTGTGTGACGGTCATATAATCTCATACTAGTGGTTTCTACTTTAATCTGAGCAGAGAGGCTGCCGTCAACTCAGAGGTAGCTTGTCGATTGTTCATAAAATCGATTTAACGTCCGGAGTGCATTGTTTTAAATTACGACCTAGAAATCGATGCATACGATTTGCTTTCCTAATTACATTCTCGATATGCTCATTCCATGACAAATTATTATGAATTGTTACCCCTAGGTATTTAGCGGAATCTACCGTCTAAGGACAGTGCCATCAATAGTATATTCAAAGCTAAATGGTGTCACCTTTTTACTTACATGCATGACTTGGCACTTCTTAGCGTTTAACTCCAACTGCCAATCTTTACACCACGCAATTATTTTCATAATATCGTCTTGTAACAAAGCGCAGTCGTCCTGGGTTGTGATTTCACAATAAATAATTGCATCATTGGCAAATAATCTTTTCACCCCCTTATTATGTTGCATGTGGCTTCATGTTGGCCTCCCTTGAACCCCTCACATAGCCCGACGTGACTTTCGTCTCTGCATCCCCTCTCCCTCCTCCGTGTGGCACAAAGCTTTTTTCCTATTAATTCGAAAAGAATTTTGTGCTGTTTCTCTCAACAGACTATGGTTAAAATTATTGCGTATTTAATTAACGCGACCAATATTTGCGTTATGTACAAGTACATTTCTATAACGATAAATACTATGAATGAAATGTCAACACTACCCACATGTGCAAATGATCAGTTATTGAGAAGAACCTCTTCCGCAGTTACAGTCAGGGATCCTTTTCTTCTTGAGGTGTTAGTAAAAATATTCTCCTTATCTCATTCACCATTGTTAATTAATTGATAAAATAGAACAAACCACAATGCCGTGTAAAAAAAACTAAGAAGAGTTAAATTTTTTGTTTTCTTTTGCGGAGGGGATGCACTAGGGAAGTAAGGGAATTGGGGTACAAAACTTTGGTCAGATCACTGCTGGAATATAGTGGTGTAGTTGGGATCCACATTTTGGGTGTCAAATACAGGAGTTGGAGAGAGTGCAGAAGAGGGCTGCAAGGTTTGTCTTTGGAAATTACCGCAGAACACAATCGGTAACTTATATGATAAAGGAGCTGGAGTGGGATTCATTGGAGGATCGAAGGAGGATAAAGAGAGTCATGGGAATGTACGGAGCCTATACTGGTGATGAAGCATGGAGAGATATTGGTGAGAAAATTAATAGAGGTGCTTGGAAGGGTAAGGTTGACCATAACCACAAACTGGCACTTGATTTCAGGCATAAGGGTGTCGGAAAATTTTCTTTCTTACGAAAGGGTGTAAGGGACTCGAATAAATTGCCAAGAGAAGTGATGAATTATTTACCAGAAACACTGAAGGAATTTAAATTATAAATTAGTAGAGGGCAAAAGTAAGTTGGAAGAGGAAAGGAGAAAGGGGTGTGTAGGGAGATTGCCACCGGAGCGTGCGCTCCATCGCAATTTTATCAATTATTATTCACTTGGCACAGAAAAATTAGAATTATTTTATCAACGAGCGGTGTGGTTAAACTCTTGCGATCCTAATAAAAGCAGCTGTATTTCAAAACATCAAAACAATACGAACAGTCACTGCCTCGGAAAATCCCGGGTGACATCTGGTAGCGAATTTGAGTCCAGGTAGAGCATGTGTAATGTTTTTAGAATCGTAATGCGTTGTCGCGTGTCGGTTACTGCAAATCCACCGGCCGCATGCAACCCAACGCTAAGATTTGAATTCACACATGGCACTGTCAGTTAGTAGGATACCTAAATTATATACGGAGATGACCTAATGACGGAAATAAATATCCACATGCTATACCTTTATTTTTAATTGTGACAAATAAGATGAATAAACGTGGCTTGGTTCGTAGCCCTGGGTAGCTTTCTACCCCCTCCCCCCTTCCTCGTAGATCAAGTCACGAAATTTATGGGGCGCTCCCTACTGACTGCTTTTCGACAATTACGAGGGGTCGCCTAGGGACAGTGCTCACGAGCGTACCACAGGGAGCAGCAACCAGTTTCTCTTATGGTACGTTAGTCAACAGGTGTCCGCAGAATGGAACCCGAGACACTTGTTTTGTCAGCAGGCGTGACACTGTGCAGTGCAGTCAGCAAGCGTGCACATCTCAGCAGACGGGTCGCAAGCTGCCTTACTGAAACAACTGCGTCTACAGCGACACCCGATGTTCGATATGAAGGGAGCAGTATTCTCTGAAAATTTTTGTTTAATCTAAATTAATGTTTTGGTTTGAACAGTGACATAGCGTGACTTAAATTCGAATTTGGACAAAATAAAAACTCAATTTTAATTCCCTTCCCTAAACGTTGAAAGAATTTAAAGATAAAATTTGTAGAGGGCAAATGTAGGTGGGTGCAGGATAGGGGAAGATGGGGGTGTAGGGAAATTGCCACCGGAGCCTGTGCTCCATTGCAATTAAATTAAAAATCAAAAAAAAAATCAATCAAACCCCCCCCCCTCCCCTCAACTTCTAGCTGCAAACATTCGCGTCATAAATATGTAGCCTTCTTGACAACAGGTTACGGGGTAGTACGAGAACGCGAGGCACCACTCAGTTGTTGGTGAACAACCTCGTTTATTACTATTTCCTAGATATGTGGAAAGTCGTTGATAACTGTTTTAAAATCCGAGAGACTGACGGATTTACGGTATAATCGTTTGCTACGGGACTGTTGTATGGCCATATTTCGGGATTGCCGTCACATTTTATCAGTACTTCAGGAGAACTAGGCTTCGAAGTTCAAAGGGCGGAGGTTGCTATCTTAGTATGATACGAAACCTCTCTGCCAAATAAAAACAAAGGTTGTACTTGAAGATCCATCTGCGTCATTAGTCAGGTGAAATAATCCGCAAAGCTTTGCGATATACCAGTTTAATGTTAGCACACATAATTCAACATGCTTAATCCTGCAGTAACCCGGATTATAACCTTAATTCTTAGTTGCAACTGTGTTTACGCGAGATTTATGGTACCAAATTACGCATTCTGAAATATTATTCTACGCAATCCAAACCTGTGCCTAAGTGGTGTGCAACGAAATACTAGCACATTCACGAGGAGGCGGTACAATCTTGCGTGTCCTTGCAATGTCAGTATTGTTGCGTTCTTCCATGTGTTAACACCCAAGAACTCGCAACGAAGTAATAAAATATTTCTTTTTGCATGCCATATCACAGCTAAATATATTTATCGTCGTTCAAACAGTCCTCTTAACCAGACTTCTTGGCCAAGACAACGTGATTGTGTCTGGTTTTCGACTTGAGGGTAGTTGGTTAGATCCTTGGAACTGGCCAGGTGAGAACATATGGTTCTAATTTACAAATCCTAATCATCAGATTCCACAAAAGACGCTTGAATTGTAAACCAGATTGTTAGTCCGTCAGATGGAAAAATAGAGCTTTGGCGCCCTGTAAGTGTTCCCAAAAACAGATTGAATGCCCTTCTCCCTTCTTTCATCTTCCACGTATAAAACATCTAACTTAACATGTACTTATTACAGCCACAGCCACGTCAAAACCATTTAAAATAGAAGATTTCGGAGATTGATGACTGGAAATATATGCATTCAAAATTTTCCCTTGTTGTTGCACTGGAAACCTGGTGTGGCAAAAATTTTAGGAATATCCCTCGTGCAATATTTGTACCCTGTGAACATATCGACGACGAAACAAATGCTGAGGCAGTTTTTATGACATACGACTATTTTGTGTTTTACATACGTGTACCAACGGCTTTGTTTGGTTACGAGAAACAGCTCCAATAGACAACACTATAAAAGTATTCAAACGTCATCGTTTACTTTGTAATTGAATCCTATGTTTTTAGACTTGTGTCTGGTAGAAAAATGTAGATTTCCTTTCATATCTGGCTCATTTCTGTTTAGTATTCAAATTTTATTGTATTTGTCATATGACTGCACACACAGCAAAAAGGTATGGAAGGCTATGTAAAACACAGGAATCCAAACAAAACAAAAAATTCAGTAGAATGACAGAACTATATCAGGGAAGTGAAGCTATGTGAAAATAGGAGGAGAAAGATTAGGTTGGCTGAAAGTGTGCCCTCGAACTACTACTTTTCAAATTAGTCATGGATGGTATTATGGAGATGATGGAAGTGAGGATGGGATAGGAAAATGTGAAGGTGATGGTTTTGCAGACGATTTGGAGATCTGAGGGAGTGGTGAAGAAGAAGTTCAGTGGCAATTGGAATTAAGGGTGGACACTGTGGGTGAATTTAATTGAAATTTAATGTGAATAAAATCGAATATATGGATAGAGAGAAGGACAGGATAACCACAGAACTGTGAAATGTTGAAGAAGGTGAACATTTGAATGAATTAATTTAATTTAATTTAATTTCGGTGGAGCAATTTTCATAGTCATATAATTACATATTTCTTAATTTTTATTGTTAACCTTCTATACTTTTAGTGTTAAATTCCTCCAACCATATACATTTTCCATTTACGAATTTTAAATTTAAATTCCATCAGTGTTTCTGGTAAAAGTTTGGTAAAGTTTCAAATACCTGGGAAGTTTCATGGATGAAAGTAGAACAGATGATGGCGAGGGAAGTGAAAAAGGGAAGCATGCAGAAGCAGTTTTAAGAGGTGTCAGAAGGGTATACCGAATAAAGTTATGCCACAGAGAAATAAGGCAATAATTTATGGTGTACATACTATGTCCCTATGCTCATGTATGGTGGCGAAGCCTGGACAGTGAAAATGCGGGATTACATTAAAATTCAAGCGAGTGAAATGCAATTTCATAGAATCAGAGTAAGGTTTACTAAAATGGACGGATAAGAAACGAAATTATTAAGAACACAGTGAAAGAGAAACCCCTGCAGGAAATGATTTATGAGGCAAAAATGGACGAGGTCATCAGAGGCGGAAAAGGATTGGATGGATTCGGCCGTTATCTTATTGACGGTTCAAGACGAGCATTCGTCGAGAGTTATTTCGGGTTACCATGGAAAACCGAAATCAGGATCGCCACGCGGAGGTTTGAACCAATGCCCTCCCCAACGCCAGTCCTAAGTGTTACCGCTCGGAGGTAAGGTGGTATTTTTATACAGAAAATGGGGAAGCAAAGTGTACCAGCCGGCCCTGGCAGTGTAGGGGCTAGCACGCTGGCCTCGCATTGTAAGGGCCGCCGGTTTGAGTCCGGCCGCGGGCATGGGTGGTTTTAATTAAGTGCTGTGTTCGTCTTGTGCTATCCTTACTGTAGTGTCTACAATATCATGATTAATGCCTGATACAACAGTTGATTCTAGGTAAACGGTAAACGGCTTGGAGAAAACTCAAGAGATAATTGGTTGAGAGGAGTGGAGGAGAGTAAACTGAACCTGCTGACTGAGTGTTGCTGGAAAGTAAGGATTGCAATCCCGGAGTATTTTCAATCCCGCGTGAATTTTGCGGGATTGGCGCTAACAGTTTTTCAACGCATATTTTTAAACCATAGTTATTTAAAGTGTTAACAAATTAAATAATTAACGTTGCTAATTAAATTAATAAACCAATTTTAATGATAAATTATAAAAATTAACAGTTAACAATATTTTAATTGGAAAATTGCCTGTCTTAAGAATATTTCAAGCTTTACATTTTTTTTAAAATCTAAACCAATTTTTAAATAAATAATCAAAGATGCAAAATATTCAGTCTTAGTTCATATTATGTACTTTACAATAAATCAGATCAGTTTGAAAACATGGTATGCGTAATGGCCAAGTCACCAGAGGATTTTTTTAATAATAATTATTCTAAATAAACGATCTATAACACCGAGAGAAAGCATTCTATTTCACTAAGTAAATTATCTATTTTTAAAAGAATTGCTTTTGTGTGATTCATTATTATGCCTCTTAATTTCTAGACCGTTCTTATAGTTGATTCATTGTTATTAAAAGAAACTAATTACCAAGACATAAACTGTTAAGTATTTCAGTTTTACTTTAAGTCGCATAACGAGTGCTTAGAGTGGAAATTAATTTTTTTATGTAAGAAAGGAGACTTTCTCGGCGTATAATTGCAATGAAGTTCTCACGGATGTATCGCCGGATTGCGTTGTAAAAACACGAGATTTCACACGTGAGGAAGACGGCGGAGGCAGTCGGCGAAGTATGGCGTTTTTACAACACAATTCGGCGATATTCTCCCGAAGACTTCACTATAACTCAAACATAATGTATTGTGGCGATTCACCAAATCATCCCAAGAGGGGTTATTCGAAAGCCAGAGCGGCACATACAAGCAAGAGGGTTTTGTCAAAGAACATGTGTTTCAAACGCATTGAGACGGCGGTCGAGACAACAAGTCAAAGGATAAACAATTGCCTTTTGATAACTGCTAAATAAATAAGTATGCAATCATTAAAATTAAAATAACATTAGTTTCATATCAACGAATAATCAAATTTTCAGCCACAAATACAGGATGTTGTCAAAATTACTTTATCTGCAAATACAAAGGTCGTGTGCGACACATAAAAAATACTTATTATTTGGTAAGAAAATCGTACTAAATACGCAACATAATTCAAATTATAGAAATATGTACTCAAAACAAACGTAAGTTTTAATGAATACGTAAAAGTGCATCTATTTCCTTACAAATGACGAAAGGTGACAAAAACAAACATTTATTCACACGAGTCAAATGCCAACTGCGAGGGTACAGGCAAACAGTGCAATACATCCGATAGAGACCGAGTGGGGCAGCGAGTCATGCAGACTGACATACGTTTCCGCCGGATTTTGCGGATTGCGGATCCGCTTAACTTTGTGCGGGATCCGCCAGACTGTCTAAAGATGCGGGATCCCGCTTTGCTGGATTTCAGTCCCCAGTGCGATGAGAGGATAAAATGGAGAGACTTGTAAGCACAGCATACCCGGCCTTTAGCTGGGAACTGTGGATGATATTTGTTTATTGTAAGTTGGGTTACAGGAATATAAAACAAACAATAATAAACCAAACAGAGCAGTTAATTAACCGGATTACAGTAATACGAAATCTAACGCTTTGTTAGTGTTGGCACGTAAGATCTTTGCTGTAGGTCTCTTAAATAAATGTCGACCACAAACGAGGTAATTTTTTTTTATTTTAACATCTTAATGTCTCTCAACAGCGAGGTCTTTAGAGACGGGAAAGGATGGGGGCAAGGAATGGGAAGGAATTCGGCCATGGCCTTTTGAAAGAAGCATCCCGGCATTTGCTTGGAGTGATTTGAGAAACCATGGAAAACCCAAATCTGTATGCCCGGACGGGGATTCGAACCGCCGTCCTCCCGAATGCGAGGCCAGAACGCTAGCCGTTACATCACCACGCTCGGTGCGAGGTAAATATAGACACACGAAAGCGACGTAGTAACAGACTCCATGAATTAAGGCACTGGAATAAAATTAACCGAAATAATGAAAGAAGTAATCAATACAAAAAATCACGCATCACTCACATGTCTAATTAACATAATTCAAAATATTTTGTCAGGATTCCCATATTTTTCATATTGACAGAAATCACAAATTTAGTTACGAAAAAAATCGTGTGTATATTACGAGTACCACAACTTTAGGAAAGTCATCTTACATGCTGTTCGTTTTGACTTGGTGGTCGCGCATTGTCCATTGCGACGCCATGACCCTATTATCCCGTCCTGAGTCAGTGGCGAGATGGCGGTCAAGGTGTACGGCCTGCGGCCTACACGTACTGTACGCTTCGTCGGTTACCACTAACTGCCGCAATTAATTATCGCTGCTGTCAGGAGGCGAGGAATGCGCGCGCCAAAGAGTATCACACATACAGCGGTTTGTGTAATTCTTTCGACTCGAGTTGTAGCTCTGTGTAAATCCCAAAACTTTTTCATAGAGAAATAATTAATACGATGTGAGATCGAAGGCTTTCACGGCGTATTGATGAAATGTAGTCTTCACGGGTTTTCCGCCGTATGTTGTTGCAATGTGACAACGAGCTTGGTTCTCCCTGCACAACATCCAACCTGAAGATGGCGGCAGAGTCAGCCGCCGAAAGCTCGTTGTCGCATTTCAACAACATACGGCGGAAAACCCGTGAAGGCTACATTTCAATAATTAATACGAATACTCTATATATGTACCGATAGCTTGTCACAAATCAACGAAGCAGTATGCAAAAGTTAGTACATACGTACACTAACATTTACGTGGTGTTTCACGTGCGTGGTCCTTGATGTGTGTAGAAATACTCTACTTATTCTTTTCTAGAACTAACTACTATAATGGAGAGGCAAAAAAATATCAAATTCAGTGTAGTTGAAGGCTAGAAATAAGATCTATTTAGAGTGGCAAATAAAAACGTTTTCTTATTCTAACAAACACACAAAAAAGGAAAAAACAAAAACACAATCTATGGCACTGATCCTTTCAGATTATGTAACCTTCAAGGTGAAGTAAGAATGGATAGTCACAACAACAAGCACCCACGAATAAAGACTTTATTTTGATAGGATTAAAATAAAACATTATTATTTTTATTTTGTGTGAACCGTACGAGTAGTGTCAAAGAAAACTGAAGTTGCTAATTCAGGTTATGGAATTATGTTTCTCGCTAAAATGTCTGCTTTCCATTGCTACCAAAATAAAGTTGTAATTCGTGGATACTTGTTGTTATGTCTTTACTCGTCGATATTAACCACGGAAATGTTTACCTTAAACATTATTTAGGATTTCTAAAATGCATCTGTTAAATAATAGTTTGATTAACGTAATCCATTTCTACATTTCAGAGAACTGAGGAGAAAAAAGCAGAAATAAGAATACAAAATCCAAAGAGTAAAATGGAGATCTTTTGTAAATATTTGCTGATAGGACAGCTCATTTAAAATACTGACTGATCTGATTGATTTTTACCATTAAGAAATTATTATCGTTTCTTGCTCACTTCCCAGGTCGGTTTGAGACATAAGATATTCCACAGATTTTAAGCCAGAAAATAAAATTTCAGAGTTTGAAAACACCGTCCAAATTGCTGCGATACTTTTGCGTGATACAATTTCAAACCCCCAGACACACGCAACTCGCTTATTGATTTATAAGAGTGTAGATGAAGATATATTCAGTGGACTGAAAAGGTTATCTAGTCGAGTGTCAGCATATGTAGAGAAAATATATCAACATTCCAACTCCCAGTTTCGAATACCGATGAGGCCATCGTTTGGATTCCTCGTTAAAACTGAAGGTCCAGTCGCGACAGAGGTGGAATGCGCGGCGAATTGAAACTCTTCCACTAGGCCATGAAACTACGTGAAGTATTACTTTTTACCATACACTAGACACGTAATAGTGAATATTTAAAATTGCAAGTTTAGTTTTTTATTAGATATAGATCTTTATATTTTGATGTTGAGACATCAGTTAATGTCTTATTACAAGTGATCCAAAAACAACTATTACATCAATGTTTCTCTAAAAAGTTTTTAAATAATTAAAGACACAGATTAAGTGGATATTTTTGTGTAAACTTCTCGAAAATGTTTTAAAAAGTAGTTTAGAATTGTGAAACATGCGATTTAATAAAAAGATTTTATGAATTTACCGAAATTCATACAATTAAGTACAAAATATTAATCATTTTCTACGAATTTGGTGCCATGAAAGAACCTACAGTAATAGAACAACTTTTATTTCAGTTTATATTCGTGGTTGGAGATTTACCGATTACGTTGTGTTTATTTTTTAACTTGTTGAATAAGCCGCTCAGGGACATTGTAACAATAAAACCATATAACCAAGGCATTTTAGGATTGAACCTAAAAAAAAATATGTAGAGCTGAAATTTGGCACAGACGTTCCTTAGTACTTAAGAAACAAGTAATGAAAAGTCCCAACCTCTGGCGTGTCCGCGTAATAGTTTTTTTTTTTTTTTGTCTGTTCAAAAGGGCTTGATTGAGTACCAAATCGGTATAAACTCCTTGTAACATTTAAAATGTCAGACTTAGTAACGTTTTATTGCACCCTAGGTATTTAGGATAGCCTAACCAATATCGGCATTATTATTAGTGAAAAGTAAAAGGGTAGTTACATTTTACGAGTAGCACAAAATCTCAGCGCACTGTTCGAAAAGATTAGAATGATGTAGACAGAAGAGGAAGGATAGGTGGAACAGCGCTTTATGCTGAGCTCTGCGCGTTGTTTTCAATGTTTCGATTCATATCTCGCCAACCGTTCGCCACAAAAGCATGATGAATATACTATTTTAATCATGAAAATGCGATCTACAACTCTGATAATAGGTCTTGATAAGTTTGATAATTTTAGCAAATCTGATTTTGTTACAAAATAAGTCATGTGTTGTATTTGTTTCACGATCAAATGTGAGGGTTTTTTTTTTTTACTTCTGTACAATAATTGAGCCCAAAACTACAACATCATTCAATAATTAGCCTTCCCAATTACTTATATTGCAATGAAATGGTACTAAAGCTGCTATTTTAAGAGCTACAAGACGTTTATACTGAATATGGCATTTAAGCCCCACTTAAAAACTTTTGCCCTGATAAAACTATAAAGAGGAAACCTCAGACATGGGGATTTTTCAACACATCTGTGTCATTTTTCAGGTCTACATTGTATTTTTTTCAGATTCATACACAAAATGCCCGGGAAACGGCGCGCGGAGCTCTCGGCCCAGCGCTGACTCACGTGTGATTGTTTCAACGCGTATCTCGACAGCCATATGTTACAGAGCGATGAACGATATACCATTTTAATGCTGAAAGTGTGTACTACAACTTTGATCAGAAGTCCTAAGCTGGTAACTTTCACAATTTTTCCGCAATGCAGAGGCACTGAAAGAAAGGTTATGTTTCGTACTGCCTTCATGATAAAATGTAACTACACTTTTACTTTTAACTAATAATAATGCCGATATACTTTTATGCAGTGGTTAGCCTATCCTAATTACCTAGGGTACAATAAAACGTTACTAATTTGACCTGAAAAAAAAAAAAAACTATGACGCGGACACGCCAGAGGTGGGGACTTTTCAGTACTTGTTTCTTAGGTATTAAGGAATGTCTATGCCAAATTTCAGCTCTATATTAGTATTATTATTATTATTATTTTTGAGGTTACCCCTAAAATCTGTCTAAAATGCCTTTACTAATATGCTCTAACGAAATTGAGGTGTTCGGCGGTCTAATATTAAATAAGTTTATTTCCTTGCTTTGTTTGGTTCAACTCAATTAAGAAAATTTAAATGAAATTTTGCAGAACGATCTCTTCAGTCCAGAAAATTGGTTTAGCGGTTTTTTTTTTTTTAAATCAACAATCCAATGATTTAAGCAACTGCAGAAAATGACCTACTATTCTGCATTGATTTTTGCAAATATTGTATCAAGTGCCACTACTAATAAAAGGCTAAGCTTGTTCATTGCGTCCATGACGTTGACGTCACGCTCCCGTCCTTCGTTGTCGAACTAACAACGGCCAGAGATGTTACTACTGATCGAGGTGACGCGCGTTACGTAACAGCAATTTTCAGCTAAGCAACTGCGAAGAAACGATTGTCAATGAAAGGACAGTAGGTATTTCGTTTAAATCAACATATAAGATATTAATTACTTGCTGTTCATTTATATTCTTTCGATTTGGACGTTTTCTTTATGGTCTCTGATCGCTGATATAGCTACGATATATGGGATCACCTATTTATGTTCGGCGATAGAAGCTTTCATTTTTGAGCAGAAGTATTAGTATTCGACGTTGCAGCAGAGGGAAGTAGTTATGAAAGTATTTTATAACTAGTTCAAGTTGCTTTAATGATAGCCATATCATTGAAATCGTTATATCGCTTGAATTAAAGTAGTTCCACATTGATCGCGATCTGTGCGAGCTATTCCACAATTGAAACTAATATAACTCGGCATAAGATACGTTATTAAGATTTAATTTTAATTTCCTTTGCTCTCACTGATGCCATATTACTGACGTCATTATTTCAGCCGCATGTAAGTAGTTTCAACTGCGCCAGCCATTCAGATGTGGCAATATCGATCTGAATCACGAATAACGAAAAATGAAGATATAAGAACTCTTGAAGATTTTTGCATGCACGATGTCATTAACATGCGATACAGTGAATGTATTAATTTGCGCGAGATTGAAACTTTAATTTACTAATTGCAATATTAGCGGAGTTTGTGGCTAGGCTGAAATGCATCCTGGACCAGGATGACAACTGAAACTTTTTGTTACATTGAAGACAAGAAGAATTGAATTGAACATTATTTTATAACAATTCTGTTTAGATAAGCAACTGAAAAGAAATGAAATGCCAGAACACTCCACTCAACCCGTTATTTTTTTACATGCTTTGAGGCTACTGGTCAATAAGAGGAATGGTTTACACTGCTTTAACACAGTAACGACATTTCTACGAAGTTTTCTTTTAGTAGTTCGGTGCGAAATCCGAAAGTTCAAAATTACATCCCTTTTCAAAAAATATCAGAGATTATGATTTTCGTTCCAGTCTCTAACAGAATACAGTAACTCATTAGTTCAAAGAAAATTGAAGTGGTTTGACATACTTATTTGATATATTATAGTGGAATGGATTTGGATGAAAATATTCTGAAAATTCATAAGCCAGGGATAATTACTTTATTTTCCCTTCAGTATATAGCTTAGTGATTACTTCTGGCTATGCAGTAAGCCTTTCTTTTGGTACTGTCTGCATTGTCCTTATCTCTCGCAGGACTTTCCTGTTCTCAGTTTAAAAGCTTTTCCGGGGGAACTGCCTTCACGCTTTATCGACCTTCACGGTTCATCGACGATGAAATGATTGCTACCGTATCTTTATGACCGTCAGTAGCTATGGTAACAGGATAGGAATTTGCAGTGAAGTATTGACGTAAGTTCACGTATGAACGTCATAAAAACCTAATGAATTCGGTACTATCGGCCGTAGTGAAGCTGATTCGTACGTCTAATTTAATTTAATTTAATTGCAATGGAGCACAGGCTCCGGTGGCAATTTCCCTACACACCCATCTTCCCCCTATCCTGCACCCACCTACATTTGCCCTCTACAAATTTTATCTTTAAATTCTTTCAAAGTTTTCGGTAAATTATTCATCATTTCTCTTGGTAACTCATTCCAATCCCTGACACCCTTACCTAAAAAAGAGAATCTTCCCACACCCTTGTGCCTGAAATCGAGTGATAGCTTGTGGTCATGGTCATCTTTTCCTTTCCATGCACTACTTTTCATACATAATGCAATATCTTTCCATGCCTCATCGCCACTATATGCCCTGTACACTCCCATGACCCTCCTCATCCTCCTCCTGTCTTGCAATGAATCCCATTTCAGCTCCTTTATCATATCAGTCACTGATTGCATTCTGCGATAATTTCCAGAAATAAATCTAGCAGCCCTTCTTTGCACCCTCTCCAACTCCTGTATTTGATACGTAAAATGAGGGTCCCATACTACACTACCATATTCGAGCAATGGTCTCACCAAAGTTTTGTAACCCAATTCCTTTACTTCTCCCGTACATCCCCTCATCACTCTCTCCAACAAGTGCAGAACTTTGAAACCTTTTCCTACCACCTGTCAAATGTGTCAAGCCCAGTTAAGCTTGTTATCAAAAGTAATGCCAAGATATTTACATGTCAAGTCTTCAGCAAGCAATTCTTTCCCCACCTTATATTCATAATTAACCTTTTGTTTTTTATATGTGTATCTAATAAGCTGACTCTTTTTTGCATTTATCTTCATCCCATGTTTACCAACCCAACTAGATATCCTGTCCAGATCACCCTGCAACTGTTTACAATCCTCTATCGTTTAGATTCTTTTATACAGCATTATGTCATCTGCAAACAATCTAATTTCAGATAGTAAAAAATCAACACAATTATTCATTAGAATAATGAATAGCAATGGTCCCAATACGCTACCCTGTGGCACACCCATTTTTACTTCTACTTCTTTTGATACTACATTTCCTACCCTAACCTTCTGTTTTTTACATTTTAAAAATTCTTCTACCCAGCAAATCACTTACTCATCCACTCCAATGGTTTTTACCTTATTTACTACCATTTTATGGCTTACTCTGTCAAACGCCTTTGACAGATCTAGTCATACACTATCAATTTGGGCTCCCTTGTCCATTTCATCTGAAATATCTTGCATATATCCCACCAACTGAGATTCGCATGAATATCTTTGCCTGAACCCATGTTGCCTGCTTGAAAACCGCTTACGTTCCTCACATATATTTCTTATGTGGTTGCATATCAATCTTTCCATTAATTTACCTACCACTGATGTCAAACTGATTGGCCTGTAATTCTCAACTCTATTTCTCACCACTCCTTTATGTACCGGTACTACTATTGCACTTTTCCATTCCTGTGGTAAGCAGCAAGTATCCAGACTCAATTTAAATAATATTTCAAGATAAGGTACAATGTCACATCCGGCCAGTACTGTTGAATGAGTATGTTGAATTGCGGGATCTTAGAAAGAACTGATGCATTTCATCACATCAGGTTTGGTTGAATCTGACCTCAGAAGCTGGTCGACAATATTAGCACTGCCAAGAATAGTTACAGAATCAACAAAGAAAAAGTATTCCACTAATATTTCCGCATAAAGTCGTGTAAAATCGTAAGCTATATTCTAACCATAAGGTTCAGTCACCGTCCTTTTTCCTAACTACTAATACCGACTTCATACACGAATCACTCCCACTGCAATTTTGATGTAACATCAAAGGGATACAAAGACCACATTTCCTTCACATGCGAAAAATTAACCACAGAAGGAAAATAAATTCTTAAATAGTTGATAAACTTATAACAGCCATTACCGATAAATATGGTAATATCTCTCTATTAAAATGATAAACTAATTTTAAAATAAGTTACGAGATACATGTATTAATATAAGCATTCACTGCAAAACATCTTGTCACACAGGGCAACCGTTGGCTGAATGGTTTTACAGACCGTATCCCGATTGTTTTTTAATCTAGCGTAACTATTTACCAAAGCTTTATTTTTAATTAATGACTTCTCCACTAATCAGCAAAACTTCCTGTTCTAGATATTCAGAATGACATTATTTTATTAATACGGAGAAACAGCTTGTTGACAACAACTAAAGCCATAGAAGAAAATACAGGATACGTGTGTTTCCTTCTCACCTTTTTCGTTTCATTTCGTATGAAAGTTTTGCTTCTGAGAAGAAAATAGGGATCCATCTCAGCATTTGCCAAGACTGCAATAGATCGCAGTAGTAATCAATACGGCCGGTTGGAAGATGGTGCAACTACGGTTCTTTTAATATAGCGAGGCTATAAGCTCTGAGCCGAGCCAGTATCGTGTAGTTTAAAAGTGTTCCTAGTTCCCTGCTAAGAACGTCTCAAATTGAGAAGCCTGATTTATCTCCGCTCCACTTACTTCGAAGTGTTAAAGCGACACATTAGCATGGCAACGAATACATGGACCACGTCCAAAATTTAATGTTGTCGAGAGCTATATGAGTGTAGATATCGACAAAGCAGCTTCTTCTGAGAATAATAATAAAAGCTTCGAAAGAGGTTTAACGGAGATTGGATATAAAATATTTTGCGGTCAATTGTTTTCGCCGCTGCAAGTATATTTCTTTGTATCTGACGATGAACCTGAAGAAATGTGTCTTACTAATTCTATTTTTTTCGTATTTGTCCTGGCGGACCACGAGAGACCGGCACCTGTACACAGGCGTCCTGTGTGTAATAAGGATGGAGAGACATGTGCCTTACCAGTGATGGAACCGGATATGTCGGATTCAAAGCATTTACACTATTGAAGGAATGCAGTGTTGCCATCTGTCTGCGAATCGCCTAACTACGTTATGCGTGTGATAAGTTTACTTTTGATTGTGACGTATGTAGTTTATGAGGTGGTCCAAGCATTCGCCTTGATGATTGTGGGAAACAGCTTAAAAACCGCAGTCAGGACTGCAGGTGCGAGGGGAACTCCCACTGTACCTCCATTATCCAATGTGGTCGCGCTTTAACTGGCGCAACCAAACTGATTGCTCTTGCTAATTTATATATTTGTTTCATAAATAACCTGGTTGTTACCGCTAGATCCATCCTACTTTACCCCCCCCCCCCCAAGCTTGTTAGTAGTTCCTGGATCGTAAGGGGTCTCAGCACGAAAGAATTAGAATTAGAAAAACAGCTGTGACAAAAATATCAACCGACAGTAATCAGAGGGAAAAATTAACAGGCACTAAAGGCTTGAATGAATTCATTTTAATTTATAGCGAAGTCGAACAAGCAAAAAGGGCATCTGCAGGCGTGGGCGCTACCACTAAAAGGGGAACACTTTTTTTATTTTTTTTACTTATGGCTTTACACCTTGTCGACGTCGAGATCATTAGAGGCTGAACGGGACTGGGGACAAGGAACTGGAAGGAATTCGACCATGGCCTTTTGAAGGAAGCATCCTGGCATTCGCCTGGAGTGATTTGGGGAAAGCATGGAAAACCCAAATCTGGAAGTCCACATCTTCTTCTTTATTATGAAGGATATAAAACACACACAAGCTGAGTGAACTTGAGGTAGAATAATAGGATGCAGAATGGATGCAGCACTAACCACTTTACAAATTTACGAACAAAATTGCAGAATTAAACATCAAGTTTACAAGAGATTTAGCGGAAATTATCAAATTGTAGTTGATTAAAAGAAATACATTTATTTTTATCCATCCACAGATCCAGTCCCCAAAAAATAATTCCGAATTAATCAGTTGTCACCTCAGCCTTTTCCAGACGGGGATTCCAACCGGCGTCCTCCAGAATGCAAGGCTAGAAAGTTAACCGTTTACCCACCACACTCGATAAGAGGAAGACAGTTCTTTTATGGTACAAGTATGTATTTGAAAGGTTAGTTAGTGCACGATTTAAGATCCCGAGAGAATGCCTTACATTAATAGGTCTATATGCGCCAGAAGAAGAAAAGAGAAATCAGGGCTAGAACCGATTCATTTCTGAACTCATTTTTTCCACGAGCGATTAGGGAATGGAATAGAAAGAATTTACTGGGAGAGTAAACTTAAAATCCGACAGTAGTAGATTTCGATAAAGCACTCCAGCCATCCTGACCTGGGTTTTCCATGGTTTTCCCGGATCACTCCAGGCGAATGCTGGGATGGTTCCTCACAATAGCCCATGGGTACCTCCTGCAATATCCCGACTATCCCTTCCAAACCATTACCCTTTAGAATAGGTGCAATGCACCCTCCGCCACACACTTATTGTGAACCGCGGAGTAATAGTAATAATTATAATAAGCTCGCGTTGACTATAGGTTTCACATTCTTATTACTCTGATGTGTCCATGGCTAGTTCTCCCCAGTTTTCATCCTTGAAGTATCTCCGGCATTCCGATACCTGGTCAACTTGTTAATGCTTTTCCAGCCACAATGATTAGGAATCCCTTTTCTTTCGTACTGTCTAACAAGGAAGTTTCCCCAAGTGTCATTCACCAATTATATTAATTTTATGAAAATAACAATAATTTTTAATAATATGTTATACGTTGGAATATTTTTTTATTGGCGAAAAAAGATATTTAGAGGGTGAAAGAGTCATTGTAGTTTTTTCTTTTTGAGACAACTCGCCACTCGCTATTTAAAAAGAAGTTTGCAATTTTTTATGTTCCCTTCTCCCATTCATCTCACACATTTTAAGAAAGACTTTTCTGTCCGTTGCTGAAATTATATCTAGACACGGTTTCTAAGGATCAACGATTCGCATACTTACTACAATAATCGGTATCTGTATTACTATAGCTTTTTCTAATCGAAGCTGTGGTCTTTTAGAGAGTGCCCAAGAAATGTTAGGAGTTAATGTTTTCGGCAGAATCAATCAAACCGAACGTGATGGGGGAGCGGTAAAGTTAGAGCTTGGCTTTCGGAAGAACGCGGGTTCGAATCCTCGTTCTGCCATCTAGATTTCGGTTTATCATGGTTTCCCGAAAACAAACCATGCCGATATTGTCCCTTTAAAGGGTCATAACATAATTCCTTCTCATTCCTTGTGGAGCGTTCATAAGCTATAATGCTCTATATTGGCCTCCTGTGAACCCCTCTCCCTCCCCCCCCCCAAGTAGCCTGACGTGGCTTTTTCCTCTATCCCCCCCTCCTCACGTGTCATGGAGCTTTTTTCCCTATTGATTTCAGAAGACATTTTGTACTGTTTTTTCTTGTCAGACTATCGTAAATAACGGAGATAATTAAATAAATATTCACATGTTCTTGTGTTTCTGTACCTTATTTTTACTGCCACAAACAATATGAATGAAAAGCTACATGGCGTTGCTCGGAACACCCCACCCCTCTCCCCTATGTAGCCCAGCGTAGCTTTCTACCCAACCCCTCCCTCCAGACCAAGCCACCTAGTATATGGACGCTCCTTTTCTCGTAGTTCGTTCCCGCCTCTAGTGACCCCGACTCGGCGTAAAGCCCTAAGAAAAATTTGATTAATTAAGCAGGCAGCGGATCCTGTATACACTGAGCGCCCCAACCTGGAGTGGAGTGCCCCAGGTGATATGCTACCCGCCCTTCTCCTCGTCTAGCGCCGACTTACTTTCTCGACCAAAAGCTGTATTCCTTTGTTTCTAGTGGTTCCCTATTTTTTTGACATCATCATCTATTAACCAATCTGAAAGTTAGTACCGCTAGTGTACAGATTAGATTCTAGGTCTCACAAGATTAGCCGGTTCGAGTCCGGTTTGGGGGATGGGTAGTTTCATATATATTGTGTTCGTCCTGTATTATCTTTACTATGCTGAACATTAATACAAACGTTGAAATGGCAAATGCGAGAGAAACATAATTACAATTTTTGGGTGGTGGAAGAGGCTGAATGCCATTAAAATAAAAATCTCACAATGCCCATGAAAAGTTCTTAATACTGAGAGCCAAGGCACAAGGGGACGGCACGGTTCCGATAGTTTTTCGGGTGAAAAGTTGGTCACTTTTAGAATACACTTCGTACTTGAATACTAAACTGTGTATAGGCTTCTGAAATGCAAGATCAGACAATGGAAAACTTAATACAAGTTGAAGTAATGAATTTGCAGTTAATCTATTGACGTTCAGAAATTAATACACCAACAAGCTCACGTGACTACTGTTACGTTACTGCGAACCGTTCAGACATTGTATGTGTACCATGCTTTTTTCTCAGTCTAATTGAGAGAAACCTTCTTGATTCAACGAGATTAGTGAGGAAAAATGTAAAGGAGGTGGAATTTGAACTCTTCTACCTCCAGAAATCCAGTTTGTCAGAGATTTGATAACCCAAGAATTGCTATCTCGTAATTATTAAGTAAAAGATATAACACTATACATTCGGAGTGGAGGAAATTGTGAGGCAAATCAGAATTTCAACATATTTCAACACAGGTGACTTGTACATGTAATTCTGGTCGTAAATTGTTCATTACAGCATGTACAGAAGATCAGATTGACGTAATGATAAAAGATTGATACGAAATTAGAACCGAGCGCGATCTACACTTACTCTGGCAAATCGTAAACAGCTAAAATAAAGGACGTCCACACTGCATATAGCACACAAAATTTGAATACTTGTTCGTCTAATTATGATTACACTGCAAATAATGGAAACATATAATATTCACTTGTATGAAAATAATGAAACAGATGACCTGCGAAAATGTTTTGGTTCAAACATTCTGTGATTCTAGAAGATGAACAATGATCATTGGGGACCTATGTTTTTTCTAATTAGGCTGCGAAAAAAAAAAAAAAAAATTAGCACGGATCCTTTGACATTGATAGTTGGTACTTCAAAAGGTTTGTAGTTACACAGTGCTGAAAAGTTGCTATAAGCGGGTGTAACATTAACCACAGGTTGCCCGGAAACTTGCCATTAACTATCTCAACTCATTTACGTAGCGCAAAGGCAGAGAGAAGGAAATGAGCTGAGCTGCTCAAAGAAAACATGGCCTTAATGACGGAAGGAAACTGGAGACCGCAGCCATTAGACACGGCACCTGCCGCCCATCAGTCAAATTATAACGGCTCATCGGGTGTCAGATTTATGCTCAGCGATCAAAGGTCGAGCACGCAGATAGCAAAATGTCACGTTTGTTTTAGCTGCTCGTTCCGTCTTCAAATATTTCCACGGTAGCAAATTTTCAACTTCTGGGGAACAATGCGAACTTTTTTAATTGCACCAATGGAATTACTTTCACCAAAGAATTTGCTTTTCAAGTTCTACCTGGAAATTTAATTAACGGAAGCGTGAAACGAAAAACAGCTCAGTAACGCACAAAGTCTTTTGAGCGCTAAGCCGAGGTATATTATTAAAGAAAACATCAGTTTCTTTAACAACATGGCATAAAAGGTAGAAGCATCGTTATTTCTGAAACGTATTTTTTTTAATGATATCCATTTATATCCCTCGATACCTAACCGAAATCAATAAATGAAGTATCATTTTAAAGACTAAGGTCTCTGCTTCGGTAACATCATATTTAAAGAAAAGAATTTTCGTAATTCGACCCATAAAGGGAAAAAGTGCGAACTATAAGGGTCAAGGTTATGAGATAGTTCAGAGCCAAGCCACTAGGCTTCGCTGGATTCGATAACAATTGATTGCGTTACAGCTAGATCATCACAGAGATATGGACATACTGAGGTGTTTGTTCAGCTTAGTTGTCTGTGACATTTCGAGTTCCGGGAAGGGATATCTTCATGTGTTTAAGCCAAAGTAGAGGGCTGCAGGACAGCATATATCAAGGGAAATATTTCTACAAATGGGCCGGTTCTTCTTTAACCTACTAAAAACCATCAACCCTGCTATTTATCGTATTTATTCGCGAAATTTTCACACAAGTCATCTAGTTATCCCAAAAACAGTTGCAAAATTATCTCATGAAACATTAATAACAAAGAAGTTGTTATAAACTTTTGGAGGAATATTGAGAAAGAATACGCACACACCTGTTAGGTCTGTAATTGCATACGAAACTCCACACAAATTCAGCCTTATTATTCGAGATGTCACCTGTCACCAACATCCGTGTCATAGATAATGATATGTATAAAAAAGATCTGGTTTTGTTACAATATCACAATGTGAGAAAACAGAATGCGCCGTGAGTTTGGATCAGGTGTTTCGATTCGCATTCAGTCGATGGCCGGTCTGGCATTCACGCCCGGTCCGGTATTTATTCGGGGTCTGGGCTGTTGCTGCTGTTCCCTGAGTCAATGTTTGCTCTGATTCAGGCGGGACGGTTCGCCTGCCACAGCGGCGTGACGTACAGAGGAAACTTCAACCAAACACAGCACCAAAGGTTAAGCAAACAAGCAACGATTTTTACACTCAGGCTACCTGGTAGATTTCTAATCAAATCTCTTAAGCGACACATGTAAATAATTTTCAGTTCATTTCGAGCAATTCGATACCCCATTAATATTCATTTCTTGGTGTTTTAGTTAGAAATTGTTAGTTTCTATGTTATTCTCCCACAATTAATTATTTGCAATGTATAACCAATGTATCCTAAACTATCTTTCCATGGTTTCTGTTTTAAAATAGCAAACTAACGTTGCGTCACTGCAGCGCTGCAGAATTAGTTTTATCCTTGCGCTAAGTTACGATGAATACGCTGCATGTTTAGACTGTTTGGTAATTGTACCTTGTTTTTCCGAACTCTGAATATTGAACCAAGTTCAGGTTCTGACGATACTGTGACACTAAGGGGAGCTGAAATAACCCCTGAAGCCAAGCAACTGACCAGTTACATTCTTATATATTCACCTAACTTTTCCTCTTTTTATCTTTTTAAAAGGCATTCTGTCATATAGGTACCTCACGCATAGTTCGATTACTCAATTTATGTTATAACGTACGACTTAATGACGAGAAGAAATCTACACTTAATTTGTAACTGGGCACCAGAGAATCACTTCGTCTTCCTTCATTCTTGGCCACACACACACACACACACACACACACACACACACACACACACACACTACAAGCATAGAACCACTAGAAAATCTCTTTTAGTTAGTGCTGCCCTGCTTTTGACATTTTTAGTAATTTTACTTCATAAATAAAAGAATTATCTTTCTTCTTTAGTTACATATAATGCTGTTTTTATATTTCATCTACAGTTATTACTATCATTTCTGCTAACTTTCATTACTTTCGTCTTTGCATGATTTATATTTAGTCCAAATTCTGAAAGCTGAAATAACTGGCACTGTATGGCACTAGATATGAATATAGGCAAGTGAAGAACTATTACGAGCACAGTTTAAAAAAGCAGTACATGGCGTTTAGTTTTTTTACTGTTTTTCATACTCATATTGGCACTTTAAGGCGCAATAATCACACACATTTGAAGAAAATTAATATGAGTAACTCGTGCAACAGAACTAACAAGCATCACCAATTATAGGCGGAGGCGCGTTAGGGGACACAAAGAGCCCACATCACTGAATGATTGAATTGGATGATACTGATAGCTCTGATAACACAGGAAAAACATTCTATCTTTCAATTCCGCCCTTGATGTAATCCGCAACTTCCTGCGCCTACTTGTAGTGATACATTCTCTCGCGAGAGGCCACGCGTGCGTGTAGAGTTTCGAGGGTCTGCGGGCGTCCTCTCAGAGCTTCCGGCAGCGCAAGTGCCTTCGTTCCACGTCTGGGACGTCGGCCGCAAGATCGATACGATACGCACTTAGCGAAGCAAGGTTTCAAGATCCTCTCTGGGGGCGGCAAAGACGAGTGCCGCTCCGTATCGCCTCATTACAGTGCTTGGGTTTTGGGTTCTGTATCATGTATGGTAGAGAGTATCAAGAAGTTTGTGGTGTAGCTTGGCCAGAAACAACTCAAGGCAGTTACACGAAACAAGGAGGTATTGCTCCTTCTCTGCAGAGTCACACAGTTTAACCAGGGGTAAACCACATTCCCATAGTTTTTCTTACCAGGCCCTCTACCCCTCCCCCTCCACCCTCCCAGTTCTATCAAAAGAAAAATCCCACGCACTCCTCCCCTCACCCCCCACCACAAATTTATTATTAAATAGGTATAAAAACAATTAAATGTTTTTATTGCTTATAAAATTACAAATTTTAAATTTTCTGAAAAAAGTAAAAAAAAATACTGAAAATAAGTAATAAAGAGAAAATAAATTAGTGTGATGGATGAGCTTGCATTTCATTTTGCAAGATTTGCTGCTCATGATCCGAAACTAGAAAGTGCGCTATGAAAATTATTGACAATATCGAGTTTTTATAGCATCAAGATAAGATAACTCTGTTTCGTACAAATAAGTGATAGAAAAAGGTGAATATAATCGTAACGTTTGCTGTGGTATGTTAGAATAGCAAACCTGAAACGACGATTTATCGTATTTGGCAGCAGCGTCATTTTTTATTTCCAAAGCTTGCTCTTGAAGTAGTTCACTAAGTAATTACAGAGCTCTGCCAATATTTTACATATTCAGAGGTGCAACTTCTCAATAATAACAATGACATATAAGAGAAAACTCGCTAAGTACGTGACATTAGAATTAAGGTTTTCAGTTCTAAGAGGTGGTGAAGCAGACACAGTAGACCCACACGGCCCCGTGAAATGTCTTAGTGCCCTCTTGAAAAGTGCTACCCAATTTGGCAATCTATGACCTGAACACTTTTTTATAGAAAACTGCACTTTGTGTCGGAAATAACTGTTATGCTGAAGAAATTAGAGCATCCATGACATTATATAAAGAAAAGAGGAAGAAATTATTACATATTAAGTCTGGATGAAAGCAGGGTGCTGCAAGATTCAACGCCAGGTGGGACTTATTTCTGATTATTGAGTGTTTGGTCTGGTTTGGTTTGTTTTGTGTACGAGGGCTTGGAAGAGTACGGGTGAAATCCGCAACCACACTGGATTACTATAAAACTGAGCAAGAAGCACAGCAATCCTCTCCTTTCGAAATTAAGGAAATTAAACGAAATGTGGCCCTAAATATGTTTGAAGTGAAGATCAGTTTTACCGCAGATTTAAACCAGATCTTAATTGAGAAAATTCCATAAAAAGATGTTAGTTTCTGATGCAATAACAAACAGGTAAACGCAATATGGCCCGCTGCACGTTTATATACAAATAGAAAGATAAAGATTAATAATAAGATATTAAAATTATAAGGCGACCTGCTGTTTCTTTGTACCGTGAATAAAGTATAGTACGTTCTTTTGTTAATATGTATTTTAGAAGTCCTGATTCACAGACGTAGTTTATATTTTTGTACGCTTGTAATGGGAATTTTCATTGTGTTATAACTTGTGTGGCTAAGTACCTCACTAAAAAAAAAACAAAAAACCTAGTGTTCTGTTTCGTTCGAATATATGGGCTGTCATAAGAAAAAGACACACGGAGGAATAAATAAGACAAAAAAATGACGAAGTTTTTATGTCGCTTGTAATCGGTTGTTTCTATAGGCACCTCCTATATGGCATTATGAAAAACTTTAATTGCATAGTAACTTCTTTTGAGTGACGATTTCAAAAACAGTAATCCGTCTTACATAGAAATGAACTACTTTGTAGTAGCACCAATGTTAAGTTAATAGCATCTATGCATCTTACCATACTTGACTCCATGAAAATTATTGCCTGTATTATAACATTTACTTTTCCGTTTCGGATTATTAGAATCCACAAGCGCAAAATTTCCAAATTTGAATCAGTGTTCTTCCTATAAACGCATCAGAGCTAACTAGCTACCAAAAATCATCTCAAATCTATGAATAACACACGCCATAATCCGAATTAACGGCATCCGATATCACTGTGAACCCATATGTTACTAAAAACCTACTAATCTATTTAAATAACATTTTATTTTAAACATCTTTACTGTCCTAGTAACTGCTCTCCTTATCTGCACCTGAACACAGTAGATTTATAAAATGTTTCGGGAGGAGAGAATGTTGATAGCATAGGTCGGGTAAACCTAGAAGACATCTTTATGAACGCAGGGCGATGCTGGCCGATATCTATGACATTTCAGACAAGTCTCATCGGCTTGTCAAGCCTTATCGCACTCACGTACACTCTATGTGGACAGCTGTGCTGCCATTTCCGCTGGTACGAATGAAGTGTACCACACCGAGTATTTAGACTCTACGTAGCTATTATGAAGTACAAGACGATTTTTTCCCCACAAAAGTCGTTCTGATGATTTTAAACATCTTTGCGTCTGCTTGTAAATTTTTGTTTATTCTCTAATTTAACTAACAATTGGCTTCAAAATTTTTGGACAGGAGATTGGATTCTTGAATGAAAAAAAAATAGGACAATTCAATAGGACCTTACCGCATATTGAAACATGTTTGTTTACAATGGCACTCTACTGTAACAGACTCAAACTGTGAGGGTAATTCATGATTATTTAGGCCATTTCTTCTGCAATTGCTTGTTAAAATAATGTATGTATGTGTGTATGCCCGTTAAGGCTAATTAGGACCACGTTAAGCCTTTGTGTAACTTGAATTTTGCTTTTTAAAATAATGATTATTATTTAATAAGTACGTCAACTGTTGTTGAATATAAAATATAAGAACATTTGCATTGGCGTATGAATGTTTACAGTTTCAGGTCACTAAGATCTTATGTTCTAAGTCTGCCGGCTGTGTATTGGTTCTGGCTCTTAGCGGATTGGCAGTTTTGATTCGAATATCTTTTAAAAGCTGATGATATTTTACCAATGGCCGTCGATTTGCATACACTGCTTAAAGAAACAAGAATAATATTCATAACTTCAGCCAAGAAGGGCTTGCTTGAAAATTTCGATAAAACTTAGACTCGTAATCAGCTTATTCGGGGCTTGCCCTGTAATCTCCTGCTCTCAGCCACAACTAAGTTAGCGCTTCTTATTCCCATAATTGGTTTTTTCTTTGTCTTCCTTTATTCATGGAGATCATAACCTCAGTTAAGTTACGATCCTCGAGGTTTTCACCGGTCTTATGGTTATCAGTTGCCATAATATTAAAGGAGACAGAAGAAAGAAAGAGAAGGCCACGCCGACCTTCACCGATATCGCAGTCATCCTGCAGAACCCACAGGTCACCAAAAGCAGAACAGCATACAAGGCATCAGGAAAAAAAGAAAAGCCTCAGAAGCGAGAATTACTGCAACCGCGTGAAACCTTGTTCAAAACCTACCTGCGACAAGAGTGTTAGAAATCTAAAAATCCTGACAATATAGGATTGCCGGTGTAGCAAGTACAGGAATCATTTGATATGCGAACTTGATAAAGTAGGAACAGATTTGATAACATTGATGCAAAACTTTGTGTGTCTCCACGAATTTAGGGCATTTCGCTTGAGATATCATTTCGCTGAGATCTGATTCAAGAGAAGCGAATATTCGCTGATGACTCTTAACAAAATTCAGTTGTGAATTTTCTAACTTATAATTTTTAAAGAATTACCTTGACGTATTTTTTAAACTGATTTTTTAACTCATACTGTTTTAGAACCGCAATATCTAATTGGTACCCTAAATTTCCCAACAGCATTTTCTTTAATTTATCTAAAAAGAAAGGTGACTGATTCTGATTGAAAAATGTACACCCGGTTTGATAACTATGGCTGATGCTACCGGCTTGGATGGTAGAGCTATGTTAGAAACGGAAGATTCAAGTATTATTATTCTGGTTTTAATCTCTCTACGAGTATTGTATTAGGGGCGAAAAGTTCCCAGAGTATAGGCATAACAAGGCTCGAGAAAGAAGTTAACATATTTGTTACGATACCTCGCATTCGGGACAAGGTGGGTTCAAATCCTCGTCGCACCATCCCGATATCGATTTTTCATAGTTTCCCGAAACCATTCGAAGGTGAATACTGGGATGTTTCCTTCGCAATGCCATACCCGAATTCCTTCCTGGTTCTTGCTGCCAAACCCCTCCCGCCGCAAATGACTAACTCATCGACGAGGCGTGAAGACTTAATGGAAAAAATACATATCTTTTACCGAAGAACCATTATGCAGAGCCCTATAAATGCGCTAATTTCGTCCTTTGAGGAAGGAAAGCATTACGTGCTGCTGAAAATATTTTGACGGAGTCTGAAGTATTGTAAGCTAGAGACAGCTGACTGGTAGCTCGCTTCCGGTGACGTCCGAAAATGGACACCACATCCGCTTCCACTACCTCGGCCACAGGCGCAGTTCAACGACATACAGACAGTTCGATTTGTCGGAATTATGTTTCCACTCTCGATGTTTTCGAAGGAGACACAGGCATAGTGGTTAATTAGCTGACTTAAATAACCAGGTCAGTCAACGAAGAACAGATTATTTATTAACGCTTCCAGTTTACAAAAAATTTCAGCGTGTTATGGATGAGAAGGCACACATCGTCTCCAACACATTTAAGCCGCTGCTCGTTTAATTTTGAAGTCATAACACTGTTAATTAATTTCATCAGCCCAAAAAGGTAGGAAATATTGTTACTGTTCCAAAAACACTAGATTTATTCTGCAACTGAATCTATTAACAAAATTATTACTTCAATATGCGTAACTTCTTTGCTTGAGTTGACTATAGACACTCATTACAATATCTCCGTAATACGCAGCCTCAGACACAAACAGATGTGCGTTATGACTGTTTGAGCACAACTCTCTACTGTTTACAGTCACAACTAAAGATTACTCTCTACACACACAACAGACTGTTGAACCCTTCGATGCAATAAATCAAATTATATACATCAGTACAATATACAATTAAGTAAGGTAAATAATAACTGGATATTGTGGGCCATTTCCTCAACTGAAAGTTAATCTTTTTTTTTTAAAAAAAAAAAAAAAATTGTTTATAAAGGTGAATAACACGCCAATGGAATTGAATTTTTGTTTTATTCTTCGTGTCGTACGCGTTTCACTGTATTTCCATAGCATCATCAGCGACATCTGTTACTAATTTATTTTGTTCTCATGGTCAGGGTTAGCTTCTCTGTTTTTGTAGGATTCTTCTGGAATCTTCTGAAGATATGCACCGACCAGATTACATATTATCACTATTATTTACTATGACTATCAAAACATGAGAAAGTAAAACACCACGCCATGTTTTCCAAGTGGAGTGTTATTCACCTTTATAAATAAAAAAAAATTAAAGGTAAATTATAATGATTGGTGAGTACTATATCGTCACAATGTGGACGTCTAATTTGCCTTCGCCTTAAAACTTGTGCGTGACTGCTAACTGTAGCTCTTACTTTATATATCTTTCTCCATGTTACGTTGACTGATCTGTTGCCATTAATATCAAATCCAAACTCTCTGTACAGCAACCGCGACCGTGTACTACCTGCAGAGAGGCACACGTTAGGCGGTCTCCAATCACGAATTTAGTGTTGAGCCGTTAACCTGGTAAATGTGGCACTGTTACCTGTCAGACCACAAAAATCTTGATGTACTGCGCGCATACGTTATACCTTGCACCTCTCCTAAGCAATTTACTTACTCACTTTCTCGTCTGGTTTGATACAATCCTCCAGCCCATCTTATCTTGCGCTAACCTCTTCATCACAGCATATTCTTTATAATCTAATATATCAATTACCTGCTTCAAATATTCCAATTTTTTCTTACCTTCGACTGTTCCACTCACTAACAAATTAACCAATTCTGCAAGTTTTAAAAAGTGACCCACCATTCTGTCTCTTATTTCTGTAAGACTCTTGCTCACTCATCATTTCCAGAAGATGTTCAGTTCGTACTTCATCTGTCTACTTAATTTTCAACATCCTTCCACGCTTCAAAAACTACAATTTTCCTTCTTTCTGTTCTTCCTAAAGTCCATGCTTCGCTACTGTAAAGTGTTGTGCTTCACATGTACAGACTAAAAAGTTCTTTCCGAGTCCTGGATCAATATTTGAAACTAAAAGATTTCTGTTTTTCATTAAGGCTCTTTTCGCTAGTGCTATTCTGTTTTTAAAATCAGTCCTGTTTCGGCCATCAGATGTAATTTTACTTCCTGAGTAACACACACACATCCGATCCTATTTTTATACTTAAAATTCTATTACTTCTATCATTTCTACTACATTTCATCACTTTTGTCTTGCTTTCGTTTTTATACTTAGTCCAAAATCCTCCTTCTTTTGTTCATGCCATTCAGTAACTTCTCAATATCCTCTGTTCTACTAACAGGCCATTAAACCATAGCATACTGATTTTTTCACCCTGAACGCTTATGCCACAAATTTTTCTTTTACTTTCTTTATTGCTTCCTCTACATGTTGAATATTAATGGTGATAGTCTACAACCTTGTCTCACATCCTTTTTAACTGATGCATGTCTCTCATGATTCTCTACTTTCATTATAGGCACTTGGTTCTTATATTGGTTATAAAATATTCTATCTCGATATTTTAGACCTGACTTCAAAATTTTGAACATCTTGTTCCACATAACATTATTAAAGGCGTTTTTTAAATCAACAAACGCAATAAAAGTATCTTCGTTTTTGTTGATCCTCCTTTCAAGTATTAATCTTAAAGTCAGATTTGCTTCCCTTTATTGCGATTTCTCCTAAACTCAAACTGATCTTCACCTATTATCCATTTTCAAGCATGTGACGTTAGACTTACACTATTGTCGGCTTGTCCTTTCTTCGGAAGTGTAAAGATGATACTTTTATTAAAAACAGATGGAATCTCTGGTGTTTAGTAGTTGTTTGATGGATTCCTTCTTCGCCTAGGGATTTCAGAAGTTCTGCATGAATTTCATGAACTACAACTGCTGCATTTGATTTCAGATCTTTCAGCACTTTGTCAAATTCTGTCCATAAAACAGGATCTCCTAATTCATCAATATCGACATCACCTTATTTTTCCAATACACTGTTGTTCAAATATCCACCCTCAGACAGTTTCTCAAAGTATTCCTTCTATCTGTTAGCTCTATGTTCTGAAGCCTAGAAGAGCAGCTATTATGTTTATACAGCTTCTCTTTATTTCTACAAAATTTTGTTTGATCCTCGTTTAGGCAACATCTACTTTACCTATGACCGTTTTCTTTTCTACTTCTACGTACTTTTCTTACGGCCACTTCTCTTTTGCTTTTTTACATTTCCAGTTCTGTATTTGAACAGAGCCATTAAGTCTTAAAGCCAAAAACCATTTACTGAATAACAACCATCACGATTAAACTTTAAATGCGGACAATTTAATGTACTTTGAATCAGGGAGCTGCTGGGTAGTAAATACTGAATCACTGAACTCAACTTTTCGTGCACTTTTCTTATGACTAATACACTGGCCATTTCGCGAATGCTATCCACAAATATTATTTTTGTTACGTTTTGTTATATCAGCAATTGTGTGTCATATCCTCCATAAGTTGCGCGTTCCACAAACTTACTTTCCTCTGCTCTTAAAGGAATTGCATACTACACTTTATGGATCAAATCTAATTACTCCCTTATCACAATAACCTCCGCATGCCCTATAAAATTATTATTTATCGACAGCATTCAGAAACTTTTTCTCCCAAATGAAAATGTCTAGTAGTAAACAAAAATTTCCTTCGTCCTACACCTCTGTTATGTACAATGCAACCTCTTTCCTAATTGATAATTTTTTTAAATTGAATTCTTCAGTCCATCGACCTTCACAAAAGATAAAATTTGAATTTTTAACTGCTGGAAACGGCACTGTAATCATTCTAGCTTTTAATCATCGTCAGCTATTGTAAGTGCAAAAGTGTGTATTCCGCCTTAAGCTTCTTGATTACGCATTCATTGTCAACAGTGTCAGAATTTACGACGAACACTGATTAATGTATACGGTAATTATTAATTTATTCTTGTTTTATCTTCTGTTCCATGTCTAGTGCATCTAAATTCTGCCATATCATGTATATTTTATAGCATTAATGCGGATTAAGAGCATCGTAATCAATTGGTCAGAAAGGTTATCTGTCGTCAGTTCTTTAATCATAACATGACTTTATTTTCTTATGATACACTAAGTGAGAAATATTGATGACGTGGCGTTACTATCAGTTTTAATTAAAACCAACTTTGTGTCATCAGAGAGATTATCTGCATTTCTAGAGGTAAGATATACCTTTATAATTATCACCCTCTTGACTGGTATCGAATCTATACACGTGATAGTATACAGTGATCTGAAGCAGTATCAGATTTGAAGGCCTCAGTCCTGGAATCTACCAGCTAGTTCAACCAGACCGCCCCAGTCATCGTTTAGAACAGTGGTTCCCAATTACTAGTGCCCCCAGGGGTACGTGAGGTTGCTTCAAGGAGTACGTGTGGTAATCTCTTGGCTAAGGTAATCTCTAATATAATAGAAAAAAATTCACGCAAACATTACTATCGGCGAAATATTGTATATTATAAGACAACCAAACTGTTCGTATGAGAGAGAGAACTTAGACCCTGTTGTTACATTCTGAAGTACGCTGGCTGTGTCCAGTTGAAGAGTTGCTTCGAGAATATTTGAGCTGAGACAAAATTGAGCTGTTCTTGGTCGAGCAAGGACATCATGAGTACAAACAGATGCTGATTAACACTTTATGGCTGCAAAAATATGCTTACTTATCAGTTTTATTTTTACCAGATTGAAAGAGCTAAATTTTGGACTTCACTGTCAGGATGAAACAATATTTATTATATCTGAAAAAGTTAAATCAACTATTAAAAATTGTTTCTCTGTAATCTTGTTTTTGGAAACGACTTTCTGGAATTTGAATGAAGATATAAAATCGGCCATTAAATAGCACTTGCAAAGTCTGTCGGCAGAGATACGCAGCTATTTACCAGAAATGTCACTGCAGTGGAACTGGACGAACAATCGTTTCGCAAACCATTCAACCGACCATCTGCCCATCTCTGACCAAGAGAAACTAGAACACTTTTCATGCAACAGCAGACCCGAGAGCCGTTCTGCAGACCAATCACAGGTAAATTTTTTGGGCTAAACTAAGGGACGTTTTTCATGTTAGCAAAGCAGAAATAACATTTTTACTACCTTTGCGAGAGCGGATTTTCGGTCATGACAAACATGAAAACCAAACATCACCACTAAATTCAATTCGTAAATGATTTAAGACAAACACAGTAAACAGCAACTAATAATCCTAAATGACGGTTCGGAAACCCGAATTACCAAGCCACCAGAAAGTATGTCCGCAGTGGACATTACCATAATTTCATCTTCGCTTGCACATCTCTATGATTGGGAAATCCTCCAGGAACTATTAGGTTCGGATCATTTCCCCAACCTGATTAGATGGAGATGCCGCAGACCCTTCCCAATATACAAATGGAATTTGGCTAAGTCTAATTGGATAAAATGTCGTGAAACAATAAATGAACAATCGATCCCAGCAAGCAAACCGAGGACGCTACACACACGTACAATTCCCCTGTGGTGGGACAATGACTGCAGTCGCTTAGTGCACGAAAGGAAGGAGGTTCTGAAAAACTACAAAAGGTGTAGCACAGAAGATAATTATATTACAGTTATGAAAATACAGGCAAGTACAAAGAAGAGATTTGAAGAAAAGAGACGGGTGGAGAAAGCTTTGCGAAACCCTGAATATATCACACCGTTGTCTGAAATATGGAAACGTGTGAAGATCTTTCGTCATGCTGTCGAAGACTACCAATCGCGGAAAAAATACTCGCCAGACTGACTCCCCCTGCAGAATTCAATTACATATGGCTGCAACCAAGTTCAGATCAGAAGCACCTTCTCCTCAAACCATTCGACATGACAGAGTTGGAATGGACCCAGCCAATAAGCAGCAATACAGCTCCCGGACCTGATAATATCTCAGACCCAATGCTGAAACTCCTACCTACCTCCGGAAAGTCTATTCGCGTAAGTACGTTAAATACTAAATGGCAAAAAAGAAAGTATGTACCTGAACTAAAAACTGCTAGTAGAGCACCTCTTCTAAAACGAAGAAAGAATCCCTAAGATGCAGCCTCCTATCGACAAATAACTCTTTTTACTGTGTCCTTTCAAGATCCTAGAAGAAATTATCAAACACTGAAAACCACAACCTGTTACCAGAACAGTTGGGATTCCGAAAAGGTAAAGGAACCAATGATTTATTGTAACAGACATACTTAATCGCCAGAGTGAGTAGGAATGGATATCTGTACCCAGTATATATTGACCTGTCGAGCGCGTACCATTACGTCAGCATCCCAATATTGGCACATAAGCTAAAACGCATGAGAATCCTTCATAGGTTCATAGAGAACCTATGAGCACTGGTCCAAAACAGAATTCTGATTATCAATAAGAAATAAGGCACGGTCGGACCAAGATGACTAGCATTGGGCTACCTCAAGGATCTACACTATCACCTTTACTGTTTAATATACCTATACACATCAGACTTAGTCCAGGTAATAGCAGAAAACACATTCATACCACAATATGGTTTTCCATGGTTTCTCCAAATCACTCCAGCCGAATGCCGGGATGCTTCTTTCAAAAAGGCCATGGACAAATTCCTTCTCGTTCCTTGTCCCCAGTCCCATCCCGCCTCTAATGACTTTAGCTGTCGACGAGGCGTAAAGCCACAAGTAAAGAAAAAAACTGCAATATGCTGTTGGCATATGCATACATGCGATTTGCAACAACATACTAGAGGCCAAGAAAGCCCTCACTCTGAAAAATCTTGAAAAATGGTTAGTGGAAAATGGAATGACGATTCCCCCAGAAAACTCAGAAGCTTGTATATATACGCGACACAGACTACCAATTATAACCTCAGTCGATATAGGCCCATACAGGATACCATAAAAAAAAAGCATAGAATAATCATAGACGCCAAACTGATGTCGTCACATCATATTAAATATGTTATAACGAAACGTGAGAAAGCCATTCGTGTAATGAGAGCCGCTGCTGGATATTGGTGGGGGATCGGACGGACCCACAAACAAGTAGTTTTTGTGCCGACACACGGACCACATCCTACCTGTGAAATTCCTGCGTTGAAACATTGTGTATTGTAGTTTTATCCAGGAGTATCAATTTGATCGGAGCTAATCTCAGATACATTGTGTCCCACCGCATGTACAGCTGTCTGTTTTACCGCATTTATGTCACTGTAACCGGAGATAAATTGAAGCAACAAAAAATGATGCACAAGCACTATGACACAAATGACGCAAGCAGGAATGTGTCAAGTGTAGAGCAAACATTCTAACTTATATTGGCAAGGCAAATGCTCTGGGAAATATCGCATCCCATAGCAGCAACAATACGAAAATTTATGTAAAGTACTTTATTTATCGCATCCTGTTGATATGCAGTTCGGCGATGAAAAACTCGGTGAACACCGCGCGCGTGGTGGATGGGCCTTTGACCCCATAACACGAAGCGGGTGAGCAAAATAGCCGCTCCTTTGAGGAGAGACATCAAAGACGCACCACTGAATGCCGTCAACAGCCAATCTGAACAGGTAGCCACGGCTGCCAACTTTGCGAAGGCAGCTGCCATTCCCAGAAGCTTATCCAACGACTTTTTAACGGTGTGAAGTTGTTCGAACTTGCTGTTACTCTCGCTCAGCAGTTCAGGAAGTATGATCACTGATACTTCAATGCGTCCCTGTGCAATAACCTTACATCTATAGTAAAACGTAGTTCATCTTGTTAAAGGGGATGTGGATACCAGTAGCTTAAATCCTCCAGTCTTTGCAGAGGAATATTTTCGTACAGATATCACTCACAGTCATTCTTATAATTAATGAATCGCAGAGGACTCTGCGACTTCTTTTAAATAAAACATTATTAATAGGGATTGTGAACAGATTGCTACTTTTATCTTATAGAAGCCCAATGTGTAAACACTTTTGATAGTGTCGAGCGTCACTAAATAGGTTTTGGAGAATTCAAAATTAAAAAAAATATATATCTTTTTCGCCTCTAAGGAAAAAAATATTTATCTTTCAAGCTTTATTAACATTCGTGGATATGGATGAGGCACAGGAAAACTTGATTAATGTTCACAAAGCTTCTCTGTAGATATTACTCCAAGTTGTTGGGTCTGACGCGTGTAGGAACTAATTACTTTGTTTGTACGTATATAAACTACCATACAAAATCCCTAATTGAATCGCAAAATCAATCTGATACAGTATGTACGTTTTAAAAACGCAGTCACAATGTATAAAAAGGTAATGTTGCCAATTGGACAATTAGCGTGTATATGAGTACCACACGCATCTATACTAAGTTCAAAACAATCAATTCATTTTTCTTTGCTGCATTGATTGTATGATGATTACTTCAGCAACTTATTAAATCTTTATATTCTTAAATTTCATAAAAACCCATACACTGTTTTGAGGTACGTGGAATGTTTATGTTTTCTTAGGCAGCTACGTAATGCACAGGAAGAAAAAGTATTCTAGATGTTAATCGATGCCATATTCCATCTCTACGTATTGCTTATTTGGAAGACCAGTACCCGAGGTCGGACTTGAACCAGCGACCACCACTACGATCGAAGGCCAACGCGATAGCCTCTACAACACTAGGAGAGGATAATTATGCACCTTCTGCATTTCAATACCTCATCGGCATTGTAAAGCATATTTCAAAAACGGATATTTTCAACCAATAAGAAGGATTCAGACACAGAATTAATAAAACGATACATACGTCGTGTAGAATACCCATTAAGCTATGGAAATCTCGCAGGAGTACTATCGGTTACGGAGAAAGCAAAAATCGGCCCATATAACCTCTGACAAAACTCAATACTAGATTGGATAGATGGAATTGCGAAAAATCCATCAATTTTTCTTCGAAACTGGCCCACTCTCGGTGACTACTGTACACAGAAATGTTCTCGGTCAGGAATTGTCAGCAACACGATCTAGATGTTGTTAACGTTACCTCTACCAGAACCACACGGTAAGACTCGACGCTCTGTATAGAGACTACAGCATCTTTATTTTAATAATATTTGATTCACACTTTTTGAAAAGTTAGATCTATTATCGCCAGATAAAGGGACTAAATAAAACAAGAGTTCTACGAGCGGCTGAGATAAGTTCACTAAGGAATATACACTGCCTAGCGAAAAAAGTGAAGCACCCACAAGGGGAGTAGGAAACAAAATGAAACTTCACTGGTTGAAAAGGTATGTGATGTTATTTCTGTTATTACAAAATCACTCAAAGTAAAATTTACAAAGAACTTGAGAGTGTGAGCACACTTATCCGTTTGACGTTGTATCACCTCTGTATCACAAAGCTGTTGTATCATCTCCTGAAGCAAGCTGGCCCACAATTGCTGTAACTGGTCCACGATATCCTTGGTACTAGCACTGCGACGAAGTTGACGTTCGAGCTGGTCGCAAACAGTTTTTATAGGGGGCAGTTCTGGGGATCTTGTTGATCACGGGAGTAGTACCTCAACATCAAGCAGACAGCTCACGTGGAGGAGCATTGCTGAAAAATATCGCGTTAGAGCTAACATATGGGGACGCAGGATGTCTGTGACCGCAGTTCCGTCAGAGTTCCCTCAATCACTGCCAGCCGTGACCTTAAGTCGTGCCCGATGGCACTCCACGCCATGACGCCAGGAGTAGCACAACTAGTGTTGTAAAATAACGTGTTTTGTTCTGACTTGAAACTACTAAATCTCAAATTTGTAAGTCATTTATCGTTTAATATGACTGTTTTAGAGTTTATACTAAGTACTTATCTTAATTTTTAAATATTGTATATTTTGCTGCTTCAGGTAAAAAAAAAATTACGAAAATATTGGCAACATTGACTGAAGTTTTCTTTTACGAAAGGGGACTTCCCGAAGAGGCTAGGTTGCGCGAGAAGGAATCCCCGTTCCCCGTTCTTTGGATTGATACTTGCTATTTGAACTAGTGCTGCCAACCCTGCGAATTTATCTGTAGACCTACGGATCTTTTCAAAAAATTAGGAATTTTAAATTTATCTATTGCTTTTTGCCTCTTTTTATTACTTATTGTGCTTTATACTTGTTAAACTCTCAGCGTATAGTGATACTGAGTCATTAAATTGTCAGTAATTATGAATCGTTTCCTTGCAACCGTTGGCGTAAACCAACAATTGAAAAAGTAATAAAGCTCCTATTTTGTATGATAATAGATTTAAATTCAAACTTAAAAGACCTTAACACAGAATTATCGGCGCAGTCTTTATGCACAGTGTGTACTTTGCTCACAATTTAAAATTGCAATCTCAAAGTCTTTTACGTACAATACAAGGACAACCAGTAAAAGAAAATGGAATTATTTCTGAAGTTATGGATCTAGAGGAGACAGAAGAAGAAACAGAAAATTTCGACACATACCAAACTAGTGTTGGTAGTGCTGATACTAGTGAATGTGGTACTGACATAGAGGATGAATAAAATTATGTTACCTATATAGATACATTTATGAATCGTTAAGTAAGACATTATATGATTCAGTAAGATTTAAAGAACACATGTAAAATGTAAGTTCCGTAAATAAAACTATAATTTATCAAATATACTGTTTATTGAAAAAAAAGATGGGTGTTAGGGTCTTTTTTTTTTTTTACAGTTTGGAACACTAAACACAACTGTCCCTCCACAAAACATTGGATTAAAGGGACCTCTTACAAGGTCGCACCATACTATCCGACGGTGGTCATCCGAGGGAGCGCAGAATCGCTGAACACACAGAATGGCGTCGCATTGTGTTCAGCGATGAATCGCAGTTCTGTACTATCTCGCATAGCCAACACTGGCGAATATGCCGGCAAGCTGGGGAGAGGTGCCAGTATCCAGGATAACAAAGACCATTTACAACAGTTGCGGACCACCTTGCCTCAGGAGAGGATACAACAGCTTTATGACGCCCTTCCTCACCGAATCACTGCATTCATCCACGGCAGAGAGGGTGCAACATCATACTGATAATTGGGTTCATACTGCCTAGTTCTTTGTAAATTCGACTCGATTTTGTAATCAGTGAAATAACATTACATATACTCTCAGCCCTTAAAGCTTCATCTGGTTACTCCTTCCCTTCCGGATGCTCCACTTTTTTGTCAGTATCAATGTCTAGAAGCAAAGGAAGATCCGACTGTGGATGACAGGGCCGCAATCCTCTGAAACCGCAACGTGGCTGGGTAATTGTATGTCATCGCTCCAGTTAAGTGCTCGAGGCTGTACTGGTGGTGGTGAGATCGAGGCCGGTTGGCTGAGTTGCTCAATGCTACTTGCAGCGAGCGTGACCCAGCAGGTGCGACCACCTGCGCAACGCAGTCATGCCCCATAACTAGGTCTGCCTATCGGGGGAACATCACAATGGACGGAGCCGTGACTGATCACCACTTTCACCGAGCCACTGCTGCCGACAGATCCGCCTCGTCATAATCCACTGTGCACGCCTCGAGTCGGCATCACGGTAACCGCCCCGTGACCTTGCAAGTACGTATCTTCACATCTACAGTGTAATTCCTCACCCAGTTATTTCAAGGGAAATAGAGCAGCATTTGAAACAGATTCATTGGTCGGCTTTGAATACTGCAGGGTCAACGAATATGTGTTACTTGTAGCATTGTAACAAGAAAACTGTTGATAGAATTCTCGCAAATTCGTGCAGCCATCAAAGAATGTTGTACTTAAAGATTACTGACCCTGTGATAGTAGTCAGTTAAATACAGCTGAGATTTCTTATCATCCATTATTGTTCTGTCTGATTTTTTTAGAAAGCTTAAAGCTACATTCACACTTGGATATTTTTGTCGGAACTTGTATCGTGATTTGTACAATTGACAAATTGAACAATTAGAATGTTGTTTTCAATGATAAAAGAGAGAATAAATGAAGTCATGTCTACCATTCATTGATGCAATTTCTTTTAAATTCATTTAAGATACTACACTGATGTTTTTGTGTTTTTAATGTTTTCCTTTCTGTTCCTTTATATTCGAGTTTAGTAATAAATTGTAAAAAGCTCTCCATGATTGATTTTTAATTTAATTGCAATGGAGCACAGGCTCCGGTGGCAATTTCCCTACACCCCCATCTTCCCCCTATCCTGCACCCACCTACATTTGCCCTCTACAAATTTTATCTTTAAATTCTTTCAACGTTTAGGGAAAGGTATTCAAATTGAGTTTTTATTTTGTCCAAAATCGAATTAAAGTCGCGCTATGTCACTGTTCAAACAAAAACATTAATTTAGATTAAACAAAAATTTCCTGTGAATACTGCTCCCTTCATATCGAACTTCGGGTGTCGCTGTAGACGCAGTTGTTTCAGTAAGGCAGCTTGCGCCCCGTCTGCTGAGATGTGCACGCTTGCTGACTGCACTGCACAGTGTCACGCCTGCTGACAAAACAAGTGTCTCGGGTTCCATTCTGCGGACACCTGTTGACTAACGTAAGAGAAACTGGTTGCTGCTCCCTGTGGTACGCTCGTGAGCACTGTCCCTAGGCGATTCCTCGTAATTGTCGAAAAGCAGTCAGTAGGGAGCGCCCCATAAATTTCGTGACTTGGTCTAGGAGGAATGGGGGAGTGGGTAGAAAGCTACGCTGGGCTACGAACCAAGCCACGTAGTTTTTTATTATTTTATTTGTCACAATTAAAAAGAAAGGTACAGCATGTGGATATTTATTTCCGTCATTAGGTCATCTCCGTATATAATTTAGATATCCTACTAACTGACAGTGCCATGTGTGAATTCAAATCTTAGCGTTGGGTTGCATGTGGCCGGTGGATTTGCACTAACCGACACGCGACAACGCATTACGATTCTAAAAACATTAGACATGCTCTACCTGGACTCAAATTCGCTAGCAGATGTCACCCGGGATTTTCCACGGCAGTGACTGTTCGTATTGTTTTAATGTTTTGAAATACAGCTGCTTTTATTAGGATCGCAAGAGCTTAACCACATCGCTCGCTGATAAAATAATTCTAATTTTCCTGTGTCAAGTTAATAATAATTGATAAAATTGCAATGGAGCGCACGCTCCGGTGGCAATCTCCCTACACACCCCTTTCTCCTTTCCTCTTCCAACCTACTTTTGCCCATTACTAATTTTTAAGTTAAATTCCTTCAGTGTTTCTGGTAAATTATTCATCACTTCTCTTGGCAATTTATTCCAGTCCCTTACACCCTTTCCTACGAAAGAAAATTTTCACACACCCTTATGCCTGAAATCAAGTGCCAGGTTGTTGTCATGGACAACCTTACCCTTCCAAGCATTACTCTTAATTTTCCCACCACTATCTCTCCATGCTTCATAACCAGTATAGGCCTTGTACACTCCCATGACTCTCTTCACCCTCCTTCTATCCTCCAATGAATCCCACTCCAGCTCCTTTATCATATTAGTTACTGATTGTGTTCTGCGGTAATTCCCAAAGACAAATCTGGCAGCCCTCCTCTGCACCCACACAAACTCCTGTATTTGATTCCCAAAATGTGGGTCCCAAACTACACCACCATATTCCAGCAGTGGTCTAACCAAAGTTTTGTACCCCAATTCCCTTACTTCTCTAGTGCATCCCTTCCGCAAAAGAAAACAAAACAAAAAAATTCTTAGTTTTTTACACGTCAGGTATGGTTTGTTCTGTTTTATCAATAAATTAACAATGGTGAATGAGATAAGGAGAATGTTTTTACTAACACCTCAAGAAGAAAAGGATCCCTGACTGTAACTGAGGAAGAGGTTCTTCCCAATAACTGATCATTTGCACATGTCGCTAGTGTTGACAATTCATTCATAATATTTATCGTTATAGAAAAGTACATAACGCAAATATTGGTCGCCTTCATTAAATACGCAATAATTTTAACCATAGTCTGTTGAGAGAAAACAGTAAAAAATGTCTTTTCGAATTAATAGGGAAAAAACTACGTGCCACACGGAGAGGGGAGGGGTGATGTAGAGACGAAAGTCACGTCAGGCTATGTGAGGGGTTCAAGGGAGACCAACATGAAGCCACGTAGTTATGGACCCTCCCTTACCTCAGGACGATTAGTACGTTCATAATCCTGACTAGAAGATCGCCACCGCAATTATCGCATCGAAATGTGGTTTAAACAACAAATTCCACCTTGCACTGTGCAGAAATAATATGGTATTTCATACATATATCAATAACATCGATGACCCAAGAAACCATAAACAATCACTAAAACAAAACTCTTCTTACTCACAGGAATTAGAGACGAAGTAAACATCTAGTCGAGTAAGTGTCACCGTACGTAGCCAGTGCTAACAGCAAACTGTGCAGGAAGAAATAACCCGACGAAAACGAACGAAACACACTCTACGACAACTTGCCAGTGTCTGTAACGACACTTCATGATAGACATTAGAACATAGCTCGGAATTTGGCGGAGGGGGGGGGAGGCGAGAGATGAGTACATTAGAGCTGTCACCTCACACGTGAAAGAGATATCTGCAGTAACTCGTACTTACCTTACTGCAACATGCAAACTAAATACTGTCAGCTCACCTGGAACAAAAATAAACATTATTAGTTAGAGATGTAAATAAAAATTAACACTAACTTCTGTTTGCGGAAATACAAATATTGGTCTTAAGCATAACTATAAGCAAAAACTCAGAAACTGGGTTTATATCAAATTGTTATGTAATATTTGACGGAATTGAATTTCGACCTTCTGCATTTATGAGAGAAAATGGTGTTGATAATCAATCTTTACAGCATTATAACCGACTGGCAGCCGAAGGAATTAAGTTTTCGCAGAAACCTCAAAGAGTTTCTTGAACATTATGCTGCAGCATGACTATTTTTAATATACTGCCAAAAATAATGTCCAGATAGCGGTAACACTGTGGAAGGAACGTATAAATGTACCCTGCAGTGTCGGGGCTTTCATTTGTACTCTCGTGAGTTGGGTGAAAGGTTTTCTGACGGGATTACGGCCGCGCGACGTGAATTAACTGACTTTCAATGCACAATGGTGGTTGGAACTAGTCGCAAGGGGAATTCCACATCGGAAATTGTTCGTGAATTCTGCATTCCTCGATCCGCAATGTCAAGAGTGTGCCGGGAATACTTAATGACCGAGAACAGCGACGACTTCGTCTAGGTGTCAGTTTTGACAGACAGACGACACTGCGACAAAGAACAGGAACACTCACTGTGGGACGTGCGACAGACGTGACCGTCCGGACAGTGCAGTGAAATTTGGCGTTGATGGGACAAAACTGCAAATGACCATCATGAGTGCTTCTGCTAACAAAACGCTATCGGCAGAGGCGTCTCTCCTGATCTCATGAACATATTTATTGGAGTACAGATTACTAGAAAAAGGTTGCTTGATCAATTAAGTGACAAGCCTAGTTCGTAAGGTTGATATTTTCATCTGCACGGGCGTGTATAAATATCCTTCAACCTTGAAAAGTTCTATTCGCCTACATCCAATTGTTTATATGATACATTGGTTTAAGAGGTACTATTTGATACACTTAAGGCCGGTTTTGGAGCGACATATTTAAAAAATGACTATCGTGGCTTCGTCATGTCTGGCTATCTCTTTGATATAGAGGGTATAAAGTAGTGTGACAATGAATCCTCGAACATCACTGATCAGATTTACACAGTTCTTCGATTCAGCAATCTGGTTATCGATACCAAACGTGGTGGATGTGCGATAAGACTGTGGTCCCGCATTAGGGAGGACGCGGGTTCGAATCTCCATCGAGCCATCCAAATTTGGGGTTAACATGGGTTCCCCAAACCACTTCAGGCAAATATTGGGATGGTTCCTTCGAAAAGGCCACGACCGAGTTCCTTGCCTCCAGTTTTTCCCCCACTTCTAATGACCTTAAAGTCGACAAGGCGCTAAGAACAAATAAATGAAAAAGTTATATGGAACGTCCATTAATTACGTGATGTAAAATGGGGAGGGGCGTCCGGCGAAATCTCACCAAGGGGGAGAGGGGGATGGGCGGAAATCTCACGTGAGTTTTTGAAATTCTTGAAAGGCAGTAGAGATTTAAAAATAAAAGTCTACAAACGGCGCAAATGTTAGAGCAAACCGTCTTTACAAGGGGTCTCATCAAAATCTCACGTCATTTGGGGGGGGGAGGGAGTTTCGGCCACATCTCACAAAGTCTCACCAGATTGGGGGGGGGGGGATCCGAAATTCCGGAAAAACAACTCACGTCATTAACGGACGCCGCCTATCGATGACTTTCTATTTTCGTCCCTAAGCGAATTGAGAGTAGTGAAACTGCTTGATAGAGGCGTGCACGTGCTGCAGGACGAATTCGGCTTTGCGGCTGGGCGCACCTCGTTTGCCTGTCAGCCTTAACGAGCCGAGCGCTCTTTAATCGCCGCCAATCACACGGCACGCGGCGCTAATCCTGTTAGTGCGCCCGCAATCAGCCCTCAGCCCTCTGCCGACACCAAGCAACAAGTACATTCTGCAGTTCGACACGATCCACGTCGAATACTGCTGGGCAAGATTCTAATTATAACCGGAATGTAAGCCGCGCAAATTGCAGAAGCCACTCACCCAGATGTAATGACGCCAACTAAATAAAAACTCCATTCTCATCATCATTTTCAAGAGTTAACCCATATTGTTTGCTTCTACTTTTCGTACTTCCCTGCTTTCGTTTGTAGTTTAGCAGCATCTAAGGCGTTCTAATGTCTTCCATGCGTGATAATTCTGCTGTTTATTTCATCCTTATCCAATTGTTTCCTAATCCACACAGAAACTAACTCCATTATCGCAGAGTGGAAATTTTAATTAGAGAATAAATGCATTATCTCTTTAAATGAAAAGATCACAGGACAATATATAGTTATTTTTTATTAATTTACTCTGCCAGTGCTATGTTTCTTAACTATTTGTGGCTGAGATTGTGTTCTTTCAAATTTGACCCAAATGGTTAAAAAGATTTTACGATTTTTCTATGAACATAACATTTATACTGTAAGCATTACGAGTATCTTAAAAGCATTATATTCCTGAGGTTCTTCACGATATGACTTCTCTCTCACTCATTCCACAAAATAAACCGCACTTATTCTGATGAACGCCGTGCACATGTGAAAGCGAAGGCGATTACCGTTTGCAGTTTTTATCTTGCGTGACAACGTCTGGTTCCTCGTTGCCTTCTCTAGTGTAAACGTGTTCGTAAGTGTTGTTATTGGTATGTACGACTGTGATATTCTGACTGTTGTTTGTGTTGTGGATGAGAGATGAAAGAAAGGAGAGGGTGAAACCATGTACTGGCTTATCGTCCCTATACGACGGTCAAATCACCACCAACAGTATCGAATGGCCTCATTCCATACGCAATGCGCAGAGGTTTGTTGTTTAACACGGGATTTTGGTGAACACTCTGGTGATTTTCTATCGTGTACCACCACTTCTCCTACCCTGCTGGCTAGTCCTGATGAAGAAAATTTCTTCCCCCACCGGACTCGAACCAGCTACCACGCGTCAGCGGTGGACGCCATCACGGCGCCGCAACCAACTGAGCCAACGCGGAAACATAACTTATTTTTCAAGTCAACTGTTTTTGGTCATACGTTGAAGCCTATGGACTTTCAACATTACGTTAACATGATTTATCGACGAAACATCCAGAAGCAAGTAGTGTGGTTGCTTGAAGTCGTAACTCGTGGCTTGGCATCGATCTTGCGCAAATTCAAAAACTATGCATAATCCACCGATTTACTTAGAGTAACGTGCAGTAGGTATGACTCCTGTCATATATCATTGAAAAATTCCTGTTGGAATACACCATGATAAGCCATAGTGCCAGTCACACTATTTTTTTTTTAACTGCTTAACGTCTCTTAACAGCGAGGTCTTTAGAGACGGCCAGTCACACTAGATGTCTGAGGTAAGCCGTGTCGCGTACACACTTGGTTCATCGTTAAGCTGTAGGTGGAAACACTGCACCGTCAATAACATGACCAGACAACTCTAACATATTACCTGTTCACTAATGACAGAAGAATTGCCTCGCTTTAATTTAGTTCTGACCGAGCCTGGTGGTGTTCTGGCCTCGTATTCGGGAGGACGGAGGTTCGAATCCCAAAATCACTCCAGACAAATGCCGGGATGCTTCCTTAAAAAGGCCATGGCCGAATTCCTTCCCATTCCTTGCCCCCATCCTTTCCCGTCTCTAAAGACCTCGCTGTTGAGAGACGTAAAGCAGTTAAAAAAATAGTTCTGATACCTTCAACAGAGCTGATTCATATACACAAAGCTTATTAATAACGACGGGATTACTAGGGTATGGATCTTAGGGCCCTTAACTTTTCTTGTATATATCTGATGTAACTCCGGTAGAGGTGATGTCAAGCTTGACGGACAGTCGTACTGACTAGGTGTCGTCGGTTCTATTACGACCCAGTAAGTGGCTTCTTTCAGTCAACTTCTGGTTCTGCATATATGCGCTCCTGTGGATTACCGCGGAATAACACAAACGCTCTGAACCTACTGTGGCTTATTACCACTTGTAGTCCAGGTAGCATAGTAATCACCCTCAATTTTCTTCTAAATACGCACAATATACAATGATGTTGATCTTGTGTAAACATTAATAAGCAGTAAACATTGTTTCAATGTAACTTATGTAGTGTCCGTCCTGATAACGTTTTTCCACAATCACTTAACTGGATTATTCTTCTTGTTTGCGTGCGGTACCTGTACCCTAGAGCACGCCGTTACCATGAAGGTCTTTACCCCTCAATGGGAATGTCTTGGAGATGATGAACAGGAATGGTTTCTCGTTGCCTTACCCATTTGACAATGTGTTACTACAAGAGTGTATAACTGTGATGATGTGTGTTTCAGTGTATTGTTTATTTTGTGGATGAGAGATGGAAGAAGGGAGAGGGTGAAACCAGATGCCGGCTCATTTCAGGCCTGCTCTTCTGAAAGACACATGGGGCTGCCAGGCTTAACGTCCCCAACCGACGGACATCAACAGTATAGTGCACCCTCACTCCATACGCACTGTGGGGCTTGGAATTTAAGCAGGGGCTTTGGTGCATAATCTGTAAATTGGGTATAGTGCATTACCACCTCCCCTACTCCGCGGCCAAGTCCTGATAGTGAAAATTTCTTCCACCACGAGGACTTGAACCGGTAAACCCCGTGTCAGCGCCAGACAACACCACGGCCCCGCAACCACACGAGCCAGGGGGAACGGACTAAATGGATTAGCAACCTCTAAGGCCGGCCACACACAGAACCGGGCGAGGCAGGGCGGGGCAGGGCATTTTGCCCCGGGGCGTCTTGTGCGACGGGAAACGCACGGCTGCCTATGGAGCATCACACACAGGACCGGGCGGGGCAGGGCACGTCGAAAAGACGCCCCGGGGCAAAATGCGAAGCTGAAACAAATTATGCCCCGGGGCAAGTCGCTGCCGGGCAGAACGTTCTGCGCATGCGCTGTCACGGGACCCACCCTCCCTCCCCGGGCTCCACTATCTAGCGGTCTGGTTGTGTTGAACGAGTGGTTGTGTTGTGTTTCGAATATTCGACTGATTTGTATGTGTGCCATGTATGACTGTAAGATTTAATATTTATATGACTATACAGTGTTATTATATGGTTGAATAACAAATGCTCAGGAAAAAGAGGACCAACATACATACCTTAAGGTTATCAAAAGCCGCTCCTCTGGGGGTATGGCTGTTCTCCAGTTGGTATTTTGCTTTTCTATTCTGCTCCGAATGCTCTCAAGTACAAAGTCGAATGTCGAAATTGACATGCGACAATAATTAAAAAACTTGTCTGGGTTCGGCTCGAAGCTCAGAAATAAAACTTCCTATATTCCTTTTCAGGTTTATAGGGTGTACCCACATCTCTCTGTTGTTAACACTGTGGTCCAAGAGCTGCAGATAGTTCCAAATTAACAAAACGGTCTCCTCATCTTCATCCATTTCAAAATGATACACTACACACCAGTATGCTCCCACTGAGTTCACTGACAGGTGACTGCAGCAATGAAGAAAGTGTTTGACTTGTCGTGCCCCGCCTCGTTCTGTGTGTGACAGCAGCACGACAAGGGCAAGTCAGGCGACTCGTCGCACCCCGCCCCGCCCTGCCCCGCCCGGTTCTGTGTGTGGCTGGCTTAACTGCCACTGTTTGGGTTGTCTCGAAGTGCTGACTGTGGTTGGTACATGTTATATGGCGTCGGCTGGAGGCCTGATAGTCATTTTACGACTTTTTTTTGTGAAGGGCGGCACATGAGAAAACAGTGCTACCACAATCTATAGCTCTGAGCATAATTAGCCGCCTCCGTGCCAAGTGCTTGACGGCTGAAACACAGACTTTGCAAATAAAGTAATATGTCTCAGCGGAAAACAAATTAAATGACAGAAACAGCAAAAAAAGGAAATGTAATAAAGCAAATTAAAGCCTATGCCAAATTACAATTAGTCAGATTAATACATAGAACACAAGTCAGGAGAGGAACTGCTTAATAGTAGAGTTCTCCTGAGTGAGAAGTGGGGTAAACTGTCACCGGAATCTAAGTTGTCAATAGGGCATCTAGCAACAGTTACCTAGCTGACTCACATTACATCAACTGTTGCAAAGTCAACGGGAAAAGAAATACACATTTATTTCTCGATTACAGTTTTCACGTATTTGTTTTTCTTCTCGAATCTTCAACGAGTAGTATACTTTATGATTTTTCCCTCACCTTGTATAATTTCAACGAAATGTCCCGTTAATTCGGAACGCTCCTGCCGCTGTATTAACACATTTTCTATACAAATCCTGTTTCCTCAATCACAAGACAGTCATGATCTCAGCGGACCGCAGTATACCTGGCAGGACTGTCACGTGACTGCTATGATATACGGGCAGGCCTCCCATGACGGGGAGGGTCCCTCAGTAAAGAGAGCTGGCGTTCCTCTTTCTGCAACGTTCGTGCTTACCACCTTGTTTTTTGACTACGTACCCTTCTGATAGCTCTCGTATACGCGAACTCTCTCATGACAATCTTTAAAAACGACGGAAGACAAACAACATCCTTGTCACATAGATCTTAGAATTAACAACTAGCTATCAAATTCTCTAACTAGGAAGGACCCTTTTTTTTGGTAGAGCTAATTGGCTCAGGAGCAACAACAGAGAGGATTTGCTGTAACTCTCACCCCAGATGTGTGATCGGGCGTCGAACGGTTGACCAAGCCACTGTTGTCCATGAGCCGGGCTTGACTGCTACCAAGAGGCACCTTGCGGACATGGACGACCGAGCATGGTGGGTGAGTGGTAACGCTCTGGCCTCGAATTCGGGAGGACACGGGTTCGAATCCCAGTCCGGTCATCCAGATTTCTGTTTTCCATGATTTCCCAAAATTACTCAAGGTAAATGCTGGGATGGTTCCTTCAAAAGGCCATGGCAGAATTCCTTCCCGTTCCTTGTCCCTTGTCCTTTCCCGTCTCTAATGACCTCACGTCGACGAGTCGCAAAGCTATAAGCGTCGCCGTAACACCATACCTATTGGTACGTGCTGTGCCCATGCAACGTCCTGCGAAAAATTCGAGCACTGTTTGATATTCCTAAATCTAAACAATCTCACTTTGTGTGATTATTTGCCACAATTTCCATAATCTGACTTGTTTTTTAGAGAATGATGACGGATAAACATCAATTAAATAAGGTTATGGTTGATACCTTCACCTTTTTCTGTTCACTATGCGTGGAGGAAGCAATCAAGGAAGTGAAAGAAACGTTTCAATGTGGCACAAAGATCACAGGACGGATAAGCACTGTGTTGTGATCTGTTGATGACATTGTTCTGTTAGCAGAAAGAATGAGGATAATTAAAACTTAATGAACGCCATGAACAAACTACTGAGGGAAGTATTTGGACTAAATACAAACCAAAGCAAGATAAAGACCATGAAATGTATCAGAAATCATCCCAGTAACAGTACGTTAAAGATACAAATACGATCAAATAGGTAAGTAAATTCGCAAGTGCTAGCCGAAACAATAACGTTCTCAAAAGCACAAAAGTAAAAGAAAAAGAGCCTCTAAATGCGTTGAATCCTTCGGTTCAAACACTGACCTTGGAGTCGGGGATAATTTTTTTAAAATTGTAACCAGGGATGAAGTCGTCGGCTTATGCATCTGTATTTGTTAATATAATAGCTTGGTTTTCCGGATGATGTAATTGTTTCCTAAACTAAAAAATATGTCATTACGAGCGAAGTAATATTGGACTACCAGAGGTATAAGTGGTTGATCTAAGGGTTATTTTATTTTTATGATTGAATTGAGTATACTTACGTCAGGAAGTTCTGTAAAACGAAATTTCATTTTTCTGGTATTTTGTGGAAACCCTTCAGTTTGTCACATCACATTGAGTCATGTTTCATATTTCTACCACAGTAACTTACAGTTTTAAGTGCTGTGAAGTTTCCTCATACAGCCGGGAGAAATTTTTAATTTAATCGCATTAAATAGAAATTCACTCATGATTATATTTTGTCTCCCGCAAGTTCCATTTTCGAATTATTTATGAAATCGTTCTTTATTTTTTACTGCGACCAAATTCCATTTCTGTTAAGGGTTGGTGTTGGTGTACAATGCATAATCTGTAGACAAATACCACTAAATATAGGGCTTTTTTTTTTTTTTTTTTTTAAGTATCACTGATTTCACGCATACACATTATCGGGTTCATTTACTAAATGCTTTGTCGATATTCATTAAGCATATTACATAACATTACAAAACACACCGATGAGAGAACATTATTCCAGTAATTATTCCGGCAGTTTTCGATGGCTAATGCGGACCTTGTTTAGCAGACAGATACAGTTTGATTCACAAGCTTGAGTATGTTTTTTTATCAGCTAATTGCTGTTTGTCCTCGAGAGAGCTGCATAGCCGGAAAAATGGAAACGTATTTTTTGCTAGTGTTTCTCTGTTTTAATGCGTATGCCATCATTACTTCCTAGTTCAATGTGTCAACACAATGTAGAGACCAAAGATTATTCACCATGTAAACATGGCTGCCCCAGCACACTCGACAGATTTCTCATTAATATTTCTCTGTAACATATTCAGATGAATAAGACATAATTCCATATTATTTCATCAGCGTGTGACGTGATAATAACGCTATCTTGACTAAAACTAGTCTAAATGCTTCAGAATAGCAATGTAGTAGCCGCCGAATGAGTGAAACGAAATACCGATGATAGAAGGACAGTCACCGAGCGTGGTGGTGTAACGGATAGCGTTCTGGCCTCGCATTCGGGAGGACGGCGGTTAGAATCCCCGTCCGGGCATCCAGATTTGGGTTTTCCATGGTTTCCCCAAATCACTCCAGGTGAATGCCGGGATGCTTCCTTCAAAAGGCCATGGCCGAATTCCTTCCCATTCCTTGCCCCCATCCTTTCCCGTCTCTAAAGACCACGTTGTTAAAAAGGGACGTTAAACTGTTAAAAAAAAAAAAAAGACAGTAAACGACAAAAAAATATTCTGCCTGACTAAAGAAGTGGTGCACCTAGAATGGGAGGAGGAAACTATTTGTAACTTCATGGGTTGGGAGGGAATGTGATGTTATTCTAGTGATTAAAAAATCGAGTTACTTTTGCAAAGAACTTGGCAGTATCAGTCCACTTATCAGTTTAACGTTGCAACCCCTCTGGCCTTGAAGCATGCACAGATTCGGTTGTGAAAAGTGTCATAGAGCCATGTTATCCTCCCCTGAGGCAAGATGGGCCACAACTAAGGATTGCAATCCCGCAGTGTTTTCAATCCCACCGGATCCGCGCGGGATTAGCGCCAATCCCGCGGGATCCGTGCGGGATTGGTACAAACAGTTATTTAACGCATATATTTAAAACATAGTTACTTAAAACGTTAATAAATTAAATAATAATTAAATTAATAAATAATTTTTAATGTTAAATGATAAAAATTAACAGTTAACAATATTTTGATTGGCAAAATGACATTAAAACTTTTTAGCATGTCTTAAGTGTATTTCGAGGTTTTACATTTTTGTTTTTTAATCTAATCCAATTTTTAAATAAATAATAAAAATGGAAAATATTGAGTCTTAGGTCATATTATGTGCCTTACAATACATTACATAAGTTTAAAAATATGGTTTACTTAATGGCCAAGTTACCAGAGTTTTTTTTATTATTATTCTAAATAAACGTTCCATAACACCGAGAAAAGCATTCCATTTCACAATGTACAGTGAATATACTCTGTAAAGTGTAGACTTGGCTAAGAACAAGATCTCATAACTTTTTGTCACTGCACAAGCACGAGACTTGGCCTTTTTTTGCGTGATTCATTATTATATCTCCTGATTCCTTGATTGATATTACAGTAGATTCAATGTTATTAAAAGAAACTGTTCACCAACACTTAAACTGTCAAGTATTTCAGTTTTACTTATGTGGCGTAACGACGTTTTTAGAGTGGAAATTATTATTTTTTAGTAAGAAAGGAGACTTTCTCGGCGAATGATTGCAGTGAAGTCCTCATAGGTCGTATCTCCGGATTTCATTGCAAACAAACGAAATTACACACGTGAGGAAGACGGCGGAGACAGCCGTCGAAGTATGGTGTTCCTACAACAAAATTCGTCGATACACCCGTGATAATTTCATTATAACTTTTTTTACCTTTAGTCGAAATAATAACAAGGAGAAGAGGGATTAATCGAAAGCCTGAGCGGCACATGTAGGCAGGTGGCTTTCGTCAAAGAAACGCATTGAGGCAGCTGCCAAAACAACAATAAGTCAAAGGATACACAATTTCCTTTTGATAGCTGTTAAATAAATAGGTACGCGATCGTTAAAATTACGATAACATTAGTTTCATATCAACGAATAATCAAATTTTCAGCCGCAAATTAGGAAATTGTCACAATTACTTTATCTGCAAATACAGAGAATGGGAATAATGAAACCGTGAATAAAAAGCTGTAACCGTGTAGTTCAGATAACGTGTGCGACACCTAAAAAATAATTATATAGTTAGAAAATCGTACTATATACGCACGATAACTCGAATTTCAGAAATTTGTACTCGAAACAAACATAAGTTTTGATGAATACGTAAAAGTGTATATATTTACTTACGAATGACGAAGGTTGACAAAAACAAACGCTTGTTCACACGAGTCAAATGCTAATTGGAAGGGTCACAGGCAAACAGTGGAAAATATCCGACAGAGACCGAGTGGGACAGTGAATCACGCAGACTGACACGCGTTTCCGCCGGATTTTGCGGATTGCGGATCCGCTTAATTTTGTGCGGGATCCGCCAGACTGTCTAATGATGCGGGATCCCGCGGGATTGCGGGATCCCGCTTTGCTGGATTGCAATCCCTAGCCACAACTGTTGTTGCTAGCACTTGATATTCTGGCACTGGGACGGTGTTGTCGTTCAAGTTGGCCCTATACAGTTTCTATCGGTGACGGAGCTGGGGATCTTGCTGACCACGGGAATACGTCAACTTCACGCAGACAGTTCATAGAGCTACGCGACATATACCTACGCATAAAAGAGAGATATTGTAACTGTTATTTGGGATTTTATTTAGTACTTTAAGGTGCTTAAATGAATAATAGATTGAATAGTAACTTGGATTCCATATAAAGATGAAAATTGCAGTCTTGCATTGAGAATAGTTCCTGTAAACGATATGGGTTATTTTAATAACTTGTTCAAGCAGAGTTTAGAGTTACAGCAACACACTTCAATTATTTCTCATGACACGGAAATGTGACCAAACGACCAGTACGCTGATAAGTTTGCTTTAATCGGGCTTCTTCTCTTCAGATCACAGATTCCCGTGTATTTTAAACATAGCAAATAATAACTAGAAAATAGTTACTAATGAAAGGTTCTCCCACACACAGTCACTGGAAGCTATCACCAAATTATTTGTCCATTAAGTACTGTATTATGACTTTATATCCATATGGTCTTCTACTCTTTAACCTTAATCTTTTTTTATTCTGCTTTACGCGTCGTCAACGTCGAGATTATTGTAGGCTGGAGGGTATTGGGGACTCGGAAGGGGAAGGAATTAGGCCATGGCCTTTTGAAGGAACCATCCCGGCCAATCTTTAGTTGTTCTGGAGTCACCATACTACTTCTACAACTTTTTGACGGGCAATTTATTCCTCTTTACTTAGTTAGCTCGTACATTTATTATTGCTATGTCAGTAAGCTTCTATATTGTCTTGATCCCACGCATTAAACGTTCTTTAACAATTTCGATTCATGCTTTATTGCAGCTGGTATCTACAGGACAGGTAGGTCGCGAAACTAATCTCTTCTCACTCATTACGTCTGTTGCTTAAACATTTCCCGGTCCCCAGTAACATTGTTCTAGCGGTTTCACCAATAAATCAAAACTTTTTCTTTTAATCGCACGAAAACAAGATGTTAACTGGTGCCGGAAATTCTGACACTTGTAATCTCTACATCTTCGCTGAAACTGAGTTTTCATATCGACGTCTAAGTCTATTGGCTAATTCACCTAGTGCGATCTAAATTCGACCAATAAGTATATTCGCTAATCATATAGGGGCTATGCGACAAATATACGCTGCTTCTTCTAGTTGCTTTCAAATGTTAATCAATAAAAATACCGAACTTTTGAAATCAAATGCTTTCTCTATTATTCAAACGAAACATCTAAAAAATACTAGATACTTTAGAAAATATTTTAGAAAATTCTTCTTGATAAATCAACCCAGTATTGAACCCCAACTAGACTTTAATGCTACAACGATAATCATGTAACGATGATAAACCAGTAATTTTCCTAAATCGGTTTGTTGTAAAGAGAAACTGCTTGCACAAGACAAAAACTGTTAACGGTTTCCAACTGCAAATATAATTTACAGAAATTGTACTAAAACTAAGACTCTTTAGTTTCAAACGTTATAGCTAATCGGAACAAATAACGTGAAACGTCAAAACAGTGCACATTATAGGACCGCCTCGTGGCCGAGATCGTAAGCGTAGTTCCTAACCAGGCAGGTTAGCTGCTTCAACCCGTCAGACGGAGATATTCTGAAGGTCACTGTCAACTGGAGATCTCGACCATCACACTGTGTACCTAAAACTCTGTTCAGCGCACGTGTTACGCGGGCGTGAGACATTAATAATATGACAGGGATGGTGAACATGGCGGCGTTCTTCATGTCTTCCGCAGGAGCAGGCCTGGTTTCTGTGTCACATACACAACACTCTAACACTTGACACAAACACACCACAGTCACGTACGCATGTATACAGGAACACTGTACTCCTGTTTATCACAGGCTTAGTACGCCTGCTATGAAAGATCACACATACATCTTTGATTTGTGCAATATACAGGGTGTACCAAAAAGAATCATCCTATTTGGCCCGTCTATATTTCTGAAACTAATTAACATATACAATGAATTTTGTTTTTTGATGAAAGGGAAACTAAAAAAGTTTTTTTTTCATACCTTTTCATACATGTTCAATATGCCCTCCATGAAATGCACGGCATATGTCAATGCGGTATTCAAATTCTTCCCACACTGCAGCGACCATGTCTTGAGTGACAGCTTCCTCAGCTGCTGTTATGCAATGTCTCAGTTCTAACGGAGGCACACAAACAGAGTCTTTTATAAACCCGCACAAGATTTCTGCATGCTCCTTGTGAATGTATGCCGTATGCGTTCAACGTCTGCGTCAGATTTACCTTTACACAAACAACCTGTTTCTCGGAATTGTTCATCCATCGCACTGTGCTGTAGGAGGATCCACACCATAACTAACAGTTGTTAGCGACCTGCATTGCGGAAAGCGTAGAACACAAAAAGCTTTCTGTTGTTCCGACGCCATTTCTGCTAGAACTGAAGTGGGCGCATAGCGGGAACCATGTAAAACTCGTGAGGTTGCTCTTTCCAACGGTATATTGTAGACGCACATAACTCAAATAACGTAATGGTTATGATCTTTTAAATTCGGATGATTCTTTTTGATACACCCTGTACTTCCTTTTTTTTAAGCCAGAATATAGGAGTATTTTTGCCCACAAAAAATAATTTTCCAGATATCTTTAGCTAAGTGAGAGAGACAAACCATGTGAATAAAATATTAGAGACTAGCTCACAAGAGCCCTTCCCGTTGGCTCAGTTGGCTGCGACACAGTGACTCTCCCTTCTTACATTTCACATCCACAACACTCTACGCTAAACACACGCTATCACAATCATCCACACATATAACAACACTACGAAGACTGGTTCATCTTCTCAGACGTACCCATTGAAGGGTAAACATCGCCCATGTTAGCAGTATACGCCAGGGCACGGACGATGCGTTCATAGAAGAACAAGCTCACAAATCTGCGAACTGATTCAGTTCAAGTCTTGTCTCAACAGGATGAGTTACATATAATGTGGCAGTGGGCGGGGTTCTGACTGCACGTTTATTTTATAACCTGCTCACTGCCATAGGGATGCTAAGTGCATCTGTCAAGGTGAACCTCTTCGTATACTATCAACAGACTCGTGTGTATGTTATTCAGGTCACCGCGGAGGCTCATTAAAAAGTTGTGTGTTTCTTCTACTGACACCAAGAATTATCTCATATGATACTGGTTCATCTTCTAAGACGTGCCCATTGAAGGGTAAACATCGCCCATGCTAGCAGTATACGCCCGGGCACGGACGATGCGTTCATAGAAGAACAAGCTCACAAATCTGCGAACTGCGATAATACGTGCGCAAATTTTGGTCTCAAGTACAACCTTCCGTTTTCTGTAATTTACTGAAATCGACAGATAGCGCCTTCCTAGAGGAATCTGAAGTGAAATGATGTGATTGAGTACGACAACATTATCTGAAAGACATTATTGATTTACAGTTTCCGAATCCACTGTCTTATTAACTAAGAAAGTAATTATAACAAAAACTTAAGTTTAGAAATTAGCCTTATGTATCCTCTGAAGTTTGGTCTGCATTCTTCAGTGTGAAATTTCTCTACTTACTTCCTCAGTGTTGATCGATCTAGGTCATGGCCTTGTGTTTTTAGGAACGCTGAATGGTTTAAGCTGCACATCATCTTTAGAAATTTTAAGCAACTTGTGATATTTGTTACCACCGCCCCCCCCCCCCAAGTTTTTTACTACTGATTTTATCATCAACATTATGGCCATGTTATTATTGTTGTTTTAGTTTTTAATTGAATAAATGCTGGTTTCCACAGATAGCGGTATGTTGTAGCGATCGGAGTAGCATTACTCTAGTCTTTAAGGATGCATACAGAGTATCTTTGGTCACTTGGTTGGCCAGTAGTGTAAGTGTGGTGAAGGTCGCTTGCCGTGCGAACGAGGCAAATGTTACGTGGCGTTAGTTGATTTTGTTAGAATGCGCAAGCTATAAATGATTTACCGGAGTAATATAAAACCAAACGTGTAAGGTCGTGATTGAATGAGAGAAGTATTAAATCTAACGTGTTTGATTAGAACCGTGTAACTTTTTTTTAAAAAAAACTGCCCAACATCTCTTAACAGCGAGGTCTTTAGAGACGGGAAAGGATGGGGGCCAAGGAATGGGAAGGAATTCGTCCATGGCCTTTTGAAGGAAGCATCCCGGAATTTGCCTGGAGTGATTTGGGAAACTCTGGAAAACCCAAATCTGGATGCCCGGATGGTGATTCGAACCGCCGTCCTCCCGAATGCGAGGCCAGAACGCTAAATGTTACACCACCACGCTCGGTCTTTCTTTACTGATTTAATAATAATACCTTCCAATTCACTCGAGGGTATGTTTCAGCAACTGTAGTAATTACAACAAAAACTTAACAAACTGTCGGCGAGCGAGTGTGAGAGGTGATTATAGGGCCAAACCATCCAAAACACGCCGTACCACCGTTTAATATGGAATCCAAAAGGGTGCATTCGTAGATTAGAGCAGCAAATCATTTACGTTAATTAGGTCATCAATTTACGGTGAATTTATCAATGCAAGAAATAGTAACGGTGGTGCAGTTTTCAAACTACAGACTTATACTTTCAGTGCAATATATTTTTAGTAAAATTGAGGAGGCATTTTCCGATAGCGAAGTAGCTAGCGTTCCAAAGCTCTCCTGCTCAAATCGGACCAAGGGCATTAACTTTTTCTGTAAGCACAATTCAGAACACTTGGATCTAGCTGACACGGCAATTAATCAACGCAAGCCGAGACCTGCAGTGACCTCGCATACGCTACGTAGAAGGGGCTTGATTAGTTCACGTTTGCTGCGATACGTGGAGGAATCTGAGAATGACAGAGGTTTTCACTCTAGCATAACGGCGAACCGCGCACCAGATACTTGTTGGTACTCGATGGAAACTTTCAGAATTGGTAAATTTACTGAAACTAAAACTTAAACTGTGTTCAACATGGATTCTGGAATAGCTGGCATCCATCCAAATTTTATTCTAGAACAGCCGTTTAATATAGTTGCAGATGTTTTTAGCACAAATTGATGAGGATCATCAGTCCCTGCCTTACACTGAGGTAGGATACGGTGTTGCTACTTCCGTGCAGGAGAATCTGGAGCAGTGAGATTCAGAAGTCTCGATATCAAGGAGAAAAGGGAAATCTGAAGGGCTCGGTCGTCAGCAACACTTGCCAGTATTTTGATCCCGGTCGTCGGTTGGGATTTTTAAAGTAAAGTACGTCAAAACTCTTCTGTGATTCGGATTCCACATTAAACTTCAGTTCCCATATACCTGGTAGGATTGCAGGCTTAGGTTAAGGCAAGCTTCGATAGAGGCCGAATTCGCAGCCAATAAAAACCTGCTACCATGGCATTACGACCAAACGAACCTTGTTGTATACAGGTTAAGCATTCGTATGAAGGGAACACGCGATCATTCAGATCCAACGAAATTACTCTGAAATTTATGCTACTGGATTTTAGGTGTTCTTCGAATAAAAGAAAGACTTTAGTTGACAGTCCAGTCACCGTAGATGTTACTCTCAACGCACAGGCAAATTTTATTGAGATATTCACGCTAATTTTCCTTCCGGATGGAACTGCCGCGATTCAAAAGCTAATAGTGAGCAATTGTGCACTGTTGGTTATCGTATGATATACATAAATTGTTCTAATTGCTAATGTTTTCAAGCTTACAGTATGATTTGTCAGACAAATTTGTTCTGTTTTATTTATAATTCTTTCTTCTTCCTGTGAACGCCCTGCCCATGTCCAAGTCAAGGCGGTTGCCATGGGGGATGTTTACCCCTCCACGACAATTTCTGGGAAGATGAACTGGGGGGTTTCCCGTCGCCTTCCCCAGTGTGACAGTGTTTTGTGTATGACTGTGATAGTATGTATATTCGGTGCAAAGTGTTATTTGTGTTGTGGATGAAAGACGAAATCCGGTAGCGACCCATTCAGGTAAACTCTTATGAAAGACACGAAGTGCGCCGCCGAACTTAATGTACCCATCCAACGGACGAATCATCATCAACAGTGTGGTATGCCCCAACTTCATACACACTGCGGAGATGTTTAAGATTTAACCCAGGACTTTGGTGCATAATCTGGTGATTTTGAATCGTGCTCGATCGCCTCTACTACACTGCCGGCCAAGTCCTGATGATGGAAATGTTTTCTACGACCAAGACTCGAACCAGCTTATCCCGTGTCAGCGCCGAACATCATCACGGCGCCTACTGAGACAACGGTGCGAGCTATTATCTAATTACATTGTTGTTTTAGTTGTGAGGTATTAATAGGAAATTACCGAGTACTTATTACGGGAGTCAATTATGAGGTGTCAGTTGGGTTGCTTAGCCTCTTGCCAAGCCCAGTTAAGTAGTTATTAATCGATCGCCCGTCGTAGAGACAAAGGGACCAAAATTGTTGCTCATAATTAATACCTGACTCATCCAGCCGTGAACGAAGATCGTCCATCTTACTGGCGAATGTTAAATTTCATGTCGTAATGCTGAAAATTGGAACTCACTGCTGCAAGAAAGTCTGGATTTCCGTAAACTTCACCGCACATCAGATGAAAAAGTTACTCATTTAGACACCATAGTTATTTATAATAATCATTTCTTTAATGAATCGTAGTGTAGTACATATGTTCAATAAAACCGGCCACAGCATTCCAGAGGGTTTTATAAGATTTCTTCACAAAGACTTATCCATCCTAAATGAAGATTCAACCATCTTGTATCACGTATAAGCAAAAACAAAATTCAGTTTTGATTGTTCTAATAACTAGTGGAATTATTTTTCGAAAAAAAACTAAAACTACAGCTGCGAACCATGAGAGCACAGTGGAAAAAACAGAATCTTTTTGTTTTCCGTATTGGGGACTCGGTACGGAGCGGAAAGAAAACCATCTCGGCATTCTTCTGGAGTGGTTTCTGGAAACCATGAAAATTTAAATCTGAACGCGACAGGGATTTGAACTCATGTCCTCCCTAATGCCAAACCCAAGCGTTCCTAAAATGCAATTAAATCTATAACTTGAGGATAAACTGGTAAATATAAATTGTATACGTTTACCGCTGACAAGGGACACCTTTGACCTCGAACGCTTGGAACTGCACGAAAACATCCTTACAATAACAAGCGATCACAAACCAAACAGTGGTGTGTGTTATTTAGACGCATAACGTTGCATTCTACCTCAAGTAACATTTTAATAGAGAGAAACAAAGTAACAAGATATCAATACCATATAAAGGAAATTATACGTAATTCAATGACGTCAGTGTATCATTACATTTTCAATCAACAGTGCTAAAAACTCTGCTTTAAAGTACGTTAATATAGCGCAAAACACTCATATTCAGCAGTACCACACACCTGATAGTGCTTATATTAGTCCTCAAAGTACAGATGCGGGATTTCAATGAAGTGGTTAAAGCAAAGTGGAAGAGAACATTGTGCACACCTCACTGAAGCCACGTTATCACATTCCAAATCACTTTCGCAATCACGTAGTCCAATATCAAAAGCCAGCCGACCCTGGCAGCGTAAGGTCTAGCGTGTTGGCCTCGCGTTGCAGGGGTCGCCGGTTCGAGTCCGGCCTCGGGCATGGGTGGTTTTAATTAAGTGTTGTGTCCGTATGGTGTTGTCCATACTATTGTGAATAAAAACATTTGAGAGATAATACATGTTCAGTTACAAAAATGACGTAGACTTGAAAAATTATTGTACATTAATAGTTTTAATAATGAAATGTTGGGAAGCTGGCTAAACGGCAATAAAAAAAAAAAGCCGAAGGACATATATTTAAAATTTTTTTTATCGAAAGCCACACAAATTATTGTACATTTTTAAATTATGATGTTGGTGTGTCAATATCGTAACCTGCCTCTCGCCAAGCATATTGCAACATAGACTTATACGTAGGTGCAGCAAATTAATTGTAAATCACAGAGTGAAGTTTCATGATGAAATAACGATCATGTATCTTCACTTGTGGTTTGGCACATTGTAGTCTTACAGAATCAGTAATACTTCCGATGTATACCTTATATTGGCGAAAGAAGTAAATATCAAGGGGTTGGCAATATCTTCAGCATAACATCTTTGTTTGGAAAAGTTGCATCTAGAAGGGTACGATCTGTATAGGCTGGTTCGCACTAGGCTAGTAATTTAGTAGAGTAACGAGCAAATTAGAAACTAAACGTGTGTAAACAATGAAAATCTAGTCTAGCAGTTTAGCTAGTGATTTAGTTGAGTCGATCCATTTTGTTCTATTACACCGGGCGAGTAGCGCCCCCCCCCCTCCCTCCCCACGCGTCACTGCTTACTGGTTAACTATTGTGTAAGTCGAGTTCGTTAGCTGCCGCAAAAATTACAATTCGCCGGAGCAAAGAAACAATTTTAAAATTTAGGCGCAGGGAATCAAGCAGTTTACATTCCTTCAGTAAAATGACTCAGTTTACTGGCAGCATCCTTACGAAACATTACTTCAATTCCTTTAATGTTTCATAGAATCCTCCACAGACTTCTGTGATGAATTGGGAAATAATTTATTTTCCGTGTATAAATATATGTGTTAGTGTCTTTAAACTACATCCGGTGGCGATAAGGTAGAGAACTACCTGTAATTTTGTAATTGCACTTCTGAAATAGGTATCTTCACGCTGAATTTGCGACTGCATTTTCATTAAAACAAAATTTACACAACTTTTGGACATTCTCAAACTATTATTGCGGTTCTTCTAATGCAAACTCCTTCAGAAGAAAATTTGTAGCTCCTAGTTCATCCCCTCTATTAATCCATTTTTGTACCCATTGCCTTTTTTTCTTTATCGCATACAATTTCTTCATCCACCTCTTCTAAATTAGCCATTAACCTAAGCTTTATCAATTCATTCACTTTATTGCATTGCAGCCTGTTCATCTGGCAAAATATCACGAAACTTGCCTACTGTATTCGACCGTAGTGCGAACTATTTTGAGCAGTAGCGAGTATTTTAGCTACTAAAATACTCGCCAGTCGACTTAATTACTAGCCTAGTGTGAACCAGCCTTATGACCTCACCAGGAATCACACAATAGGCTGTTTTCATTTGTTACATGTTCGCAGAGTTCTGAATGGAAATGACGCACACCACTATTTTGTTTGTGATCACTTGTTATTTCTAAACATGTTTGTGTGCGGTTCCGAGCGTTCGAGGTCAAAGGTGTCCATAGTGAGTATATTTATTTATTATCTGATGTTGTGGTTTTGATTTAGCGTTTTTTTTTTTTTTTTTTTTAGCAACGAAGAGCAAATGAAGTTTTTCTACCTAAAAACAGCAATTGGCTGCTGTTGAGGCATTCATAAATCGTCGCGAAACCATGCGGGTAGCCGAACAGAAATTGGCACTGGCTACTCGAAACTGAAAGAAACAAAGAATTTTAACAAAATTATATATAATTATTATAAGAGTTACAAAAATCAAGTAAAACCACTGTTACTTAGCACATCTTCTGAGGATATAAAACATATCACTGCTATTGGTGCCCAGTGAGCATATTTTAATGCAGAAACGTATGTAAACTGGCCTAAAATTATTGTAAAAAGTGTTTCGATCATTAGATACATAAGAAAGACTTTAATCAGAGAAAGAGATAACCGCAGCAAAACAACCAATGTTGTAAGATCGTTGATGATAGATACACCGTCTGTGCAGACATAAGCAGATACATGAACTCAAAGCAGCGACATCATGCCTAAAGTAATTCAAGGCACCTACAAATGCGAATTCACCAGAACAATGTTTCTGAACATAATTATCTGTTATGAATGAATGTGAGATAGGTATTATATTTATATCATGATTTTCATCCTTTAATTCTTTAGCGGACTATCCTTACAAGCTCATAAAATTTATAAAACACAGAAATATGGTTTAGAATTATATATCGCACAAATCTGCGACGATCATTTAAATTTTTATTTGAATCATTGTGCACTTTTAGAGCGTCAGCAAAATGTATAAGTTACTCTTTATCATCAGTTCTGATCCATATCACATCATCTGGCGCTGAACATTCAGTAACGTACACAAAGAATTCAAACCGTCGATTTTAAATAGAGAAATAAATGTTTCTATAGTTTCCATAATGAACGTGAGCGTGCTAACACAAAACATAAAAAATTGCTTTAGTAAATACAACATCGATAGTTTATTTTACTATACAAGCAATTTACATTCAGTTTCTGAATTTAAGATCAACTGAAAAATCAGAAAAACAAGAACATTATGCATTTATCTGATTGGTGACACTCCGAATGGGAGTTTGAAAAATCGTTACCAAATAAATTATTAGTGACATTCTCAATTTATTCTCATTATATATAATTTTGCTAGCTCATTCCATCCGCCGCTGCCCGTGCTGCTCCTCTGTCACGCCCGGCCCTCGTTCCAGAAATAACAACGGCCATAGATGATACTACAAAATCTAGATTATGAGCGTTATTTAATAATAGTTCTATTTAGCTAAGCGAGTGCGAAGAAATGAATTGCCAGAACAGTAAAAGAAAAGTGTACATTCCGTTTAATTAAAAATATTGATTATTAGTTGCTTTTTGTTTGTTTATATTCGTTCGATGTGAATGTTTTCTTTATATTCTGTGTCCATAGCTATGAAATATTGTAAATATTTTGTTATTACGTTTTATTTGCTTCTCACGTTGTGTTCGTATTCACTGTGGCTTGGTCATTATGTTATTAGCCTACATGTAATTTTATTGTGTTTTTTTGTATTTTTTATTGTTACGCTTATCTATTTATTAAACTAATCGAATTTTCAGCATTATTAGTATTAATCATAGTCCAGAACACATTACCGCGATGAATGTGGACTTGACTAGTTTTAAAAATAAATTTGCACACAGAATCCAACTGCCCCCGAAATAGTTTTTAATTTCACCCGCAAAGATAAGAGCAATGTATTCACTTCGAACCAGGAAATGGCAGCAACTCAGATTCAATAATACCCTTAGGAATCGGCAAAACACCAAAGGAATAAGGAACAATCAACATATATACCGTTTAAGGAAGTCTCCTGCCTTCTATGTTATTGCTTTACGTTCAAAATATCCCCATAATTAACCCATTAGAAAGCAGAACTGAAGCCCGTAAGGCACATTGCCAGATGATTGCTTGACGGGGTTCTTGTAAACACCACATGCAGCGTGCAAACTTCCGTATTAAATCGTAGAAACTCTTGCATTAGTCTCCGGCATTCCAACCGCGCATTAAACTGCGCTGAATTATCGACCTGTACTACACACGCAAGTTATTCTCAGTTGCAGAAACTCAGTTTGCTTTTCCATGTGAAGACTAGTATCAGTTATTTATTTAAATACGGTTATGTCGCTTGAATTAATTCATAATTGTATGTGAACGAGTTTAAGGTAACTTCAGATACTGTCAACTACCACCCAATACACGCACTCAGTAAAATCTTTGATGGGACAAAGTTTATCTGGAACAAAAGTTACGTGAGTTACAATTCTACGATCAGAAATAATCATCTGGACTTTTCTCTAACATGGCAGAAATATTTTTAGTGCTCACCAAGCCACCATCAGAAACATATCTGATCCAAATTTTAGTTAGCGTCATATCATGTATCAGTCTGAAGAGATTATTATTGTAAAAAATCATTGTTTACGATGTAGTTCTGAGGAAGATGAGGGAATAGTTAAATGCTAATATTTGTACTATTCTTCGAAATAATCACATCGATTAATGTGGAAAATGTTTGCATCTGATACCATTCCGCATATGGCAGAAAATTTATATCTCTAGGATTAAAGCAGCTAGGGAAATATATCTAAAATACTTACGTGCAGGATGAAATAAAACAGTATTAAATGAAAATAGGGATAAGCAGCCACACAACTGCCAAATTATACATTTACAATCAAAATTCACATGTAACAAGCTTACTGGATGGGTAAAGATTACCTTCTTTTCTCTACAAAAAAAATATGAAAATCGATGTTTCTTTCAGTAAAACTAGGTTAAAATGCGTTAGTTGTGCAGAAAACAGAGTTCAAATGTGTCAGTTTTAAAATTTATTGTTCCCAACAAAACGGATACGAAGGGTTGTAATCGTATGGCTACAAGGGTTTGAATCTCAGACTGTCTATTGTATGAAATACATTGAATTATACAGTTCTTGATGGCGATGTCAGTTCTTGTAGACTGAGCATGATAGTAGGTAAACAACAACCAACTCCCCCTCACTCCCCGACCAAAAAAAAATTAATGAGGAAACAGTTCCCTCTACCCGAGTCCAAACGGCTCGTCAGCGACAGCAGAGGAATAAGAAGGATCCATACCCACATTTGCCTGAAAATATTCTGCGATCAGCTGAAACCGATATGTGGATAGTGTAATTTTATTTCTGAACATAAATTACTCAGCTTGAGATAAAAAAAAAATTGCCGTAAGCATGGCGGAACTTGTTACGAGATCGATACAGTCTGTTTCACTTTCCGAGAATCTGTGAAGAGAAATAGGCGAATCAGCTTCAATGATGCGAGTAGTGATGGTATCAGGCTTCTTTCAATTTTATAGGAGCAATCAGAGAAGATAGTGCGTTGTCTTAAAAGTATTCCTTGTTTTTTAAAACTGATCCCACACACTCGGCGGATTCAACTCGGAGATACTGGCTAGTATTGGTCATAATCGTTAAAAAGAAAACTTCAAGATTGACATATGTTACTTCCATAGCCACACGTCTTCACCACGTCGAGCCTATACTTCTTGTTTCCTTTTCTTCTCTGACTTGTAATGGAATGAGCAAAGTGGGTCATCGGGTCATCTCGTAAAATTTTTACTATTAATATAAAATGCAAACAGTGACAAGAAAAATATTGTTAAGGTCGGATTTTCGTGGCTACGATGGACGAGCCAGGTATGGAACACCCGGCAGCCCGATGGCAAGGTCCGAGTCGCGAACAATTGATAGCCACTTTTTCAGAAACGGAGATGTAATCCCTATGATACTCGCTGGGTCCGAGAATATCCGAAGGAAGGTGGTTGACCGGCCGTTGACTTTTAGCTACCCCCTGGGATTTTCGGAGGCTCACGTCCCGAAATCCAGCGGTTTCTCACTAGATACTAGATAACGATTCTGACCAACAGAAAGCTATATGAGGAAGAGGACACAATAGCAGGACCAATCACCGGCGTGATATTAATTTCTGGGTATTTTTGTCCTTGTATTGAAAATACGTCGTCAAAGAGGCGTGGCCAGCAGATAAGACGCAAGACGAGACCTGGATGATGTTTGAAGACACTCCGCACCAGACCTCGAGTGGCAGAGGTTGTACACTCCGTACGAGGCCTCGAGTAAACGAGGTTGGGGTCACTCTGTACGAACTTAACAATGTTTACACGCTGGACTGATTCTAAAGGCTCCGTACTTTGTTTTCCAACGGGGAGAGCACCAGCCAAAGTTGCAATAGGCAGAAGTGCCCAAGTAAATAGTGACTTGAGTGTTGTAGCGAGCATATGCTGCAACATTGTCACCGGCGCAGTCTACACCGTTCACGTTATTTGCACAACGAGCTTAACAGTCCGTACTTCAAGCCATTCAGACCATCACAGTAACGGTCCTGAAAGTTGAAGAGTTTTCGCCTCCGATAAATTGAGCAAATGTTTGTTTATAAGGCGCGAGCTATTTTAACCATTTTTTTTATTGAAAATTTTTGTAAACTTTCAATCTTCATGTTGGTGGGTAATGTAAAAATAACCTGGAACCCTCATAAATCATGCTAATGTGAATTATTTTAATACTGAATCCAATCATTCCAATAGTAAAGATCGTTCTCTGTTGTTTTAATGGGGAAAATCAGATTGATCAAATGAGAAATTTTGTCATTTGTTGTAAAATTTGATTTTGCTGATTATGTTTCAATAATATTTGATATTTCTTTAGTTGTTTGTGTTTGTTTATTGTGCAAATGTAAGACGGGGCGCTTTGTATTTGATTTTACAATCTTTCTATTCATTATAGAAATTAAATACGCCTCTCTTTGAAAGTCGTAAAGAGTACTAAATAAATAGAAACTTAGGGTAGTTTTACATTGATATAGAGCAAAATATCGTTTCATCTTATTTCCTAGAAACTTATATCATAATTTCAGATTCGAGGATAATTTTTTAAATATGCAAAATGGCAAAAGTAATAATTTCCTAATCAGCGAAGGTAGCAAGAAGAGTTTATCCAAATAATAACAACAGTCACCCCATACTAAAAACCAATACCCCTACAAACTTCAATTTCACTTCCTCTCAAAGTAGAACTCATTAAGGATTAAGTAACCTAAGGTATTACCGACTATCTGCGAGTATTGTAAGCTTTTTTGCAAATGTTTCTTGCTCTCCTGTTGTTTAATTGTAGTTATGATGTCCAAATTTTTAAATGGAGAGTGGGGACCCCAACATTCACCGGACCGACTATATGGTGGAATAAGCCGAATCCAGGCCCGTGTCCAGCATCCCAGCACACACCAAAGCGAAGGTGGTGGTGGTCAGCACCATAGGCTGTTCAATTACACCAGCAAACCCACCCCCGCCCCTTTCTCCAGGTCATCATCTTATGGGACGTTCAGCTTCGACGAGAAATCTACCGCCTGACCGGCATTTGAAGCCTGCTTGTGCACTTCGTAGTAAGTAGCCCTTCATTGGACTTTGAACCCCGATCATTTGGTTCGTAGCTCTGGGCCACGCCCAAGGCAGACACTGGTGAGACAGGTTCTAAGTACGCAGAATATTCCACCACGCTCTCGAATGTCAGTTCAAAGTCACAAAGTGAATGGAACTAATTCCCATTTCCTCAGTAATAGCACGAGATTAACGACGCTTAGTGAGCCACTTGGCGAGCAACTTGGCCTCGATATTCGGAAGGAACTGGCCGGACGTCTTATTTTTGTAAAGTGGGTTGCGTCGACAGCTGCAGTCTTCAAAATAAACCATAGCCCGTGTTGGAGGGGGCAGATAAATGTGTGATGCGTTGCAGTCGAACCCTCGACTTCTTCTACTCGTACCTTACTAATACTGTACTAGAAAACATAAAGCAACCCTCTCGTCTGGTCTTCGTAGACAACATGCACCAAATAGATAATGTCAGAAAATTCAAAGTAAACAGCAACTCCTTGTATATTGATTCTAAGATTTTCTAAATACTAGTTCCGTTCGCTCCAGAGCGCTGCTATTCCGACGGCCAAAACCTAGTCCTAAATCAGTTTCATATCACTCAATGTTGGAGGAGTTTTTTTTTTTTTTAACGTCTCTTAAATTGAGGTCTTTAGAGACGGGAAAGGATGGGTGGCAAGGAATGGGAAGGAATCCGGCGATGACCTTTTGAAGGAAGCATCCCGGCATTTGCCTGGAGTGATTTGGGAAACCATGGAAAACCCAAATCTGGATTCCTGGACGGGGATTCGAACCGGCGTCCTCCCGAATGCGAGGCGAGAGTTGGAGGAGGGGTGGGAGGAATTGTCATCACCATATTTAAGAGATCTCATGTAAATCCATCTCGTTTTGATCTTCCGACAAGGATGTACGTTAGTGTAGCTAAAATTATAACCAGTTGTTGAATACATGTGAAATCGTTACACAAGTGGAATCTTGCTTTACCCTCGGAATGTAGCTGTGAGGCAGAATGACAAACAATCCAGCTAACCTTGGGCAAGAGTGCCTCTGAAGGTTGAACTCAGTTAACTAAGTGATTTTGCTTGTGAATTTTCTTTTTTGTTTCCTTTCGTTTAAATATTTCACGTTGCACTGTATGTTTTACTGCGATTTGTATCAATTTCATTCGCTAAATACCCTCCATGAATTGGAAAACTTCATATTACCAGAAAGAAACAACTTTGATCTCCAATAAGGAAAAAAGAATTTGATTTCAGAGTCAATCTTATATGATTTTAAGAAACAAAACAAGTGAAATACGACTTAGTTTCTGTTTTTGACAGAGCAAATGGTTGTAGTTCTCCGGCTCTACGACAATGGCACAGGTGAGTTTTTAGGTCAACGCTTAGCAGTACCAGGTACCTTGATTTAGGTAGCGACATGTATGTCTGCAATAAATGAACAGTTAGTGTACATATTTTTTATTAAATCTAACATAACTACTCTGAAGTTTTGTGGTGCTAAGAGCTGCACAGAAGCGCGGATTGATTTTGATACACTGTCGAGTACGTGAGCTACGTGTGGATGCGAACCATTACTCAAATTATATCAATACACAAAAAATTAGCAAACAGTAATCTATATATTAATACGTGAAGCGAAAACTTCGGATCCCTTTTGAAGAACATTGTGTTAGCCGAGGAGTGTGAGATTTGGCATAGTTAAGGTTTATAAGGCGAAGAAGTGCAGAAACCTAAAATTTATGTATAATATGTGTTACAAATACATTAAATTAAATAAAACAAAACATTCATTGCTTATGTTCAATTGTTTTTTTTTTCTTTTACGCAACGGCGCTTAAAGATTCTGCCAATGTCTGCGGTCTTTGGTCAAAGAGCAGAAAAAGATATAATACCCACAGCTAATATATGTGTTACAACTATATTATTAAAATAAAAAATCAATTCGCGCACGTTTGTGTGCATGAAATCAGATCGGATCGGAGCCAACTATCTTACGTTATTCCCAGCATTAAGATACTCTGTGATATTTGGTCAAACAAAACAGTCACATAGAGCAGAGATTAATCTTTGAACTTATAAAAGGAATATGTTCTGTGTTATAGAGAATTTGACATCCTAACGGATACATTGAATTAACTTTAGTCTCGGCTAATGGTTTCTGCCAAAAATAAAAAGTAAATTTGATTGGAAGTTAAAAAAGGTGAGCATATTTAAAAGGTTAAACTTTGGTTAAGGGCCTTTTGATTTTTGAATTTCAGTAATTTAATTATTTTTACATTCATATATTCGCTCTTTCTTCCATTATGCCTCGATATAGAACACTGACAGGTCGAAGTGGGAGACAAAGAAGGAATACCTATTTGCGGAAATTCAAAATGATAATAGAATATTAAATATAAATAGTGAAAATAGTACACAAAATGATGTAATTATTTTGATGGGTACATTTAAATGCACACTAAATGTCATTCCAAGGAATTTTAATAATTTCGATTGTGGATTAATGCATTTACAATGAAAAAAATTTCGAAACAGAAGTCACTTAAAGTGAAAGAACTGCATTCACTTCAAGTCATCTCAAGGGTAATGCAGTATTACCGGCATTAAGTCAAAATGAATATTTTAAGTCATTAGTTGATGGATTAAATTCTAATGAACGATCGATAAAAAGAATGTCAAAAAAAATTTTGAAAGTATTCGTAAATACAATTCATCATTTGCTATGGTTAGTTCTGAAGCTAAAATTTCGGATACAGTCACGCGTGGAGTGTATCATTTTAAAATGCATGATGTATTTTTTTTAATCATAGTTCAGGTCCAATAGTCACAGTGCTACATGTAGTTACTCACCGAGTTATGTGCAATTATGTTTTCATGATGTTGACACTGCTATAGATTATAGATTACAGGAACATTCTAATCAAACATGCAATAGCAATATAATGCGCGAGATTTCTCTTGACTTTAAAGACATTTGTATGTTCATTAAAGTAAATCGTGGTATAGATATACGGCGTTTTAATGAAGCAGTTCCAACTGATGTAGTTTTAATATTCGGTACAGTTGATGGTGAGCCACCATTTTAACGATGGTTTCGTTTTCAAAAGTTAATGGTGCCATTAAAAATGGACCAATAGTAATGTTAAAAAAAATAAAACTAACAAAGAATTGTTCAAAAAATAAATACAAATAACAGCTGCTAATTTTGCTTTTTAAACTGTTACATTAATTTTTTAATTTTATGGGTATTGCAGGGAATTAAGGTAATTGGTACATGCTCGCAGCTAACGACATAACTTAATGAATTACGGTCGAATTTCGATCACTGGGTTATCACTGGGTTATCACTGTTCACATAATAGCAGATAATATGGCTTCAGATTTAGCAATAGGACGTTACGTTGTGGAGTATTGATATTTTTGCGTGCTGTTGTTTGTTAACTTTCATTTCACAACTGTGTTGATGTCAATAATTTCTATGCAATTTGGACGTCACATCACATTTATCTAATCTAATATTATAATAAGCGACTTTTGGTCATCTATGACGTCTTCTGTCACGCCATGACGTCACTCTATGACGTCGAGCAATGGCGTCACGCTTTACGCCATTGTTTTTGGTTTGCACGTTATTTAATAACATTTCTAAGCATCCGCGAATAAATTAACTGACTGAACACTGAAATAAAATGTATTGCGTTTAAATCGACATATCTATGATTAGATACTTATATTTATGTATTATTCTATTGATGTATAGAAGTATTCCTTAAATTCTTTGTCCATAGATATGTAAGATAAAAGCTTAGCGAAAGTTTTGATTAGATTGTTACTTAGCACGAGTCAGAATTACAATTAGCATTTGACGTTACAGCAGAGAGCATGAATAATTTACTTTTTTCAAAATAATTTAAAGTGTGTCCTGCTATTGAAATTATTAATATGTTTGAACGGAAATAGTTGCATTCTGATCGTGATCAGTGCAGCCTAGACTACAATTAAAACAAATATTACGTGGCATAATATAATTTTATAAGATCTATTTTTAATTTCTTTTGCTTTCACTGAGCAATATTATTGAGGCTGTTATTTCAGCAACATGTACAACATGTAACTGTATCATCCATTCAAACGTTGTAGTATCGATCTGAACCACGGATAAACAAAAAAGAAAGGCGTAAGAACCCATGAAGATTTTTGATCAAATTTATATCGCGATGCATTATTGCCACTGAAATGCGATTCAATACATGTATTAATATGCGGCAGATTGAAGTATTGTTTTTCTGGCGGCAAGTTTAGCGTAATATGTGGTTAGATTGAAATGGACCCGGATGGAAACGGAAACCTTTTACTGCAGCGCAAGGTACAAGGAATTACTTTGTATTTTATTTTATAACAACTCTATTTAGTTAAGCAATTTTATAAGAAATGAATAGTCAGAAAACTGAAAGAAATTTATGTATTTCGTTTAAATTGGCATATTAATTATCGTTTTTTATTGAAATCATTACATAGTTTGAATGAAAGTAGTTTCAATTTGATTGCGATATATGTGGCATAAAACACAATTAAATATTACGTTGCATGGCGAGAGTTGTTAAGATTTATTTTTAGCATCCTTCGTTTTCACTGGGGTCGTTATATGACTCAGTGTAAGCTGTGTCAGCCGTTAAAATATCTGTCTTCATCACAGGTATTAAGAAAGGAAGATGTAAGTAGCCGTGACGATTTGGGATCAAGTTTATATCGCGATGCATAATGACATTGACATGCGATACAGGGAATGTATTAATTCGCATGTGATTGAAGCTTTGCTTTTCCAGCAGCAAAACTAGCGGAGATTGTGGTCAGGCAGAAATGCAACTAGGACCAAGTTGACAACTGAAGCTTTTTTGCTGCTACACAAGGGACGATAAATTCCAATGAGCTTTATTTTATAAGAATTCTATTTAGTTAAACAATTGCAGAGAAATAAAGTACTATAACACTCCGTCTTTTTTACGGGCTTTGGGGCTAGTATTTAAATATAAAGCCTATTGATTAGTAATATATTGATAACATTCCATTCTGAATATTTAAAACCTGAAGTTCTGTTATTATTAAACATTAAATTTCATCAATATTTGGCCTGAATCCCCGAATTTATATTTAATACAAAAATTTTGTTATAATAATGGTACCGCTGTCACTACTGTGAAACAACTAATTAATGTAATAAAAAAATATACGATTAGAATAAATACCACCAAATTTCATGGAAGTCTAAAATATAAGAAGACGCATAAACAAAAAGGCGAAAACGATTAAAACGGATTCGCAGTAACTTCCTGAGCACTTGGAGTCCTACAAATTGACTGATCTCAAATTTTAGTAAACTACAATAAACCTTTAATGAAAATTAAATCTGTTTAGAAAGGTACACTGACAACAAAAGTACATAGAAACTCTGAAAACAATGAGACAATGTTGGTGTATTCGAAGACTTCCGCGGCCAGCGTCAATAGTTGCTTCGCCGTCTGTGAAATCAGCCTTGGTAACGTGTCCTAGTATGAAATGCATTTTACATTACGACGCACGGAGCCACCCCATCAGCTTGAGAGGATCACGGGATTGGGACACCCGTCACTTTTTCGGATTCATAGTGCACATGGGTTTTACAAAATCTGCAGTAAAACCATAAAACAGTGATGAAATATAGTATCTCTGTCTATAGAGGCGGTAGGAAGCTAAAGAGCTTATGTTTCGAATTAGCTCCTTTTTAGCTGACAGCATGTCGCTCTCTAGTAACTGAAAACTCACAGATATCAGGTAGACAAAAAATAAATTAACCATGGGATGAAAATTAAACCCGGTGCCGGCTTACAACAAAGGAGCTAGGGACCCGGTATCGAATAAAAGTATTGATACCGTAATTATGAGTAGTATAGGAAAAAATATCGCACTCACTAAAGTATTGAAGAAGTATCGATACCTTGAGGTATCGAAATAAAAGTATCGATGACACGAAATTTTTCAAATCACGCTATTATGGTACTGCAACTAGTTGAGCCAATAGGGCGGGTGAAGGATAACCGCAGGAATAAAAATACACGAATAGGTGTGAGACGAGCCTCGCGCAACGAACGTTCCTTACTCTACTGGCCTAAGCACATAGCTCGCATCATCGCATGTGATCAGAAAATCACGTTACGTGCGGACTCCACTCAAAATTCGCGCTGCTGATGGCGCCGACCAGTTCCTGTTAAATTTATTACAGGCACATCAGGATGCAATGAATTATGAATTAAGAGCACTTTCAATAAATTAATATTAACAAAACAGCAAAGTAACCTCAAAATAAAAGCTTTTTCTTGTTTTGTTTAGAAATAACGAAGTATATTAAACGTAAGTCTTTTTAGTATGATTCGTTTAAGAATGCGGTATGGCAGCTAATGTATAAACATTAAAAGTTCCTGCTTAATGTGTTTTTAAAATATACCAGATCACAAAAATGGCCTAAAATTTATAACTCTTACGGCGGCTCACGTCTTTATTTGCCAGCGAAAAACGAAAAAGAAAAAATCTTAGTCGTCTAACAGACGAGCTCTAATTACCAACACCCCACAATATGAGGAAGAGTAAGCGAAAAAAATCGACCCCATCTGCTTCTATGGAACACACATAACATAAACTTTTACAATATTTTGGATACGATATTTGGGCAGCGAAAAAATTACATTCAACGTCTGGAACTTATTCCGTTAAGGAGCTAGAGGACTGTGACAGATCGACAGATGGATGGGACAGGCAGCAATAGGGCACCATTATAATTTTGGTACAGAGCCGTAATATCACTTGTCAAAGCAAGCCTTCTCGTTGCCTATGAACTGGAGTGTAGTTTGGAGCAAACAGTAAACACACGAGATTTGCAGCGGGCCGTGTGGGCAGTGAGCGTGTGAAGCGGGAAACCGCCGCCGCTCAAGTGCGCAAATTGCGGAAACACTTGAGCGCGTTAGTGCGCCTCCCTCGGCCCAACCTGAGGCACTCCCGCAGCAGCGAAAACAACGTGTACCAATCACAGGCACTAACAACACTGCCAATCGCTTAACAGAGCAGCGGCAAGCAGAAGGCGGTGAACAGCAAGTACTACAGAGATTGTAACTACAAACAACCATCCTCACATGGAGGCAGCATGTGGAGGATGTGAAACTGAGAACATGAAAAAAGGCTCAGAACACTGTACCCTGTCCTCAACGAAAACTCGAAACTACCAGCAAGATGCGGAGTCCAAGTGTACCAAGCTTTGATCAGGCCAGTGATGGAGTATGCATGCCCAGCTTGGGGATATGCTGCGGCAACTCACATTAAAAAATTACAAGTATTGCGAAATCGAGGTCTCAAACGAGCGCTGCCTATACCCTTTCGGTTCCCTACATATGACCTCCAGATATTAGCCAACACAGAGAGGTTCAGGACAATAGCCATAATTTTTTATCAAAAAAACAGAAACCACAGCCTCTGCAATCATACAAAACAGACAAGTAACATTCGGCATCAAAGGCCGAATTCATTCCTAGATATATAATAATAACAAAAAATAATCAAAGTATAATTCTGCAGGGCAACTAGTAAAGTAAAGAGTCACCAGTAACAACAGTCTATCCAACAAGAAAAAGTAGGGGCAGATGTCGCTAATAAGGGCAACAGGTATCGCTTACCTGAAACAGCCAACTACTTCGGCGTGGCCGCAGTAACTCCAGTGCAACACCCATCTGAGACAATATCATTGTTACCAACAGTTCACCAGTTTATAGGACCAATAATAGGCCTTTGTGCAAAATAACTGGTTTAGACTATTATTTAAAGATTTATGTGAACGTACCGAGTGTAGCGAAGATTTTGAGAGGGGCAACTTGAGATAGAGGTTACAACCAATTCGGCCACGAGGGAGAACTCAACAGATGGCAGCTGACTTTGAACAGTTGACGACTACTCACAAAATATCGTGGCCGACACTGTGAAACCGACTGATCCCTCACAGCACCTTCCGTCTGCCTCAAACTGCCTGTATGACGACGCTAATATTTACTCCTCCGCTCAATCCGTCGCGTCCACAGCACCACTTAAATCTCATTTTCATGATGTAATTTACTACGTTGACACCAAACCTATACAGACAGAATTAATAGGTTTTCAAATAGAGACGAATTTTTGGAGGTATCTTACAAAGACATCAAGCGTGTCACTCTTCGAAATAAGGGGGGCTAGTAGATTTGTTGGAGACAAGTATGAGACAATTTTAAACGCGCTTACAGCATTACACAGCACCAAGGTTTTTTTTTTTTTTTTTTTTTTTTTTCTTTACTCTTTCGCAAACAGAACCTTGTTATTCGTTTGCAAGACCTCATCTGCGTGACTGTCCACTTGCGACTTCAGTCACAACACGGCTAGGTTCTCGAAAAACAAATTCCAGACCGCCTCATATCGTGGCGACGTGGATGCTGTCCCGCTGTGTTTGACGACGGGCTGCCAGTTTGTCGTTTCATTTAGCGATGTTATTCTACTACGCGAGTGGGCGAGCGGAATTTTGTCGCGTCGATTCCCAATGTCTCGGTTTCCTTGTCCTTAACGTCTTGATTTTAAAGAAGCCATCACAGACGAAATACATAAACGGCGACATAAGATTTTTACCAGATGTCCATGGAAAACTTTAATTAATCTTTAGAGACTAATTTCTCACTGGATAGTATAACTTTGAACTAAGGAAACAATCCAAGCTTTGGAGCAATATGATAAAGCAAAACTTCCTAAAAGCTATAGTCACTACCTCTTCTGCATTAATGAACTAAATAAAAACATTCACGACAATGCTTCGAACATCACTTGGCCTTGATCATATTTTGCCGTGATACAGACAATTTTCTTGGGTTTTCAGGTTGGTACATCCGTAATCAATGGACATGTTGAACTGAAGTCATTCGATCAAATTGTTTGTTTAGTTCATCTCTCTGAAGCATAGGTGTTCTGTGTAGTAAATGGACACAGTTGAATCTAATGCAGTATCAGTATTCAAAAGATGATTTAACGACAAACGAAATTCACATTAAGATTTTTGCCTCCTGAATTTAGCTTGGATGTAATAGCCCTCAATATTATTCAAGCGAAGGACGCTCAAATGTGCGACAACAGCAGAAATCTTTCAAGATATTCTTGTTTTCGTAGCTGATTCCCGGTGATTCAAAGGCTTCAGATTGCTATGAGCGTCATAGGGACGAAGTTCTCAAACATCATATCCTGAAAATTAACTCACAGCAGAGTATGTGCACAGAGAACAAAACCTGTTGCTAAACCGTGAACGGTGCCTCTTACAAAAATAATACTGGTAGCAGCCAAATACATTTAATGATGAACTTATAGCTCCTAATTGGTGGTGTATTTTCGTCATCAACGCATACATGCATTGGGTAAGAAAACCCTTACTGACAGCAGTTAATTTTATGAATGGCTTTTAGAAAAAGCGTATTCTGAAATCACTTAACACTTAACGACGCTGCAGCCACATAAATTGTTCTCATATGAACATTTCTGTTCGACTTAACTCAGCTTAAGTACGGTTTAACTGAAATTATCTCAGATTTAGCTGATTTCTTTTATAGTTGTAAAATGATAATTCAATGTTGTGGTGACATCAGCAGCTTTTTAATCACATACTGACCGGTCTGTAGGGCAGAACTATTGTCAAATGTCTGCTTCAATGGGCATCCCTACACTAACAAGAATAACGTTCAGAACAAGAATCTCCATCATCACTAGACATTAATGCGCCGTGTTATATTTTACTATTCAAATACAATGATGAGCCAAAACATTATGATCGCCTGTTTAACAGCGTACTGGTCTACCTTGGGAACGCAATACAGCAGCGATTGGGGATGGATTCAACTAGTCCTTGATAGGTTTCTGAAGGTATCTGGCACCAGATGTCTCTGCACAAGTCACGCTATTCCCTTAAATTGCGGACCAATGGCTTGTGGGCGCGAGCTGATGACCAATAGCGTACCAGTTGTCTTCTATCAGTACATCAACGAGAGTTCACTATCGTGTTCCTCAAACCACTGGAGCACATTTCTGGCGTTTGAAAGAGTTAGATATTTAAAAAAATGTAGCATGAAATGGTAGTAGACGTGTAGAGAAATTGCCAGCGGGGCGTTTGTTCCATTGCAGTTTATGAGAGGATTATGTCTGATAATACATTTTTTTTTTAATGTCTTTTAGTCTTATTGGCATATTAGTCTTTAACAAAAGTTTAAATTGGTCTGCACAATAACGATTTCAGCTAATTAATAGCTTAACAATATACACTTCAATGGCGCGAGTATAACACTTATGGACCGATCTACAACCAGTCATGTGTTAAAATTAATCATTATACAGTTGGAATGGGAGCACGTACAGGAACGTACAATTAATAGATACAAAAGAACGCAGATGCATTAAAAGAGAAAGGTTCAAACTGCTTAAAGGGATTAATTTTACAATATGTACAAGGAAAACAGATATGTCTATCTTAAAAGTAGGTCGTTAAGGTCCCGTGTGTGTTTTTGTCGCAAGAAGATAGCAAAATAGTCGCATTCGTAATAAAGAGGAATTCTATCAGCGTTTATTGGTGCGGCAATCTATACTTTCGGCCGCAAAAAAGAATGCGATATAAGCCGCCCCCAGATCGCAATGCGACCTTTCTCGGGCCCATCTCCCGCGTGTTATGTACGCGATTCGAGGTGTCCGGTTGCAGGCTGGACTCCGCGGCATGAATAATGCATCGCGGACCAGCTGAGAGACCACTCCTCTTTTTGCCGCCCGCTGTTGACACGCCCGCTGTTTAACTGTGTGTCTCTTTGCGATCCGACCGGCACTCGCCAAATTGCTATTCACGCAGCGTGCGTAGACGGCGAGGCAGCTGCCGACGTCCGGAAGGGGCGCACGCGGCGACGATTCTCTGACAGGGTTCTCATCTACGCACGGAAACTGCTCACTGAGTAGCTCTTTGCCGAACGGAGAATTTAATGGAGCAGGGCTGAGCTGTAAAGTTCGGATGGCATTCGCGAATTCCAAGATTTCCTTTGATTATTCAGTTTTTCATTTTACGTGCGTTTCCTAATATGGTTCAGCCAAACATAGGCACAGATCCTTTTCGTAGTTCGTATATGAAACTTTCCCACCTAGCCTGGTGAGTGAACGGTTAAAACTGGAGCCTGGCATTCCGAAACACTCGAGTTTTGGCCTTCCAAGGTTTCCCGAAATCAGGCCAGAAGCTCAGGAGTGAGAGCGGTAACTCTCTCGACTCGCATTCGGGAGGAAGCGGGTTCGAATCCCCGTCCGGCCATCCAGGTTTGGGTTTTTTCCAGACAAATGCCGGGATGGTTCCTTTAAAAAGGCCGTGGCCCAGTTCCTTCCCGTTTCTTGCCTCCGGTCCTTACCCGTCTCTAATGACATCGACGTCGACGAGGCGTAAAGCTATATAAAAAAAATCAGGAGTGAATTCCTTCCGGTTTCTTGTCTGAAATACTCTCCCTAATGATCTCCCAAACAGTAAGGAGGAGAAACGTTTCCAATCCTTGCAAAAACAATAACTAGCGCCACAGTGGACAACGAGAGGTACAGACGGTTAGGGTTACGTACGTCCGGGTGAACCGTCGTTAACAATCCTGTCTTTAGACGGCTTTCCGAAACGCAAAAAGTGGTTTAGCAATCTCTTTCCACCTCATTTGGACAAAAATCGCAGTATTCATGCCAAGGGTTGGTCGGACCTGCTCTAAGGAGGTATACATTGCATGGTATCGGAGGTAGGGTAACCAATTCGTTTCTTTTACCTTATCCAGTAATTCTACAGTTTAAGGTGCAATCAGAACCACGGAAGGTTTCTGGCGTACATAACGTTACACCGGAAACTGTTTCAGAGTTGAAGGTTGGATTAAGGGCCTATGAACGTCATCGCTGAGACGGGGATTAGAACCGATGACCTTTCGATCTCCAGTCAGAAACCTTAACCACAAAGCCACCAGGCCGCTCCTCATTTGGGTAACAAAGTCAAAACCGGTAACATGCATGCACACATATTTTTTTAGCTATTTTTCCTCGCGAATTAAGGAATGAGTAAGCAGAATACTGATTCAAAGCATCCTCCACCAATCACTGTTCTATGAACCGCAGCCTTTTGGCGAATGTATAGTGAGTAATATTTTATGCTGTTTGTCTGCCAAATTCCATTTTTCTTTCTCAAAGAGAAATACACGTCGTCCCTGAAGCTATTTTCGCTCATGCATATACACACTGTTTGTACGTCAAACGCTTAACATGTGTTGACTACAAAATCTTCCGTACGGCTGGGAACTCCGAACGCCATTCTTCTGCATTAATATAGTGTGTCAAAAAATTTCATGATCACTTTCCTTCATTCGCACCAGCATTATCAGAAGCCTTAATTCCTCTATTACACCGTTCAGTGATAAGAACGCACTTGGATTTTTCCACGCTGGACGTACGGACTACTGTCAGGCGCACAATTTCAGCGACCTATTAACATGCCTAAAGGCACCTACCTACCTTCGCTTCGACCCAGCTTGGAACCCCTATATGTAACCAGCTAAACCGACTTTCTAAAGGTTGATTATAATTGTAAGGTGGGAAAAGAAATGCTTGTTGAAGACTTTTGATGTGAATATCTTGGCATAACATTTGATAACAATCTCAACTGGACAGCATACATTGGACAGGTAGTAGGAAAACGTTTCGTAAGGCGTTTACGAGAGAAGTAAAGGAATTAGATTACAAAACTGTGGTCAGACCATTGCTTGAATATGGTGGTGTAGTATAGGACGCACATACTCACAAATAGGTGAGTACAGGAAAAGGGGGGGGGTGGAATGGGTGTCTAGGAAAATTGTCACCGGAGCGTGCGTATTTTTTGCACTGTGGCTGGTAATATGAGGGAGGACGATACAGGACGAATACAACACTCAACTATGAGACTCGGACCGTCGACCACTGCAAAGTAAAGCCAGCTCGCTAGTCCGTGCTGTAGTTTATCCAACGTTAAGGAACAACGTAAATAATAATATAAAGACGGCTCTCCATCTCTGTTTTCTTTTTCCATGAGGTTAGGCCGCAGATTTGTGTCTGAATATATCTTTCAGTGTTTTGTATCATTTGGTCTACTGCCCATTCGTTTGATAAGTGGTGATTATGCCGTGTTTTCAGTGAAAGAATTATATTTTACTATAAATCTCCCTGACACTGATGAAACGTTACCAGTAAGTAGGCCTACACTAATTCTCTCTTCCCCGTAAACGTATGGAACCCGCCCTCTTCAAGACCAGTTTAGGTAGTTGTAAGAAACTGAACTTTTTACGGCTCCTGGATTTGCCTCGGGTGGATATTACTCACCACAGAATCCATGGAATGTTATCTTGCAGTTTCTGCTACTTAATTGGTCTGTATGATTCAAACAAAATACAATAAACTAAAGAGAAATTCATTTCACTTTTATATAGATTTCACTCATCATTTGCTTCACAAATTACACTTACAACAAATCATTAAAAACTCAATATTCTCTCTTATTACCTCGATTAATAATACAATTACTGTTCGAGCGAGGAACAGCAATTCATGCCTCCGCTCGCCATCATTTTTATCTCTGGACTCCCAAGGAATACTCTCACTCCGCTCACAGATTACTTCAAAGATAATTACGTACAAACTGTTTCGATATCCTAAATACAATCATTCGCAATGCTTCTAATCAAACTTAAATCAACAGCACAATGTTAAATTAAAACACAAACAACAAATGGAAAAAAGGAATACTAAAACAATAAATTTTAGATGTGAGGGGACTATGTTTCCTCACATAGTACACAACGTAAAGACGTCACCACAACTTACAATGTGTCCCACCCTCGTCTAATGTATCGTCAAAGTCAGAAGAATCATATGTGAACTGGCAGAACGTCTGTTGACGACGTTTAATATCGCGCAGAATGTTCTGCGCGGTGTTAAGGCACAAAATTATACTCTGATACACAGGCAAATTATGTTGGATTACAAGGCTGCAAGTAAACTTTTCTCGTGAACTGTAAAATTTTGGACGTATGAATGCGAACAACACAACGTTCGCGAAATTACTAACATGTGCCTAACATGAAACAAATGCGCAACGCATCATGTGGCGTAACTAGCGGAAAGAGCGGTGTAAATGCTCAGTGCTCAAAACATGGACCATACCGCACGTTAAAATTTAACGAAATGAAAAGGATTTTGCTTCTAGAAGCGAACAATCTGTCAGCATGTTGAAGTTAAAGGACAAAGATTAGGAATTTTATCTGTTTGAAGTAATAGTTTCAGATTATTATACTCCTTAAAAATTTCTACGTTTCAAAATGATGAACAGGAAAATGGTTTTCAGCATCATAAGTGTTTGAAAAGCAGTTCAGAGTAGCGTGCCTTGCGTGCTAACAACTAACACAAAATTCTTAATTTTTGTTATAAAAACGCAACATTTTTTCCCTTGCTTTTTGCCTCGTCGACGTCGAGGCAATTAGAGGCGAAAAAGGATTGGAGAAAAGGGGGGGAGAGGCAAGGAATTTGGACGTGGTCGTATTGAAGAAACCATCCTGTCATTAGCCTGTACTGATTTGGGGAAACAGTGGAAAATCCAAATCTGGATGTCCGAACAGAGATTTGAACCTGCGTCCTCCCGAATGGGAGGCCATCCACTATTGCCCCGGCCGTACAAGCACGCAAGGGCGTTGTCTGCTCATGTGAGACTGAAGGGAGAAAATACGGATGAAGTAAAAATTCTTCGTGATGTAAGACGAGGTTGTATCCAGTCCCCGTTATTATTTAATATCTATTCAGAGTATATCTTTAGGGAGGCATTGAGTGATGTGGGGATGGGAGTGCTGTTGAATGGAAACTGGATAAACAACATTCGCTACGCAGATGACAGTCATTTTTGCAAACAGTCAGGAAAGTTTACAATATCTTATATATAGAGTATCACAAAGCAGCAACAAATACGGACTTGACATCAATATAAATAAGACAAAAGTAATGGTAATTAGCAAAAACAACAACTTCCAATGCCATATTATGATTAACTAGAAGACCATTGAATGTGTATCGAGGTATAAGTATCTTGGCACCACAGTAAATAACCAATGTGATCCATCTGATGAAGTAAAGTCATGTATTGGTAAAGCCAGGGCTACTTTCAATAAAATGAATAACCTTTTTAAAAGTCATAATTTATCAATTACCACGAAGATGAGACTCCTGCGCTGCTATGTGTTCTCTGTCCTCCTGTATGGCGTTGAAACGTGGACATTAACAGAAAATATCAGTAAAAGGTTAGAAGCTTTTGAAATGTGGCTATATCGAAGAATGATGAGAATATCACGGACAGACAACACCACAAATGCTGAAGTGCTCCGCAAAATGAAAAAAGATATGGAAATATTGACCACTGTAAAAACACGAAAGCCTCAGTACCTTGGCCCACATCATGAGGAATAATAGCCGTTATGAACTCCTCCAGGGGAAAGTACCAGGAAAGAGAAGTGCTGGTAGAAGAAGAATTTCTTGGTTAAAAAATCTGAGAACATGGACCTCCAAGACAACTACGGAGCTAATCCAAGCATCAATCAGCAGAGACAAGACAGCCAAGATGGTTGCCGCCATCCGGAACGGATAAGAACCAGAAGAAGAAGTTGTAAATGTAATTTATATATTGATAGCCCTTGTTACGTTATAGGATCACTTGTTTTATCTCTGGCGTAAAACATTATACGGTGTTATCTGGGTCGGGAATGAAGATGTTGTCGAAGCTGTGACACTGCTGGAAGTGGCGGAACCACTGCGTTCGCCTGTGAACCGATGAATTTGATGTATTCGTGGGCAGCTTTACGGCAAGATGGCTGGGCGCACCGGGCGGAGTAAATCAGACACTTATCCTCTAACTTGGAAGGAAACAAGATACATAGTGTTGACACGTGGTGGGTAGAACCTCATGTTCTAATTTACAGTGAACAACACACTTCATGCTTTCAGTTCACAGAATACAACAGAATTCTTGTCCGATTTTCATTACGTCCGTCTACGAAGCAAGAAGGCGGTAAGATGTGAAGCGTGGGTTGTGCAGCACAAGAAACTGAATGATGCAGGCGACAGTAGGGTCTCATTAAAACCCTTAATAAGAGGATTTAGCACCACTTGTGGAAAAGAACGTCAATAACAGTTTCGTGTTTCGAAAATCGATTTTTTTTAAAATCACGTAGTTAGCAGGTACAATGAGAGAAATTAGCGATAGTGAGAGATGGAGAGGATTGCTAGCTGATTTCTGCCTCGACCGATCATGTTTTACGTACGATGTCTGTCCGTCCCACACTGATCATTACTGAAATATAAATCTGTGAAGTTCAACTGCAAAAAATGCTCCATGAACGTAAAAATAAAATGAATACTATCACTTAAAAGAGGAATTCTCTTTCTTCCTCGTCTTTGCAGTGGCACATTACAACACCGACCAATCATCGATTTGTGACTGCTGTGGAAAGGACTGCGAACATTATATGCAGACATGTGAGTCAAACGATTGCCGTCTGTGATCGAAGCTCTTCTTATCTACCCACTGAATCTAACGTTGGGTAATGTTAAGTAGGAATCCATCCTTTGTCATATCGTGATACCTACCTATCAAACTGGGTAAATGTGGTGGCAAAGGTGCTATGTTAAATTCCTGAGGAAATATGTGAACTAGTATGTAAGACTGGAGATTTTATCGACGTTGTATATAGGTAAAATTATCTCGGCTAAGTTGATGAAACACGTCGTTTCGGCCACCATAGGCTCCGCTGCCATTTTCAAGTGACACATGTGTTTCTCACACCCAGATGGTATTGATAGGAGCAAATCTGAGGACATTTTCTTTTGATGTTTAACAAATGTAAACAGAAAACGTAGAATACTTCAGCTCGTTATGTGAAATGCGTGTCGTAACTTGTATGATATGTAGACGTGTCTGGGATAAGACTGTCTGAGCTTAAAAAGCTAACCCGAACACTGGATTTTGCCGAAAGGAAGAATTACCCTCCATTGCAGCAGGTATGGACTCTCCGATTTAAGCGCGCTCTGGCGACACGGGTTCCCGCGGAGAGACTCGCGGCTGCGGCTGCAGCACTACCAGATCGAATACTCCAAAGATCCCAGCCATACACCATCTGTCTTAGCACACGAGTGTCCCCGAAGGCACTCCTGGCAAAGCTGCGGCTGCCTCAGGTCAGATGTTGGACCCATGCACTAACGAGGCCTTTTAGACAGGTTCTATTACTGCAACAGCTCTTCTGCTCTGCAGGGTCCCACACCGTCCCTAAACTTTGTGTCCAACTGGCCATGAAGCTACGGAACAGATTGAAAGTTGGCATCAGAGGGCACTGCTTTCCTGTCGGCGCTCGTACCTTGTCTTCCATTCATACAGGCACATTACAGACACTCGGCACCGGATGCCATCATGGCGCTGGGTTGCATCACCTCACTGAGTTATCTGAACCCCACTTCAATCTGTGTCGCCGTTCTGCAGGAATTCACCACCTTCCTTATATTCATCCACCCCACTGATTCGCAGCGACGACACGGTGTGCATTTCGGCGGCAGGGGGAAACCACTTCACTGTCGACACCGTGCCGTACACCAGTCAACCAGGCAAATTATAGACAGCCGGTTGCGGGCGCTCACATGAGGCAGGGCCGCATCCTTCTGCCCCGGTCAAGCTACTGTGTGTTGCTGACAGATTGGCAGAGGGCACACACTGAAACTCACTCCCAAACATCAATCGGCGACGCTAGGGGTTTGTCTTGGGTACTGGTGTTAACTCAATGCAAACATCTAGAAACACAAAGCCGCCGACATCGTAGCATTGGTTTAATCTTACCCTAGTCTAAATCACAGAGATTAAAGAGAAACATCCGAAAACTAAGAAGGAAGAGCAGTTCGAGCATCCCCAGATCGCTAACACCATATTCGGTTGTTTCTCACGGATAGACCGCACTTTCGGCAGGTCGTAACTCTGCACAACTGCTTCTTGTAGACAATTTCAGCAAGTTCCCTTATTTTTTTATATATATATTTAAAAACAAATACCTCGGAACTTGGCCAGACATTGACACAGGATCTCCAGTTCCTTTCCTCGAGATGTGAAGTGTTGTTTTACGTTGGTAGACGGGCGTGTTATTAAGCGTAGTGTTATTTTACGAATGAATATAAAGTAAGGGAGGGAGTATAAACTGGTGGCGGCGTATTCAGTACTACTCTTACGGATGACATAAGGGGTCCTCATGTCTAACGTAAACATCTGGCGTGCGAATAACAGAGTGTACGCCCTCACTCAAACCCAGGATTTTAGTATACAATCTCTTGGGATACGTGAAGATGTACATTCAAATCCTCGTCAGACTGCCCAGATTTCAAATTTCCCTGCTTTCCCTAAACAATTCAGGCGCATACTAGGATGCTTCTGTCAAAAAGCCATGGTCGACTTCACTCCCGCCCCTTCCTACTCCTAATGATCCTGGCTTGACTAGGACCAAAGCCCTAGTGAATTCACACCAGCTAAGTCCCTGGAAGACGCCGGACGCTGTCATAGTCCACAACGACCTGACCTAACAGAGCAAGGTAATATTTTAAACCGTGGATACATTATTTTCATCATTTAAAACCAGGAACTACAGGTAGGAAGCCAAAAGCAATTAAAAAGTTAATTGTTTTGAAGCAAGTGAAGAAAGCGAGAGAACAGTTTTTTACAAGTTTAAATGAAAGATTTTTAGTCAATATTACTTAATAAGGAAAATCCTTGTTTCATTAACAGAATATCTCTGTCCCTAATTTCATTTGAAAAGAATAAAATCACGAATGGTGGCACATCTGGCTTTCTACTTGCATTTTACGCAACATGAATGAACAATCAAATGATGAATTTAGATTATTTGTGGACAGTCTTCGACTGAGTGGTTTGTTTTAAGTTGTAGTGCGTTCTAGAACAAATGGGTGTACCACCTCATCTCAATTGTAAAGAAAAGTCCTTTACAGCAACACAGTAGCTAAAGTAAGAGTCTTCCTTCGTAGTTTCCAGGTATTTGCACCTCATCTGTTTAATTTGTACGAAAAATGCATCATGAGACATGCACCAAACGTCTGGGAAGGAGGATTCTTGCTTAGTGGAAAGAAACTCAGCAACCTACGCTACGCTCATTTGCAGATGTCTAATGAAATAATAGGGCGGGCACAAGATAAAAGTAGCATTCTTTACATGCATGTCAACTGGTGTAAGACAAAAGCGATTAAGGTTAATAGGAGAGAAGAGGTTTAGCTGACAGTGTGACTGGATAAGATCCACAGAGTTCACTAGATCTCTTACGTGGGCTCTGTAGAGACTGTGAAAATGAAATCAAGAGGTATTTTACTATGGGAGAATGGAGTAGAGAAATGAAAAAGTTACGCAAGATATGGCAAGACAGAGCAATAACAGTCTACATGAAGAAGAGATTAGTTCATCCACTGTCTTCTCGATCTTCCTGTATAGCTGTGAAACAATGAAGGCTTTAAACAAAAGCTACATTCAAGCGTTCGAAATGCGATGGCGTAGGATGTTGCGAATACCATGCACAGCAAGGCGGACGAATAATCCAGTCATTCAAGAAGTAAAGACTGTATATGTAAGCTTGCGGATCACAAAATATTACAATTCCTGCGTCACATTCCGAGGAGGAAAACTATCTCGAAAATTTGACAGTCGAGGAGAAGTTAATGGCGAAAGATTACAGCGACGTACCGCAAAAATATTGTCAAGGGAAATTCGTAATATCACCTGTTTGCCGTGGAAGATCACATTCCGGTGTACAGAAGACCGATAAATGATGTAACGAAGCCCTTGGACTACGATGCTTGGGCATGAGTAACAAGGCTGTAGAGCGTGAGAGAGATTAGATCATAATTTGAACATTTCCTCAAGCGACAACAAAGTGGCGAGGGAATTGAGAATTTGGTTTCAATTAAAGTCTGAGTGTTAACTGGATGGTGTGTCAGGGAGATGTGCTGGCTGAGGCCCACGCAGCGAGTCTTTAAAGTGGAGCTGCCGTCTCGGGTTCCAACAGGTTGTCCAGGGCAACGGACCGACATCTCAGAGACCACATACAAAGTGCTTCAGTAGCTGATTAAAAACAGTTACTCTATTATGTTTCTGACACGAAATAAATAAAAAGTTACGCCATTTACTTGCACATAATGAGCATCAATCATAAACTGCTGTAGAATGAACATAAAGATAACAACGAAGGAAGTAAATATAGTAAAATTTAACGCCATGTAAACAAATGTAAAATACTTTGAACTTTTTTTAAAGGTCGAGCTTGAAATTTAGACTATCCGCTCAACCATTTGGGAGTTCAACTTCCGAATTTCACACCGAATTATCGGCATGACGCATTACATGTCCCTTCCCGACTGTCTTCATTAAGTGAATGGAAACAAAGGTATTCCCAGATGTATTACAGCAGTAGATTTTTTGTCATAGATAATGTTTGAATTAATATTGGTAAGATATATATTGCTGAAATAAGCCAATGTGAGTAGGTGAACGTATCGATTTATGGCCTGTCTCATGTTCTGTAGTTGCGGGAAATGAGATGGAGTATGTTCTCACAACACAATTAAAAAAATTCTACAATTTTGATAATGAGTATCGGTGATTAAGAGGGTAAAACAAGAAACGCCACAGATAGTCTCAAATACCAGGAGAATGTAAACAGGCACAGTGGATTTACAGTAAGTGAGACAGGCCTGTCTCATGTTCTGTAGTTGCGGGAAATGAGATGGAGTATGTTCTCACAACACAATTAAAAAAATTCTACAATTTTGATAATGAGTATCGGTGATTAAGAGGGTAAAACAAGAAACGCCACAGATAGTCTCAAATACCAGGAGAATGTAAACAGGCACAGTGGATTTACAGTAAGTGAGACAGGAAAATTCCAAAATGGAGGCAGGAACTATCCTCATCTTCTGTTGAGGACAGTTACTGGTTCGAGTATCCTGCCGATTATTAAGCGCTCTAAGAAAATGATAATAAATCTCGCACGCAAACTTCAATCAACACTGAAATGCCAAAAGTGATGGGATATGGGATCCTAATATCGTTTGGTACCCACTTTCGCCCACCGAAATGCAGCAACCAGACGTGGCACTGATTCAGGCAAGTCTTGGGAGAAACATTCAGCCTTGCTTCCTTCTACAACTGCCCATAATTGCACAAGTGTTGCCGGTATAAGATGTTGCGGACAAACTGACCCAGACAAGTTTGATTGGATTCATACGCTGGAATTGTCCAGAATGTTTCTCAAAGCAATTTGTGAATGATTTTGGCCTGTTGATATAGCACATTGTTTTCCTGAAAATTTTCTTCATTATTTGGTAACATGAAGGCCGTGAATGGTTGCAAATGGTCTCCAAGTAGCTGAACATAACCAACTGTCAGTTGAGTTTAAAGCAGGTCCCAGTACATGCCATGTAACCATAGCCCATATCAGGATGGACCAGCAAGCACAGTGTCTTTCTGACAACACATTTACACCTCAACGTAGACGTCGCTGATCTCCATCATTAGCGAAATGTGGTAAGCCACTGCGTTGTCCATGACGATAGTTAATGCCGCAAATTCCATACTTATGACATGCTCTTAACACTCTGGATCGAGAAATGTTGGATTCACTTAAACAATTTCTGAAATGGAATGCGCCATGTGCCAACTGCAGGGCCGGCGTTAGGGGGAGGGGGGTAAGCGGGTGAAATGTACCGGGGTCCGCTGGCTGATGGGGGGCCCCGATCACCAGCTGTAGGGGCCCCCGGGCCATGAAGCCATTGTCGCCCGGTCAGTTTGTAGAGCTAAAAAAAAAAAGGTCGTCCATTTTACCCCGGGCCCGAAATTCCTAACGCGCGCCGGCCCCGGCCAACTGCCAACTACCATCCCGCGTTTAATGTCTGTAATTCACGTAGTGCGGCCATAATCACGCCAGAAAACTATCTCACCACTCACGAGAGTACAAATGAAAGCCGCGACATTGCACGGCACATTTATACGTTTCTTTCGCGCTGCTACCAAAGTATGACTTTTGGCCCTTCAGTGTATTTCTGTAGTCTGGTGTCCACCAAACACTGTTGAATTTTCATGTTCAGAGTGCCGGTGATGTGGCCCCCTGAGACAGTGGACAGAAGCTGTTTAGACCTCCACAGCCTAACAGTTTTAGTGAGTCCCTCTCCCCTGCGGCATTTTCTGCCGTGTAGTGTTCGTTCATAATAACCCTCTTCCCTGCCAACTCACGAGCCGTCAAGGATAAGTACTGTGAGGTAGGAAAGTGCAGCCATCACTAGTTAGTGATCCTGTTACCTGTGCGATGAGGCGCCTTTAACCGCTGGGTCACCTGGGTCGCAGGGGCGCGTGTTCGGTCACGCGTGCGTGACGTGCCGTGCGTCATAGGGTCGTCGCCACGGCAACCGCCTGAATGCCGCGGAGGTTCGTTTCTGCTCTGTGGTACAGCGAACTAGACAAACGAATAAACTGAATTTTACCTTTACTCACTTCGACAACTTTGCTATCGGATCAGGAGACAGATTTCTGCTTGTCTGATATGCACAATCAATTGCAACAATTCCTGGCTCACGTCCTACTATTCAAAGTCGCTAATGGCTTGCCATTCTGACAACATGCCATGTTCGTTCCATAATAACTACTACGATCCTTCGTATTTGCTCGACTACTATCTGAACATACAGAAAAAACGGTTGAAATTCTGGGGAGAGTGGCTTTATACACCGGAATGATCGTTAGTCTTATGCAACGTTCTCCAAGAAGTGCCACGGCCAATTTGATTTCCATTCCATGCCAGCATCTTTTATTAGAAATTTCGTAGAAACATACATTTTTTCGCAGATGATGCGATATATGTGTCAGGATATGAAATAATTAGTGCAAATGTAGGTTTTTTTTATGGATTTGTGCCTCATCGAGTTCATTAGAGATGAGAAAGAACGAGAAAAAATTCGTCCATGACCTTTTGAAAAAGCCATCCCGGCATTAGACTGGAGTGATTTCGGAAAACCATTGAAAAACAAAATCTGGATGGTCGGACGGGAATTTGGACCTATGTCCTCCCGAATCCAAGGCCCTGGCGTTAACGCTTATCCACCACGTTCGGTGGGGTATCTTGAGAAGATCTGTTGAGAAACCATGAGGCGTATAGTGTGACAGTTAACACAAAAAAATACATGATTATGAGAAGTAAAGGGAGATGGTGAGAATGGGGAGACAGTGAATAAAAGGGTAGATTTATCTACTGTATTTAAAAAGTAATATCGCAGGGGTACCAGTATTGTTTGCACGTACCCCAAACAGCGACCACAAAGAACCCTGACACCCATACAAAGCTTTAGAATGAACCGATGAATCTTAGTGAGCTGTTTGCACTACTTTTTACGTGTATACTTATTTTCAAGTTATTCTTTAGTTTCACTACAACTTTCATTTAGCAGTGCACAGTGAGTTTAGTTTACTGTAAATCACTATCCTAGAAATAACAACTGCAGATCTAATAACGTTATTAGCATCTGCCAAGCATGAATAAGGTTTTTTGTGAACTGAAGCAGTATAATCACGACTGTTTCGTAACTAAGGGGTGATGGAACCATGTACGAGTATTTAGGTCGGCTTTGTCGAGCTCGGGCTTGGCATTCGGGGCGACAAAGGTTTGACCTACAGTCCAGCCATCAACATTTCGATTTTCTATGGTTTCCCGAAATCTTTCCAGAATCACTCCCGAATAGTTCTTTTAAAACGCGATTGTCGAATTACTTCTCATTCCTTGCAACCTTGTCTAATTACCACGACGTCCACGAGCCATAAAGCCACAACAAAAAAATTCTTCGCCGATTTAAATGGTCAATTAGTCCCTCTCCTAAAGAAAATCTAATCTGTTATACGAGATAAGTATACAAGTTTCTTGTCATGAAGACGTTTATCTGCTGGCGAGATTGACAGGAAGAGGTTACAGCCAGCGAACGGCATTGCACAAAGTGCTTCCTTCATAGAATTCGTTAAACAACGTGTCGTTACTTTGTGTCTCATATGTTTACTCCATAGGTAATCTGAATTTACATTTAACATTCATAATATTTCCATGAAACGTTCAGCCTATTTGGTAGTAATCTGGAACCTTCTTGTGTTCTGATAATCAGAGTTCCAACTTGCACACTGTTTCGGCATTAATCTTCTAATTGTTCTTTTCTGACAATAAATTGTGTAGTCTAAATATAACAAAATAGCTTCTCAAATAATCATTGAATATTCGGAGACAATTGACTCAAGTGATAACACTGGAACCTTTGAAGTTATAGTTTTAATAGACTTCATGAATAAAAATTATGTTTCCGTGATAGTATGATATTAAGTAATTGTGAAGTAATTACAAAGAAGAGGAAGAAGCTCCTGGCACGTAAATTCACAGGAAGGCTATATTGGGTGGTATTTATGTCTAGTGTTACCACTGCATAGCTTCATTCAAAGCTTGTACCGAAGCAATCAAATTGCAATGTTGTTTCATAGTCTGCGAAGACAAAGTCTGCTGTGTGGTCTCCAGCACGTGTCCATTCAACAAGTGTAGCTGCGTTGTTGTAGTTCGTCGATACCGTCGCACTATCGATTAGACCAGTATTTTTCAACCTGTGGGTCGCCACCTCCAGGGGGGTCACCAAGCCTTGCTCGGAGGGGGGGGAGGAGCGGTCGCGAGCCATATAAATGTAAAAAGCAGGGGTTATAGGTCTTACAATACAATAAAAATACGATATTTCAGTGAGAAGGTTGAGCCTGTTAATTTTTTAATGAATTATCGAAGGGTGTTTGAGACGTAACTCATGTTCTAATCGGAGCCTGCCTCTCTTCGTTCTACCATATTTTAGGTAACTGTCATTTTTTCTGCCGCAAGACATTGCAACAGTCCATTTTTTTTTTCCTTACGGCTTTACGCCCGTCAACGTCGAGGTCATTAGAAGCGGCATCGGTTTGTGGACAAGGAACGGGAAGGAATGGCCTTTTGAAGGAAGCATCCCGGCATTCACCTGGAGTAATTTGGGAAAACCATGGAAAACTCAAATCTGTATGCCTGGACGGCGATTCGAACCGCCGTACTTCCGAATGCGAGGCCAGAGCGTTAACCGCTCACCCACCACTCTCGGTGACAACAGTGCAGGCATCAGCCTTGTTAGATGGGGGTAATGGGACACGGAAACACGAAGAGGCCAGTTTTTTACGTCTTGTCTCTTCTATTAACAAAACCATAATTCACAGAAGCTGATGACATAACTTACATTTATACCTTAAAGGTATTGTTTCGGCACTGATAAACTAATTCTATGAAGTGCTCCAGGTTCCAACGAAAATCTAGTGTTCCAAGTTTTGCTGAATTTCCTGCAATAATGTTGGCATTCAGATAGAACTATTTATGACTGCTGGGGTTTTCAATATTGCGGGTAATATAGTCTCAGTAATCATTTCTGTAAGTGGCTGATCATGTCATTTTAGCTGCCATTAATAAATTATTTCCTGGCTTGTTTGTGTCTGCGTTAGTAGTTTACCGTACAACATTTCCACAATATAATATAATGCGTCAAGTTTTACCACACTGTTTTATCCTCACTATCGAAGTGTTAACTGTCCAGACACACGAAACATTGATCTTCCTCTCCGTGTAAGAAGGTTAACCCAGAGACGGGCCCGATTATCATTTTGATATATGTGAAACAGTTTTCCGCGAATTTGAAGATACGTGATCGGTGAATGGGGCTCCTGTCTCCACTACCTTCTTGACTTTTAACCCTCCGCCTGCCAGTGATGTTACCGACTCCGGCAGGTGTTTTGTTTTCTCTGGAGAAACTTGTTTGTATCAAATTGATACTTGCGCCAGTTAGTGTGATTTTTTGCTAGTTCAAGATCACAACTTCTTTTCGACCCAGCATTTTACTATATTATTGGTAAGTAACATATTCTCGAGTATGTCAAATTTTCTTCATGTATCCATTTGTAAACACCATTCGTATAAGGCTAATAGATTAAGATTTTATTAATTTTTGTATTTATTGTAGTGTAGAAACTGCATAGTTCTTTGTAGTATTTCATTCAAATGTTGTATAGAAAAGTAAGAGTTCATTGTTCCTTAAAACAAATCGTTGTACCTGAGTAATCTTTGATGATAACTGACCTACTGTAATGGTAGCAGTAGTAGTTATTTTGATATTGTGAATTTTTTAAAATTGTTACTTTTTATTTAAATAATTTATTAGTTCCTATTTATTTGGGCTAACTTATTGCTCTAATCATTTTCAAAGATATTTTCAGGGATAGATTATTTTTTAAAGAGTTTCCCAGAAAATTATTTTTTTATATTTTCTTCTTCTTTTAGTTAAATAAAGAAACCACTTTTTCGTTGAAAGGAAAGTTTCTCTTTAACGCCCCTTATACATACAATTTCTATTAATCATTAAAGTACACAAAAATTGTGAGTTTCTAACGGGTGTATCATTTTGATGCTTGTGCCCTGAAATATGACTTTTGCAAACGCGCCTGTCGCAAGGTTAACCGATTTAAGCTTTACAAGAAATATTTGCAAGGTCACAGTAAAGTTTTCCATGTTTTTCGCATCTGTCATAATTTGTTAATTTAATACTATGTATAATTTCCTTCTCCTGATATATTTCTGTTATTTAATCCATATCAATGACAAACGAAGGAAACTGTAGAGGAATACAAAGCTAACAAAATATGAAACACATAAATAAGACTGTAATGTGTATGTTGATAGATAGAGACCAGCACATAATATGAGGATATGGACGATTGTATCAGTCCAGGTGGAGAGACTGATGACAGGGGAAAAATAATAAGCTTCAAGTTGGATTTAGTTCCGACTGATAACCAAAAAGGAAAGCAGAAGCTGTTACAGGTTTTAATATCCTTATTCGGCGACAGTAACTTTTACAAACGTAGTAACCAACTATCAAATAACTCAGGCTATTACGATATGTCTTAGAGTAAATTAAACATTCAGCAAACTGTTTATAATTACAGCAGAATAGGAAACACTTTAAATATCTCTTAAAGTGACCCAAAGTAGTAATACCTTCCTAATGGAATTCAATCTATAATTCAGAAGTGAATAACTACTTTTTATCACTTTCAATAAAACATCCTTTCCAGGAAGCAGTAGATCAGTGCTACAACTGCATATCCAGTGCACTATAAAGGAATACGACAAAACTATGTCCGTTGTGTTGCTCAAAATTAAATTGTTACCTAGCATGATAGCCTGCGAGCGGAACTGCGGTATATCTTGATAACTACTTTCTTACAATCCGGTTTCTCCTAAGCCCAAACTTATCTTCATCTAATAACTTTCAACTTTACTTACTTTATATTATGTAGTTCAATAAATTTGAACCTAGTGACGAGATACTTATGACACAACAGTTTTCATATCTGCCACCTTATGTTTTCTTAGAGATTGAGGGTCTTCAGAACAAGCAGGAACAGATAAGTCTCACATCATCATACAATAACGGTAATAATTAGGTGTCATTCCCGCCTTGTGATGTTATGTATGTGACTTACAGTAATTCTCTGATATATTTGTGACACTGCGGCAGTCTAATACATGACCTGGATAAAAAATCCACGAGTCCACCAAAAAAGCACAGCGAACTAAGATAAATGACAGATGGCGTCTCGAATATAGGGACCGTACTTTTTAGTTTCAAGCAGATGGTGGTATACTTCTATCTCAACTCTTCGGAAATACTATACATTTTTCACAAAGAGAATAACGAAACACAAATCTTACAATGTTTGAAGAGCAATGGCAACACTCACTTGCGTCCCTAGCGACGTCCTTACTGATCCCATAAATCTTAACAACTTATAAAAATACACAGATTAACTAAAAAAAAAATAGCGAACAGAGGACGGAAGATGGTGCTTTAAGTCTTCGATACTCGAAGAGATTGGATGTCTATTGGAGGAAGTGACAACTTCAGTGAGATCACTAGAGAGGTGTTATATACTCTCACGCTAGCAAGAAGCGATAAGGTCTTACGCCTTCCTTATTATGAAGATGATTTACTACTACAGTTTTTTATGACTTCTGAGTTCCACGGTGATCTATTCGTACATTTCCAATGAGCTGCTGATAGCATTATATAAATACGATTAATTTAGAAGAAGGCATGCAATATTATTATTATTTTTTTTTAATTTGAACATTTCGGAATATTTTTGTGTTCGTCCGCTAGCTCAGCATGTCTGTCGAATATAAACGCGATGATTTTGGTAGCGATACGAAAGCTAATGCTTATGTTGTCTGTTGTAGAGACTCGACAATGTATTTAATACATTTTCAAAATCTTCTCTTTTAAAACTGTGATGAAAAGCGATATCCTATTTATTAAAACTTTTCTTGCACGATATGAGATGCAATAGAAAAACGATCAACTGACCTGATGGTCTAGTTTCGTAGCCTAATGATACATTATAATAGCTTTACGCCTTGTCGACGTCGAGGTTATTAGAGGCGGAAAAGGATGAGGGACAAGGAACGGGAAGTAATTCGGCCATGCCCTTTTCTAGGAAGCATTCGCCTGGAGTGATTTGGAGAAACAATGGAAAATCCAAATCTGGATGCCTGGACGGGGATTCGAGCCCACGCCCTCCCGAATGCGAGGCCACAGAGTTAACCACTCACCCACTACGGTCGGTAAAAAGATACATAATAGATACTTGCTGTCAATGCAATAATTTCCATAAAATTGGTTTGATTTAAATCAATTTTCACCTTGTTAAGTTTTCAGCTGTGTAAGGCTTTCTTCCCTTCTTGCTAACTGCTATCATTGTTCTTTAAATCTTCTTTTATCTTTATGTGAGGGGAAAAGCCGTGTATACATATTCAAGAAAAACTCAAAAACTACTGCATAGATTTCGATGGGGTTTTTACCGTTTTAAAGCTTAGGATCAGAATTTAATTGTTTGGTATGTCTTGTTTTTCAACGTTACTCACGACCGAAACTTTAAATGAAATTCTGAACTTATAGAATGAAATACCAAGGATGCAATACCAACTAGATGCATACGTCATATTTCGTTAAAAAATAATAATAATACCCGCATCACTGCTGTATTACTGCATCTACCAGTTTCTAATTTATTTATTTATTTATTTTTTTTTTTATTTTTTTGCCTTACTGAGTGGCACGCAAGGAAACTACTTTTACGTAAATTAGTTTTAATAAAATAATGGAAAAAATTTTTCGAGAGCTTCTTTGGTTGTTGAAGCCACGATATCAATTTGCATAAATACAATCTGGTGTTCGTAAGTGAAATTATATTCGCTGTTAATAATATATAGTGCATATCTGATAGGTAACGGAAATTTTTTAACAAAGCGTGAAGCAACCGCAAAAAAAATAAAAAATAAAGACTGAATAGGAACACGTCAAAGACAAGGACGAGCTACGAACAAGTGTGGACACGAGAGGAATGTTATGTGACACGACTACTTCATGAACAAGGCACTGTGCAGTCATGTGGTCCAACCTTAAAGCGTCGTCAAACTGACGGGTAGTTAACGTTTCTGTTATAATCGCTATAACTGAATCCGGTCGTTTACTCACGCCATAATAAATTCCCTTCAGATATGAAATATGTCTGCCAGCTATGGCAACACCGCGTTAAGTCACTCTCCTACCGAATGGAAGGTTCTCTGTTTGAATGCGGTCACTTAACCCAACGTCCACCTCTCTGAAAGCTCGCTTTCTGTATACGCTGTGAGTTCTCGGTTCGTATTCCACATTAATTGACGTCCAACATTTACAGAGATGGAATTAGCGACGGCTACACGCTCGGTAGTAACGACCTCTTCACACTGCGCAATTCCGAGGCGACTGAACTGATACTCGAGTTGTCTGTGAGTTTGATACCAAAAGGTGGCTTAGTACCACACACTGAGAATACTGTGAAGCGATACAAGTACTTCAGTCTGCCTCTAGCCGCGGTGAGCATCACTCAAACAACCATCCGTGTTGAGGCTTCCAGAGTTATTTATCATCCGAGTGAAGTGATGATCATTTCGCTGTCGCCTATTATTACTAAAACTATTATAGAATGTGGTGTCATCCTTAAATCATACATTCAAAAACCATAATGTACAGTAGGTAAATAAACACATTTTTAAAAAAATAATAAGGACCACGTATAAAATTATGAAGTAAAACTAAAAGTATTTAACTAACGAAAAATAAATAAACGTGTAAGGTATGTAACTTAATATTAATTAATTAAATTATCTACCAATTAGTCTTCATGACATTACTCATGAATCATGACCATACCAATTCCCAACAAGAGTCGATACTTTCTATCGACTACAGAAGAAAGCATTCCCTCATAATAAATAATAATAACTTCTTGAATTTCTTGCTCAAATGGCAGGTTGCTACTGTACAAGTGATGACTCACAAAAAATAATTTAATTTTACCATGTATTAAACTGTTCGTTGATTTTTTCACATAGCCTACACATCTGATCGATTACTGCAGAGATGATATTGATTACTATTGCTTGTTAACTATTTAAACTATTTGCATGCTAAAAGCTGATTGTTTCCCCCACACTTTTAGGTGAATAATATTTCGCTACCCCTGCAGTGAAATTCAGACGCTGAACGCGTGTTCAGCCGCCGTGTTTCTCACTTGGAACTAGAGCCGTGACTGGCGACCGAATTCCTTGTAGTTGGCCGGAGATGTGGAATACGCGTAGGATACGCATCTCAGTGGCGCAGTTCGCTACTCAACATTGGAAGTGAATTCGTCGATGCAATCAAGTTTCTGCCGCTTCGCCTGGGAGTTGCGCTGTGTGAAGAGGGCCTAAGTATCTGTCTCCGTCGCTCTGTACTGACAGCCGCAGCTGGCGATTGTTGTATCAAGTGCAGCTGCAGCACAACCGTTTTTACGTATACTAATTTTCTGCGACTGTTTTGTCCGTTATAAGTAGTGCATATGATATACTTTTAATGCAAAGAATTAGTACATTGATCAGAATGCCCCTTCTCACTCCGGAGTAAACGCCAAGTTTTTGTTTTATTTACTAGCCTCAAAGTCAGTCAAAAAATGAAGGGATGAACGGAGTACTCTAGCAAATCAGTTCTTAGCAGTTACTTAACTAAATAGAACTGATATAAATTAATGCTCGAGTCCCACGCTATAACAAAAAGTTTCAGTTGTCATCCTTGTCCAGGATGCATTTTAAACTTGTCACAAGCTGCTCTAACATTGCCGCTAGGAAATCAGATCTTCAATCGCACGAGAATACTTACGTTATGCTGCGTAATAGTAATTTAAATCGTGGGCCAGGCCGAAGAGATCATGTTCAATGTGAAACTATTTTCATTCAGATGAAATAATGATTTCAATAACATCAAACTCATAAAAGCAACTTAAATTACTTTTTTAAAAACTTTAATAACTCATTCCCTCTGCTGTAACGACATGCTAATATTTCTGCTCTAAAATGAATGCTTCTATCGCACGTGCATTAATACATTCACTCCATCGCGATCTAAACGTGATCTTATATTTCTTAGCTTACTTAGTGTAACAGTTATCAGAGAATATAACGGAAACATCTACATCGTACGAATATAATTAAACAAAAAGAAATTAATAATTAATGTTTTGATTCAAACGAAATGCCTACTTTTCTTGTATTAAGTAATATCGCTGACCTATGTTAGTTCGGCAATGAAGTGCTGGAGCGTGAAGACAGGGTTACGGACACGACGAGACAATGACCAAGTAGCCTTTTATGTACTGGTTTTCAATGAGAAATTAACAATAAAATGCGTTGTCTGCAGACTGCGCTCACCTTAACAACTCGGCAACCTTCGCCGAGTTTCAATAACGCCCGAAGTGCTCCCACAGCGCTCTAATCAGCCAAAAGCAAATGAATAACTGTATTGACTTTATTTCGTTTATACTGCTGAAAGGAAGCGTAAATTTCAAATGAATAATTGAATTTGATTATTTGCAGTTACATTGTTTAAAGAAAGTGTAATTCAGATATCAGCGAAACAGCAATTGTCTGTTGTGTAGCACAGATAAAAATTATAATGCGATGCAGAGAAATAAAAAATTATAATGTGACGTTATATACTGTTTATTTACGACGACTGGATGCAGAAATTAATGCGAGGAGAAGAACGTCCGACGTTCACGCTGTATTCTCTGCAGGAGTTATTGGAACCAAGTGACATCATAACCTAAGAATTTTTTTGACAGAAGATAAAAAAACAGTGAAGTTTATTAAAACTCAGAGGAAGTATAAAAGGAACGTAGGTTTTCACGGAACATATAAATTCCTGTTTTTGATATTATACTTCATTCAGAAACAATTTGCGTCATCAATAAAAAAAAGATAACGATTAATTGGTATTTGTTTTTCCTTCAAAAGTTTTTTCAAAACAAATTGCTACTACCACCATAAGTGATACTTGTCACTGTTGACGGGCGTTAAAACTAGTAACCGCATAATAAAGCAATGCTTCTATATTTTCAAGGATTAATTGCAGAGGATTCTTAGACAGAAAACCATGTACCTAACCGCGTCTGTTACCTAATAGTGTGTTAACAGGGTATCAGTGTGATTACAAGATCTGCTCTTCACTGCTCTTTCTAATCGGTCAGTGAGACGTTAGTCTCCGCAGAATGGTTTATGATTTATGTTTTTTACGATTTCTATCCTCATTACAAAAATAGGGAAAGATAAGACGATAGAGAAGCTAAATTGGCTAGAGAAACGAAATTGATGACAATGATTTTGATAAAACCGAGGAGTTTTCATCCAAGATGAAAGACAGTGACTGCCTTATAGGGCCACCAACCCTGCCATCAAATGAATACCGGAGGTAACGGTTTCCTCCATGTAGGTAAAGCAGCCGGAAAGTGGTACTAGAAACAGACTTCTTAAATCTTCCGGCAGCCTCCCTTGTAGATGAACGTTCGCGGGCATCAATATAAGTCTCAAAAAAGTGCCTATAGATTGAAGTAGTTTTGCGACTGATAGATACATTATACTTCGTTGTTAGGGTTAGCCATATGTGACCGTAGGTTGCAGAGTGATAAAGGACATCTGAGGCATCGTGTCACCAAGGATGAGAAATCGGAATGGCCTTCCTAATGAGCGAAGTTGAGGAGTATCCCCCGGCAGACACCACCGCAACTTTCTTTTGCACTTCCCAGCAAGAACCCCAACCACCACAGACACCTTCAAACCGACCACCCAGAGTCAACTCTCAACCGCTGCGACGTCATAAGCGCTTTCACAGAAACATATCAAATTGGAGCAACGTCGGTGTGGCCATACTCAGTTATAAGATTAGTTATGCAAAGTAAAACGTCTGACTGGCTGTATAATAGCCAAAAAACGTATCTAATAAACCAGATTATTCATCCTATCAAGTGTCTAAGAACAACATTCAGAAATTAAATTGGTCGTGGTCGACCCTGCACGATGTTAAAAAGTATTACCTTGTAATCTCTAGACTGAGAATATACAGTAACAATACAGCACAATCTGTCATATTCTACTATTCATAAATCCACAGGTATTAAAAATAAACTTCATCTAAGTAGGACTGTATGCACTTTTTTCATGCAAAGTCACATTTAAAATTTTACAACAGCTTCCGTTATTGGTTCAAAAAGAACACTAATTTACTAATTTATATATTTTAACTGAAATAACTTTAGGAGAACGGATGTAAGTAAGGAAAAATGTTAATAAAAATAGTCGCATTAACAATAGAAAAGGAATCTAAGTTATGATGTATTTGTGACAGTGAATGCTCACACACACACGAAAACCTCAATGTTCCTTGATATTACATTGAATTACAAGTCTCACAAGACTTGCACATTATAGGGAACTGTTTGACTACAACATTTTTGAAGCGGTTTTGTCGCAAATTTAAGCAATAAATTCTATAGACAACATATTTCAAGCTACTTGCCCTCTTTCGTCGATACAAAAAGTCAAAACGTACACCACACCCGCTGTCCCAGACGTTGGCTGTCGACAGCTGCTAGAAGAATTTAACTGGAGTGGTCTACTCTCGCTTTCCGTAGTGTGAATAATGTTGTTAAGTGTAACTATACGTGCATACTGATTGAAGTATGTTGTGTCGAAGATGAAAGAAGGAAAGAGTAAACCACGCTTCCTATCAGTTCGGATCCACACCTCCGATACAAAGAAAGGGTCCCGCCGAATTTAACGTCCCCAGCCAATGGACAAATCACCATCAACCTCGCCCCATAATGGTACAGAAAAAGGAGTAAGATTTGACCCAGTCATCTTGTACACAATTTGGCGATTATTAAATATACGCCATCATCTCTCTTACCCACTTTGTCCGGATCACAAAACCATCAATCACCAGGGCTTGAAGCATCCAACTTTTGCTGAATACATACACTGTCATAATGCCTTAGCGATTTCCTTCGACGCATAACCAATTAAAAGTTGAGGATAAATTTTTCTGGACAGCATAAGAAAAAATAGGTTGTACAAAACATAAATGACCCACGTTTTACATCTTTTGAGTCAACAGCATGACCTCATGAGTTTCAAGACATTGATTTGTTAAGAAATGCTTGCAAATATTTCCCCAAGACGTGAAAGTCTCATTTTAGGATGTCTGTACAGACATTGACTGAAAATCAGAGATGATAACTTATTTCTTCGATCGCGAGGACTTTCGTAGACCTACGTCTTACGCAAAATGACTACGAGTTGTGGAAATAATTAAAACACCACAGGACACGGTCTAGGGGCAATACACACGAATACATTTCTTGAAAAAGACTTTCAAGTTCTGTGTTTTCTAGATATGTCTCGCAGACCAGTGTGATTTACGAGTCACGCCGCATGGAAGACAAATGCACGACCAGTTTTAGTAGTTTGTCTAGTATAGATACTTACAAACAACTACTTCTACGAAAACCAATCCCATGTATAATTACCTTAAATCAACATAATTTATTTCATTATGTCGGCGTTCAAATCACCAAATAAAATCACCCCATGCAAAATGAGACAACAGGATTGATAATTTATTTAACAAAGGAAAAGCTTTGCCGATTAAGCTCTATGAAGACCATCAGGAAGTCAAATTTTTTGGAGTTCCTCTTAACTACCTCCTTTTTAATTTTACTAACGAATCTCACTACGGACAATAAACATAAGTATTAACATAATTAAATAAACTAATGAATTACAATCTTAAACAAATTATTGAATATTATTTCACAAAATTATAAAAATAAATTTAAAAAATAATTTCAGTAAACATCACGAACTAAAACATTCACTTAATCCTATTTTTAAGTAAATCTTCTAGATTTTAATTTGTCCAGTGCCCTTTCCCTCAATTAATCAACGTTATTTTCACTGTTTCCATATTGTGTATATTACCTGCAACAGTTTCAACAGTAATTTATTGACGGCATGCTGAATACGTTACAACCAAATTCCATCCACTTAATATTTACTATATTTGTGTTAACAAATGATGAGTATTTTGTATTAATCGAGTTAAATATTGTAATTGCAACATTGTTGTTACATAACCAAAAAACAGACTATTGCAACGCCACACTTAGAATGCATGTTTTATACTCCAAAGAAGTCAGTACCAGAATGTAGCGCGCAAAACGAAGCAAAGTACTATCTAGAGAGCGGTCATCTGGTACGACAGATGACAGGTGGCCTATGGTTATCGTTTTCGGCAATTTCTAAATATATTGTACTGTACGTTCCACGCCCTAAAGAAAACAATTCTGTCCGTTATCATGCCCAGACAATATTGGTTCATAAGAATTTTATACGCCCATACAACCTCAAAGGTCGTTAGACGTAATGCGTCGATCGTAATAATAAAAGAGATTAGAAACAATTTTAATTCCCTCGTGATGATATACTTTTCTTAGAAAAGCAAACTAACATTAACATCACAACGCGATGCTGTAAAAGATGGACAAACCGCTTTTCAACAGTAGCCAAGTAGAAATCAATTTCTACAGTTGCCATATTCTTCTGTTTTAATTTTATTCCGTCACATTTTCCCATAAGGTATAATGTAGGCCTGTTTCACATAATTAGTTTATCGCCTTTTAATAGCAACATAATTTTTTTACCCATAATATTTTTATCCAAATTTCAGCACTATTCCTATTTTATATATTTTATCTGATTATGTTTTTATTTTGTTAATAATTTACTCCACTTTATTAATTTTCTTCTGCCTATTATAGTTCAGAGGCTGTTGGTCAGAGTAATAAACAATGAATTGTACTCTTATGTTTACGGAATATAACGCAGAGATAGAGGAGAAATCAAAGACAGGAGGGTATATTTAGACTGAGTCTAGACACTTGCTGCTTACCAGAAGCTGGAAAAGCGCCTAGTTCGTTGATGTTCACAGACATGTGTTACTGGGGTAGATTTCTAGAGGGGTACGAAAGAAAATGGTTGGAGCCAAGATCCTTTCTGCAGTGGTTCAATGAATGACCAAGTTGAGATATTCAGGGAGAAGTTAAAGTAATATTGAGAGTGTAGAGTTGAGCGGTAGGATGCTCATTATAGGCGAGAACCATGGATATAAGAGGCTTTAATTAACCAGTGGATAAAACTGAAAACGTTACAATTGTAGCGGAAATAATAAAAGTCGGGGTAGAAATGTTTATGCCAAAACAAAAAAATAAAGAAAACACAGATCCTACATACCATAATAGAGAGGTGAAAATACTAAAGACGTTGATTATGAAGTGAATACAACAGATTTAGGAGACAATAAGGCAGTAGGGAACACTTGAAACAACTGAACAAGGAATTAACAGCAGTAAATAGGTATGCTAAGGAGGCGTTCATGAACATGGAGGAACACTGAGTGCTGCAACTAAGAATTGATTTAGCCATGTCAGTAAACTGAGAGGAAAAGAAGGTATTCAGATAATTATCGATAAGGATGGAGAGACGGTTACCCAGAATATGAAAAATACAGATATAATAAGCAATTGGCTTAATGCTGCTGGGAGATGAAATATTTAAATCAGGAGCTTCGCCGGTTAGGTAGAAACATGCAGAATAAACATTTAGAAATAGATTCTGAGAACATTATAATGAAACTAGACAAATTAAGACAGCTAGAATATTAATCAAAATGTTTCAAAGACAGGAGGGTATATCATTATTTAGACTGAGTCTAGACACTTGCTGCTTACCAGAAGCTGGAAAAGCGCCTAGTTCGTTAAAAAAAAAAAATGAGGGGGACACGACTGAAAATTACGATCCGATTAGTTTGACCTCAGTAGTAGGTTCTATATACAACCACATCAGAAGTATGTGTGAAGAAACAAGGTGGTTATAATTCAGTAACATGGGGTCAGGAGATAATAGTCACGTGAACTTCAGTTAGTGGGGAACGTGCAAGTTATTTCGGATGAAATGTAGCATAAGATGTCTCAAAGGCATTTGACATTGTGAGCCATAAAATGGTGGCAAATGAGGTAAGAACAATTGTAGTGGGTGAAAGATTGGTTTGATAGTTGTAGGGATTCTTAAAAGATAAAAAACGGAAAGGAAGAAATGCTGTATCAAAAACGGTGGAAGTTAAAACTGGGTATTGTACTGGGACCACAGCTGTTGATTGTTCTAATGACTTATTGTGTTGATGGTTTATAGTCAGGTGTTAGGATGTTTGCAGATAATGTTATATATTAGGATTGAAACGAAAGGATTGTGCAAAGGGAATCTGACAGGCTGCCTAGTTGTTTTGATCAACACGGAGTGAAGATAAATGCAACAAAGAGCAGTGGCGTAGCTAGGTCAACAAGGGCCCCGGTGCAAAAAATTTATTTTGGGCCCTCAGGCCAGACGGGCGACCTTTTTTTGCTTTGTGTGCTGGTAGGGGCCCCCTGAACTGAGGATGGGGGCCCTTGAATTGTTCTTTAAGGGCCCCTGAGCCGTGGTTGGGGCCCCCCTGAGCAGTGAGGGCCCTTAGTGAGGGGCTCCTGTGTTCTCAGGGGCCCCTTAGACGACGGTAGAGATAAAAAAAAGTCGCCAGTTTGCCGTGAAGGCTCGTGGGCCCTCTAAACTGCGCTTGAGGATCCCTAGTGGTGCGCTTAGGAACCCCTTGAGGTATGCTTGGGGGCCCCCTGAGCGTGAGGGCCCCGGTGCACTGCACCGCCTAGCCCCATAGTAGTTACGCCCCTGACAAAGAGTCAGCTTATTAGATGCACTGATAGAAAAATAAAAATTGTGTATGGTTATTGTTGGATGGAGTACGAATTGATTGGTGAAGACATGAAATATAAATATCTTTGCATAATATTTGCTAATATACTCGAGCGGGCGGGACTTATTGGAAAGTTGATAGTAGAGGTTTTAAAATACTGCATTACTGGAAAGGGTCATGAGGAGATGTACCTGAGAAGTAAGGGGATTAGCATACCAAAGCTTAGTCACACAATTGCTTCAGTATGGTGGGTTAGTATGGGATCCACATTATGGATATCAAATAAACGACTTGGAGTGTGTGCAGAGGAGGGAAGCTAGATATTTTTTTTTTTTTAACTGAGGGATATTGGTCAAAGAACTAGGAATAGTGCATGGAAGGGGAAAGGTGACTATGACCACAAGCTTGCGCTCGATTTCATGCATAAGTCATCATCATTATCGTTGAGGACCATCTCCAGTTTCCCGGGTGTGGTTTACGAGCCTTGGTTATTATAGACGATTGTTTTCCACCTTTTCCTGTCCAGAAAGGTTTCTCTGTCTGTGATGTACTCCCAATTCCAGCCTCTTCTTTCTACGTCCTCCTTCAGTTGGTCTGTCCATCTTCTTCTTGGTCTTCCCACTGGTCTTTTGCCCAGTATCCTTTTTTCCAAATAAGTTTTTGGCAGTCTTTTACTAGTCATTCTCTTCACATGCCCAAACCATCGAAGTCTTGATGACCTAAGTCTCTCTTCCATGGATTCCCTTAGCTCTAGGTTTGATCTAATTTCATCATTCTTTATGCGGTCAAGTCTAGTTTTCTGGAGGGCCGTTCTAAGAAACTTCATTTCACATGCTTGGATCTTGCTAAGGTCCCTTGATGTTAGTGTGCATGTTTACAAAGCATATGTGAGAATAGGAATGAGATATGATTTGTACAAGACAATTTTTGTTCTTCTGGGAACCTTCATGTCCCATAGTAAGCCTCGCACAGTACTGTAGAAGTTGGCTCCTTTGGTTACTCTACTCACTATTTCTAACTCACTTCTACCATTATTGGCAATTATGCTCCCCAGGTAGCTGAATTGGTCAACAACTTCAACTTCGTGGTCTTTTAATTTTATATGACAGTCTGTATTCTTTCGGCTTATTTTTAGTGCTACAGTTTTTTTTTTTTTATTCAATTTCATTCCATATTCTTCAAACTTATCATTCCACATCTTCAATTTGTTTTGTATTCCTTCTTCTGTTTCATCCCATACTGCTACATCATCTGCAAACACCGCTGCCTGTAGATCTCTATTGAATGTTCTTTTTAGTTCTTTTAAGATGTTATAAGTGAGTGGGAAAATTTTCTTTTGTTGGTAAGGATGTCAGGGATTGGAGCAAGTGTAGTGATGAACGCTTAAGGAATTTAAAATTAAAATTTGTATATCAGAATAGTAAATGGGGAAGGAAATTAACATTCCAATTACAGTATAAAAGAAAATTTGAAAAAAAAAAATATGTATATAAAAAGGGATAAATGGATGACTGGGGAAAGTGCCACCGGAGAGTTAACTCCATCGCAATTAAATTAATAATAATAATGAAACAATCATGTGACTGAAATGAAACATAAGTTGGGTTGAGGGTCATTGAAAGAAAGTGGGCGGGTAAAGAGAATACTTGTAGTGTACTGGCACATATTGGCGTGAATATTGGTAGAGGAATTAGTAGTACCGTGGATGGGAAGAGAAGACCATGACTACAAACTGTCACTTGATTTCAGGAATAACTGACTAAAAAAATAGATTAAGTGAGTGGTGAAACTTTCTTTTGTATTGTGAGCGGAGGGGTCCAGAGACTGGAATAAATTACCTGAATCTACCAAATAATTTTGAACGCGTGAAAGTAGAAAACCTTTCACTGGGATACATCATCCGACACAATTTAATTAAATTAAAGGCACAGGTCTTTTCAAACTGTGCCCAAATATTTATTAGAAATTTGGACAAATGGGAATTTTGTTAATTTATTCTATTAACGATTCCTAAATTTACTATTCTCAACTATCATCACAACAGCTTAAAAAAAATGTCAGCTTTCTCATTCGAATCTTAGAATTCTTTCAACTTATCACAGAAAGAGCTCCGACGGATATTTGTTAATTATTTTTTCCGTCACGAGCAATATTGCACAGATGTGAACTGTTAATCTAGGCTTGTTATGTTAGCTTCTGATAATCCTTAGTTTCTTTCTAGGTATCGGTCGCAACTTCAGAATATCTCTAATACGAAGACTTCCTCACAATTTCACATTCCTCATTTCCATTAATCAGTACATTTAGCTTGTTTCACTACTAAAAATCAAGCAACGCATTTAAGCATGGTTTGGAAAGGAAAAAATTTAGTTCCTTGATGAACAGTTCTGATTTCGTACACTGCATTAACTTCAGTACTTACTTACACCACTGTCAAAGACGTTCACATCACGAGTACTTCGACTGTTCTGATTTCTATTTTTGTTGAAACCAACAGCCGAGTGCTATGTGGTACGCGAGCGGCTATTTCTCAAACAATGTAATTTTCTCATTGTACAACTACTGAATTGACTATCTGGTGGACTTTTAGAATTAAAGGCGTATTGAACACGGAGAATTAAAAAAAAATAATCTTTGCTCGCTTTTCGAATGTCCTTAAAACTTCTCGTGTTGCTTTTATTATTTCCATTTAATTCGTGTACCAACTTTTTTTTTTACCTTATTAAATGTGTATAACTTCAAATAATCAGTCTTTGTGACAAAATATCACACTACATTAGAGTGGAGCGGTGTGACAAGCCCTTCCAAACATCCAACTGTATCGCAACAGTAATTCTTTACACCAAAAAAAACAAAAACAAAAAATCGCAGATGTCTTGGAAACTGATATGTCTCTTCAAGAAACCAATTCCTTTAAATTACACTATTCAATCTGCAACCTTATTCTTACAGTCAATAGGTTTTTACTCTCCACAGCCATTGTTGTCATCTAGTAAGTTGCACTTTCCACTTTAGTAGACTACGTACTTCTCAGTCGCGCCAAGCTCCGTTAAAGCTCAGATATTATGATGGCGGTACTTATTTTCAATTACAATTTCGATGCTCAAATCTTAAGAGATTTCAGTAGAATTTTCATTTGTAATTCAATGATGAGTTTGCCGATAATTGTCCTTAGCGATATTAAAGAAAGAAAGTGTGATCAACAACAGTTAAAAATGAAAACATCAGTAACGATATGAAAACGCGAAATTTTTCTTGCATATGCTTTTACAGAAATACATCGTGCCATGCGAAAACGAAATGATGGGTAAAGAATAATTAAACAAATTAGAAGTTGTCGTAAAAGGCATTTTACTCGGAGAATTACAATATAAATCATACTATAAATTATTACTTTCTAACTGTCCGAGCAGATTTATTTTAGTCTCTTACACTGCCTTCATAATTTGAAAGACCTGAAGATATTCATTTCACACCTTGTGGCAGAACTGCTGGTATTTCAACCAAGTGTAGGAAGATTAACTTCCTAGACCGAGATATTGTAGTAGGTGCGGATACTATGCATGTGATTTTCGACGATTTTTCACTTCAACCACATGCAAGTATTAGAGGCGTGCCGACTTACGATACGAAGACGAAAACAAAACAAACTAAGAACACTATACAAACACAATTCCTTCCACACATTAAATTGTTAATTTACAACAAGGTAAATCACTACTTGTCACAAAACAAGATTAAAAACATTTTCTACGGTATTAACAAAAAAGGAAACCTCTGAAGTATCTTCAGTAGACAAGTGTTCTGAATTATCAATAGTTTTATAGCATATTTAAGCTTTGTTCTAGTTGAAATTACATTGATTTTTAAATTAGTACTTCGGTGTCTTGATTATCGCGCTCGTCTCTCATTTCTGATCTCGCGGCAAAATATCGCCGTAACAATGCGCGAAGCAAGCAACTGGTGTTATCGGGAAGGCACGCTCGACGTAAAGTCGCAGTTTAATATTTCTCATTTAATGTCTACAACAACTTTAAATCCACGGAAATACACATAACTTGACCAAATACATAATTCATCTAACTCACCTTATGAAATTCAAATGTTTCAGCGGCAAATAAAGATGAATTCTGCTAACACGTCCCAGAAAGTCTTCTGCTCTTAATGAATGAAATGATATTGGCGTATTTAGATCAAATTGTCATTCAACACAACGTCAACTACTAATTATTGGAATTCCAAAGTATATTTTTTAACATGCGTTTTGACACATTGACGAAGGCGCTACCTTTTCGTCTTAAGTATTGTATTCACAGACAAACAGTTTTCAATAGATGCGCTTTAAAGAACGACTCCGTATCATGCAGGCTTATTATCGCTTTTCTTTCCGGCAGCACTGACTAAGCATGACCGAAACCGCTCAAAGGCCCGCGCACTGTGCCGACTTACGATACGGAGGCGAAAACAAAACAAATGAGCTATTCCACCGCTGCGTGGCGGGGCTATCGCGCTGGCAGTGCCATCTGGCGGACTACCTTAGAACTGTCGTCTCTTATACGTAAGTTATAGTCCAATAGAAGCATGATCAAGGATACGAGGATTCGTTGTGGCAGCAACATTGCATTGTTATAGAGTAATTCTTCAATTAGGGTCGGATTGATTTTACTTATTTAATTTAATTGCAGTGTCAACTAGATTAAACTGGAAAATTTGGGGGATTACTATGGTCATTTGGCGAGCTAAATTCGCTCCAGGTGAAAGCACTAGTTTCCTGCAAAATGCGATGGAATGCAAATTATTACGTATTTAAATATAGAGTTTAAATTACAGACTAATCGTATCTATGGTAAATCACAGTCCATTGTAAACCCAAAGATTCCTACCATCCCGCATACGAATAATCGCAGTTTGCAGCATGGGCATAGGATTTGCTTCAGGGTGGGGCAAAAGCATGAAAACTTAGTAAAAGTAAGAACGGAGACTTTCCCGGCGTATGCTTGAAATGAAGTCTTCACGGGTGTACCGCCGGATAGTGTTTAGTAAAAGTACTTATTCAGGTGGTGTAACGGCTTGCGTTCTGGCCTCGCATTCGGGAGGATGGCGGTTCGAATCCCCGTCCGGCATCCAGATTTGGGTTTTCCATGGTTTCCCAAATCACTCCAGGCAAATGCCGGGATGCTTCCTTCAAAAGGCCATGGCCGAATTCCTTCCAATTCCTTGCCCCCCATCCTTTCCCCTCTCTAAATACCTTGCTGTTAGAGAGACGTTAAACAGATTAAAAAAAAAAATATATTCAGAATCAGACATTCGATTAGCTTACGTTAGAACTAACCTGCGATGGTTCTGGTAATATCCTGGCAAAATTTCTTTTTTATTTCCCGAATCCTCTGTCTAAGGCTGTGGTCACAGTGGATCCGTACTCTGACGATTTGTAACTTTTGCGAAAATGTCGTGCAAACAGTGTATCGGAGTTTGTCGTGCGCGCGCGTCAGAGCAATTGTTGTCAAGCGAAAATCTGAATTACTTGTTCATTTCATTAAAAATGGCAGGTGACTGGATGTTTTTAGATAATTCTGTACTAAGACTCTTCTTCTTGTAAAACGAAAAAGAATGTTGGATTAGTTGTATTAATCTTACCAGGGAAACACAAGGAGAATTTGCTTTACATTTCCCTCATCTAATCAAAGATTATCAAAAAGACTTCGGTTATTTCAGAATTTGGCCAGAAACAGTAAACTATATTTTACACAGAATTAGTTAGAAAATTGAGAAACAGAATAATTTCCGGAGTTGCATTGCATTTACGGAGAAACTATCAGTTACATTAAGGTAAATAAATAAACTTAGTTTTGATCATTCAATTAAGTCGTGGATCAAAAACTTAGAAATTTATTGAATAGATAGTGTTAAAGTATCTCATGTGTATAGTTTACTGAGATGAGATAAAGCTATCAGTTACCTTATTTACCAATTAGTGACTTACGCTCACAAGACATATATGATGTGTTTCAACTGTACCATAACCATGATGTATCAATGGTTCTCTTTTGAGGTCTGATCCTACAAAGGATTTGTTCTCTCACAAACTAAAGAAATCAACCTCTCTGTATTTATTTTGGTCGTACAACTACGCAGCAAAAACCAAACATACTTGCTTCCAGATTCTGGTCGTGCGTACACGCGCCTCAACTGACGACTAACTCGCTTCCACTGTGACCACAGTGACCTGTTACGCAGTGTTTGTTTTCATTCCGACGAAAACGCAGGAGTACGCTCGACCAATACCAGAGTACGCATCCACTGCGACCAAAGCCTAAGAAACCTCATCACACAAAAGCCGATAAGAGGTTTTCTGTCATTGTTGCCTGCAACCAAGTTTTTACTATTCTGATGGACTTGATGAGTTGCAACTGTTTTACAGCTGATTGGAACAAGAGCTGATAGTTCTCTCTTATTTCGGATTTTGACACATTCCCAAATAGATCGAAGTTCAACTTCACCTAGTAAATAATTCAAATTTCAGTTATGATAAAAACTTTTTTTAAAAAATCCTCACTTGACATATCGAACAAAATTAGGATGCACCGTATGCGGATACGTTTTTCTGAGAAAATCATTGTTCGAAAGACATTATTAGTGAATCTATGCACAAAATTATCGGCGACCTCTTCCATAACTCGTCTGGGCTGGAAATGTGTCCGATGTTTCTGCAGATTCGTGAACCTCGGCATTCTGAAACTGAAAGCTGTTTCAAGATCCTGGCCATTGTTTTGGTCTCCGCTATTTTCTCAAAATGCCTGTTGTTTATTTTATATCTTTTGGGCAGTGAAACAAGTCCAAACTCTTTACTGTATGGCATTTACTACAATGTAGATTTAATTGCAATGGAACACACGCTGCAACGACAGATTACATGCGCGCCTATCATTACGCTACTACCATTGCCCTTTTCCAGTTTTAATTCTACATTCTTTCAGTATTCCTGGATGCAGAAGTGCGGAATGAGACAAAATAACTAATGGTATATTCCAAATATGGGGCAGCGCAATGTAGTTGAAAAACAGCTTTTCTGGTTGCATTGTTACAGTCTTTTGACAGTGTTTCATGGTAGTAAGGGGGAGTCCATTAATTGCGTGTGCAGTTTTTTCATGAACGTCCCCTAACGATCCTTATATAATGCTTCTTGAATGTAGCAATACTTTTGTATTTTTTAGACCAACGGGTTTCGCAGAGCATTAAGATATTTGGTATGACTTTCGCATTAATTTTATTATTTCTTTTACTGTGGAACTCGTATTTCTTATCACTGCTATTTAAGTAGTTCACGTCCTATGTAGCGTTCGTGATAAGCACAGTGAAAATACAGCTCTCTCGTATTATTTTATGAGCACTATCATTTTTTCCTGCCATAGTGAAACACTCGTCTTAATTTTGTCCGATGACTTTTTTCGGTCAAGATCTGCGGTTTGTACAAAATCATCAATTGCAGAGGCTGTATATTTTCCGTCCACTGCAATCAATTCTACAAAACCCGAAAATTCTTCTCGAGGTATCATCTTCAATTAGTTAAAAAATATAATACCAAAAATAAAGTTGATCTTCCCCTGATATGTCACTGTTCTCCAAGATATTATAGACATATTTTTAAAGTTAGTAGTGTATTTTCTACTGATGTGTTCACAAAGGCCGATGATAAAATTCTGAACTTGAGATAACATGTAGGTGGCATTTTTTACGCACTTTTCTATGGAATCTTTCAAAATTTGATCACCATCTTCAATTCTGAATTTAGCCGAGTCTTCAAGAAAACCTTCATGTTGTTGCTGGCCCCTCATGACAAAGACCACAGAACAACTCAGAAATTACTGATGCTGCTACTTTCTTGTTATAATCAATTTCTTTCTAGCGATCAGAAATCATCTGTATATCGACAGGCATATTTACCATAAAACATTTGTGCTATTCAGATGATGCATTAGTTTTTGGGAATTTGTACGAGTCTATGTAGCGCTCACCATGAACGAACCTAAACCATCTTTCACATTAATCGGTTAAACGACTCACAACCAATGCAAATATCTTGGAACATCATAGCGCCAGCTGTATTTGAAATTCGTTTTTAACTGTACAGCATCCTTAACAAAATCATAACTTTGAGATGGTGACCGGTATACTATTTTCATATATTTTTCGCTTGACTACATGGGGGAGGGAACTAGGATGGATTAAGTGCCCATGTTTAGCAATTGTACATTTGTACTATGCAACTATAAAACTATATTCGCCACTTACAAATAGTTTTTCTTACGACGTGAATATTAGTGTGATATTAGTTCAGCTCGAAATCACTTTAAAATGTTAAAAAGAAATGGCAAGTACGAGTCAGAAAAGAGTACCACAGGGTTTACATTATGACTAGCTGTTACCCAAGGCTTCACCCCGTATTTAAACACGGATGTTTCCACATTTCACGCTGTACTTTTTCCAATTAACGGGGTGCCTTCAAGGAGGAGCACTAAAATTCAAATCTATCATATACAGCGCTTAGTAGGTCTTGGAAACAAGGTTTTGATGTTCTTTCAGGGATCTCTTCATTTTTAAGCCGAGACATATAAAAATTCGTCCGATCATTCTACAATTTTAGCAATTCCGTTCAGCCATTCCGAGTAGGAATCCGATGAAGAATGCAAACAATCAAGTTGTCAGGTGTTACCCTTCTAACTGAGAACAACTGTGGTAAATTAGGTCGAAATCGGTGAAACAGACATCTAGGTTTCAAGTTTTATATTATTTCACAGATTGGGCAAGACATGAAATTACACAAAAGAACAGAATTACAAAATTGCACATGCTTTGTGACCGTGAGAATTCAGAACGGTTTGAAGCTGCCAATTGCTGCAATCAAAGCCTCTACACCAGTGGTGGCCTAACTTTTCAGCAGCTGAGCTAAATTTTAGAATTTTCAATCAGGCCGCACGAACTATTTTCTTGGGAAAAAGTACTTGAATGTTTTTATGAAGGAAAAGAAATCATTAAAAGTGAAACACACATATTCAATGAAGTATTAAAAATAAAATTATTTTAATGTGTTGAAATCAAAAGCAGTGATACCACTATTGAAACTTAAGGTTAATGTGTATAATGATCCAACTCCGCGGACCGCAAGTTGAACAACGGCGGGCCGCGGGTTGGCCGGTAGACGTCATGGTATGGAATCAAAGAGAGCCTGCAAATGTTGCTGGGGAACACAATTGTCATACAATTTGCAGGCACGTCAACGAAACATCGACAGCGGTTGCAAGAGGACAGGAAAGAACAAATTGCCGACTGACCATATACCAGAAATGTTCGATAGGCGAACATGCAGGCCAGCGAAGCAGTGGTACCCGTCGTTCTGCGGAGAGTGGTTATACATCCCTCGCCACGTGCGACCGGTCCTGCTAAAATATGGCATGTGTAGCTGACTGCAAGAGATGCTGATGTAGCGGTTGCTGTTCAGATTGCCCTCAATATGCAGGACGCAAGATAGCATATTATAGCCGATGGCACCCCAAACCATCGTACACGTCGTTTATTCGCTATGCCACTCAACATTACAGTATGCCCGATTACATTCACCACGGTAGCGTCTAATAAGTACGCGGCTATCACCTAAGGACAAGTTGAAGCGAGAATCGTCCTTAAACACTACATTTTGCCATTCAACACGGCAGTGACGACGTAACACTGATCTGAGTAATCACACAAAAGGGGGTGCTAGAAACTGTGGAAATTAAAACAGGAAAAATGTAAAGAACGTTTATTTATTTAGCTTATGTCCATTGCACAAAAATAATACAATTTAACATTAATTACAATTAAAATTCAAAATTAACATGGTGTAGCCAATCTAAAGCTTCATTTGATATGTTAATAAAATCTATCGGTGATCCCCTGAAGGCTCGAAGTGGGCAGTCAAATGTCACGTACGGATGGTTTGTTTTTCCTTACCACAGTCGCATCTCGGTGAACCTCTCATTCCCCATGTATACAAAGATGAAGCAGATCTTCCATGACCAGTCCTAACTCTGTTAAGAGCTGCCCAGGTCTTGCGAGGAAGGTCGAGTCCCTTAAGTGCCTGTTGACTGTCGAACAGAGAGTGCCATTCTGGTGGGGCTGAGGCTATCCACTCCAATTTCCAAGCTTCTCTCCCATCAAAATTATCAGATATAATCTGTTTTACAGTTTTTACACTGGGATTTCTTGATTTAACTCTCACAAACATATTATCCATGTCGTCATTAACTGCAGTTTTTGCAAACGGACAAAAGTTGTTTTCAACTCCAGCACAGAGTTCGTGAGCCCAAATGCAACACATTTGGCTTTGGATCCATCGTTCTTGTGATCTTAAGGCTGAAACATTTCCGTTGCAGTACAAACAATGTGTGTCTTCTTGATCATCATCAAATGACTCTCATCTTGGCAGTGCCGGATCTGGGAGGTGGGGGAGGGGCAAAATCGTATTTGAAGAGAAAAATGGCAAATTTACGGGGTGATTCAGGAGAAATGGTGAATACTGAAGGAGATGATAGCATGAACAACACTGAGTAAAAAAGTTCGTATAAACATGTGTCCCATTTCAATTCGTTTTGGAGTTACAGGTGCTGGAATGTTATGCATAAAATAAACCTCATAAAATGATCACGAGCACACAAATAACTTGTTGAGGTACTTTATTCATGCAACAACACAAGCATGTTTTACAAAAGTTTAAATTGAAGAATCGAAAATCTCATCATCGATTTCAATGCGCGCGAATCGAACTTGTACGTGTCGACTTAAGCATCATTAAAGTGCTTCAATTCGTCTATTTAAATCGATGATAGGATTTTCGAACATATAATTTAAACTATCGTAAAATATGCGCGGTTTTTTTCGCAATAATAAAGTATTTCAATAAGTTGTGTGCGTAACATTTAAGCACCTGTATCTCCAAAACGAATGTGAATCTGGCACGTTTACATGGAATTTTTTACTCGATGCTGTTCATAGTCCCACTTCAATATTTACCATTCCTCCTGAATCACCCTGTATGTCGCAGCAACTTTTACATATACAGGGTGTCCAGGGATGAAAGAATAATCCTGCAACCGCAGATAGGTCACATCATGTCCTACAATGTAACAAAATTTTATTTTAGTAAAAGTCTCGAGATATGGATTTTTTTCGAGACATGTGACTTTGTTCAGTTTTTTCCATGCCATTTCGGCAAATTAAGACTTTTTGAACCCAGTTTTTTTTTTTTTTTTAGTTTACTCTAGGATGTTTGAGCCATCTAAAACAATGTTATTTTTTTCCTTAAAACTTTTTAAAATAAACCTTATAAAATTCTTAAATGGTATATTTATTGTTGTATGGTAGTTAAATCTTACAACGAGACCAGTGCGCATTTTAAACATGCAGAAAAAATGATGATAATGATTAAAAAAAAAAAAAGAATGCTGCTAAGGTGTGCTTACAAATAATAGACAATAAATGCAAGCAATATTTTTTATTTCGTTTTATTATAAAAATTGTTCAAAATGGCCGCCATTTATTCTTATGCAAGCCCTAAAACTTTTGACAAGTGATCTTTTTATTCAGCGAGCATGACCTTTGCGGTTAATGTGTTCCGCAGCTGTTTTTATTTTCACACGCCGCTGTGTAATCGAAGTTACCTACTTCGCGTAAACTATATCTTTTAGACAGCCCTAATTAAAAAAAAAAAAAAATCCAAGGGATTGTGGTTCGGTGATCTTCGTGGCCGAGGAGCCAGACTACCTTCTTGGGTACCTTTCATAAAGGTAGTCTCGGACCGCTAGGGCGTAGTGTGTTGGGCAGTCATCGTTTTGCAACCACATTTCTTCCCTTTTTGAGAGCGGCACATCCTCCAAAAGACTAGGCACCTGATTTTGTAAAAAGTCGAGATACATTTCTCCTGTTATATCCTATCAATATCTAGAAAATGGTGAGACTTTCACCAAAATAAAATGTTGTCGTATAGGACATGATGTGATCTATCTGCGGTTGCAGGATTATCCTTTCATCCCTGGACCAGGGCCGGCGTTAGGGGGGATTAAGCGGGGCAAAGTACCCGGGGCCCGGGCCAGCAAAGGGGGGCCCGCCGGCATGGATGCCTAAATAAATAAAAATCAAACACAAATTTTAAAATCTGCACCAATAATTTTGAACATTTTTGTATTAAAATTTTCTGAATTTATATATATATATATAAAAGTGTAAGGGGGCATCCATAAATTATCTGAGGTGAAATAGGGGGGGAGGGTCCGGCGAAATATTACCAAAGGGGGGAGGTCTTCGGAAATCCCAAGTGAGGTTTAGGAGGGGGGTCCGGAAAAACACCTTAAGTAATTTATGCATGCCCCCTAAAGTAAAAATATTTTCGGGGGGGGGGGGGCTAAGATCGCTTACCCGGGGCCCGAGAAGCCTAGCGCCGGACCTGCCCTGGACACCCTGCATATAAGTTCTACTACTGCTGCTCCGGGCAACAAAAATAAAGTATGGTATTTCAACAGTGAGTGGCAATGAGGGCGACAAACCAATGTTCGATGGGGAGGGAGCGGCAATCTCACAATTCTTGCCCCGGCTCGGAAAATTACCAGATCTGGCACTGCTTCTTGGGTGAGGTTTCCTGCGCTTGGTGGTTTTCTTTTTAGCATATTTTTTTTTTTTTTTTTTTTAAGCAAGTTCAGGTTCATTTTTGAATGGAGTTGAAATCGACACCCGCGCAGAATCTTTGTTCTGGCCGTTGTTTTTTGTTTTCCTACTGTTTGTTGTACGAAGCACTGGAACAATATCCTTTGGGGTCACAGAGAAAGAAGTTATCGGTCGTTGAAATACCCCCATAATATCAGCGGAAGGAAAACTTCCCCATTTTAAAAATGAACACAAATTATATAGCAGTTTAATTATTTTCCCCATGTTACAGAGAAACATTTAAAGTTTATGTTTTAAAAATTATATCATTAAGGTGGCCTCCGCACTGGTCAATGCATTGAGACAGTTGAGTTTTGAAGCTTATCTCCACTCTTTCCAGCATATCAACGGGTACGTTGTCGATAGCAACTTCCCTCGTCCACAGCATCTCTACTAAATCGTTACATCCCGCTCTTTGGAAATGGCGCAACTCCACTCTTCTAGTATGTAGCGTGACGCATTCCGCCACAATCCAAGTATTTATGGTAATATTAAAGTAAATTTATAAAGATTGGGCGATCGCTGTATGTATATTTTATACAAGTGCTTTATAAAAAAAAGGAGGTTTTCATTCAATTTGGAAAGAGCAGTGAGTTAAAATGAGTGGATCTCAGCACTGTGGAAATAAGACATATTGAGTTGTGTGAAGGATGTTGTTTCGCACTGTCCTTTGTGAAAGATAACGGTCCATCCGGCAGGGGGTCGGTCTGTCGCCGTGGGGACAATAGGCTGGGATTTTGGCAAGGTGATGGCTTTCCCCTTTGCTGCCAGGTACGCTGCTTCAACGCCACCCAGGCGAGCCTCTGGACTTTAATGGTAAGACCGCCCTCCCACACTTTGTCATCGACGCGACCCACACGCGGGAAGAGTCAAGCGAACCAGAAGTCGCGTAGACCATGTGACTTCAGACCACCATCTCAAGCAACTAAATTATGGAAGTTTTGTGTTGCGCATGTTCCCGACAGGCTGCAAGGCGTGGCCAGAGTTTTGTTACAACCACGCACACCGAGCGAAATCATTCTGCTGAACTTCCTGACTGCCTGGAGCAGTCTGGCTTCGCCAAGCACCTTAGGTTTCTGAATGCTGAAGAGTACCTCGCATGCCGCGGGCCCATCTTCGAAGCTCGCCGCCTGTCGTCGCAGATCCTCAATGGTAATGTGTTAGTTAACCACCGCAGCCATACATCGTGCATTTTAAGAAACTGTTAGTGACCCATAACTGATATCAGTGCTCAAACTCATGAAAGAAATCCCACTGAACTAGGAGACCCAAATATAAATGGCTTATTTTCAAAAGGCATATTTGTCTGGAACCATGTGTGTTCATTCAAAACTTTGTATTGTCTTTCAATTTTTTTCAAATGGCATTTAAGAACCATTTGTGGCGCCCGAATGTTGTATCATAAATCAAACTGAATTTGATTCTGTTATCACGAGATTATGGTGATGTAACTTAAATGTTGTTTAATACATGTAATTTTGTAATTGATTATATAAGTTGACTCTTGATGTAAAATTCATTATTTTTTTCTTGAATAAAATGACTAATTGTAGCTATAGGCATATCCATCGCTTGAATCATAAGTTATGGTCTGGAATTCGAACAAAAATCCAATAGCGAAAAGCACTTTTAGTTCAGCCAGAAATCTTCAGGCCTCATTTCCAATTTTTCTTTCCCTAAAAACATTATCAGACTACTGCAAACATTAAAAAAAAAAAAAAATAGCCTAATCGGTCCCCAGAAAATGTACTTTCAGTTGTTACCGAATTTTCCTATTTTCTGAGCAACTTTTCCATTTTTATTTCTATGAAAACCTTAGTCAGACTTTTAAAGACATTTAAAAAATAATTAAATTGCTCCCTAGAAAAAGTACTTTCAGGTTTTCCCAAATTTTCCTGGCAACTTTTCCAATTTTTCTTTCTTTAAAAACCTTATTCAGACTATTATGAACATTTTAAAAAATTAGCCAAATAAGTACACAGAAAAAAAAGGACTTTCAGTTTACTCAGAATTTTCCAATTTTCCGGGAAACTTTTCCAATTATTCATTATCTAAAAACATTATTCGGACTATTACAAACGTTTTTAAAAATTAGCCAAATTGGTCCATAGAAAAGAGTACTTTCAGTTTTTCCTGAATTTTCCAGGCAACTTTTACAATTTTTCTTTCTTTAAAAACCTTATTCGGACCATTAAGAACATTTTTAAAAAATTAGCCAAATTGATACACTGAAAAAAAGAATTTCAGTTTTCTAAGAATTTTCAAATTTTTCATTAACTAAAAACATTATTCAGACTATTACAAACATTTGAAAAATAATTAGCCAAATTGGTAAACAGAAAAAAAGACTTACAGTTTGCTCCGAATTTTTTGGGCAACTTTTCCAATTTTCCATTAACAAAAAACCTTATACAGACTATTATGAGCATTTAAAAAAATTAGGCAAATCAGTCCACAGAAAAGAGTACTTACAGTTTTTCTGGACAACTTTTCCCATTTTCATGCATTGTCATCCAGTTCTGAGCTATGGCCAAAATTTTAAGTCTCTAGCTCATCGAGAAGTTACTTTAAAATCAATTACTAAAATCAAACCAGACGGACAAAGTCCAAAGCAATTTAGTAAGCATATTTTAAAAAACTAAAGGTTCATTATGATTATAAGGTTGGGAAAGAATTGCTTGTTGAAGACTTGAAATCTAAATATCTTGGCAATACATTTGATAACAAGCTTATATGGGCAGGACACAAAATTTTTTACTTGTTGGAGAGGATGATAAGGGGATGTACAAAGGAAGTAAATAAGGTGGGTTACACAACTTTGGTCAGACCATTGCTTGAATATGGTAGCGTAGTATGGGACCCACATTTTGAGTATCAAATACAGGAGTGGGAGAGGGTGCAAAAAAGGGCTGCTAGATCTGTTTATGGAAATTACCGCAGAACGTAATCAGTAACGGATATTATAATAGAGATGGGTAGGTCCGGATGGATGCAGTTCCGCGGACCTGTATCACTTGCGCTAGGGATGGATGTACATCCGAGAGCTTGTCGGACCTGCTTCCAGTCGGACCTGTAACAGCGCCACAGTTCTCGCGTGGCCGGAGGTTGAACCACGGCCGGACCTGCAACCGCGGAGCTGGAACGCAATTTTTCATTACAGTTCCGATTTGAAATCTGTGTTCTGAAGAGTTTAATGTCATTTACTGTACGATTGGATTACAGTTCTGTTTAAAGATGAGATTATAAATGAAAAACTATTTCTTAATGTCTGACTACTAGTAGATAATTACAATAACTATTAAATGCCAATGGGTAGCTAAAACCCGGTAGTACATTTTTATTGGTCGGGTTCGTGCTTCTAAGGTGAGGAGTGTTTTTCGTTCTAAATAAGAATGGACTTATAATTTAACTTGTAATTTTAATGCGTTGTAGTATTATTAAACTTTTAACGTTCAGTTTGATTGATCACAAAGTGTCTAGAATTTTTAACTTTCTGAATTCTGATGGCTTAAGGACAAATCAGATAATACATTTAACATCTCTTTATTGCAGAAACACGGTTCGTAGAGTTTCCAAGGAACATTATACATATCTATACTAATATTATAAATGCGAAAGTAACTCGGTCTGTCTTTGTCTGTTTGTTACGTTCCTTGGGCTAAACGGATACTCCGATCGTGATGAAATTTGACGGGAAGATGCTGTTTGACATTAGGATCGAGATGGGATACTATATTATGTATAAATAAGAACATATTATCATTAAATTATGAAAACTATCTCAACTGTGAAAGACAAACGCATAATATATATCTATATTTGTAATGCGCAATCGCTTCCAGCATTGTTAGGGTGGCGTAATGGTAACGAGTTTGCTTCTTATTAATCCTCCAGCGTTGCTTCGGGATCTAATCCCATTGGGCACAAATATTTTTATGAATTGTTTTTCATAGTTCGAGCCAAGTCTAGGATTTTATAGTAAGGATACCATGTTCTGGCAAATCTTTGGCGCTAGAAAGCGTTAACTTTATTCACGCTATACTGGTTCCACAGGTAGTTTTTGTGTGATCTTAACTAATAATATTGTGTATGCGAAAGTGAGTCTCCATCTTTTTTATTTTACGTTTTGATGAATATATGTTTATACCGATGACAAGGAAATACTTTGTATATTTGGGAACGAAATAGGATACTTTTTCCGATATGAATAACAGTTTTAGTCATGAGACAGGTTCGAAGGTAGAATGGTATATCGATGGCGTTCCCGTCATATTATGCCGACTCAGTGTTGTTTGGGACATCTTAGATAATTTTCAGCTTTGTATATCCAATTCTAACAATCAAATTCTAAATCCACGCGTACGAAGTCGCGGGTAACAGTTAGTAATATATATAAATGATTATGTGGCATTATTGCGAGCGACTGTGCTGGCCGCTTTTACAGAAATATTTTATAATCCAGTCGTTTCTAGAACTTCTAACAATGGCTCAAACAATCGGTTATTATTACTAAGAATTAAATCTTGATTAAAAATACAGATAAATTGGAAATAATATTAAATAAAATTACAAATAAATTAAAAGTTTCTGAAATTGCACAAAATAAAATAAAGATTTTGAAAGCACCAAAAACACGTTATGGTAGCTGGCAAAACATAAATATTACTGTTTGATTAAAATGCATTGTATCGCACTCGATTTAGCACTCACGTCAACGTTTTATTCACTCAATCAAAATAGTTTCACATAGTATACAGAGCAAAACACTATACATAATATAAGAACAAATCTCACGTAATTTCTCCCTCACAGTTTAAAATAAGTTATACTTGCAATTTTGTTTTTTGTTCATTTATAATAAACTGTTTCTTAAGCTGGTATATTGTGGAAAGGCAATATTTATCTCAAGATGTTGAGTCTTGAATAATTTCATTTTTAGTAAAAAAACTAACAGTTAACAAAGACTTTCGATTTTTTTTAGTAGTACTTAAACATTATTAAGAAATGATTTCATTTTATTCTTATAGAAGTCCACAGAAATTTTACTTTTACTTTTATCATTATCAAGTCTGATTATGCTGTGATTTTCTAATATTACGTACAATTGTGAGTTTCAGACAAAAATAAAACAAAATTATCAGAATTAATATTCTTTCATTTCATAAATTAATGGATGAACACGATATAACTCATACTGCAGTTCTCCTTGGTAGGATTTGTATCCACCATACGCTCGATTGTAGGTTCGGACCCATACAGGTCCGCCGGACACGTATTTGGATGTAGGTCCATACACATCCAGTTCCGCCATACACTCCGCGCGCTCGATTGTAGAACCGGACCCATACAACTCCGCCGGACACGTAACTGGATGTAGGTCCGCACAGATCCAGTTCCGCCATACACTCCGCCCGCCCGATTGTAGAGCCGGACCCATACAGGTCCGCGGACTTGGAACCTGGATGCAGGTCCGCAGCGCTGGATGTACATCCGGACCCGACTCCTTTAAAATCTCGGACCTGCCCATCTCTATATTATAAAAGAGCTGGAATTGGATGCATTGGAAGCCTGGAGGAAGGTGACGATTGTCATGGGAAGGTACAAGGCTTATATTGGTGATGAGGCATGGAAAGATATATGCATAAGAATGAAAAGTAATGCATGGAAGGGAAAAGATGACCATTACCACAAACTGGCAATCGATTTCAAACAGAAGGGCGTAGGGTTTGGGAAGGGTGTTAGGGATTGAAAGAAGGTACAGAGAGAAATGATGAATAATTTACCAAAACATTGAAAGAATTTAAAGTTGAAATTTGTGGAGGGCAAATGTAAGAGGGTGCAGGAAAAAGGGGGGGGGGAGGAGAATGGGTGTGTAGAGCATCCAGAGCGTGCACTACATTGCAATTAAATTAAATTAAATTAAATGTCACATCTAAACAAACATACCCTAAAACAACATTGATTACATTTTTGAATACCGGTTCAACGATACCAAAAAATTGGTCTATTGAACCATTTTGCATCCAGTGTTAATTTTTTTCGTAAATGATGCAAAGGCTGTGAAATTACGAGTGTGACATGCAGACAGAGTCTAATTAAAGCAAAAAAATTCCATTTTGGCTAATGAACCCTAAAAAAATAAAACCTTCTTTTAATATTACAACATTGCAGCTTCTTTTGCAGGTCGGTACTTGACTAAATTTGGCTTCCTTTTCGTTAGTGCAATTTTAATTATTGCAGTGACTGCTTTGTAATTCTGAAATGGTAAGTGGCAACCAGTAGGGTAGACCAGTGAAAATTGACAACCCGGACTGAATTTTAATAGCGTTGTAACAGCCCTAATACCTGAATTTTGAATAATATTGTACTGTGTGAAATATTTGTAGTGAGCCAAAGTTTGCTTGAAAGTGATTTGAGATGTTTATTTTGTAATTTCTTGTAAATAAGTGTATATAGACTTTGTTTTAGGTAAGAAAATTATTTAAAGACCATTTAATATGTTTAAGAACCGAATGATGCAAGAGAATTTATTAAAAGTTTGTAATTACTTGTATTAATGTATGTTACGATGTCTACAGGACAATTTTCCACCATTTGAAAGGATTTCTGTAAATAATTTTGTATTTAAGTATCTATAATTACCATTTCTAATGTTATTAATTAATTTTGTATCAATTCCGATTGTTTTTAATATGTTTGATTGTTTGAGTGATTGTTAATGATCGAGAAATATCGGGCGGATGCCTTTGAAGAATTCTCGTAATTTCGATAGACTCTATATAAACAGATCGCCTGGACAGAGAAGTCAGTTTTGCATTAAGTATTAATTCAGTGTTACAGAGACATTCATGCAAGTTTTCATTGCATCTTTGGATTGTAACAACTAAGCTTGTGAATGTCGCAGACTTGTTTTGATTTGTTCAAAATAAACGAACATCTTCACATAACCTTGTTTTTTGGTGGACTTTTAATTAATGCAGTAAATTAAACCACCCAAAGAACCTTAACATGGCGACCGTGACAGGACGAGAAGTTCTTAAACATCTGTGGGATGTTTATCTTCTAAAAAGAATCTGCAGAAAATTGCGAGGAAATTTCGACCGGCGACGACACGGATTTGACGGCCTAAGGCGGAGATTTTTCATCGGCAATCGGCTGTAATCTTCCGACGACGAGTGGATTTCCTTCGGCCTCAAAATCGTCTTCCTACAGTGAATTGTGAAAAGTGTGGTTAAGTGTTTGAAGTCAGTGTGGTGCTTAATGATCAATTAAGTGCTTCTAAGTGAAATTTAATGTGATACAAAAGTGAGGAATAACTGTAAGTACGGCATTGAATATTCAAGTGATTTATTTTGCATGTTATAGTGTGACAGATTGGAAAGATTTTAATTTTACTTAATTTTGTTTCTTATATTGATTTGGCTGATTACTAAAAATGGCGGATAATGAGAACCTGCAAGCTTTTCTAGAGTCATTTGTAACCAATTTTAATGCAAAATTGTCTGAACTTGATAGTAAATTTTCTGAATTTAGAAATGAGTTAAATCTTGACAGCAAATTTTCTGAAATTAATGATAAGTTTTCTCAACTGCAACAAAGCAATGATAAAACATTCTCTGATTTGACTAAATGTTTTGATGTTAAAATCACAGAGCAATTTCAGGGTTTTAGCTCTCAGTTCAAAGAAGATATTAACAATTTAGATTCTAAATTGGGGAAGGTAGTAACAGAGTGTCAGGAGAAATTTGAGAAAGTTACAAAATTTTGTGAACAGAATAAGGCTGAATGTGAAAATTTGATTTATAAAGAGGTGAAGGAAGTCAGTGAAAATTGTGATAAGATGAAGGAGGAATATGTTGCTTTGTTCCAAGCTAATGATGTTAAGGTTAATGAGTTGAGACAAGAGGTGGGATTAAATATTAATACATTGGTAAATCATCAGGAACAACTTACCCAGGGATTGGAAACAACCCAATCTAACGTTAATCAGTTAGAGAAAAGGGTTACTGGGTTGCAGATTCAGTTAAGTCAGGTTCCCTTAACAGGTAATCCAAATTTCAGTGTCGATGTAAAAGAAGAATTTGAATTCTATGATGATAGTGGGAGGCTTCACCCTATTGAATTTATAGATAATTTTGAAAGGTCAGACTATTTTAAGTTGTTACCCGACAGTAAGAAAATTGCACTTGTAGGTAAACATCTAAAATCTTATGCTAGGGCATGGGGTGATAGACAAGCTAGGGAAGTGACTGACTACAAGCTGTTTAAAGAAAACTTTTGAAACATTTTTGGTCGACAAGCAGGCAAATTCAAGAAAAGAGGGAGTTAATGACTGGTAGGCCGTATAAACCTGGTAGGGAAACTCAACATGATTTTTTTCATAAATGTTGGATCCGTTGTAAGTATTTAGACCATCCTTATGGAGAGGAGGAATTCATTGATTTGATAGGAGCTAGGTTACCCCAGCAAACAAGAAATTTAATTGCCACTTTGGATGTAGTAAATGTGGATAGAGTTTCTGAATTGTTAAGACGCTTGGATGCCCAGGAGTCATTCAATGAACAACATTACCACCATCAACACCATAGGAGGGGCAGCAGGAGTCCCCCTAGAAGGGGTAATGGGTCAAGGGATGGTAGATCGAGGGGAAGGGATCGTAACAATTATGCAAGAAGGAATGATGATGGGGGAGTGAGAGAACAGAACCCTCAATCTGAAAGGGAAAGGCAGCATGGGGGGCAGGCAAACTAAAGACCACCCCTGTTATGGGCCCCGCAGTGGTGGACAAGAAGGTGGGTCCAGGTACCAACTGCTATGGAGTTAATACCATCTTTATGAATAATCCCCGAGAAGATTTATTGGAAGAGGTGGAGGATAAGAATGAAGTTTTAGATAAAGTTCCCATAGTGCAAATTAATGCTTTTAATAAACAAATAGATGCTCTTATTGACACTGGGTCACAGGTTTCTTGCCTTGCTGAGGGATTATTTAATGAAATTGAAAGCACCAATCAAATTGAAGTGTTACCCGTTAGTAGTATGACAGTTATTACTGCTACTGGTTCTCGTAGTAAGAGAATTAAGCAGGAAATGTTGATGGAAGGTTGTATGGGGACTGTAAATGTAGAAATACCCATGTATGTAGTCCCTAAGTTGAATGTAAATTGTATTTTAGGCATGGATTGGCTTACAAAAGTAAAGGCTTTGGTAGACTGTGGAGAAGGTAACTTACGGATTAAATTAGACAGTGGGGAATACTGGGTTGATTTTGAGAAGACTGTTTGGAAAGGCATACAAGAAGTAGATCATGTGAGAGTTAAATATAAGGATGCTGGTGTAGCTAGAGTTTGTGACAAACTATTACAACAGATTTGTGTAAATGTGTTAAGGCAGAGTAGTGAGATTAATAGTCTGATTGAAGGTCAGGAGATAGCGAAGGAAATGTTATTAATTACCCAAAACAGTATGAAACTATTACCGTCAGACCAACAAGAAACGCTGAAATGTCTAATTGAAGAATATAGGGACGTATTTTCTGACAAACCAGGTCTGATAAAAAATTATGAGTGCAAGCTTACTGTAAAGTCTGAAGAGCCTTTCTTTATTAAGCCATATCCAATCCCTTTGACCAAAAGAGATGAAGTGAATAAGGAGATAAACCAAATGCTAGAGTGGGGGGTAATAGAGAGGTCAAGGAGTCCTTACAATAATCCCTTGGTTTGTGGTAATAAAACCGGACAATTCTGTGCGACTAGTGCTGGATGCTCGCACATTAAACAAGCATTTAGTAACAGAACGGGATTCATCCTCCACCTATCAGTGAGTTGTTGCACAGGTTTAAAGGTAAAAGATATATTTCGTCTATCGATCTGACTGCGTCCTATTGGCAAGTCCCTCTTTCAGAAGAATCCCGGAAATACACTGCCTTTCTATTTGATGGCCGTTGTTATAATTTTCGAGTGTTACCATTTGGGTTAAATATTTCAGTGGCTACCTTTATTCGTGCTTTGGATAGTGTGTTAGGAAAGGAATTGCTTGAACAAGTAGAGATATACGTAGACGATATTCTTATAATGTCAGAAACACTTGAGGAACATTGGTGCTACTTAGAAAAGTTTTAGAAGCATTGAGAAAGGGGGTATGACGATTAAGTTAAAGAAAATGTACATTTTTGCAAAAAGAGGTTGAATTTTTGGGCCATCGTATTACACCACAGGGGATCTTGCCTAGTAATGATAAAATAAATGCCATTAAGAATTTTCCCCCGACCCAGAGATAAGAAACAACTACAGAGTTTCTTTGGATTATGTGAATACTATAGGAGATTTCTTCAGGGACAAGCTTTAAATAGTCCAGCCTTAAGAGATTTGATTAAAAAAAGTGTCAGGTGGGTGTGGTCCTCAGAATGTGAAAGAGATTTTCAAAAAATCAAAGATGACTTATGTAATTCCAATATCCTCTATTATCCAGATTGGGATCTAGATTTTTACCTTGCCGCAGATAGTTCTGACTATGGTTTAGGAGTTCATGTCTTCCAGGAAGTGGAAATCAAAGGAAAACCGGATTTTAGGGACTATTGCCTTTGCCAGTAGAAAACTACAACCAGCTGAAACTAGATACACAATTACTGAACGGGAGGCCTTATCTATTTTGTGGGGTTTGACTAAGTTTAGGTACCTACTGTTAGGTAGAAAAATTATTGTATATACAGACCATAAGGCTCTTTCATTTTTGTTAGAATGTAAGTTAGTCCACAGTCGGTTAACCCGTTGGGCATTGGTTCTGCAGGAATATAATTTAGAGATTCGGTATAGACCTGCTAGTAAAAATCAAGTTGCAGATGCTTTGTCACGTCTACCGTTAGGTCTAGATTCTGAAAAGCGATGTCTAGGACCACAGACTGAGGTTAGAATTGCTTATCTAAAAAGGAGTACCGTATGAAACTGAGGTTAAGTGTTCCTTGTGACAAATCAAAGACGAACAGGACAAAGATGTAGCTATAGTAGAAGTAAAAACTAATCTTGATAGCCCAGAACACAGAGATAAGCTTCAGAAATATTATACTTTGCATGGGGAAGTATTGTTTAGAAGGACTAGTGAAGATGAGGATGATTGGAAGTTATGGCTTCCAGAAAGTTTGGTTGAAAAAATTGTTTGGCATCACCACTATAGTTATGGGCATTATGGGCCATCCAAGTGTTACCGAGTGTTAAGGGAAGATACATATTTCTATAATATGAGAAGGAAGATTTCGAAGCTATTAAAATCTTGTCAAGTGTGTCAAAGATCTAAAATAGATAGTGTTAAACGAGTGGGGAAAATGCAAAATATCATCCCAAGTAGTGTATTGGAATTAGTTTCTGCTGATGTTCTTGGCCCGCTACCCATGTCTCGGGGAGGGGTGACCCAAGTTTTAGTTTTATTTGATGTTTTTTTCCAAATTCGTTAAACTTTACCCCGTAAAGAAGTCTACGGCTAAAATTTTGGTTAGAAAGTGACTGATGAATATTGTCAAAAGGTAGGTAACCTAAGAGGGTGCTTTCGGACAATGCCCCGCAATTCACTAGTAAAGTGTGGACAGAAAAACTTGAACAAGAAGGAATAGAGGGTTATACATACTTCTGCTTATCATCCAGCAGGAAATCCCGTAGAACGCCTAATGAGGGAAATTGGACGTTGGTTAGGACATATTGTACAGACCAACACAGTAAGTGGGCATGTGAAGTAGAAAATTTTGAAAATGTAATTAACTCTATACCTAGTGATACAACTGAAATACCACCCATTGAGCTGATGTTTAAGAAACCGGCTAACAGATTAATTCGAGAATGTGTTAGTTTTCCAAATAGAAAGAATTTCAACTATGAGGAAAAGGTAGCTTTAGCTCTTAAAAATTTAAAGGAAAAGGCAACAAGGAGAAAGAAAAGGCATGATGAAGGTCAGAAGTGTATAGAATATAAAGTGGGTGATTTGGTGTTAGTTGAAGTTCATAGTAAGTCGTCAGCTTTGCGACAAGAGACTCGTAAGTTTAACCGTTTGTTTGAAGGCCCTTTCAGGATAGAGTCTATACCAAGGAAAAACTCTTATGAGCTAATTGACCCTGAGAGTGGTAAATGTAAGGGTGTGTATAATGTTGAAGCCCTAAAACCCTTTTATGAATAAGTGATCACTTATGAAATGTGTCAATAGCCTGTAAATATCTAGTTTTGTAAATAAGTATGTCAATTGATGCATGTAAATAGTTTGTGTGAGTACTTAAGCTCAGATGCAGATGTAAGCATTTCAATGTATAATTTGTGACAGTTTTGTGTAGAGACTTTTGGTATTTTCATGATGTTGTGACTTTCTACATTTTGAGACAAATTATCAGCTGTAAAATGTAAACAGACTGGTGTAATTAACAAGCAGACATCAAGTGTGTAATTTGGAGTGAAAAAATTGTAACTTAAGGTGATGGCATTGAACGTTTGTTGTGTAAAAACAGTAAATGATAAAATGATTGGACCTGAGAAAAGACAATTATTGTAAACAAAATCAGTGTCATGGACTATGTGCAGATGTTGTATGTGATGAAGAATTGTATTGGTTCATTGTAAAAGTCATTATGGTTGATTGATTGTAATCTGTTCGTGTCTGCATTATGTGTACATTCAACCTGCTTAGATTCGTGACGGATTCAATCAATTTTATCTGTGTAAAATTAAGTGAATCCTGGGGAGGGGTTGTAACAGCCCTAATACCTGAATTTTGAATAATATTGTACTGTGTGAAATATTTGTAGTGAGCCAAAGTTTGCTTGAAAGTGATTTGAGATGTTTATTTTGTAATTTCTTGTAAATAAGTGTATATAGACTTTGTTTTAGGTAAGAAAATTATTTAAAGACCATTTAATATGTTTAAGAACCGAATGATGCAAGAGAATTTATTAAAAGTTTGTAATTACTTGTATTAATGTATGTTACGATGTCTACAGGACAATTTTCCACCATTTGAAAGGATTTCTGTAAATAATTTTGTATTTAAGTATCTATAATTACCATTTCTAATGTTATTAATTAATTTTGTATCAATTCCGATTGTTTTTAATATGTTTGATTGTTTGAGTGATTGTTAATGATCGAGAAATATCGGGCGGATGCCTTTGAAGAATTCTCGTAATTTCGATAGACTCTATATAAACAGATCGCCTGGACAGAGAAGTCAGTTTTGCATTAAGTATTAATTCAGTGTTACAGAGACATTCATGCAAGTTTTCATTGCATCTTTGGATTGTAACAACTAAGCTTGTGAATGTCGCAGACTTGTTTTGATTTGTTCAAAATAAACGAACATCTTCACATAACCTTGTTTTTTGGTGGACTTTTAATTAATGCAGTAAATTAAACCACCCAAAGAACCTTAACAGCGTGTTGCACTCTGACCATTGGCTGGTGCCTTCGTGTAGTGGAAGCTGTAGAATCTAGTCCCTGGTACCAAGTGAGCAGTGTCAGAAGAACTGATATACACTGTCATTCATTGTCCAGTTATAGACATGCCATAAAAATCACAAACACTGGGTTTGACACTTAAAAGACATCCTGGTTACATGCAGAAGTGTTTGTAACAAACAGCATCAACTTGAAAATTGTTATAAGCAGCAAAGAGGCAGATACTGAAATTGGTGCGGGAAGCTGGTTACAACTGGATACAAATTCTGCAGAAATTTTTAATAACATGGACATTTTCCACATGGATAGATTGCATTCTCATGAAGACTATATATATTTATAGCAATCAACAAATAGCTCTCAAGTAATAAAATTGTCAGTGATACAGTTTACAAAATCATAACAAAATTTGTGATAGGCACCTTCTACTGTCATTTTGACGGTGGCATAACTATTGCCGAAATGTTGAGAAATAATCTACCAATAAAACTAAAGAGAAAGGAAGTGGCTTCTGGGCGATATTAATAATAAAGGAAAGGGAAATTAACCCATTACATACCAAAGTTGATAACTGCAACATAAGGCGGGCACACAAATACAACATTTCAGTATTAACCTTCTTCATTTAATAGAGAATGAACAATTTGGTTCTGGACGTGTGTGCACACAGAATGTCACCCCAGCCAGTCATGGGGTGACGTTCTGTGTGCACACACGCGTGGAGCTAACTGGCTCGTGCTCTAATACATGAAGAAGGTTAATGCCGAAATATTGTATTTGTGTGCCTGCCTTATGTGTTTTCTCTCATTGTAGCCGTCAACTTTGATATGTGACGGGTTAACTTCGCTTTCCTTTATTATTTAAGAAATAATCTAAATAATAAAGCTCGACAATTTCAGTATCATGCAATAATAATAGGAAGTGACTTCAACTTTCATTATATTGATTGGAGTAATTATGTTTACATTACTGATGGCAGGGCTTGTGAAATCATTCTCGACCTGTTCTCAGATCATAATTTTGGATAGCTGGTTACTAAACCAACATGGTGTGTGATGCTAATGAAAACATTTTTGATCTTATCATTACAAATAGACCAGAAATATTCAGAGACATTACAGCAACCACAAGCAGAAAGTGTGGATAGTTTACCCCAGTTTACAGACTGCAAAACAAATTTATATGCAATATATTTGCATAAAAATTTGTTTTGCAGTCTGTAAAATACATCATACTGTATAATTTCATTCCAAATGGTTCAAAAGCAGCAGAATTACCAGACTATAACATCCAAATAGTCAGGTACAAGGGTACCATTTTTGTCATTCTGACCTTAGAATCATAAACAGGGTAGGAAAAGCAAACTACCACATGCCAAAGTTAAATTTCAACTACAATTAAAACAAGGTGATTGATTTAGTAATGGTAGGATATTACTGGAGGCTGATATCAGGTAGGTGACTGTCTGGTGTTCAGGATATTTTGGTATGCAAGTTTCCATCTATGGAATTTAAAACAGATGGTAGTAACCAAAAATACTTCTAACCATGAAAACTGTAAGAACTGGAATGTTCAGTCACTGAATAATCTGGATCAGCATTTCTCAAACTTTTTAGTAAGAGGACCAGTAAAATGATAATAATTATACATACTGTAACACAATGGTATCACCTGGAGGGGGGTGATATATGGATCTCCAAAAAAATTAAATTAAAAACTCACCAATAGGGGACCAGAAAAATTATCAAAAAGTGTTATAAATTGACCATTGTGGATATATTTAGCCAAGCAAAATAGTACTTTACTTAAATAAAGCTTGATAAGTACCTAAAACCAACTGTAAATCTTAAACTAATTAAATTCACAAGCAAACAGTACATCACATGAACTTGCTGTACGTGTCGTCATACATGAGTAAAACAACTTGACACTGTTGGAATTCCAAGTAACAGGTTAAGTGATTTTCAGTGTTTAGTGAAGTTATATTCATAATGAAACAAAAGACATTTTGTTGATGCGAAGTACCTAAATGGACCAATACTTCTATATCTTTGCCAAACAAATTATTTATTGCTATATAACGAAAAGCCGATGTACTAACCAAGTGGTTGCAACTAGCAAGATGACAATATGACAGAACGTCTGCAGAATCACCAATTTATCTTTGTGAGGATCATTTTGATGTAAGTAAATATGTGAAAATAGTGTTCAAATCACAAACTACAAAGATGTAGTTAAAATAAGTCAGCACTTAAGTATTTTGAACACAAGTACAAGATAAACTTATTTGTGTTTTAGCTGTTAAATGATATGGAAAACTACATGCGGTTCCATATAATATGCTCAGTAAAGAAAATAATGACAAAACCTGGATGTCTTCCATCCAAATTTTGATGTCTGACTGACAGGACAAGAAGTTTGCCATCAACATCTCACCCCGCTATTGTCAAAAGGCAACCACAATCACCGCTATGTTCATTAATTAAATAATGGAGTGACAGCTTCTCATAGGCTTCCATTCCACAGACATTATATTTTAGTCAGGCAAAGTTATTAATGCCTGTTTTTAGCTTCTTGGAGAAACTGTTTCAGCAGCACATTATATGGAGTGGCAGTCTGTGTGTGATCATCTTTTTTTCTGGCTGAGAGTTCCTTTGTTGTAATGTATTTAATATTAGTACCAATGTCCAGTTTAGATTTATTCCAATGACAATGTGGATCTGTACAATTATGACACTAAATGCCAAGCACTTTTCCTTTCTCTTATCAACTACCATGATCGCTGCAGAAGATTTCGAATGAAGTTTCTGTTCCGGGCACACCTGGCAGCTGATAGTACATGTACCCAAATCAAAACGAACTTGTATATATCCTATGACATTGAGGATGATTTGAAAATACACAAGAGCAAAGCTTTAAGTCTCATGGGTATGTACTAATACATAAACAAACACATGACATTCATAACAAACATTAGCCCATTTGCACTTGGTAGAGGTTATTTTATTTTATTTTAAAATTCAATTGATTAGGCAAATAGTTGAAATATTTACACAGATGTTTTCACATTTCGAAACCCAGGAGCACAAAAATCCGAATTAGTGGCAAAGAATTTTCCAACCATTATTATATCCATTCTCGGGAAATTTCGACAGTCAGCATTAGTAAATCCTGAATTCATGATAGCAATGGTTTAAACAATCTGCAAACAACGTCGACTTGGAAGTTTGTTATCACGTCTCTTATAACTCAATATTATAACTCAAACAAACCTAGAAACAAATACAAAAAAAAAAAAAAAAGTTAACGCAGAGCACTATCACATCTGTTTCCTAATGTATGACATTAGGTGCTGTGATTGATGTTTCATTTGATGTGAAGAATAGACTAGAAATCAAACTTTATTTATTGATTTAAAAATATAAATCATTATTTCACAAAAAATATTGGATGACGTTTCTGAATTTATAAATATTATTTCTAACTAAATTCTAGATTTTTTGTAATACCTGTCCAGTCCCCTATTAATATTATGAGAAAGTATAGATACATATTTTTGGAAAGTAACTTACGAGACAGATCCCACGAAGCGGCAATTTGTGGACCTAGATAAGCAACTCTATGACGTCACATGGTTTTGGCGATCTGTCTAGTTGGTGCCTACAACTGGGCATAGGCCAGACAGCCCACCAAAACGAAATCTTGGGTTGGGTAATGTATCTTCTTTTTTAACACAAAAGCCCAATATCATAGCTCCTTAGATCTGATAGATAAGGACGGTAAAGCTGTTTACAGTTTGGTAGAGAAAGAAAGAGAGCATTGGTGTTGATCTTCACATACTATTAGACAATAAGGCATAAAAATGCTCTCTGATTTACGCTCATGTTCAGTATGTGATCATCATTTGTATAGCTAAGTATGTAGCTTCGGATCAGCATTTGCAAAGGTCAGTCAGTGATTATTTTTTACAAAAGTGCAATGATGTATCGAGACCTCAATCTAGTTCCAGATGAAGTAAGCTAACTTACTCTCTTTCATGTGTTTATTTTTCCGTGCATTCAAGTCTACTCTTGTTGAATGTCGGGACAATTCCATATACGAGGGTTGGAACTTAAATAGTGGCAACTACTTATTCACAACCGATACAAAAGCGTTATATGTTTGCACCTGTTACTGTCCTTCAAAGTAGTCACCAGCGTTGTGTAGAACCCGTTGCCAGCGATGTGGAAGGCGTAGTATACCATTAGCAGGGCCTGTTCTGTTGATGGTGCGAATGTAGCGGTCTACTGCCTGTCGAATCTCTGGAACAGTTCTGAAGCGAATGCCATGAAGTGGTTCCTTCATGTATTTTCTTGGTTCTCGCAAAGCTGGTCACTGGTGATGCTCCAAAAACGAACAGTAATACTGTGCATTGACGGTCTGTCGTGGAGGAACGTAATGCGTTAGGATAACACCTAGGGCTGCATTTAGACTTCCTGGGCCCCTAGGCTATACATGTGGTGCGGGCCCCCTGGTTGGCAGTGGCCTAAGCGGGTGGGCCCTGTGGATGCTTAAATTCGGCCCAAAAAATTATGGACAACCTTTATTTTTTTTAAGCTATACTACTGGCCCCAGTTGAGGCCCTTACATATTTTTTTATGTTTGTATTAATGTATGTGGGGCGGGCCCCTTAGTGGTGCGGGCCCCTAGGCTACAGCCTAGGTAGCCTGCGCCTAAATGCGGCCCTGATAACACCATCACAGTCGTACACGAGAATCACCATGCTGGGGCTCTGACGCACTTTCGACTTTCGCAGCGACTCATAATGACGCCATTCGTTGGATTTGCGTTTCAGTTTTTGCTCGTACAATGTGGCCCATGTCTCATCCAGTGTTATGATACGGGGTAAGAAAGCCTCTTCTTTGCGCTCATAGCAAAGTGCGTCTGAGCAGCATCGTAATGCATCGATTTCTGCATTTCCATCAATTCATGTGGAACCCATCGTGATGCAATTTTTCGCATTCCCAGGCGTTCATTCAGGATGCGAAGCACACTAGTATGCGCTAATCCGGTTTCGTAGGCAAGCTCACGAATCATCTGGCGTCGATCACTGTCCACTAACGCGGCAACAGTATGCAGTTCTTCTTCAGACACGCTAGGACGACCTGCCCGATGCATGTCTGCCACAGTTTGCCGACCTTCGTTGAAGGCTTTTACTCAATGTGC
>CM061920.1:59036812-59066450 GCA_031002005.1 Vandiemenella viatica | reverse complement strand
CTAAATATATTGTTTATTTTTACAAAAGGAAAAGTTTATTAAAATAAAAATTCGGCTAGCTAAATAACACATCGGAAAATTACTCTTATCCTGGTTGCGTCGCCATGTAAAGTTACCAGTGATTACTTACAAATTGTTTACCACTCCGTTTACTCTTAGCTATGTATAGCTCCTCTCTTCCATGGTTTGGGGCCTTTCCTGGGCCATATATCTCACCTTTCTTCTACATAGAAGGGCTTCACCGTCGGAGTGTTACCCAAATCACTCGATTGTCTCCAACAAGTTACCTAGCAACTTACGTCGAGGAGTAGATCCCTATAACTCCAATTTCTGTCCCCATAACACATTGAGGTCAACATTGCCTGATGGTGGAAATTATACCAAAGAAATTCACTCCCTTTTATTCAGCAGCAAGAACCACACCACAGCCACTTGTTTAATAATCTGTTGTCAAGGAAAACAGGTTCTTTTCCACAAACCCAAAATATTAGCACAGCATTGTGCTTATTTTCCCTCTTCAATTTAGGCCACTGGTTTACTGAATCCTCAAACAGCTCTCAAGGTAATAATTATTAGGAAGATATCCAAGAAGTTTCGTCCCATTGTGTTCTTCTCTACCACTTGTGAAAACCGTCTTTCTCTTAAAATATCTGTTCCATAGTGTTGTAGGCCTAAATCTTGTTTTCTTATTTTCTGGTAAATTAAAATCTACACCAATAATGACCATTTTTCTCTTACTTTTCAATTATAAATACGAATTAATTCTCTTCAAGAGCCTCAACTTCATCATTTATTCTTCGACTACGGCAAACAGTTAACACTCTGATATTTTATTTTTATTGAGTCAGAAATCTACCCCAAGTAACTCATGGTCAAATTCCATTAATACTAGTGAACGGTAGTAGTCTTTATTAACCAGTATGAAGACCCCTCCACCAATTGCTGCTCTACCTCTTCGGTACACTCTATAAGCATCGACGAAAACCTCCTTGTCTAGTATTTCTTCTTTTAACCAACACAAGCAGAATTAATTTAAATTAATTGCAACGGAGCGCACGCACCCTTGTGACTGAAATCGAGTGCCAGCTTGTGGTCATATTTTTTCTTTTCCTTTCTATACGCTCCTCATAATTCCAGCTAAATACACTGCGATGCGGTAATTAAATAAATTTAATACGGCCTTTTGAACTAATAACCTGAAAACAAAAAACTAAACAAAATTTAAACTATAAAAATTATGTGAAAGCAGGCTTATCGATAAAAATATAAATAAATCAATAGATTGCAATAAACACCTTTTTTGTTATAAAAACCTTCAGTAATATCTACACAACTAAAATTAATATTAGAAACAAAACTAACATGTTATTATAGTTAGCTTCAATTTACAAGCACAAGGGAAGCAATATATTGAATCAACTGAATTCTCGAAATTAATATGGTCGCATAAAGATGATATTAATGTTGTGACTGTTCCTAGAGAAAATATTTAATTTTCCGTTAGAAATGCATACAGTTCTAATACCCACAGATATCCTAGGTGATTGTCATTGATTACAAGCGCGATACCGTAAGGCCTCGTACCCACTTGAGCACGCTCAGACCAATGGGCCACTTATTCATTTTAGTGTGCTCGATTGAGCGTGCTAAAAAAAAGTAAGTTTGGTCAAATGAGCCTGTTTTTAAATAACCACAGTGCTCAGGAAATACTCAGCTTTTGACAACTCGTCACGTGAGCGTGTAGCAGCTGCCGCCTTTATAATTATTCATACAATGTCAAAGAAGAAGAGCAACGTACCATGGTGGTTGATTAGAGAAAGTTCTCGTCACCGAAGAAATTAATAATATAATTTGCAAATTGACTTTTGAAGGAAATAATGAGCCTTTTCAAAACTTCACGAGAATGTCAAGGATCTATTTCAAACATTTGCTGTGTTTAGTTGGACATCATATTAAAAAGCAGTGTACGCCTAAGCATGAGGCGAGCCAACCAGGAAATAAATTCATGATAACTTTAAGATCCCTGCCTTCGGGAGATTCCTATACAAACCTACAGCATTTGTTCAAAGTACCGGTAGTCTATGATGATTTTGTTCAGTCGCTCAATATATTGGTACATATTCATTATTTTTATAGATATACTAGCGGAGTTCCTGGCATTGCACAGTATAGTTGGCGTAGTTTTAACCGTACGCTGTTTTTATTCCCGCAATGAGAAACATTTGTACAAAGTTTCATAAAATTCGTGCCAACATTTTTCGGAATTAAAGCAAACCTAGATTCACCCGACCCCTACCAAGAAACGGCTGGGTTGAAGTTTATTTGCACATACACAATTTTCATTCGTCTGAAAAGGTTCATGTGTATCCAGCTTCATTAATTTGGTTAATAAATTGTATTATTACATCACTAAACAACGCTAGATTATGTTAGAAACTCACATTTGATTCAATTGTGAAGTGAATGAATTTACATTTTGCTCGAAATGGCAGATACTTTAACTCCGCAAATCCAGCCTTTTATACAAATATTAAAAGTGAATCCAGAATAATATTATCGAAAATAGACGATTTTATTTAGAACAGAAGACTAAAGCTGATGGCCTGAGACATTTTAGTTGTAGGTACTGCCAGACGTGGAGGAAGGAATATATGGAGACGAAATTACGCCAACTCGGTGAAACCTCATATAAAAACTCGTCTCGTACTGTACATGCGCGGTGGCAATAGGATCACCTCCAAAACATTGGATGTTTGTACTGTGTATGCTACCGTGAACATTTCATTTTATAATATTTCAAAGTTTTTTATAAAGTTGTGTTGCATACGGTTACAAAAACGAAGAAGATAGGAAACAACCTGGAATAACGTTTCGTAACTAAATCACATTGTAATTAATGTTCTTGAAGTGTTTGATAGAAAACAGAAAGATTAGAGTCTATCGCTATAAATTTATTCATTGTTCTCAAATGCTTGTTGGTGCAGTGTAGACAATCAGCATATGTTACTAGTTTGCACCTAAAAGCTAGTTTTATTGTAAAGAAGTATTGAAAGTCTAATTTAAGCGGGTCAAGTTTACATCGCGATACAATGAATGTGCATGATTTAGTCCAGTTTCAGTTTACACTGAAAGTGTACGATGAAATTAATTGTGATCATTTGTGCTGTATGAACTGCTAAACTTGATGAAACAAACGTTGCTGTTAACCCAAAATGTAGTTCGCGATACATTTCATGTCTTTAGATCTGTCCACATATTTCGATTTTGAAGCTGCAAAATTAATGGAAATGTGGGTAGGTTGAAATCCGGCGTGTATCAGAAGGTACAAACAATTGATTTATTATTAGTTGTTACTAACTTCATGAGCACTATGTTAGTGGCCCAATGTGTATCGCGATGTAAACCACTCCATCCAACCTTCTGACTTTTGATGTACAGTAAGAAGATAAATCCAATGACGTTGCTAGCAAAGATACATAAGCCACTAACAGTACAATATCTTCTGAGTAAGCTCGTAAGCTATGAGGTCTTTTGAAGGGATCAATTTTTTTTTCTAAGTTCTAAACGTTGACTTAACCTAACCTAACCTTCCCAATTTGGAGACTGTATATCTCGAGAACTAAGCGAGATATCGAAAATATATATTCTTCACTTTCGAGTTATGTCGTTGTGTTACATAAGAATCTATCATCAAATTGATCTTAGGGAAATTTTTCTCCTTAATGTCAACCCGAAACCCCTCTATCTTGAGACAGTATACCTCGAGAACTAAGCACGATATCAAAAAATTTGATTCTTCATTTTTGATCCGTCTCGTCGAGTTACATAATAATTCATCATAAAATTGCGGTGCCACGGTGGTCTTATGATTATCTTACGGTATTTGTGCCTTTTCCCCGTGTTCCTACGGCCGAGCAATATGGCGGCCTCCCTACCCCGCTTCTCTCTACCCGGTTTCATTCCAGTTCGTGGTGAAGGTCCCTTGCGTCGTCTCCATATATTCCTTCCTCCATGGTCTGCATTTGCTGGATTGTATGTATGCATGTAACCAATATCTTTGACGTCGTGCTTATGAAAATAAAAAAAAGTTTAAATTGAACTTTATGGTGGACTGGTTATTTATCATATTAATTAAACCACGAACCATCTAACAATTGGTTAATTTAATTTTTCTATTAATAAAAACTTCTGTCTTCTAATTCGGCATGTGGCCTTACTCAAACCTTTTCTGAAATCTACCGATTCTAACATGATCAACAACTTTGAATTTGTTGGAGCAGTATGTAGCAGATTTTATTAATTTGGTAGTTAGATGCAGTAATTTACGAACAGTCACCGAACTATTGAACGACAGAGTAGCGAGCAGTACTATACCTGCTCTCATCCATGGAGGAAGGAAATATATGGAGGCGACGCAAGAGACCTTCACCACGCATTGAAGTGAAGCCGGGCGGAGGAGGAGTGGGGGGCTAGGCCGATTCCATACAGACGCGGGGTATATGTACAAAAACCTCAAGGGGACTCTAGGATAAACGTAACGCTGCAATCTGCTGATGGATTATTATGTAACTCGATGAGACAAATAAAAAATGAAGAGTATAATTTTTGATATCATGCTTAGTTTTCGAGATATTCTGTCTCAAACGTGAAATGTTTTTGTTGAAATTCATTAGAAAAAATTGGTTAAAGTCAAATGTGATGACGGATTCTTATTTAAAAAGACGAGACAAATAAAAAATAAAGAATAAAAATTTTCGATATCTCGCCTAGTTCTCGAGATATACTGTATCAAAAGTGAGGTGTCTTGAGTTGAAATGCAGAAGAAACATTTCGGAAAAGTCAAATTTAATGAACGATTCTAATGTAACACGACGAGACAAATCGAAAATAAAGAATAAAATTTTTCGATATCTTGCTTAGTTTTCGGGATATACTGCGATTGGGTTGATATGCGGCCTGGACTCACCCCTTTAAATCTCATTTCAACACTCGTTAAAAAGTAATGCTAGTCTATCATGTGCTAAATAGCAAGGTATGCTGATTTTCTACACAACACCAACAATAACTTGAGAACAAAGTCATCCCACTGAGAGCTATGACTAAATATTTATAAACAGGCACCGAAGTTTGCAAAACCTACCGACCACTTCAACAACGATAATAAGAATTCAACTTGCTTATGAAATAATATTCCAGGTTCTTTCCTCTCTTGCCTCTTTGTGCAACCGTATGCAAACAAGATAGCATTATAAAACACTTATACACATTGCAAAATGAAATAATCACACTGTCTAACACAATGTGAACATCGCATTTGTTTGGGATCGCAATATCGCCGCTGCCGCCACTGCGCATGCGCGAGAGTTTAGAGCCTGCTTCACAGATTTGAAGTCACTCTCCTCCATATATTTCCTTCCTCCACGCTCTCATCGCAGTGTTTTTCTGAAGACCACACAGTAATCTTTCCACTCCTTAGGCCAATGATTTAGGCAGTATAACCATCCCTTGGTACGCTAGGCTCGTACTGAACCTCCCATTATTTTATCCAGACATTTGATTATTGCAAGAAAGCAAAATTCACTTCTACACATATTACGCATTACCAGCTATTTGTATCATTTCACTTGTTCTTTTGTCGAGCTCAGGAATAAATACTTGTCATTATTTATTATTTGTTTATTTATTTACCGATTGCGTCTCACTTCATTTCACGAGAAAAATCTGTGATAGTATAAGTGTTTACTAATAACTTGTAGAGAAGTAACTAAGTTAAAGTGTCCACTTAGATGCGTGGATAAAGAGTGCTTTCGGAATTTAGAAGTTCCTGGGTTGGAACCTTGGTTGGGATAACATCCTTTATTCTGTGTGCATTTTCTTTCGTTTCTGTTTGCTGTTGGTTGTGTTACAGAATCATGTTCAAAAATGTAGTGCCGGGGAGATTTTTGTATGGCATCGAGTATATCCACAGAAGCTCGTCAATAAATATAGGTACACGGCCGTGAATAACGGAATTTATTTTAAACAGCATCATTGCTTATAAACATTTCACGCTAATTTGCAACAGTCCCGTAACGCTTTGAATCTCTTTTGATATAATTGTTATGTGTCGATATAATTGCACGTATCTTTCTGACATAAATGCGTTTATTCAGGCGGTATTAATTTTACTGAGCAAGTAATTTTCAGTTTCCAAAAGATAACTTTTTTAGTGTGCAAATAACGTCTAGTCATATTTTTAAAGGTTTCTTCTTTTATGCTTTAAACAATTTGTAATACACTTATTGTCCAAAAATTTGTGAAGTATTCAAAGAAAAACAAATTAATATTAAAAAAAACACGAATTTACGATGCTTCGAATAGCAACTGTTATCGAAACAAAATTCACACAGAAAACAAATAAAACATATTCTGAACCTAACTTAACTGATACTCGCCATAAACCAAATGGCTATTAAAATTAGAATGAATTATAACTGATGTCATAAACAATACGTCCAACTTTTTCACTCTCGGATGCCTCTTTCAGCAGTAAGGGGCATCCATAAATTACGTGAGGTGAAATAGGGGAGGGGGGGGGTCCGGCGAAATCTCACCAGATCTCACCAAGGGGGAGGGGGGGGGTCTAAGGAAATCTCACGTGAGATTTTGCGAAAAATTTGGGGTACAATAGAGCAAAAAAAAGGTCTACAATTTGCGGCAAAGTCGATTTTAGGAGGGTATTTCGGTTAGGGTGTGACCTAAAAAAAAAAATGTCTACAAACGTTTCTATGGCGATTTCTAGGGGGGGGGGGTTCTCACGGACCAGATCTCACCATAGGGGGGGGGGTCCGGCCAGTTCTCACGAAATCTCACCAGGGGGGAGGGGGGGGGTCCAGAAATCCGGAAAAACACCTCACGTAATTTGTGGATGCCCCCTAAAGCTCTCTCTCCTCGCTAGGAACAACTTCAGCGTTTTTATTTTTTTTATTTTTTGTAACAGTTATTTCTTTCTTTTAGTACTAAATTTAACTCACCCAAATCACAGTGTAAATGATCTTTACAGAAAATGACACTTGAATTAATCACAATATCGGTTGAGTTTCTACGAGCAAGTTGCAGTAACTTTTATTCGCATTTCAGCTACTGTGGGAACAGTTTTCATGTTTTTTTTTTTTTTTTTTTTTTTTTTGTATACTGGAGTACTAAACATTGTTTATAAACACCATTCCCAACTATTTATACAAAATTCCGAAAAACAAACAAAACGTTATTTATCTAGAGACCACGCTTATTGGCACGTCTCATCACGAGCGTTGACGGCCCGCTCCAAGTAGCAAAGAAGCGTTTTGGTGGGCTTTTAAACAATTTTAAACTTTAATGTTGTATTTTAAGTGAAATAAGAAATTTTATCAAAAATAAGAAATAAATAACGAGTATCGATAAACAATTTAAAACAATTTCCCAGAAATAGTCAAATATCCTATTGTACAATTCCTTTCCGTTATCAGTCTGTAAATTTTTAGATACGCGACCTTCGCTTAGTAAACTCTACATAGCTGCAATAACCACACTGCCAGACTTGTTCTTGTTTGGTACAACCCATGGCAACTTTGAATACGTATCAAACACCATCAGTATGTACTTTTAGTTGCCATTTCTAAGAGAGTACGGGATCATTACCATAATATTGCAATAAGGCTTGTAAGGTAGGTGGCTACACCACTGTATCAAATTTTGAAGTATTGCTTAGAATTATACTGAAATCCGCTGCACACCAGTGAACTGGAACAATTCCACAGAGGTGACTTATAACGCTTAGCATTGCAGTTTCATTAGTTTGAACTCAGTGGCAGTTACATTATATGCAACCACGTCAGATATTTCTGTTATGTGCAAATATTTTAGATGAAATGACAAGGGAGATGAAGTCGATAGTGTTGAACTGGAGCTCCACAAAGCATTTGGGAATGCGAGCCATAGAATGATGGCGACTATGGTTAAAATCACTGAGGTAGTTTAGGAACTGCCCTACTGGCTCAAGGAATTTTTACAAAGCTATGAGAAAAACAGTTTGGCTAGAAAACCAGGAAACAGATGAGATTGAAGTGAGAGCAGAATTGCTATTCAGAGGTTGGATGGAATCATTTCTATATTTATTCTAAAGAATACTTGTGTTGATGTATTACAGCTAGAGATTACGTCCTGATCTGGCGGACGAATCACTATCAACAGTGTCATATGTTCTCAATCCATACACAATATCGTGATTAAAAATTGCTAGTCAAATCCTTATTACGAATATTTCTTTCACCACCAAGACTAAACTTCTTACCACCAAAATCCAGCCAGCTAAGTTAGTTTCAGCCGTGGCACACCACTATGGCCCCTTAAAGACCTGACCCAATGAGGCAATCTAGATCAACATTTAATGAAGATAAATCTCAGAGAGTCAGCATATTAGGTGGATTGTTTTATAAGCTGGAGCAGAAATTGCCATTTGGAAGTAGAAGATGTACTGTATATAATTTGACATATAATTTGATAATAATCTCAGTTTGAGCAGTGGTAGAGATAGGCATTGTATCTACCAGAGAGGATAATGTTGAGATGTACCAGGGATGTAAGGGAATACAGATTCAAATCATCGGTCTTCAGCTTTAAAATGGTGGGATAAAGTGCGACACACGTTATTTTATGAGATACGGCAGTTCGGAGGAAAGCAAAAGGCATATACATTACTGATAATTATGATTAACACAATCAGTACGATATGATAAACGAGCTGGATTTGGATACAATACAATACATTCATTTTCCATTGATCCCAATTTAACAGACTGCTCTGTGGGATGTGGAAAGTTGTCAATTTACAGATAAACAGCTGCAAAACAAAATAATACTTACACGAGTAGATCTACAGTCATAGCATACAAGGTACATACATTAAAGAATTGCATGACAAATTAATACATACACCAGGAGATGTACAGTCATGGCATACATGGTAAATTAATTATGTAAACTGCATTTACACAAGCTACTGGCAGTTATTTTATAGATACCTTAGAAATAAATTCTTCAACACAGTAGAAGGAGTCGTTAATTACAAATTCTTTCAATTTTTTCCTGAATATATTCTTATCATCTGCTAGACATTTAATATGTGTCGGGAGCTTTTTGAAGATACGTATTCCTGAATATCGGACCCCTGTTTGAACAAATGACAATGACTTGTAATCCTTGTGGAGATCATTTTTACTTCTAGTGCCATAATTGTGTAATTTACTATTTGTTTCAAAAAAAGTATGATTTGTGACTACAAAGGACATTATTGTGTATATACACTTAGCCGCTAATATTAACTTCTTGAACAGCTCTCAACATGAAGTTCTATTGCTGCCCCCACACATAATTCTTATTACACGCTTTTGGGGTCTGAATACTTTGCCTCTATGGGTAGAATTGCCCAAGAATATTATTCCATATGACAATAAGGAGTAAAAATAAGCAAAATAAACTAGCTGATTCATACGGAGATCACCTATAACTGAAATTGTACGAATTGCAAACGTGGCTACACTCAGTCGCTTTAGTAAGTCGGAAACATGTACCTTCCAGTTTAAATTATGATCAATATAAAAACCTAGAAATTTTACACTCTCTATCTCTAGAATGGACTGGCCTGCAAATTTTATGTCTATACCTGGTGTTAATCAGTGTGACGTACTGAATTACATATACTGAGTTTTATCAAAGTTTAAAGACAAGCCATTAGATGTAAAATATTTATTAATCAGTTCAAAGACATAATTTGAAATATATTCTGTAGATAAACCTGGAATGTATCTATTTCCTATGTTTGTGTCATGTGCAAATTGGACAAATTTTGAGTTTTCAAATGAAACACAGGGTAGATCATTTATAAATATTAAAAACAATAGTGGCCCCAATATAGAAACCTGAGGTACTCCACATCTGATTAATTTCAACTTAGAAAACAGTGGACCTCTTAAGGCAGCCTTAAAATTCTATATTGACACTTTCTGTTTTCTATTTAGAAGGTAAGAACTAAGCCATTTATTAATAATACCATCTAAATCATAATACTTTAATTTCTGTGTCAGAATTTTATGATCTACACAGCCAAATGCCTTAGATAAGTCACAAAAAATTCATACAGGAATTAATTTATCATTCATTTGTTCTAGAATATTGTCAGTGAATGAAAATATAGCTTGTTCTGTTGAATGACCCTTTTGAGAACCAAATTGTGATTTAGACAGTCTATTATCATTTTTAAAGTGTTCACAAACTCTATGGTACAATGCGTTCTCAAAAACTTTGGAGAAGGCTGTTAGTAATGAAATTGGTCGGTAATTTTATACAGCTGACTTATCTTCCTTTTTATGGAGCGGTTTAATGACAGCCTTTCTGGAAAAGTACTCTGAAGTAAATATATATTAAACAGATAACTTAGTATATTACTTAATTCTAATGTTTATTAAATACTAGCTGCTCCGACCGGCTTCTTTCTGACCCAGCGGTCGTTTTTCCTTATTCTCGCTCACCACGCCGCAGCGTCGCCGCGCACGCTAATGCGGTCTTCTAGTACATTGTGTCCAATGTGGAGCGGTGCAGACGGGCGGTAGAACACGCTAGCGCGGCAAGCATGGCACACGAGTTATGAGCTTTAGAAAATATTGACATCGAACATTTTATTGGTGAAATTAAGATTTATACAGAAATTTCGGACATTCGTCAGAAAATTATCATGATCGAATCAAGAGGAGAGCTTGGACCAGTATATGTCGGATATTCATTGAGGGATTCGAGGAGAAGGACGACAAAGGCGAAAATGAAATGTTTAAGCAAAATATTTCGTGTTTATTATAATTCCAGTTTTACGTAAAGTATTTACAATCTAGATTTTATGTATCATACCTATAAAATTTATAGTAAATTGCTGTTGCAAATACAAAAGTTCTTAAATAAAATTCCTCTACCGGGATAAGGTGGCAACATCAGAAACAAAATATGCTGCTATCTTGTTCCTTACTTGGATATACTAAGTAGTTCCTTTTGTTGGAACTGAGGCGTCCTTTCCGATATTGACGAAATCTTCTATACTCATTTCGTCTTGAATGCTGTACCCATCTCTCGTGCTTATAAAATTATGAAGTGAACAACACGTCTTTATCAATAGGATATATAAATCCAAATTTACATTAATTGCTTTATGAAAAAATTTCCATTTATTGTAGAGAATGCCAAATGTACTTTCTACTTTTCTCCTGGCGCGTGACAACCTGTAGCTGAAAATCCTTGTTTTTTTCTGATAAAACATTACCACTGTAAGGTCTCAAGTATTTGGTGAAAGGGAAAATGCTTCATCACCAATAAAATAGAAGGGAATTTTTGGACCTGCAGTGCCCAGCAGGTCCTCTTGGAATGTTTATTTCGTTGTTTTCAAGCTTCTTATAAAATTTGGAATAGTCATATACTACCAATAACGTCTATCATGTGTCCTTAATAAATGATTTTTAAAGATAAAGTACGCAAAAATTACCCGCTTCTTATTATACTCGTCCATAGTTGTCAGTCGGACGCCTACTGCCGCCTGCTACATGTGCATCGTATGTCACGTGTACACGTGGTGAAATGACGCTCGTGTGCACCGGGCCTAATGGAACACGATATTTTTTGTTTGGTTACCTGGCGGGTAAACAAATAAAGCTGGCGGTTTTCCAACGCGGGAGCAGGCAACATATATGAGAGAAGCATGGGTTTTCAAGATTAACACCACAAACACTCAACGACTGACCCTGTGATTTATTTATGATCATAGCAAAAGCAAGCCGCACTGGAAATTGCAGTAGTTTATATTCAAATGGTACGTCAGTTGGTACCACTGGGATGCGAGGTATCAACACATCTTCTTCCATATATTTTCCTTTTGGAATGGTTGCTTCGATCACATTGTTCAGTAATTTTTTCACTGTTAGCCGTGTGCCATTATGAAGACGCGGTTGGTTGATATTTCACAACATTAGGGTCACTATTAACTGAAGATTATAAGACAACAATCCCGGCAAATCCATTGAGTTCAAAACGTCTGGTGGATAGTTAACGACATCATCTTGGTTCGTTGCGCAATCAACTGATTTGTAGGTCCTTAATTCAACGGCAATTTCATTTGAAATTTATTTCATTGTCATCCGTGTTTTTGTCTCTGTAATATAGCTCGTTCGTTCAACCAAAAAATCGATAGGAAATGTACTATAGACAGTCAAAACGTCTACAGGGATTTTGTCATTACCAATGCCAATGAGTTGTTGTTAAGTTTTTATTGCTAATAGGTACAGACCAACGAACAGGAAACAATTAATAGTACTAAAACAGTATACTGTACAGCATGTCAGTACAAAGATTTTACAACAACAAAGATATAGCACACACACACACATATCGAAATCATTCAATATATTTTGACCAACTCAACACCCCCACTTCAAAACATTTGAATGATTTCCTGAAATAATATCTAAACCTAGACATTTCATAAAGTCTTAATGTTTCTCTTTTCCCAATCCTTTAGTCATGATATCTGCAGGCATATCAGTAGTTTGTAAATAGAGAGGTTTTACAATTTTATTTGACACAACTTCTCTTATAAAATGATGTCGAACATCAATGTGCTTTGACCTCTTGCGATTATACGGGTCAACAGACAATTTCAGGGCACTCTGACTGTCCTTAAACAATGTTATACACTTATTATAGCCTATGAGTTCATCTAACAAATTCTTTAAATAAATGGCCACTCGACAAGCTTCAGAAAGAGCCATATACTCTGCTTCTATGCTAGACAGAGCAACAGTCCTTTGTTTAGCACTCTGCCAAGACGCTACAGAGCCACCCAACTTAAAAATAAAACCAGTATATGACTTCCTGTCTAAGGGACAGTTTGCCAAATCTGCGTTTACATAACCACATAATTCTAAACCTCCTTTCTAAAACTTTAAAACATAATTTATAGTCCATTTCAGATATCTCAAAATTCGCTTAGCACATTTCCAATGTTTTTCAGTATGAGAAGTATTGAACTGGCTTAAGTAGCTTTCACTGAAAGAGATATCTGGTCTTGTTAGTACTGATAAACACATTAAACTACCTATTAGGGCCTGATAAGGCACATCATCAGTTTTAGTTCAATCTTCACTTAGATAATCAAGTTTAGTTTCAACAGGAGTCTTTGCAGTTTTACAGTCTGTCATATTGAACCTTTTCAATAATTGATCAATATAGTTCTCTTGACTTACAGCTAGCACTTCATTAGCCTTATCATATTTGACTTCCATTCCCAAACAATTTTTAGCCATTCCTAAATCCTTCACTTCAAACTCTGAACTCAACCTATTTTTTTAAAATTCAGTCTCACTTGAGTCATTGGAAAAAATTAAAAAATCATCAACATACAATGCTATCATAGTAACTAAACCTTCATCTTTATGTTTTGTGAACAAACAAGGTTCCAAATCAGATTTTTTGTAACCTATACAGCTTAAAATATCATTTACCCTCTGATTCCACACTCTGGATGGTTGCTTTAAATCATACATAGCCTTTTCCTTTATCACTACAAAGATTTAAACCTTCAGGTTGTTTCAGGAAAATATCCTCTTTAAGAATACCATTTAAAAAAGCAGTCTTAACATCAAGATGGGTAATGTTCAAATCTAGTTTAACAGACAAAGCCATTAAAAGTCTATGTGTTGAATGTCTTACCACAGGAGAAAAGATCTCACCATAATCAACTCCAGGTTTCTGAGTGAATCCTCTTGCTACTAACCTGGCACGATGTTGCACTTTACCTTCCCTGTTGATTTTTTTCTTGAACACCCACTTACACTGCACAACACTTGCACCTTCTGGAAGATTTGCCACTTCCCAAGCATCGTTGTCTTCAAAAGCTTGTATCTCTTCTTCCATGGCTTGTTTCCACTGTTCTGTATCAGGTCTATCAAGGGCCCCCTGCACGGTTGTCGGGTCCTCGAGTTGATCCAAAGTTCCAGCCAAAAAATAAGTATCATAATCATCAAATCTTCTATTTGGTTTGGGCTGCCTTTGTGATCTTCTAATTTTCTTTACTTCATCTTCTTGCGTACCACATTTTTCATCATCATCAGTTTCTTTCTCTGATGTAACTACTTCTTTTGAGACATCATGTAAGTCCTCTCTTAATGCAGTATACGACTTCTTGTTTTCTTCATCATCCCCCACTGAAGTGATGATTTCTTCATGATTCTGTATTTCAGTTTCTACATCATTAATATTTTCCATTATTGTCACATCTCGGCTTATCACTACATCATTCGTTTCAGGATCATAAAGTCTATAGCCTTTTGCAGTGTTGCTGTAGCCCACAAAGACAATTTCTATTGCCTTTTTATCCTATTTCTTTCTCTTAACTTTATGAATATGTACCATGACCTTATTTAGCTTGTACACACCATCAGTAAGATCTGCAGTAGCAACTAGTTCATTATGCCTGTTATAAATATTGCATTTATCCCTATTAAATTCAACAGAATTTTCATGTTCAATCAACTTACTCACAGAGAGCAAATTTTTAGTTAGTTCTAGAGCACACACAACATTTTTCACAGTAATATCAAAAGCGTCCTTTCCAACTACAGTTGTTAAATTAACTTCTCCAGAGCACAACACTGGAATTTCTGTCTGTTTCGCAGCCATTAGTTCATGCACTTTAACATCATTTACTTTGTTTCTTATCCAGTATTCATTTGCTGTGAGATGCACACTTGCCCCTGAATCAACATACCTATCACTTTTGTTAAAAGAGCTACTCATAAACACTGCACTGAGAACGTTTGAAGTTTTTCTTTGTCTTGTATCATTGTCACTGTTAGGACACTCTCTTTTACAATGTCCTGATTTCTTGCAATTATAGCAGACAACGTCCTTCTTATTTTGATTTCCCACTACATTTCGGTGAGAAAACTTCGGCTTACCTTGCAAACTTGCCCAATCTCTGTAGTTCTCGCGACCTTTCAGCTTCGGCACATTTGCTAGATAATTCGTCGCCATATTTATCACTTCTTCTCTGTGAACAACAACACACAAAGGACACGTAGTTTTATTCAGCAATTCCTGCACTGGGTACCTGGGCCCATAACCTGTTAAGTTTTTATTGATAATACGTACGGACCAACGAACAGGAAACAATTACTAGTACTAAAACACATGGAGAATGGAATATATGGAGACGAGATAACGCGAAATCCGTGAAACCTCGTGAAAAAACTGTGCCTGCGCGGCGGACATCGTAGGAGTACCAAAACATTGGGCTTTTTGCACTGTGTCAGCTGCTGAGAATATTTCATTTTCTAATATTCTAAAGTTTGCTATAATGCCAAGTTGTGATGCATATGGTTGCAGAAACAGACAAGATAGGAAAAAACATGGAATAGCGTTTCATAAGTAAGTCACATTGTAATTATCGTTCTTGAAGTATCTGACAGGCAACCGCAACATTAGTGCCATTCGCTATAAATTTATTCATTGCTCTCAACAGGAACATATTATCCTCAAATTTTTGTTGATGTAGTGTAGACAATTAGCATATGTTACTATTTTGCACCTGAAAAGCTAGCCTTATTGTAGACAAATGTTGGTAATTTAATTTAAACGGGTCATGTTTACATCGCGACACAGTGAATATGGTATTCTGCATGCATTACTCACGTTTAAGTTTACACTGAAATTGCACGATGAAATTAATCGTGAGAATTTGTGCTGTGCGAACTACTAAACGTGATGAAATAAACTTTGTTGACGGAAATGTAGTTCGCGATGCATTTCTTGTGTTTAAATGTGTCTACATAGTTTGGTTTTGTAGCAGCAATATTAATGGAAATGTTGACAGGTTGAAATGTGGTGTATACCAGAAAAGAACAAACAATTTATTTATTATTAGCTGTTAGCTTCTGATTTTTGAATGTACTGATTTTTCTAGCAAAATTATATAGGCCACTACCAGTACAATATCTTCTAAGTAAGCTCAGAAACTATGACGTTTTATGAAGTATTATTTTTTTTAAAGCTCTAAACATTGACTTATGCTTTTTTTAAATTTCAGATATGACTTGTTTCTATTTGTAAATATGTCTACAAGTATATTTCTAGATTTTGAAATCTTCCTTGTCAATTACTGAAATAGAATGTGACAATATAACCTATTTGAACATCAACTAAAATTTAAGGACTGTAGAAATAAGCAGTTTGTTATTCAAGTTAAAAAGAATTACCTGCTCATTAAGTTACGTCCGAATTCATCATCAAATATGGATATGGCGATAGTTTTTTTCTGGTCCAGGCCGCATTTCAACCTAACCACGTCAACTTTAAGGTACAATATCTCGAGAACTAAGCGAGATATCAAACAAATTTATTATTTACTTTCAGTTTCCCTCATCGAGTTACATAAGAATTCGTCTTCAAATTGCGGCGCCACGGTTATCGTTGAATCCCCTCATAACCTAACAACCTCACTTTTGAGACAGTATATCTCGCGAACTAAGCGAGATATCGAAAAATTTTATTCTTCATTTTTGATGTTTCTCGTCGAGTTGCATCATAATCCATCATCAAATTGCGGTGCCACGGTTGTCTTATGATTCCCTTGAGGTTTTTGTGCATATTTCCGTGTTTCTCTGGTCAAGCAATATGGCGGCCTCCTCTCCCCACTTGTCTCCACCCGGTTTCACTCCAGTATGTGGCGAAGGTCCCTTGCGTCGTCTCCATATATTCCTTCCTCCCATGGATGAAGGAAATATATGGAGGAGAAGTGACGTTAAATTGGTGAAGCAGGCTCGCACATGTGCAGTGGCGGCAGCGGCGATATTGCGCTTCCAAACAATTGCGATGTTCCAGTATATCCCGAAAACTGAGCAAGATATCGAAAAAATTTATTCTTTATTTTCGATTTGTCTCGTCGTGTTACATAAGAATCAATCATTAAATTTGACTTTTGCGAAATTTTTCTTCTCCATTTCAACTCAAGACACCTCACTTTTGATACAGAATGTCTCTAGAACTAGGTGAGATATCGAAAATTTTTATTCTTTATTTTTTATTTACCTCGTCTTTTTAAATAAGAATCCATCATCATATTTGACTTTGACCAATTTTTTCTTCTGAATTTCAACCAAAACCATTTCACATTTGGGACAGAATATCTCGAAAACTAAGCAGGATATCAAAAAAAATTATTCTTCATTTTTTATTTGTCATATCGAGTTACATAATAATCCATCACCAGATTGCGGCGTCACCTTTATCCTAGAGTCCCCTTGAGGTTTTCGTACATATTCCCCGTGTCTGTATGGAAGCGGCCATGCCACCTCCACTCCGGCCATGCTCCCCCACTCCTCCTCCGCCCTGCTTCTCTTCAATGCGTGGTGAAGGTCTCTTGCGTCGTCTCCATATATTTCCTTCCTCCAAGCTTCCTCCCATGGAGGAAGGAATATATGGAGACGACGCAAGGGACCTTCGCCACATACTGGAGTGAAACCGGGTGGATACAAGTGGGGAGGGGAGGCCGCCATATTGCTTGACCAGAAAAACACGGAAATATGCACAAAAACCTCAAGGGAATAATAAGACCACCGTGGCACCGCAATTTGATGATGGATTATTATGTAACTCGACGAGACACATCAAAATTGAAGAATAAAATTTTTTGATATCGTGCTTAGTTCTCGAGATATACTGTCTCAAAAGAGTGGAGTTTCTGGTTGAAATTCAGAAGAAATGTGTCCCCAAAGTCAAATTTGGTGATAGATTCTTATGTAACACGACGATACAAATCGAAAACAAAGAATAAAATGTTTCGATATCTGGCTTAGTTCGAGAGATATACTGACTCAAAAGTGAGGTTGTTAGGTTATGATGGGATTCAACGATAACCTTGGTGACGAATTCTTATGTAACTCGATGATGGAAACTGAAAGTAAAGAATAAAATTTTTTGATATCTCGCTTAGTTCTCGAGATATTGTACCTTAAATTTGACGTGGTTAGGTTGAAATGCGGCCTGGACCATGCTTCCTCCCATGGAGGAAGGAATATATGGAGACGAGATAACGCGAAATCCGTGAAACCTCGTGAAAAAAACTGTGCCTGCGCGGCAGACATCGTAGGAGTACCAAAACATTGGGCTGTTTGCACTGTGTCAGCTGCTGAGAATATTTCATTTTCTAATATTCTAAAGTTTTCTATAATGCCAAGTTGTGATGTATATGGTTGCACAAACAGACGAGATAGGAAAAAACCTGTAATAGCGTTTCATAAGTAAGTCACATTGTAATTATCGTTCTTGAAGTATCTGACAGGCAACCGCAACATTAGTACCATTCGCTATAAATTTATTCATTGCTCTCAATAGGATCATATTATCCTCAAATTTTTGTTGATGTAGTGTAGAAAATTAGCATATGTTACTATTTTGCACCTGAAAAGCTAGCCTTATTGTAGACAAATGTTGGAAATTTAATTTAAACGGGTCATGTTTACATCGCGACGCAGTGAATATGGTATTCTGCATGCATTACTCACGTTTAAGTTTACACTGAAATTGCACGATGAAATTAATCGTGATAATTTGTGCTGTGCGAACTACTAAACGTGATGAAATAAACTTTGTTGACGGAAATGTAGTTCGCGATGCATTTCTTGTGTTTAAATGTGTGTACATAGTTTGGTTTTGTAGCGGCAATTTTAATGGAAATGTTGGCAGGTTGAAATGCGGTGTATACCAGTAGAGAACAAATAATTTATTTATTATTAGCTATTAGCTTCTGATTTTTGAATGTACTGATTTTTCTAGCAAAATTATATAGGCCACTACCAGTACAATATCTTCTAAGTAAGCTCAGAAACTATGACGTTTTATGAAGTGTTAATTTTTTTTAAAGCTCTAAACATTGACTTATGCTTTTTTTTAATTTCATATATGACTTGTTTCTGTTTGTAAATATGTCTACAAGTATATTTCTAGATTTTGAAATCTTTCTTGTCAATTACTGAAATAGAATGTGAAAATATAACCTATTTGAACATCAACTAAAAGTTAAGGACTGTAGAAATAAACAGTTTGTTATTCAAGTTAAAAAGAATTACCTGCTCATTAAGTTAGTCCGAATTCATCATCAAATATGGATATGGCGATAGTTTTTTCTGGTCCAGGCAGCATTTCAACCTAACCACGTCAATTTTAAGGTACAATATCTCGAGAACTAAGCGAGATATCAAAAAAATTTATTATTTACTTTCAGTTTCCCTCATCGAGTACATACGAATTCGTCATCAAATTGTGGCGCCACGGTTATCGTTGAATCCCCTCATAACCTAACAACCTCACTTTTGAGACAGTATATCTCGCGAACTAAGCGAGATATGGAAAAATTATATTCTTTATTTTCGATTTGTATCGTCGTGTTACATAAGAATCTATCACCAAATTTGATTTTGGAGACACGTTTCTTCTGAATTTCAACCAGAAACTACACTCTTTTGAGACAGTATATCTCGAGAACTAAGCACGATATCAAAAAAATTTATTCTTCATTTGTGATGTGTCTCGTCGAGTTACATAATAATCCATCATCAAATTGCGGTGCCACGGTTGTCTTATGATTCCCTTTAGGTTTTTGTGCATATTTCCTTGTTTATCTGGTCAAGCAATATGGCGGCCTCCCCTCCCCACTTATCTCCACCCGGTTTCACTCCAGTATGTGGCGAAGGTCCCTTGCGTCGTCTCCATATATTCCTTCCTCCATTGCTAAAACAGTACACTGTACACTGTATTGTCTCTGCTGTACAGCATGTCGGTACAAAGATTTTACAACAACAAAGAAATAGCACACACCCACATATCGAATCATTCAATATATTTTGACCAACTCAACAGTTGTTTTGAAAACATTTCTTCAGATCGATCATTTTGCAATTCCAAAGACAAATAAAGCGCCTTTGTTTTGTTTTGATTGACAGGCAGTAATAATATTTTCGTTGATGGCACCCAACCCTTTTTCTCCATCTAACTTTATTTTGGGCAAGCATAGACTAATATCCATACAGTTTAATCATGGAGGAAAGAAATATATGGAGATGACGTATGAGACCTTCACCACGCATTGAAGTGACGCCGGGCGGAGGAGGAATGGGGAGGCTTGGCCGCACCCATACAGACATGGGGTATATGTACAAAAGCCTCAAGGGGACTCTAGGATAAAAGTGACGGCGCAGTCTGGTGATTGATTATTATGTAACTCGATGAGACAAATAAAAAATGAAGAATAAATTTTTTTGATATTCTGCTTAGTTCTCGAGATTTACTGTCTCAAAAGTGAGGTGTCTTGAGTTGAAATACAGAAGAAAAATTTCGCAAAAATTTTTATGATGGCTTCTTATGTAACACAACGAGACAAATCGAAAATAAAGAATAAAATTTTTCGATATCTTGCTTAGTTTTCGGGATATACTGTCTCCAAATTGAGGGGATCGGGTTGGGGTGCGGCCTGGAACAAAAATTAATTCTGCCAAAGCCACAATGAATTATATGGTGGACATGCAGAATGGATATTTCAGTTTTTTTTACTACCACTTGTGGTTAGGTTGAAATGCGGCCTAAACCAGAATAAAAAAAGTTATGTTGTTACCACACATCATAAACCTAATTGGGAATACCTGGAAGTAGTTTATATCGCGATACACGTTTTGTCACTAACTTGGTTCTCATGAAATTACTAACAGTAATTGATAAATTCTTTGTCCCTTATGGAACAACAAAACCATTCTGGCACAGACTTCTTTTAGACCTAACCACAATCTCCATTAAATTGCCGCTACAGAATCAAACTATGTAGACACACCCACACACGCGTATTTGAATCACAAACTGTATTTGCGGTAACAACATCGTTTGCTTCATGACTCTCCTTTGCATTTATCTTCATCCCATGTTTACCAAGCCAACTAGGTATCCTGTCCAGATCACCCTGCAACTGTTTAGAATCCTCTATCGTTTTGATTCTTTATATAGCACTAGACGACCCGTGCGAAAGATTTCGCGAATAATATGGGATGAATAGTGAGGTTTAATGATTGTAATATAAGGAAAAGTAGAACCGTACTTTTGTAGCAATTTTTGTTTTTGTGTGTGTAATAGGTACACATCAAAATACTCGCAACATATTACGAACAGTTAGGAAAATTTAAAACACTCTATATTTATGACAAACTGTCACTGACCTTAGCAGAATAAATTAAACCTGAACAAAATGCACACAACGTATCAATATCTCTGAATTATTTGTTGCTGTGCGAGGAAAAAAAATACCTGGTGACAGAAAAATGCGTTGTAAAAATACTAATACTTTTGCCCTCTAAGGTCAGAATTTTGAAAAATTTCTTTCTTAAAATGTGGTAACGGAACCGAAGACATTACGAAAACTTCAATCTTTAAAATGATACCTCGTTTATCAATTTTGTTTAATTGTTAAGGGAGATAAATGGCTCCAGATACAAAAAAACGCATTTTAGAAAAATTGACATTTTTCCCCTTTAAGGTTCAAATTACAAAAAATTCCTTTCTTAAAATATAATGTTATCATGGCGGTGACCTTATTCTTTTATATGATATCTCATTTATCTATATCTGTTAGATATTAAGGGAGATAAATCGCTCGTGACACAAAAATGCGTTATAGAAAAATTTATACTTTTTCCCTTTAAGGGTTGAATTCCAAAAACGTTCTTTCTTAAAATATGATGTCATAAGGCTGATACAATTTTTAATAATCTTCCTTGATTTATCGATTTTGGATAGATATCCAGGGAGATATGTAGCACGAGACACAAAAAACCTATTTTAGAAAAATTGACATTTTTGCCCTTTAAGTGTCGAATTACGAAAAATTCCTTCCTTAACATATAATGCTACCACGGCGGAGACTTCAGTCTTTAATATGATACCTCATTTATCTATATCTGTTATTTATTAAGGGAGATAAATCGCTCGTGACACAAAAATGAGTTATAGATAAATTTATACTTTTTCCCTTTATGGGATGAATTCAAAAAAATTCATTCTTAAAATATTTAATTTAATTTAATTTAATTGCAATGGAGCACAGGCTCCGGTGGCAATATCCCTACACACCCATCTTCCCCCTATCCTGCACCCACCTACATTTGCTCTCTACAAATTTGATCTTTAAATTCCATCAAAGTTTTAGGTAAATTATTCATCATTTCTCTTGGTAACTCATTCCAATCCCTGACACCCTTACCTAAAAAGGAGAATCTTCCCACACCCTTGTGCCTGAAATCGAGTGCCAGCGTATGGTCATGGTCATCTTTTCCCTTCAATGCACTACTTTTCATACCTATGCAATATCTTTCCATGCCTCATCACCAGTATATGCCCTGTACACTCCCATGACCCTCCTCATCCTCCTCCTGTCTTGCAATGAATCCCATTCCAGCTCCTTTATCATATCCACAGCTGGGCACAAAACAGTTAATCCGTTAATCGTTAATTAACGAAGTTAAAAAAATTGCGAAAATTTAACTTTAAGTTAACCTAAAAAAATCATTAACTTCCGTTTAAATTGGACTTCCGTTAACTTTAGTCCGTTACATAGGTTGTTGACGTCTTTTCGTTTGTTGGAACTGTGCGCCACGCCACCACTCGTATGCAGGGCTGCCAGATTGTATAATTGGATACAAAACTTGTATGATTTGGTTACCTCTTGTATCCTGTTTGTATAACAGATTGCCTTGTATAATTGTATACAAAAATGAGCACTTAAAAGTAAAGTACATTCCAGCACCTTTTTGAAAGTGTTTGCCCTTTGTTTCATTGAGTTGGCAACCGTTCCTGCATATCTATTTCCTTTTTGTTATTCAAAATTTATCAATGTATACATTGTTTACTTTTCGTGGACTTTTTTTGCTCCCAGCACTTTCACTCACGTATGTAATCAATTGATGACCCTTTTGTATAATTGGGTTTTAATTCTGTATAATTTCAAAGAGACAGCGGTATAATATAAGTTGGCTGTACTGGCAGCGCTGCTCGTCTGTTCGGTGTAGTAGTGGGCGCCGCCTGCTAAAACCTTGGCGGCGACGCGCCGAGCATTTTCAGCCGGCGGCGGCGTGACTATTTTATATTGTGAATTCTGCAAACGTAAATAAACTAAAAAGCGTCATATCCTATCTTATTGACAAATCAACATTATTATCTGTAATGAGGTGTATTTATTATTACAAAATGTATGTCGTTATTATACGTTTAGTAAAAACATCGCGTTCAGTTGGTGTTGAAGCAACAGTGACGGATCGGCAGTGTGTGTCCGAAGAGGTTAATCGGACAAACTGATCGGCCGTCAAATCGGGCATTACTCCGACGAATTCTGTGCCAGTGGATGACCGGCCGCCTGATCGATAGTTAGTATCGCACTGGAATCTGCAAACAGTGTTGCAGATCAGCAAAAACTCAACTTTCAGTAACCAGCGCGAAAAAATTCAAAGAAATAATACATAAGTTACGAAATAGGTGATATGCAATTTTAATTCGAAACATTTTTTTTTTTTTTTTTAAAGTAGAAGCCGTGTAATGTAGAAGGATGTCCGCTGACTAACTTCCGTTCTATTTGTTCACGTAAAAACATGCAGGCCATGATTTAGTGAAACCAGGCCGGGTCGTCATAAAGGGGCCTTTGGGTCACAGGTAGGCCCGTGGCACAAAGGTAACCGTAACAGCCATTGGTCGTAGATTTTAGGTTGGCCGCAAAATTTCACTGGTCGCAGTTTTCACATATTCAACTTGTTTTCTATAATATTTGTTGCTTTTCATTCTGCATTCATGTTTTTTTTTTTTTTTTTTTTTTTTTTTTTTTTTTTTTTTTTTTTACAATAGAGTCACGAGTACCTTAATTGTCTTCGTAAGACAATTTGCAAGTGTTATGTTTGATCACAGTCTCAACAAAAGATAAAAACAGACAGGAATACCACTTCGTTGTTGTGGCGATAGAGTAACCACAATTTGTTAATTTTTATAAATAAATCCACACTTGCATCATGGTACATAACACCTTGAGATAGAGAGCAGTTATACCTACCGTACTATAATACTAATACATCGGTACAACTTTTGACTAGTTAACTTTTAACGGATAACTTTAACTTGCGTTAAATTTATAAACATTTAACGCTTTAACGATTATCGAAGTTAACTTTTTAAGTAGCGGAATAATGATTAACGAAGTTAACGTTTGGATTAACTGTGCCCACCTGTGACAATATACTGAACACACAAACTATCACAACCATCCACACCTACAGTGACACATAGGAACACACACTGTGGAAGGCAACAGGAGATCATCCCAGATCATCTTCCCAAGAGAGTTCCAACTGGAGGTGTACATCCTCTATGGTAATCGCCTACTCCCGGAATCGGTCATGGCATTATAAGAAGAAGACACGTGATATATTAAAATGTTAAAAAGTTCCTGTGATATGTTACCTGATTAATTTTCATGAATGCGATTTATTACTGCTATATCTTCGATCGTATACTAACTAATCGAGCTTCTAATACCTGATAACCGGTTGCGCCCCCCTTCATTAAAGTTCTCGCACAAAAATCGAAGCGTAGAACTGCTCTTTTTCCAAGCGGTTTTTGGTTTTCGGAGTGTTGGTACGGGAGTAGAATCGAACTACTGTTAGCTTAAAATCGGTGCGTAATTTAATGTTGATGGCAATCCAGCGACACGTTTCAAGCATTCAATATCATTCTTCCTGCAGTTAATAGTATTGTTGAGGAAAAGCCCGTAACGTAATATGTTCGTCAAGGGCAACATATCTTTCTATATAGTCTCTCAGGTACATACACAAAGGTATCGCATTATTAATAAAGATTATTGGCTATTGATTCGTATGGTAACGGAACTCATGCTGATATTTAACCATGATTATGTCAACTGGCCATTGACCGCTTGTAGAACAGCAAGATTAGTATTTCAGCTATGGTTGAAAGTGTCGCATTTAGAACAAGACTTGCAGTTTTGCAAGACTTGAAGTTTTAACGGGTAGATATCTGGTCGTTGCAACATGTCGATGGGTCACTAAGTGCATGGAACCGTTTGCTGTAGCTGTGAAGACAGCAATGTGATCTCTAAGTGGAAGGTGTCTGCGGCAACAGGTGAGGACGCGATCGGCTTTAAGTGGTCCCCCGCCATGCGAGCTGTCCACTTTCCTCTTACTCATAGCTAGGCGGGTCTCCCCAGCCTGCGGATTCCAGCTGAATCGATAATGGACTGAGAGGGGACCGTCCGGGCCTCATCATCTGCTTACGCACACACATAGGGGAAGAGAAGAAGAGAAACATACAGACGAGCAACAAGTCAGATAGACATACAGATATAGAGGAAGAGGGCGCCAGAGAGGTACAATCTAACAAACAAATAAACAGAAAGACAGAGTAGAAGAATGAGATGCAGAGGGGCAGAAATAGATGTATGGACAGATTAAGAGATATTTGGAGCAAGAGAGTGATAGGTAGACAGACAGACAGATAGAAAGGCAGATAGACTGAGATAGATAGATAGACAGAGAGACAAAAACCTAAATAGAGATAGACAAAGACAGACATAGACAAACAAAGAGAGAGGGGGGATGGAGGCAGACAGAAAGAAACAGAGACAGACAAAGACATATAGATATAAAGAGATAAACAGACAAACAAAGAGAGATGCAAATAAACGGACAGCAGACAGAGAGAGAGACAGAGAAACAACAGACACATACAACTTACAGAGAGGAGGACACATGGAGGCGATGATAGAGAAGCTTTGTACTTCTGTTCCGTCGAAACACCTTGCCATTCCGGGCTCCTACTAACTGAAATAACCCGTCAGACAAGAAATGGTGCTTTTCACGGAGGATATCTTCAATTTCTGTCACTGAAACTTTCTTTTCGTTAGCCTGGATAGCGCAACCCGAGAGTTTCTGGTTCGTTTCCGACTTTGTCACTGAATTTATTTATTTAATTGTTGTTTCTCTTTGACTTTTCATTCTCCTTGTAATGGCTACGACACTACAACTATTGTAGAGTCAGAAAGAAGCTCAACTCTTCAAATTACTGTTTGATCTTGGATATATAAGGTCTTTCTCCCTGTGCCTTCTTTACCGACACTGTCATAGATGCCGGTCTATCCTCTAAACATTGAACAGATTCAAGAGATTATACCTTTTGGCTTATACTTCTATTTTGGTATTAGCTCCACATGTCACACTGCAATTCTAAGCAGTATTGCACGTGCTGCCAGGATAATTAATGGTCCTCAGAACTGATGGATTTCAACAACATTCATTTCTCTAATAAGAGCGATGTATTTTGCTTCATATCCATTTAGAAAAGAGTCAATATTTCATTTCTGTGAGTCATTTTGTCTATAATACTTTATTTCCGCCGGTACAGGGGACCATTCCTTAATTACAGTCCTAGTGGATGTGTTTCATCAACGCATTAGTGATATCACTCAGATCATACAGTCTCCAGATTTTTTAGGCACTTGTCGATTCATTTGCCAATTCTCTTACTGAACTAGTATATTTTATATAAACAAACCATTTATCGTTTATACTTTTTTTGTTAAAGAGAACTTGCTTTTTAATTGATGTCTGTTTACGAACCGGTTGCTACATGGATTCAAAAACGGCAAAAAACACAAATAGAGGGCCTTGTAATAGCAGTTAGCTGTATATGAATTGTGTAGACTGGAACTTTCCGTTCTGCATTTGGTGTTGTTGGGATCAATAAGCTGCCGTTTGGAAACCAATTAGTCTATTAGTCTGATGATGTGTCTCAAGATATTACTTTACTAGGAATAGTTTCCATGTCTTTTTAAAAAAAAAAAAAAAAAAAAAAAAAAAATTAATTCATTGCATCGCAAGTCACAACATCTAATGTGTAATACACCGACACAAAATTTATCCTTGCAAAAAACTATAATAACGGTAGCCATAGTTTTCATTACTTTAACAGGGTTTCGGTCCCAAACTAGTCGGAAACTTCAGTATCCTACTTCGAAAACAAATATATATATTCTTCTGATTAATGTCGGAGAATTTCTGTCTAAAATTATTAGTAACTAGTGTAAGCCCGTGACCGTTTTTTGCGTATCGTCACGGGTCTAGAATAGTTCTAGTTTCTAGGGTCAAAGATAATGATAGGTTTACCTGACCTGACCAAATACGAATTTGACCTATGTTTCGCCGTTAGAATGAATAAAATGTATTTTGCGTGAAGAACTCAGAAGTATAATAATAGACGTATTAAACATGTACAAAGACGATCGCGCTTTCGTATAATTGTTTCAAACGTCGAGGTCTCTTGACTGGAACTGGCTGAAATACAGTTTTATTTGACTACAAAAGTTCGCTTTGCCAAATTTGAAGAATGCCTATTTAATGTAAATGGTGTTAGATGCGTAAAGACAGATTTGTGCTGACAGATGCGGCCTGACTATAATGCGTTTCCAGTGAGTTACTGTACGATAACATGTTATTTAACCCATGTTACTTAACCCCATTACTCCACCGGTGGTTTAGTTAACTACAATCAAAGTGAATACATTATGCATTACCAACCTTGTAGAAATTTTTTGTCCTGTAGAAATTAAGTGTCATTTGTTTGGTACAGAGGTAGCTCGATTAGTCACTTATTGATGCTCCAGTACCTCTCTGTAGACAATATTCTTTGTAAAAACTTCGTTACAATTTTTTAGAAGTTTACCGTCGCGATCATTATTGATGATTTGTACTTTAAAATCACCTGACCGTCGCACTCTGTAAAAACCTACATAAAGTTATCTATGACTGAAAACAGGCTCAGAGAGGTAAAGTCCAACCTTGTCGAATGTTTGACCTTGTGATTTGTTTATAGTCATAACAAAGGCAAGCATGACGGAAAACGGTTTTCGTTTCAGAATGAATGGGAGGTCAGAATTGCTTGGAGCAAGATTAATACGCGGAACGAATACTGAATTTCCTTTTGCAGATCCAGTAAGAACTTCAGCAAAAATCAAATTTGGTTTCAAGTCTTTGACGATCAAGCGAGTGCCATTGCACAGGCCTCGTTTTGTGTTAAGATTCCGCAGTAGCATGACAATTGCCCCACGTTTTAGTCTCAGTTGATGTAGTGGCATTCATGAAGGCCTTAGATTATTAATAAACTCTATGGGATATTTCTGTGTCTTGGTTCTTTGGATCTTCGATAGAGTCTGAACTGAAGTAGGTAACGCTTTCACCTTCAAGAATGTCCAAAATTCATTCATTAATTTTATAAACATCATCATTCTTTTGGACATAAAATGGCACTTTCAGAAAAATGAAGGACACTTTCTAGTGTCAAAATTTCCCCAAATATATCTGTCACAATGGAATCTGAAAGAAATTTTTCTGCAATTTCAATGTATTCCTCAGGAAGGTTGTTGGTCAATGTTACGTTGTCCAGTTTAATGAGCCAATTACAGTACTCGCTGTAAACTGAACGATTGTTTATCTTGAGTACTATAATTTTGAACTCTTTCCAAAGGTTACTAAATTTAATCATTGCTTCCATCGTTATCATTAAATACTACATATTTAATTGTAAAAAAAAAAAAAAATATTTAAAATTAGATGTTCAATTAATATTGGCTTTGTCAGGTATACTTTTTTTCAATCTTCTCTACTTTACAAAACTTCTTTGAAAACAATATTAGCAGTTGACTTTTTGACCGTATGTGCCTTTAACACAAAAATAAATATTAATGAATCTACAAGAAGCCGCGTACGAGTGTCCATACGAAAAAAACAGTTTCTGATAAATACAGTCCTGCCTTTTTAAGTGTCTGATCTTGTGCTTTATTAATATTCATAGATTACTTCTTTTGGGAATTGTTTTCTTATAATTTGGAAAGATACGGTTGAACAGAAGATGTGAGATTACTGCGAGGTACGAGCATATTTTTATCGGAATGAATGAATTAACATTGATGATGTTCTTGTCTAAGCGAATTACCACAAATCTTTCACCATTAATGAATCCCTGATTAGCATTAAGATTTGAATTTAATATAATAACAACATTTTCTTTAAACGCAATTTATGAGGTGGTAAACCAGACGATCTCGGAAATGGCTCTAGCGATTTGGATGAAATTTCATGTGTAGGTAACGTTTTGCTTTTCAAGTTTGTAACATGGTTTTACAAAAAAAGGAGCAGTTCTTGTATTTGATTTCTCGGAAGCGGCTTTAACTTCATTTCGTAGAAGTTTCAGGCACCAGTAAGCCTCCTGATGTTAGCTAAGCTTCTCTTTGGTTAGAACAAGAACTGTGCATCTCAAAATGCCTAGGAAGCCTTCAAGCTTTGTGCTTTAATCAAACTTTACTCAAAATCTTGTAAATTGAACGGAAGTCAAAGACGCCGAGCGAAGATCGGTCACCCAGGTACTGTAGCATTTAAGGGAGATTCTTCATTCTTGTGACTACTGACTTTTGTGTATCGCCTCCGATACGGCGTCCTGT
>CM061920.1:58991403-59035812 GCA_031002005.1 Vandiemenella viatica | reverse complement strand
CAAAGCAATTGAGAATGGCATATGTCCATAGCTCGCCGCTATACTTGCTGATTGTGGTGATCAGAGGTAGAGCAGAACTGTGATTCATCGCTGAACACAGTATGAAGCCATTCATCGGCTAACCACGTTCCCTGACAATGCAACAAATTCAAACTCAACCATTTGCACTGTGATGTTAAAGGTAGCCTATTCATGAGACAGTAATTCACTAGTTCGGCTGCTGTTGCCGGGATGAAACAGAATGTTGCAGGGAGTCCATTATTTTTTCTTGAATGGACGGCACAGATGTGAAGGTGTTACAATGTGTTTGGTGGTAGTCAAACATGGTCGACCGGATCCTTGACGATCAGTATGCCTGCCCTCAACGTCGAGCCTCTATAACATCTGAACGCCCAAAAAATCTGAATATTGTACAATTTGGCCACCGGCCAAACCACACGGGGAGGCCGCTTTCAGACTCAGTTAGGGGCTGATAATGCTGTCACATAAATACGCGACATCTTCGTGACCTTCACGCAACATATGATGCTGTTCATGTCACTTGTATGCATTACCAGGCCTGGTAACAGGAAACATGAACAGCACTAATGCACTCTGATGGTTATTCTGTCACAGAGAATTGCTGGTCAATAATCATTTACACAAACGCCAATGGTGTGTAAGTTTGCAAAGTTATATTGACATCGAAACAAGTCTTCTGGGTGCTTAAATTTTTTGGTAGGTGAAGTTCAAAGACCGAAAACACTCAGTGATCGAAAAAAAACAACCACAATGCGTTACAGTTTCTTTAAAAAGCCACAACTCGTTATTCACGTTGTGGTACTGTTAGAAACAGCCATAATACGTTGTGGCTAACTCAAAAAGGCCACAACACAAAACTCGCTTAGTGGCTCTCATGATAACTGACCACAACGCGTTGTAGTTACTAATAAAAGGCACTTCGTGTTCTAAACGATAGCTGATGCAACCACGACACGACTAGCATTTTTTGAATGTTTATTAATAATCAGGTGATGTTAAGAAAATAAAACACTCTTTTTCACTACCGTTTCTTTATATTTAATCATTGTCTGATATAAGTAGACAGTAAAATTATTAAAATAAAGAACGTTGGTAACAAAATTACCAATAATGTTGCAATTTATTTTTACAAAAAATATTATCGTGACATTTTACCGAGCGTATTGGGTGAGAAATAAAGCTCTGGTCTCACATTCGGGAGGATTCGGGTTCGAATCATCATCCGGCCATCCAGATTTGAGTTTTCCATTGTTTTCTCAAATCGCTCCAGGTGAACGCCGTGATGGTTCCTTTAAAAAATCAATGACCGAATTGATTCCCGTTCTTTGCTACTAGTCGTTTCCCGCCTCTAATGATCTTGACGTCAAGGGGACGTAAAAAAAATTACAAAAAGAAAATTGAGTTACGTTTTATGCTCTTTAAACAACAATTAATTTTTTTTATCAATACTGCATCTTTTACAGTGACACATCAGCAAATTTAAATTTAATAAAAAAGTTGTGTATTTGTGAAAATGATACCTCAAGAACTCACAAGCGTTCAGAGCGTCATGAATATGTTCACGTTATCTGTGCCAGAAAGTAACGAGAATGGTGTTTGAAGGAAATGTTAATTATAAGCTCTGTTTAAGAAAGAACAGCATCAATGTTGAGAGAGTAAGTACTAATTCCGGCCAAGAGAAATAGGCACATAAAATGATTTTGCCGTCCAAGTAAAAATTTCCTGCAGCTGAATTGGTTTTACTGTTTTAGTAGGGTACCCAAAGTTTATGAGGAAATACAACTTCCAGCAATGTTCTAGCTGTTGTTATGAGCATAAGTCCATCAGGAAGCTATTAGTTAGTAAACAAGGAAGATTTCTCCTAATGAATTTACAGTTTCAGAGACTAACTTTATTAACATTCTCGCGTGGTAATAATTGTTTTATATTATTAATAATCTCCACGCTACTTTATTTTGAATGTCATGTATTTTAAATCATTTCCTTTTTCATTTTACAGATACATAAATTCTTTTTCATGTCATACCAGATCACAAAACGAAACAACTGAACTCTTCTTCCTCTTAAAGGTCCGCGCTCACTACGGCGGGCCTCATCGCTTCGCATCGCAACGCAAAAATGCGTCTGCAATCGCTTACATTGATTCTAATGGGGTAACGCACACCAGAGGCGGGTCGAGTCGGGGCGGGGCGGGCCGCGTCGCATCGCACGGCCGGATCGCTTGGCCAGGCGTATTTTTCCGCCTGTGCGCCTCGATCGCTCAGTCGCGAGCAGGTTTGCGATAGGAGCTCCATCAACACTGACTGACTTTTGTAACTTGTGTGTTCCTATTTCTGTTAATTAACTACATTACTTCAACAAAATTAGCTGCAAATTTGCACGCAGGATGGTGGATGATTTCTGAAAAAAAAGTAATTACAATCTCAAAATTTAATTACTTTATGAAAATTAATAAAGATTATAAAATTTCTAGCTCATGCTCACTTATTCTTTGCTTGTATGTTTTAATTTAAACTATTCAAACGTAATGGATAAAGAGCACTGCATCTCATTAGCAATGACTTTCAAAGAGTTTTATGATTTACAAGACGCAAAATATAATAACAAAAATATATATATATATATTTGGGAGGAAACTAGATAAAAAAAAACAGGTATAATGTCATGTTTCGTATTTTATTTTTTGTTTATTTTACGTGTGTATTATAATTTTCTATCACGTTCTTTGAATGCCGCTTCTAAAGCTTCGTGTTACCAATTAACCTAATTGTTTAAAAATATTTTGTGAAATTATTCCAAATCTTAATGATTTCTGATGTAACCTAGAAACTTGTGTAAGTCAAGTATTGAAATTTCTTTGTTGTCATTTTCATTCTTACCTTCTGCAACCCAATTCAAATATCGTTAATCAAAAGGTTATTAATGCAGCGCGTGGCTAGTACTACTTTATTTACCTTATTGGATAACACCGACATTCTTCTTTCACAGATTTGAAACCTTCTACCTATAACACCAAAGCAGTTATCTATCACCCTCCATAGTTTATTAAGCCTGTAATTGAAAGTTCGTTTCTCTTCATTTCATTTTATCTGATATTCTGAAATAGGCCTCATCTTGAAAGGGGAAAAGCTTCATTTACTTCTATTACTTACTGCATTTTATCTCACTTGTCAACGTGCAAATTCAGTTTTCCTGCAGCCATTGCCTCACCTAAATTGTTGTAGCTAAGGCTGCTTTTCCACTGCGCGGCTAGCCGCGGGCGGCCGCAGTCGCGAGCGGCCAGTTTTGTAGCGACTGTTGTAGCGACTGCGCGCGCGGCTGTGTTCCACAAGACAGCTCATTTTCAAAACTCACTGATAAAGTTATGCGTCCGTATAGTGGGCGAACTTTATCAACAAAAAAAGAGTGTTTAATTACAGGTTGTGTAGAGCAAGGCGATACATCGAAGGTACATTTGGGATAATGGCCAATAAATGGCGTATATTTCACAGAGCTTTAAACACAGGCATAGATTTGTCTATAGACATTGTTAAAGCTACGTGTATTTTGCATAATTTTGTACGTGAAAGGCATGGCCGTAATGAAGATTTAGTGCAAGGATGCCCCACCAGCTAGGCAAGCCTTCCAAATGACTGTAGAGGCACAACAAGGACGGCCACATGTTATAGAGACTCTTTTGCTGATTACTTTGAAGAAGATGGCAAGTTAGATTGGCAATACAGTTATATTTAAAGACACTATAACACTGATAATACAGAGTTACTTTCCTTATTAATACAACAAATATGATTCCTAAATAAATTACTTATTATAAATAAATTGTTATTGAAATAAAAAAAATACTTTGTAACCTACCTAATGCGTCCTTTTCAGTTCATTTCCGCCAAATTTGTTTACTAAAGTCTCCCAAGCCGACTTGCGCAAGTTTCGGTCAGAGTATTCTGAACTCTCCATATTTCATATTGATGGCAAAGACTCAATTTCTCTTATGAAATCTTTCGTATTTGTGTCTTGCGTCATGTTGTCTATTCATTCACGCCACGCCGCGTACTGAAACAATGGTACCGGAGGCGGTCAGTCGCGAGCGGCTAGCCGCGCAGTGTGCATTGCGCAGTAATTTTGTGAAGATATTGAGTCGCGCGCGGCTGCTCCGAGTCGCGTGTAATTTTGCAGTCGCGGTGACTGCCAAGTCGCGGTCGCGTCAATGGGTATGGTCAATGCTATCACTGAATAAATAATAATCGCGCGCGGCCAGCCGCCCGCGGCTAGCCGCTTAGTGGAAAAGAGGCCTAAATGTTTTGCCGTCTTCATTTTTTTCCCAATCCTCCGGCGACCAAAATACAACTGCAACTGCAAGGGCTATTAAAACCATGAAAAACATTCATTTTTCTGCATTAAAAATAAAGAGAACCGCAATTTGGTAGAACTGTTGTAACACGTTTGCCATCTAATGTACCTAAGAAATGCGGAAAATTCCTTTTTAAATTAAACCCATTGCCTTTTCTGCTTAATTTTCTTCAATGAATTTATAAAAAATAAGAGCCCTTTGCCTGATGTGTCCATTTGCAGTGCAGAAGCGGCTGAATAATCGTCGAGAACCGAAGGCGATGACAAAAGAAATGCGACTCGCTGCGTCCAGGTGTGCGTTGCAGCATTTTCGCTCAATGCGATGCGACCCGATGCGATGCGATGAGGCCCGACCTAGTGAGCGCGTACCTTTAGGCTCGTTCGCACGGGGCGAGAAATTTAGTAACTAAACGTGTGTGAACAATGAAATTTAGTCTAGTAGTTTAGTCGAGTCGATCCGTTTTGTTCTATAAAGGTTCGCGCTCACTACGGCGGGCCGCGTCGCATCGCATCGCAGAAATGCGTCAGCAATCGCTTACACTAGTTCTACATAATGGGGTAACGCACACCACAGGCGGGTCGAGTCGGGTCGGGGTGGGCCGCGTCGCGTCGCACTGCCGTATCGCTCCCCCTAGGCGTATTTTTCCGTCTGTGCGCCTCGATGCGCTCAGTCGCGACCAAGTTTGCGATAGGAGCTCCAACAGCACTGACTGAGTTTTGTAACTTGTGTGTTCCTATTTCTGTGAACTAACTCCAATTCTTCAACAAAATTGGCTGCAAATTTGCACGCAGGATGGTGAATGATTTTTGAAAAAAATATAAGTAATTGCAATCTGAAAATTTAGTTACTTTATGAACTTTAATAAAGATGAAAAAGTTATAAAATTTCTAGCTCATGCCCACTTGTTCTTTGCTTGTATGTTTTAACTTAAACTATTCAAACGTAATGGATAAGTAATGACTTTCAAAGAGTTTTATGATTTACAAGCTGCAAAATATAACAACAACAAAAAATTTTTTGCAGGAAATAGGAAACTAGTTAAAACAACCAGGTATGTCATGTTTCGTATTTTATTTTTTGTTCATTATACGTGTGTATTATAATTTTCTATCACTTTCTTTGAATCCCGCTTGTAAAGCTTTGTGTTACCAATTAACCTAATTGTTTAAAAGTATTTTGTGAAATTTTTCCAAATCTTAATAATTTCTGATGTAACCTAGAAACCTGTGTAAGTCAATTTTGAAATTTCTTTGTTGTCACTATCGTTCTTATCTTCTGCAACCCAATTCAGATATCGTTAATCAAAAGGTTATGAATGCAACACGTGGCCAGTATTATTTTATTTATCTTATTAGGTAACACCGACATTCTTCTTTATAGATTTTGAAACCTTCTACCTATAACACCAAAGCAGTTACCGATCACCCTCCATAGTTTATTCATGGAGGAAGGAATAATATGGAGACGACGCAAGAGACCTTTGCCACGCATGGAAGTGAAGCAGGCCGGCGGAGGAGTGGGGGGGCATGGCCGGAGTGGTGGGGACTTGACCGCTTCCCAACAAACACGGGGAGTATGGTTAAACACCTCAAGGGGACTCTAGGATAAACGTGACGCCGCAATCTGGTGATGGATTATTATGTAACTCGATGAGACAAATAAAAAATGAAGAATAAAATTTTTTGATATCCTGCTTAGTTTTCGAGATATTCTGTCTCAAATGTGAAATGGTTTTGGTTGAAATTCAGAAGAAAAAATTATTCAAAGTCAAATTTTATGATGAATTTTTATTTAAAAAGACGAGACAAATAAAAAATAAAGAGTAAAATTTTTCGATATTTCACCTAGTTCTCGAGATATACTGTCTCAAAAGTGAGGTGTCTTGAGTTGAAATGCAGAAGAAAAATTTCGCAAAAGTCAAATTTAATGATGGATTCTTATGTAACACGACGAAAAAACTCGATAATAAGGAATAAATGTTTTCGATATCTTGCTTAGTTTGGGGGATATACAACAACCAAATTGAGGGGTTTAGGTTTGGATGCAGGCTGGACCAAAAATTAATTCTGTCAAAGCCACAATGATTACATGGTTGACATGCAGAATGGATATTTCAGTTTTATTACTACCACTTGTGGTTAGTCTGAAATGTGTCCTAGACCAGAAAAAAGTAAGAGGACCCACTCTAGGGATGAGCAACCCAGACATTTTGTAGGCTGGTACCAGAAATAAAATGTTTCCGCATAATTTATAGTTAATATAAAGTGTATCAACAAAAAGTAAAGAGTGATACTTTACTATAATGTATGGTTGGCATCATGCGGTGTTCTTTTAAGTAACTTCAAGCAAGTGTGCTCCAATCATAAATGCGATGATGAGTCACTGTCTGAACAAGCCTATACTTTTTTCAACAAAATAACTTATCACGCTAGAAGAACTCTACTTCAACTTCTGTTTAAAAGGGCAGAGGCTTTATTATTACCTTTAAAAATAAAAGAGCCGTTTCACAATTGTTGCTATTACAGGAATGTACAAGTAACTTTATGACACAGAATTTGATTCATTATTTTCCTTTACTTCACATTATTAATAATGAATTAACATGTGGTTAAAGGTAGGGACCGTGCACAAACTACACGGCCTGGTCCGGGGGGGGGGGGGGTGCTGGAAGGCTACGTTGAGCTATGTAGGGAGAGGGGGGGGGATTCCAAGCCAGGCCACGTAGCTATCCTTTCATAAAATTTGTCACAGTTAAAATGAGGAATGGAATTCACAACAGCATGTGAATATTTATTGGTTTAATTCTAGATGGCGATACCGCTATAGCACCTTTCTGCCACACGCAGCTATCAAAGAATTATCCGTACCACTTTTATGACATTTTTCTTCTGGTCCAGGCTGTATTTCAACCTAACCTCAACTGCTAGGAATAATTTTAAAAAAAGCTAGATCCCTGTACTGGTAGTAGGCCTAAAGTAGTTGTAGCAGTATCATGATCTAGAATTAAACCTATTTATTTCCCTCAGCTAATTATCTCCTTATGTAATTTATAATAGTCTGACAAGAGAAAACAGTGCAAAATGTCTTCTGGAATCAAAAGGGGGAAAAAAACCTACTTGCTAGGTGAGGGGGGGGGGAAGGGGGGTGGAGGCAAAAGCCAAGTTGGTCTACATGGGGAGGGATAGTGGTTCACAGGAGGCCAAATTGGAGCTATGTGGTTTATGCACGCTCTCTTATGTATGTATCTCAATTGATGCTATCTATAAACATTAGAAATTAAGGAAAAAAAGTCTGTTAAAAATTATTTTAATAGAATTTTATTTGCCAAAACATCTACAGCCACAAAAAAAGACTAAGGGTATTATTATTTTATTTAATTTCAATGGAGCACACGCTCCATAATATCCAAGTGTAATTAGGAAACAGTGATACAAGATTGATTGAAACAGAAAGTTATATATGTAATTTGAAAGTGTCACCATATGGCAAGATAATACTTGACAGCAGTAGGAGCACTGGATTCTTAGGTTTTCTGATTCATGTTTGAAGTATTTCTTTAATTCCTTAGTTATTGATCAAAAAATCTTAAAATATATATTAGCATATAAATTTAGTCAGGATCACTTTGAAATATTTTTACAATGTATCAGATCTTTGGGGGGTGGAGGGGGGGGGAGGAATTCAAACAATCCCACTGCCCATACAATTTAAAGCAGCTTATAAAAAAAAAACCTACTCTTGAAATGTGAAGTGAAATATGCAAACACTGGTAATTGTATACTCCTGGAAAAATTGTTAATCATGCTCCAGAACATATTATAAATTTTACATCAAGACATCATCGAATTATTGAAGAGGAAAAAGAATTACAGTTTCCTCCCAAGTCCGACCACGAATGTATGTTTGATGCAGGTGCACTAACTGTTTTAATAGATCATATTGTACACTACATTTCAGGATTTGTGGTACACAAACATCTAAAAATATTAAAAAGTGAAGAGTGTGTTAGTATATTGTGATCTCCATTTCTATTATTTTGGGGATCTCTCAAAACGTACAAAAGTAGAGATGGTCTTATTCATCGTTCACTTGATATAAGTAACATTTGTGAAACGTTTTAAAAAGTATTTAGCAGAAATGTGCATTCAAATTTTGGTTTATTTTTTTAAAAAGAAGTTAAACATTTTGCAAACTGAAACACAAGTTGTTCAATTGATAATCTGTGAAAATTTATTCAGTCACCTTAATTTGCGAACAAAGTCATCCCATTGAGAGCTATGACTAAATATTTATAGACGTGCTGCAAAGTTTGCTGTGTCTACCGCTCACTTCAACAACGATAATTACAATTCAACTTACTTATGAAATGATATTCCAGGTTCATTCCTGTCTGGCCTATTTGTGCAACCGTACGCAACACAAGCTGGCATTTTTAAACACTTATACACAATACTAAATGAAATAATCACTGCCTCTACCACAATGTGAACACCTTAATTGTTGGGAAGCGCCATATGGTCGCTGCCGGTGCTGCCACCATGCGGGAGAGTTTAGTGCTTGCTTCACCGATTTAAGCTCACTTCTTCTCCATTTAATTCCTTCCTCCATGAGTTTATTGAACCTGTAATTGAAGGTTCGTTTCCCTTCATTTCATTTTATCTGATATTCTGGAATAGGCCTCATCTCGAAAGTGGAAAAGTCTCATCCACTACTATTACATACTGCATTTTATCTCAGTTGTCAACGTGCAAATTCAGTTTTCCTGCAGCCATTGCCTCACCTAAATTGTTGTGGCTAAAGATTTTGTCGTCTTAATTTTTTTCCCAATCCTCCGGCGACCAAAATACAACTGCAAGGGCTATTAAAACCATGAAAAATATTCATTTTTCTGCATTAAAAATAAAGAGAACCGCAATTCTGTAGAACTGTTGTAACATGTTTGCCACCTAATGTGCCTAAGAAATGCGGAAAATTCCTTTTTAAATTAAACCCATTGCCTTTTCTGCTTAATTTTCTTCAATGAATATATAAAAATAAGAGCCCTTTGTCTGATGTGTCCATTTGCTGTGCAGAAGCGGCTGAATAATCGTCGAGAACCGAAGGCGGTGACAAAACAATGCGACTCGCTGCGTCCAGGTGTGCGTTGCAGCATTTTCGCTCAATGCGATGCGATGAGGCCCGCCAGCAGCACAGCACCGTCTCTGCCTATATCTTAGTAGGCAGGTGGGGGTGGAGGATATTGTCCGAAGACATTGCCTCCAGAAGTATTTGGGTGATGCAAAACTTCTCTGTTGGTGTGGCTTCTCGGTGGTGTATATTAGTTGATTAGATTAAAAGGCCTCTTATGAGGGTCAATGGTTGTGTCATAGCGACCGATGTTGTAGACTTCGGGGTTTTTGCTTCTATTTGAACTCTTGTAGAAAACTTCAGCTAATTGTTTAAACCTGTCATGGAGATATGGAACTCCAGTGGCTTCATGCAGTGCATAGGTAGGAAATCTGGCTGGAAGATGCAGGGCTCTTTTCAGTGCCCTGTTTTGTATAGTTTGTAGTCTGAGTATATGGCTGTCAGCAGCGTATGCCCACACTGGACAGGCGTACTCTATAATCGGTCTTACTAGGGTCGTGTAGATCTTAATGCCAGTGCTTGGGCCTAATTTATTGTCTTTGTTAAGAAGCGAGTAGAGACTGTGAAGCCTCGCGTTTGCTTTCCTGTGGATGTTATTTATATGAGCTTGCCAGGTTAGTCTGGTAGTAATCCCAGGTAGGGGGCAGTAGCTGACCAGGGTATGTCTTTACCGTGAAGGTGAAGAACAGGGTCCGGTTGACGTGGTCGACGGGGCCCAAGTCTTATCCTGATCATTATTGCCTGAGTCTTGGCTGGGTTAATGTCAATCCTCCATCTCCGGGCCCAGGCCTCCGTTACCTGGAGGACTTCCTGAAGGCGGCGAGTGGCTAAAATTTTGCTGCGGCTGGCTGCGAGGTAATCTGTATCGTCGGCGTATGTTTCGACCAAAACTCCATTGGATGTGGGAACATCAGCAGTATATAATGAGTATAAAGTCGGACCCAGAACTGAGCCTTGGGGAACTCCTGCTTTCACTTTTCTTACACTTGAGAAGGCTCTGTCGACTCGAACACTGAATGTGCAATCAGTCAGATATGATCTTATTAATTTCACGTATGGTCCCGGGATACCCTGCTCATATAGCTTGAGTAGGAGGCCCGAGTGCCATACGGAATCAAATGCTCGCGAGATGTCGAGCATCACCATGGCACAGTATTATTTGTGGTTGAATGCTTTTGTGACAGCTTCTGTTACCCTCAACAGCTGCTGAGTAGTTGAGTGGCCGCGACGAAATCCAAGCTGGTGATTTGGTAAAGCATTAGTGTCCTCAATATGAGTGGACAGTCGTTTTAGCAGTAGCCTTTCGAATACCTTGCTGATGGCTGGTAGAAGGCTAATAGGTCTGTAGTTTTATGGTTGGTGTGTATCCTTCCCACTCTTGTTTATACCCACAACCACTGCATGTTTCCATCGGTTAGGGAACTGTTGTCGGCGCAGAATGGTGTTGAAGATTTCTGCGAGGTAGAGGTAGACAGATCTAAACACATGAAATGCATCGCGAGCTGCATATGCTTCATCAAGTTTAATAGTTTACATAGCACAAATTATCACAATTAATTTCATCGTATACTTTCAGTGTAAATTGAAACTGGACTAAAGTATCCACATTCACTGTGTCGCGATGTAAACTTGCCCATCTTAAATTAGACTTTCAATACTTGTTTACAATAAGGCTAGCCTTTTAGGCGCAAAGCAGTAACATATGCTGATTGTCTACACTACATCAACAAACATTTGAGAACGATATCATCCTATCGAGAACAATGAATAAATTTATAGCGATAGGCTCTAATCTTGCAGTTATCTATCAAACATTTCAAGAACAATAATTAAAATGTGATTTAGTTACGAAAGGTTATTCCAGGTTGTTTCCTATCTTGTCTGTTTGTGCATTATAAAAAACTTTGAAATATAAGAAAATGAAATGTTCACAGCAGCATACACAGTGCAAACAGCCCAATGTTTTGGGGGTGATTCCTATGGCCGCCAGTGGCTGTCGCGCAAGCGCAGTAGGAGACGACTTTTTATATGAGGTTTCACCGATTTGGCGTTATTTCCTCTCCATATATTCTTTCCTCCGTGTTCTCAACCCCTTCAACATTTTGCTTAGCATTTATATATCCATCTGGAAGTCGGCAAGACTATACAATGAGTTACTGTAAAAGATACTGTATTGATAAAAAATGCAAATGTCGCTAAAAGCAATGTAACACAAAATGTCATGGTTAGAGTTCTTGTAAAAATAATGAATAACTTTGCAACATTATTGGTAATTTTGTAACCAACTTTCTTTATTTTAATAATTTTACTTCAACTTATATCGGACAATGATTAAAGATAAGGAAATGGTGCTGGAAGATTTCTCGGGCGTGCAGCCGGGTCAATTGATCGCAGATGTACGAATTTACGATGGCGTAACATGCCATCATCTTCAGGTAGCGTCTACTGGTCGGCGTGAAGAGCGCAGTCCGGGATGCGACTGCTGGTCTGCTCCGGGGGCGTCGATATTTATACCCTCGGACCCCGCCCCCCCCCCACCCACTCCCGCCACTGCGCTCCGATAGCGGTGGTGGGGGTAGTGCGTTGCAACGCGTCGAGCAGTGACCATCAGTTTGTACGCCACCTCCGTCGCGCACAGTGCCTCGGCTCCGGTATTTGTGGAGCCGCTACAATGATGGGTTCCAAGCTTGGCTTAGTTGGAACCCGTTGTCTTTGTTTATGAGGTTACCCCGTAGCCGGATCTCAAGCTAAGCTTGGAACCCAGCATTGAAGTGGCTCCACAAATACCTGAGCCGAGGCACTGTGCGCGACGGAGGTGGCGTACAAACTGATGGTCACTGCTCGACGCATAGCAACGCACTACCCCCACCACCGCTATCGGAGCGCAGTGGCGGGAATGGGGGGGGGGGCGGGGTCCGAGGGTATAAATATCGACGCCCTCGGAGCAGACCAGCAGTCGCGTCCCGGACTGCGCTCTTCACGCCGACCTGTGGACGCTACCTGAAGATGATGTGATGGCATGTTACGCCATCGAAAATTCGTACATCTGCGATCAATTGACCCTTCCAGCAACAGTTCCGCCGGGAAAACTTACGATCACACATAAGGAAATGGTAATGAAAAAGTGTTTTATTTTCTTAACATCACATGATTAATAACTAGTATCCAGAAGGTGTAGTTATCTGTCGGTCCCATGGAGGAAAGAAATATATGGAGGCGACGCAAGAGACCTTCACCACGCATTGAAGTGACGCCGGGCGGAGGAGGAGTGGGGGGGCTAGGCCGCATCCATACAAACACGGGATATATGTACAAAAACCTCAAGGGGACTGTAGGATAAACGTAACGCCGCAATCTGGTGATGGATTATTATGTAACTCGATGAGACAAATAAAAAATGAAGAATTAATTTTTTGATATCCTGCCTAGTTTCAGAGATATTCTGTCTCAAGTGTGAGATGTTTTTGGTTGAAATTCAGAAGAAAAAATTGGTAAAAGTCAAATTTGATGATGGATTCTTATTTAAAAGACGAGACAAATAAAAATTTTCGAAATCTCTCCTGGCTCTCGAGATATACTGTATCAAAAGTGATGTGTCTTGAGTTGAAATGCAGAAGAAACATTTCGCAAAAGTCAAATTTGATGATCGATTCTTATGTAACACGACGAGACAAATCTAAAATAAAGAATAAAATTTTTCGATATCTTGCTTAGTTTTCGGGATATACTATCTCCCAATTGAGGCGATTGGGTTGGTATGCGGCCTGGACCAAAAATTAATTCTGCCAAAGCCACAATGAATGGACATGCAGAATGGATATTTCAGTTTTATTACTACCACTTGTGGTTAGGTTGAAATGCGGCCTAGACCAGAATAAAAATAGTTATCTTGTTACCATACATCGTAAGCTTAATTGGGAATAGCTGGAAGTAGTTTACATCGCGATACACGTTTTGTCACTAACATGGTTCTCGTGAAATTACTAACAATAATAGATTCATTCTTTGTCCGTTATACATGCAACAACAAAACCATTGTGGTACAGACTGCATTTAGACAAAACCAAAATCTCCACTAAATTGCCGCTATAGAATCAAACTATGGAGACACATCCGCACATGCGTATTTGAATCGCAAACTGCATTTGAGGTAATAACATTGTTTGCTTCATCAAGATTCCTAGATGGCATTATAAAATACTTAGACACATTAGAAAATGAAATAATCACTGCATCAAACACAATGTGAACTTTGCCTTTGTATAGATTCGCAATATGGTTGCTGCCGCCACAGCGCAAATGCAGTATCAGCCGAGTGTTTAGAGGCGGCGTCACAAATTTAACGTCATTTCTAATCCATATATTTCCTTCCTCCATGGTACGTCGTTGCATCATCTAACGCTCAGCTTTCCTTAGTAACCACAACACGTAGTGGTCAAATATCATGAGGGCCTCGAAGCGAATTTCGTATGGTGGCATTTTTGACGCAGCCAAACGCATTTTGGCTGTTTTTGTCAGTGCCACAACGTGAATAACGTGTTGTGGCCATTTTAAAGAAACTACAACGTGTTGTGGTCGGGTTTTTTTTTTTTTTTCGCTCACTGAAAGTTTTCGGTCTTTGAGCCCAAAGGCGGGTCCATTCGCTTGCCAAACCTCAACAAGCCGTCACAAAGTGAATCAGGTGGACAGCGCGTTTGGCTTGGCTTGTGTAGGATTGCTAGCATTTGTGGCTGATCCTATTGAGTGTCGGTTTTTTGTCACAAATGAAAGGAAGTTTGCGGCAAGCGCTTGCGAAGCGTCTACACGTTTGTGCGGACTTAGTATCGGTTGTGCACTGATGGTGGACATACTTGCGTGATAGAAGTGCTGCAGGAAAAAATGAATAAATGACGCAACAAAGATATTTTAAAATTCCCAGAATGCTACCAAGTAGAACCCTGCATTTGAGACCAGAAGAATAAAATAAAGAGGTAGCTGATGCTTGGAGTCGCCTTAGTTACCTGTCATGGAGATTTAAAAAAAGGATAGAAATTCTTACTGTCACATTTCGTAAACATTTAAAGAAAAAATAAGATTCTGTTCACTTTGGCTCAGGTATAAATTAATTAATTTAGCTGGTATAGTGTCTCTGAAGTCTGTATTTTCTTTAGAAATCTTAGGTGAAATTTCATTCAGTGAATACTTGGAATCAGCATAGCTCATCCAGCAGAAGTTATCAAACTACCCAGATGGATCAAAAAAAGAAGCTCATCAAATGTTTCTTCCATAAATTCTATGGAATCAAAAAATTATTGATACAGACATTACAGTGCTGTTAAAACAATAATTATTATACAATTTTAATTATAAAACAATATACTTATATTAAATGAAATACATACATGAACCTACATAATAATCAGAGTTATATGAATGAAACTATAGTAATTACCTGGTACAGCTTCTATGGTTTTTTAACATCCACAATCCTCTTTGCCGTCTTTCTCATTTTTTTAATATTTATTTTATTTATTTTATTTTTATTATTTTATATATATAAATAAAAATAGGTTAGGCCAAAAGTTATAGCCAACACAACCTTGATGCCCGTCATGCTTGGTTCTCCAAAATGTACAAGTCCACTAGCAAGCATGTGGATGGTGATGTGTGGCTCCCCAAAATTAACCAAGCATTTGTAGAGGCTTGGAGTTTGTAACAAGTGCCAAGCGTGTGGTCCCGGGGTAACATATACCAATACCACACATCATAAAATTATGTAGAAGCACTGTTTCACAAGTTCATCACCTAACACTGACAGAAATGATTTAAAAAAATGTGGTCTATTTTCAAACAAAGTTCCCTGCTAGCCCAACATACTTCCTCCAATGGTATTCCAATTCTTTCATGTTATGTGCATAAAAGGATATCTCGAGCGTTCCAAAAAATCAGATAAAAGTACGTATGAAACAATCTGACTAGAAATCAAGCTAGATTTATTTGGAGAGATTATCGTAGATCAAAATCAGTTACAGATGTGATAAAAGGAATTTGATTGGGAGTAGAGAGAAGACAGGAGGCACATAAAGAGTGCTGGGATTGTATAAGGCAGATATGTTCACTTTGATCCCATGTGAGAACAGTACTTTCAATTATTAACAAACCAATAATATTACCAACTTCTTATAACTGGTTTGTTACTTAAAAACCCATTAGTATAATCAATTTCCATTGTTAACTGAAAATATGTATCATCCCATATGAATGCAATTTTCAGATAATGTAATTGCTGCATTTGTAAACGGTGTCAACACAGAGAAAAAGCATACACCATATTAGTGATTGTGAACAACTTTGTCACTTTCTCTTTCCGTACACAACACATTTTATCAGTTATCCTTGTTTATCATACTGTATATTGGCTATGAGGCTCCGCTGGATGATAGTGGAGTGGAAGAGATGACCATTATCACAAGCTGGCATATGAATTAGGCATAAGTGACTGATAAAATGTTCTTTTGAGAGCAAGGATGTAATACATTAATGAAGGAAATGATGAAGATGTAAGGGTGAAAACCAGTATACTGCGGAGGGAGGGGGGGGGGGCGTTATCGGTTTAGTTACGTTAACTAACTTCTGACTTGCATTAAGTTCTGTTAAATTTCCATTAGTAAAATTGAATTAACATGTATCAGCCTGGATAATTAAACTGTAAAGCATAGCGGTCGCCACATAGCTTATTTAAACCAAAAGCTAAGGAAAGGTTAATATTCACTACGAAAGTATGTAAAAGTTCACTTGATGAAAATTTTTAGATTTATTCCAAAGTCACATTTGAAAATCGCTATTACAGTTGAAATGGCAAAATTGGAAGAAACGTCTCCAAAAATCACAAGTCATGAAGAGGAACAACTACCAGACTAAACCCATTAGAAAAGTTAAAAGTTCATAGTCACTGATTACACCACTGTGAAACACGGGATATTCAACATGGCTAAGAGTCGCTCATGTCGTTCCTAGCTCAAGGTTGGCCGGAAACCATCTTCATTGTCTGACGCCAATACCTCCCAACGGATTTCTTCTAACGTATGGTTTACTCTGCGACATGAAACAAAAGGCGGCCCAGATGGTCTGAGCTCCCCAATATATACCCTTAGCCACATGTCTACTGTGATCTCTCGCTTTATAAAAGTAGTCTGATAAAATTTTATTATACCCAGTGTTCAAAATTTAACAGTGTGTAGCCTGGTTAATGTAGGTTTATTGAGTTTATGACAACCATAATTCCAAATTAATTCGTTTTACTGTAAATAATTAAAGTGTGTGGGCGCAATGGTAATTGACTTCCTAAAAACTGTTGGTAAATCCCCGGGCTTTTACTTGATTTGTGCAATTTTAGAAATTCCAGCTGGATTACAAATTATCGTGTTTAAACTCAGGGCCGGATTAAGGTAGCACGGGGCCCGTAGCAAATGTGAAGAAGGGGCCCTTGATTTTTTGCCATCCGGGGGAAAATCGTAGAGCTAAAAAAAAAGATCGCCCATCTAGCCTTGGTGCGATGCCCCCTAGAAGGCGCGAGGCCCGTAGCATTTGCTACCTCCTGTTACATGGTTAATCCGGTACTGTTTAAACTTATGTCATTGTGTGCGGTGCTTGCTCCTGATTTAAAAAATGTAACTTTTATTGTTAACAGTGGTGTATTAGAGAAGTTATTTATCCTACAAAAATCGAGGTTGAAACTGCTTAGAAGACATGTTGGACAAAATTGGTTTCTGGTTAATAATTATTGAAGTGCTACGTATATCGAAAAGGTGTTATTCTCTGAATTTTCTTTTAATTTTATTACGTGTTTTAAAAGTTGTTTTATTCACGGAAATGGTCTTGTTTATTCACAGTTTAATTTTGAAAACTACCAAGTTTTTATTAACAACATCATTACTTGAAAATTAATTTAATATTCGTTCTACTGCATGGAATGTTTTTAAACTATAATACATGCTCGGGAAATTATTGCGAACGTGTTGTTATTTAGTGTTGAAAATGCAAGTGTGTCTACCGAAGTGTTTATAATTATGTTTACTTTGTTTATACAGCCTGAAACTACTAAATTTACCTTCCTTTAGGGTTCTTATTATTATGAAAATACTTTACTGCATCGAAAAGTGTGGGGAAATAGTGATATTATCATGTAACCAAAATCGACTGTTTACAAATTGGATAACTATGGATTACTCTGTTTCAGGTTAGTTTAAAGGTTATTTACTATTATTAATTGTTCATTTAGAGCTTGTATTATATGCAGAGTAGCTTTATTGTTTTTAAATCGGCGTATGTTCTGAGTTAGCTTGCAGTATCGGCTTCTGCATGAAACGTGTCTCTCATGTCCTGTAGTTACGAAATGAAAAATTGTATGCTCTATAGCCAAGAAAAATAGAATTTACCCAAATTCTAAGGTGCTTACAAAGAATTTATCAGAAAAAAATATAAGGTTAAAATCTGAAGATGAAAAAAAGTAAGCAGATGGTAAAATTGCACTCAAAGAATTTATGATTTAAAAAAAAACACTACTCAGTATCAACTGTTTATGTTGAGCACTGGATTGACAATGGAAGCAGTGCTAGCTTCTGAAATGTTGTCTGACAATAGGATTTGATACCCGAGACGCTTTCTTTCAGTGTTGTCACCCCAAAAGCATATATAATTATTTTAGTTGGAACTTATAACACAGAATTAGTATTTATGTACGCGCTTATTTCTATTGGCACAAGTTGGTACTATTTGTAATTCTTGTCATACGATGTCAAGCATGAGATTTTTTAGATAACGCTCATATTGACAGCATTTTGACATTCAACATTTTCTCAAGACTATACAGTACTCACCCTACACAATCCATAGCAGCCAACAATGAATCTTTGCAAGCTCCTTAAAGTTTCGTTAGCAAATGATATCAAATGCACAATTATGGAAAATTTTGTAGTGGTCCTAAAAGAAAGAGAGAGATAGAGTGAAGGGCAATCAAATTCTTTGGGTGTCAACATTTTGTTCTGATTAATGTCATTAAAGACAGTAACATGCTGAAAGAGGAACATTATCCCACCTTGTCATTCTGTCTGAAGAATGTACACTTTTAAAGCAGATATGCATTTGCCTAGTATAAAACACAAGGGACAAGGAACAAGAAGGAATTCGCCCATGGCTTTTTTGAAGGAAGCATCTCAACATTCATATGGAGTGTTTTGGGGAAACTATGGAAAATCCAAATCTGGATGCCCGGATGGGAATTCGAACCCGCGTCCTCCCGAATGCGAGGCCAGAACATTAACCGTTCACCCACCACACTCGGTAGCTGAAAGGTGATGATCGATCAGAATTCACTCTGATTGTACCCACATCAGTCCAGTGAAACAGCACATTAATGCTATCATACATACCGCTTAGTTGTAATAAAATGAGTCTGTAAAGTATAGCCATTAACTTACCACAGAGGCAGGACAGAGACAATATAAATAAAAGACAAATGCAAACTCACAGTATTTTGGGTGATCCATTAGCTATAACAGTTAAATATGAAACATGTTGTAATGTAATATGCTTTTCTGTCTACCTAAATTATATTTATCACATTGAGATTAAAAATACAGAATCCACCAGTGCGGCTGAATGTGTTAAGGTGCCACCACACTGGAGGCTGGGATGAGGTCGAATCCTAGCCCCAGCCTGCCAGCCATCCTGATTGTGGTTTTTAGGCAGTTTGCCCCACAGTAATCAAAGTGAATGCTTGGTTGGTCTCCAATCTCCACATCATAAATTACACAAACAAAAAATACTATTATGACACACAGAACTTAATTTCAAAGACAGATGGCAACACAGCCACTTCCCCACAAGACTACAACAGGCCTAGCAAGCCAGTAGTATGACTACCAAATATGCTTTGAAAATAAGAAAAAGTCTTTGGAAAAAGGAATAGCTAGGACTGACCCACAAAGGTGGAAAGAGTCCTTGAAAGATGATAATGTGAAACTGGAGAGGATTGTTACTTGGGGATCTAGACAGGATATCTAGCTGGGTAGATCAATATGGAGTGAAAATAAATGCCAAGAGGAGTCAGGTTATTAAGTACAGATAAAAGAGTAAAGGCTTTCAATGACTGCTGGGTGGATGAGGATTGCTTGTTGAAGTTGTTAAATGTAAATACCTTGGCATTTGGTATATAATAGGGAGAGGTTTCAAAATCATTCATTTAGGTAAAGGGTGATAGGGGACAAATCAGGAAAGTGATAGAATTGTGTTATAAAAACCTTGGTCATACTACCATGTGAAAATGGTAGTGTAGAAGGGGCCCACATATTGGATAGTAAATTTAGGAGTTAGAGGGTGTGCATAGGAGGCCTCCTAGATTTGTTTGGGGAGGAAACTGCAGAACACAATAATTAACTGATATGATAAAGAAAATTGTTTGGGTGTCATTACAAGAAAGGAAGCAGGTGAAGAGAATACTTGGAATAAATGATATGTGTGTTAGTGGTGGTGATTGAAAGAATACTGGTAAAATTATAATAATAATAATAATTTCTGATTATGATCATCTCTTTCCTCCAACACACTACTCAATTTCATATATAAGTGGAGTGGAAATAAATATATTTTTTGTATGCATGGAGACTTTCCCCACGTAGTGAAGCAATGTAGTCTTCACGGGTGTGCAGCCGGATGGTGTTTAGGAAACACAACGTTTCGACAACCAGCTTGGCTGTCTTCATCAGGTACCCGGTGTCTACAGGCTGACGAAAGTTGGGTAAGGAAGGGAATCAGGAAATGGAATAAATCACCAAATGAAATTAAGAATGATTTACCAAAAACACTTTTGTAAAGGGCAAAAATACTAATTACACTGAAATAAGAAAAGAACATAACAGAGTTAAGAGACAGAAGGGTAGTAGGGAATATTTAAAACAACTAAACAAGGTGTAAGACCCAAGGCAGATACCGGGGCTGTAGTATAGCCTTAGTGCCTCAACTAACAGTTTATGTTGACTCAAAGTTCTGCAGAAAATTTATGAAATAATTTTGATTTGACCATGTAGCTGGATAAACTCAACGTAAATGCTTAAAGGTCGCCACAATATTTGTTAAGCCACAAATAGAGAAAAGGTTGTAAGCTATCTACTGAAGCACACAAGTTCACTTCTAGAAAATCCAAAGTTTTATTTTCACAAGTCACAATTTTAAATATGCATTTTACAGTTGAGCAGGCAAATCGAACACCCTTTTCCAGAGGTTGCAGGTTGTGGAGAGAAATTTTAACCGACGACCCCTTTTGTAAATTTAAAAGTTCATATTAAAAGTTAAAGTTGCTATAAGTTTCAACATGGCTGGCACGGTAGCTTCTCCTTCAACCGATTTCCTCCCGCCCGACACAACACTGATGCAGGCTCACTCACATAATGCTCCCGGAACAAGAAAGACCACAAGAAAGATTGACGAAAGACAGACCGGAACAGACAAAAGCATGATGGCGGCGGGGTCTTTTTATAGGAACCACTAGAATCAGTGACGTAAACAACTGTATCACATCTTTTTGCTTCCGCGAGATCAAAAGTGTGTGTAATTTCTTTGACGATCCAGATTATTAAAAATGTTTAAACTTCGACAGTATCTGGACTTATCTACTAAAGTCCAACGGCAGTCTCGTGAGAAATTTAGAATGATTAATTAATTTTTTAGCTGTTCAAACTCCGCGTAGTGACACATTTCAATGCGATCGGGGAAAATCATTAAGTGTTCTAGAATTTTACGCGTGTCAACAACAATCCACGACAATCTATTTTTCAAAAACTTGATTCTAGACAAAATGCTAAAACTTTTTATGGAAACCAATATATGTACGAAATCGCCTTAATTAGGGCTGTCTACTGATGTAATTTTTAATTTAATATCTCTTTTAATAAAAAAGCTTATTTTTTTCTCTTAATTAAAATTGCTAATTAAACTTTACCAAATTATTTAATTTTACTGCCAAAATATCGGGGACGGTGCTGACTACAGCTGGTGATAAAAGTTCAGCCGTCGCTTTACTCGATTTAAAGATATTACGAATCTTAGAATTTCTACTTTTATGATCGCGTGTTTCGAAACATGAACAAAGCTAAATATCTCTTAAAATAAACGTTTCCCTATATGATAAATACATTTTAAAATTATTTTTATGGTGAATTGTTACTGTGGGAAAGATTACAGGGAAATTACTTAAAGTTAATAACTACTCTTCTCAAAATTCTAAGGGTCTTACAAAGGACTTAACAGCAATGAAAATGGCCAAAGATGGGTTTATGAAGAGTATTGTCAATTCAGGAGGACCATTGACTGATTGCATCTAGAAATTTCTATGGCTATATCAGGAAACTGAGGGGAAGGGAGGGTGTAGAGACACTTATAGATAAGGATGGAGAAGAAGTTACTGACAATTTGAAAAAGGCAGAGATTTTAAGTAACTGGTTCAGTGAAAGCATTAGGGACAATGAATCAGAAACAGGAGAGTAATTCGGAGAACGAGCTTAACAACACAATTAGAAATGATGATAGTAAAAAATTTGATATTCATCCTGAGAAAAGCATAAAGGAAATAAGAAAGCTGAAAAAACATAAAGGGGCTGGTGTAGATAATATTACTACAGATATCTTAAAGATAGCCGGATGTGACATTGTATCTTATCTTGAAATATTATTTAAATTGAGTCTGGATACTTGCTGCTTACCACAGGACTGGAAAAGTGCAATAGTAGTACCGGTACATAAAAGAGGGGTGAGAAATAGAGTTGAGAATTACAGGGCAATCAGTTTGACATCAGTGGTAGGTAAATTAATGGAAAGATTTATATGCAACCACATCAGAAATATATGTGAGGAACGTAAGAGGTTTTCAAGCAGGCAACATGGGTTCAGGCAAGGATGTTCATGCGAATCTCAGTTGGTGGGATATATGCAAGATATTTCAGATGAAATGGACAAGGGAGGCAAAATTGATAGTGTAGCACTAGATCTGTCAAAGGCGTTTGACAGAGTAAGCCATAAAATGGTAGTAAATAAGGTAAAAACCATTGGAGTGGATGAGAATGTGATTTGCTGGGTAGAAGAATTTAAAAAAAGTAGAAAACAGAAAGTTAGGGTAGGAAATGTAGTATCAAAAGAAGTGGAAGTAAAAATGGGTGTGCCACAGGGTAGCGTATTGGGACCATTGCTATTCATTATTCTAATGAATAATTGTGTTGATTGTTAGCTATCTGAAATTAGATTGTTTGCAGATGACATAATGCTGTATAAATGAATCAAAACGATAAAGGATTGTAAACAGTTGCAGGGTGATCTGGACAGGATATCTAGTTGGGTTGGTAAACATGGAATGAAGATAAATGCAAAGAAGAGTCAGCTTATTAGATACACAAATAAAAAACAAAAGGTTAATTTATGAATATAAGGTGGGGAAAGAATTGCTTGCTGAAGACTTGAAATGTAAAGTATCTTGGCATTACTTTTGATAACAATGCTTAACTTGGGCACGGACACATAGGACAGGTGGTAGGAAAAGGGTTTCAAAGTTCTACACTTGTTGGAGAGAGTGATGAGGGGATGTACGAGAGAAGTCAAGGAATTGGGTTACAAAACTTTGGTCAGACCATTGCTCGAATATGGTAGTGTAGTATGGGACCCTCATTTTACGTATCAAATACAGGAGTTGGAGAGGGTGCAAAGAAGGGCTGCTAGATTTGTTTCTGGAAATTATCGCAGAATGCAATCAGTGACGGATATGATAAAGGAGCTGGAATGGGATTCATTAGCAAGACAGGAGGAGGATGAGGAGGGTCATGGGAGTGTACAGGGCATATACTGGCGATGAGGCATGGAAAGATATTGCAATAGGTATGGAAAAGTAGTGCATGGAAGGGAAACGATGACCATGACCACAAGCTGGCACTCGATTTCAGGCACAAGGGTGTGGGAAGATTCTCTTTTTCTAGGTAAGGGTGTCAGGGATTGGAATGAGTTACCAAGAGAAATGATGAATAATTTACCGAAAACTTTGAAGGAATTTAAAGATAAAATTTGTAGAGGGCAAATGTAGGTGGGTGCAGGATAGGGGGAAGATGGGTGTGTAGGATAATAATAAAAATAATAATTTAAAGCTAAAAAAATAAAAGCAAGAAATGGATAGTAAAGTAACACCAACATAATCTAAGCAGATTTTATTTTATTTCCTAGTTATAGAAGGTGTTTTTTCATGTTCAAACTTTTTAAAAGTTTGGTATCGTCGTCTTTCTGCACAGACAAATGACTTATTCGTTTTGATTTACCCTTCTCCTGACAATGAAGTGGCAAGACAATTTAGACGTTGCGCATTGCATAACTTAAGTTTGTGTCTTTCCGTGTGTGAAGTGATCAGTGTTTGTTTGAATACATGAAACCAGTGCTAGGTACCTGTGTCAGGCGCAAGGAAAAAAAGTCATAAAAACTATCTCCCTACTGTTTAAATCATTAGTTGTAATAACTGGATTGTTAATAGGAGAATTAATGATTTCTATTGTTTAGCTTGTATTTTGGCCATTGCAAGGCTTTAACTGCTTTTGTGTAATTGTTTGTAGCATTCCATTAAAAAGTTGTGTAAATTTCAGTTGAGAGATATATTCCTATATGAGCTAATATATTTGTTAATTTTCTGGATCTACCTGTTTAACAAAAGTGGATAATTTCACTATTTTTATGGAAATCTTGGACTGTTGGCTTAAGTTATACAGAAAATTACTACCAATAAGAAGTTGAATATTACATTTTAACTTTTATTATTAGTAAAGTTGCATTCTAATCACAATACATTTTTCAAGGGCAGTGAATACTATAATCAAAGTATAAATCTACTGGCACCTCACTTAAGCCTGCAATCAACTAACAAATGATTAAGAAGTTATTTTATATGGTGAATCTGTATGTGGGCCATCTCCAACCCATTTCAGGTGAAATGGACAAGGCACTGGATCCATCTGAAGCATTTGACAAAGGGGGTCTAAAAATGATGTTGATTAAAATTAAAACCATTGGTATAATTCCGAATGTGTCATTTTATTTTTGGATGGGCCATATACACTCTGGTGGCATATTTCCTAAATACCTTGTGACGAAACCATGAGCATTACATACATTTTGTAAGTTGGTAATGTGATCTCAGATATATTTATAATGTCTTTGGCGTTGTGCAGTTGGCCAGTGCGCAGTGATACAGTCGAGTGGAGTACGGTACAGTCGACGGAAGCTAGCGTGTCGTGGCCGCGAGTATTTGTTCCATGTGTACGCTGTAATAATCGATGTTCCGATGAACAGAATATTATGTGAAGAGTGCAGAAGTATTTTGTAGACTATGTATGTTGTTCTAAGTAATATGGTTTGCTGCAGACTGATTTTGTTGAACTGCTACGGTACTGCTCCGCGTCAATTTTTTAATGAATAATAACGGGACTTCTACTCACTATTTCCAACCTTATTTATACTCGAAACTGCATTCTTTGATGATGAAGGTTAGTTTTAGTGTCTGGTGGCTTGCTTTTGGATTATGTAACTTCTGTATAATAAAACTTTGTGAACTGTGAAAGCTGGCACGTGTGTATGTGTCTTAATTAGCTTCTTGCATGTGCCCTTTGACTGTTATTTAATTTATTATCCAAACAGCAAAGCTGAACAGGCTGGCAACGGATGGTATTCGAACTATTTAATCAAAGGTAATAATTTATAAATGAAAGTAATAGAACATTGGGTCACGTAACATAGCTCCACAACTGCAACGTCGTACCATAATTAAAAGCCCCCAACTAATAGCGTGTATTTTGTTACAACCTACTTGTCCATTTCATTATATCTTTTTATCTTAAATTCTTTGCGAGCTTTATTAAAACCCACCTTTATGAATTTATGGTAAATTTTTCAGCATATCCCCTGAAAATTCATTTATCTCACTAATTACTTCACTTCCTTCCCCAACCCTCTAATCACCGCCTGAAATAAATTAAGGATTTTGAATCCTCTCCCTATCTCCAATGTGTTCTGCCAACTTGAGATTATTATCAAATGCTATGCCAAGATATTTACAATTAACGTTTACAACAAGAAATTTTCCCCCTACACTATAGTCATTATAAAAATCTATTTTTTCTATATACCTATTTAATTTCATCCCATATTGAGCTACCCAAATAGATATCCTGTCAAAACCTACCCCCATTACAGACATCAATTACCTGGGAACGAACAGTAGACCCATTTTATGGGGAAGTTTTTACGCTATTGGCGCATCTCCTTCCTTATTATTTAGTGGTGGTCCTTACGAGTGTATTGCATATTTGGATCTGTCACATCCGTTGACAGGCCATGCCACCTGTAAGTCTTGTCTTATATAGCACCTCATCTGCATCCTTTGCCAGAGTTCTTACATCGACCTCTCCATGCAGCAGTTATCCATGAGAACGAATGGTCACAGACAAACAGTTTAGTCCCAAAACCTGAACCACCCTGTTGCTAACTACCATTAATAACTGTTTCACTGTCAGAGCCATCAGCTTGCTTCCTGTAAACACACCCCAATCTGAACTCTGGTGGTGGAAATTGGCCTTCCAACACATTATCTGGGTATGAGGCAATCCCCAAGATTCAATTCTAGATAACAATCACCTTCCTGACACTTGTAAACCCATCACTTTCTAGTGCATTTTTTAAATTTATTTATTGTTTTATGCCTCATCGATGGCTAAGGTAATTAGAGGTGGGATGGGACTGGGGACAGGGAACGGGAAGGAATTCAGCCATGGCATTTCTGAAGGAAGCATCCCGGCATTCGCCTGGAGTGAATTGGGGGCTTCTAGTGTGTGTATATATATATATATATATATAATAACAATGAAAAAAAGACGCTAAGTAGCGGAAAGGAATCAAATTAGGATAGGGAAATGAGCCACCACTTACCTTTAGATGATGGATGTGGGGCGCGAACACACAGAAAAGACACAAACACAAATAATAAAGAAATTTTCGGGAAAAAACCCTTCTTCAACAAGAGAACATTATGAGAGGTGGGTGCACCCGGAGACTGCCTCACGGAAAGACCGCCGGTCGAGAAAATGGTGGGGGAAAATTCAAACATAGGAAAAGTAGAGGGGCAGTGAATCAGAGCTCATACCCGAGCAAAAATTAATATCCAAACTAATTTCTGGTTGGTGGGAAGATCAAAATATAATATGTATTGAAAAAAAAAAATTAAAATATTATACAAATAAAATATATATATAATAATAATAATATTTATGAAGTACATCACCTCAGGTTAGTGGCGGTTCAATATAGGTAGTGGAAAGGAGAGGAATTAAAAAAAATAAAAAATATATAACGGGTATTATCTTAAGTTGAGACCAGGTGGTTGCCTTGTTCCAAGTTTGTACTGGTAGGCAAGTTCCCACCTTCTGAGTTCAGAGAAACTGCTGCTATTAGGGAGAACTCTGATAGCACGGACTGTGTAACAAGAGTTGAAATTATTCAAGTCGTGGGTTATGGCATGGGCAGCAACTGGGTGCTTTGGGTTCTGTGTGAACACCGTCTGACGGTGGCCATTCATTCTTATGGAGAGTGCATTTGTGGTCAAACCTATATATGAAGCCAGGCAGTGGTTGCATGTTAACTGGTATATTACATGCGTGGTTTCACAGGTGGCGTGTCCTATGATAGGGAAGCTTTCCCCTGTGACCGGGTTGATGAAAGTGGTGGAAGCATGGTGTATGTCACACATCTTGCAGCGTGGTCTATTACATGGGAAAGAGCCTTGGGGTTGACTGTTAGGAAGAGGAAGACTGTGTTTGTGGACTAGAAGTTTGCTGAGGTTAGGAGGTCTACTGAAACAAGTTCTAGGAGGGCCAGGGAGGATTTTAGGAAGAATGGATCTCATTTCAGGGCATGTTTGTAAGAAATCATAGCCCTGCCGGAGGACTCTGTTGATGGATTCGAGGCCTGGGTAGTACTGTGTGACCAAGACTGGATTGTGGTTGGTTTTTGCGGGTCTGGGATGATTGATTGGCTGATTCAGTTGTGATGTAGCACGTGAAAGCTGTTTGTTAACCAAAGCTGGAGGGTAGTTGCGAGATATTAATGCTTCTGAAATACTGTTTGAATAATCCATGAGAGACTGTTGGTTAGAGCATATGCGACTACCTCGAATGCCAAGACTGTAGGGGAGTGAACGTTTGGTGTGGTATGGGTGGCAACTGTCGAAATGGAGATATTGTTGAAGATTGGTTGGTTTGATGTGAACTGAAGAGTTGAGATAGCCATTGGAAAGGGACAAATCGACATCCAAGAATGTGGCCTGGGTGTGGGAGTAGGACCAAGTGAATTTCAGCATGCTTAAGTTATTGAGATGGTTCAGGAAATTTAGCAGTTCATTTTCTCCATGCGTCCAAATCATAAATATGTCATCAATGAAACGAAGCCAAATGAGGAGTTTGAGAGGGAATTCCTCCAGAAATGTCTGTTCCAGCCGGCCCATGAACAGATTAGCATAAGAGGGAGCCATGTGGGTACCCATGGCAGTTCTGCAGGTTTGGTGATAGATGTTGCCTTCGAAGGAGAAGTAGTTATTATTAAGGATAAGGTGGGCTAATTTGATGAGAAAGGATGTCATGGGAAGGCTGTTGGGAGGGCGCTGGTCCAGAAAGTGTTCCATGGCCCTGAGGCCATGCCAGTGTGGAATGTTTGTATACAAGGACGTCAATGGTAACCAGTATTGAGTCGGAAGGAAGAGGTGTGGGTAAGGTAGAAAGCTGGAAGAGAAAGTGCTGGGTGTCCTTTATATGAGAAGGGAGCTGATTAACAATGGGCTGTAGGTGCTGGTCAACCAAGGCAGAGATGCGCTCAGTTGGCGATCCATAGGCTGCAACGATAGGGCGTCCTGGATTGCCAGGTTTATGGATTTTGGGCAATAGATAAAGGGTGGGTGTACGTGGATTTTGAAGAGTGAGAAGCGAAATGGATTGTGGCGTGAGACCTTGGAGAGGTCCACTAAACTGTACATATTCTTGAATTTTTTTGTTGACAGCAGGAGTTGGATCTGCCGATAGGCAGCAGTAGGTTTTGGTGTCTGATAGCTGACGAAGAGCTTCAGCCACATAGTCATTCCTGTTCATGACTACAGTGGTTGAGCCCTTGTCAGCTGGAAGGATAATGAGTTCTGAATTGCTGGAGAGTTGTTTTCTGGCACGGGTTTCAGCTGGGCTAAGATTATCGATGTTTGGTAAAGATTTAAGGAAAGTGGGAGAGGCCAAACTGGTGGAAAGGAAATCTTCAAAAATTTGGAGGGGATGGTTCTGGGGAAGAGGTGGAGGGTCAAGTGTGGATGATGGTTTGAATTTCTCTAGACTTGGTTCTAGGTTGTCCTGATATCCCTGTTCACTGCTATTAGTGGCAAAGTGATACCGCCAGCGGAGTGTACGGCAGAACGATAGAGAGTCTCGGACTAGTTTGGCATGGTCAAATGTGGGGGTGGGTGAGAAGGTGAGTCCTTTGGAGAGTACAGAGAGCTGGGATTCAGATAATGGTGATGAGGATAGGTTTATAACTGACAGTTTAGGCTTGGGAGTAGGACTTTGGTGCAGAGAGCGAGGTGCAGGTTTTAAAGGGGGGAGGTTGAGGTATGTTGAGGAGCTGGGCAATGGACGGTTTTGAGGAAATCAGAGGAGGCTGTGATTTAGATTGGTAGACCATTGGTTGGTGTGGAAGAAACTGCCCTAGTGCAAGATGGGACTTCAGCAAATTGGATAACTTCTGTAAATGTTTCTGGGCATGCATACTGCTGGAGTTAACTGCTTGCTGTAAAACTTTAATGACTTGTGGGAATGATAACATAAGTATTTTGTGTAGGGATATGAGGTTTCCAGAATGCTGGTTGACGTCACGTCCTTGTATACAAACATTCCACACTGGCATGGCCTCAGGGCCATGGAACACTTTCTGGACCAGCGCCCTCCAAACAGCCTTCCCATGACATCCTTTCTCATCAAATTAGCCCACCTTATCCTTAATAATAACTACTTCTCCTTCGAAGGCAACATCTATCACCAAACCTGCGGAACTGCCATGGGTACCCGCATGGCTCCCTCTTATGCTAATCTGTTCATGGGCCGGCTGGAACAGACATTTCTGGAGGAATTCCCTCTCAAACCCCTCATTTGGCTTCGTTTCATTGATGACATATTTATGATTTGGACGCATGGAGAAAATGAACTGCTAAATTTCCTGAACCATCTCAATAACTTTAGCATGCTGAAATTCACTTGGTCCTACTCCCACACCCAGGCCACATTCTTGGATGTCGATTTGTCCCTTTCCAATGGCTATCTCAACTCTTCAGTTCACATCAAACCAACCAATCTTCAACAATATCTCCATTTCGACAGTTGCCACCCATACCACACCAAACGTTCACTCCCCTACAGTCTTGGCATTCGAGGTAGTCGCATATGCTCTAACCAACAGTCTCTCATGGATTATTCAAACAGTATTTCAGAAGCATTAATATCTCGCAACTACCCTCCAGCTTTGGTTAACAAACAGCTTTCACGTGCTACATCACAACTGAATCAGCCAATCAATCATCCCAGACCCGCAAAAACCAACCACAATCCAGTCTTGGTCACACAGTACTACCCAGGCCTTGAATCCATCAACAGAGTCCTCCGGCAGGGCTATGATTTCTTACAAACATGCCCTGAAATGAGATCCATTCTTCCTAAAATCCTCCCTGGCCCTCCTAGAACTTGTTTCAGTAGACCTCCTAACCTCAGCAAACTTCTAGTCCACAAACACAGTCTTCCTCTTCCTAACAGTCAACCCCAAGGCTCTTTCCCATGTAATAGACCACGCTGCAAGATGTGTGACATACACCATGCTTCCACCACTTTCATCAACCCGGTCACAGGGGAAAGCTTCCCTATCATAGGACACGCCACCTGTGAAACCACGCATGTAATATACCAGTTAACATGCAACCACTGCCTGGCTTCATATATAGGTTTGACCACAAATGCACTCTCCATAAGAATGAATGGCCACCGTCAGACGGTGTTCACACAGAACCCAAAGCACCCAGTTGCTGCCCATGCCATAAACCCACGACTTGAATAATTTCAACTCTTGTTACACAGTCCGTGCTATCAGAGTTCTCCCTAATAGCAGCAGTTTCTCTGAACTCAGAAGGTGGGAACTTGCCTACCAGTACAAACTTGGAACAAGGCAACCACCTGGTCTCAACTTAAGATAATATCCGTTATTATTATTATTATTTTTTTTTAATTCCTCTCCTTTCCACTACCTATATTGAACCACCACTAACCTGAGGTGATGTACTTCATAAATATTATTATTATTATTATTATATATAATTTTATTTGTATAATATTTTAATTTTTTTTAATACATATTATATTTTGATCTTCCCACCAACCAGAAATTAGTTTGGATATTAATTTTTGCTCGGGTATGAGCTCTGATTCACTGCCCCTCTACTTTTCCTATGTTTGAATTTTCCCCCACCATTTTCTCGACCGGTGGTCTTTCCGTGAGGCAGTCTCCGGGTGCACCCACCTCTCATAATGTTCTCTTGTTGAAGAAGGGTTTTTTTCCCCGAATTTCTTTATTATTTGTGTTTGTGTCTTTTCTGTGTGTTCGCGCCCCACATCTATCTATATATATATATATATAATAACAATGAAAAAAAGACGCTAAGTAGCGGAAAGGAATCAAATTAGGATAGGGAAATGAGCCACCACTTACCTTTAGATGATGGATGTGGGGCGCGAACACACAGAAAAGACACAAACACAAATAATAAAGTAATTTTCGGGAAAAAACCCTTCTTCAACAATAGAACATTATGAGAGGTGGGTGCACCCGGAGACTGCCTCACGGAAAGACCGCCGGTCGACAAAATGGTGGGGGTAAATTCAAACATCGGAAAAGTAGAGGGGCAGTGAATCAGAGCTCATACCCGAGCAAAAATTAATATCCAAACTAATATCTGGTTGGTAGGAAGATCAAAATATAATATATATTGAAAAAATTAAAATATTATACAAATAAAAAATATATATATAATAATAATAATTATGAATTAAACATCACCTCAGGTTAGTGGTGGTTCAATATAGGTAGTGGAAAGGAGAGGGAGGAAAAAAAAAAAAAAGTGACCGGGTATTATCTTAGGTTGAGACCAGGTGGTTGCCTAGTGCCAAGTTTGTACTGGTAGGCAAGTTCCCACCTTCTGAGTTCAGAGAAACTGCTGCTATTAGGGAGAACTCTGATAGCGCGGACTGTGTAACAAGAGTTGAAATTATTCAAGTCGTGGGTTATGGCATGGGCAGCAACTGGGTGCTTTGCTATATATAGTTTTGTCTAGATTTTTAAATTGATTTTTTAGTTTTTAAAATAATTTTTCATTTTTTTGCATGACCTTTATTATTTTATTTTGATTAATTTCTTTCAACAGTTAACATTTCCATCGATACTATTGTTCTTAAAGAAGGTCATAGCCAGAAATTTCGTTTTTTTTTTTTTTAATTTTATTTTTGTGTTTGGGGATTGTTGTTTTGTTGCTACTGTTCTCCTTCCTTCAACTTTTCCATTAAATATCCCATCAATGGCATTTCTTCTATTTCAGTTTTATTGTAACAGAATACTAAGAAACAGCTAAATTTTACTGCAACCACAGAAGTGATGACAAACCAAATGTCATACTATAAGATTACTCATGGAATTATGACATTTTTTTCTTAATTTGACTTAATTAGATAGCTATTTTAATACTCCCTCACAGGATTAGCCAATAAGTGAATTTTACTGAATAAATTAAATTATACAGTGGAAATTATTCTGTAACCTACCCTTGCAATGTTCTCAAAACCACTTACAATCCTGCAAAAATGTATTGATTCTAAACATTACAAAATCCACTAATTATCTTGTAGTTAATCTAATCAATAAATTATAACCTGAAAATCAAAATACCCATTCTTGTTACACAGATATATGGGTAAAGTCTCACGAAATATTACAATATGCTGCACATTCAACGTATATATAACTGGTAAAGAATTAGAGCTAATTACTTTCACTTTAGTTTTCTAGTACTGAAAGTCATATTTCCCGTACCAATGGTAAGTAATAGTATATCTTTTTTTTAACTGCTTATCGTCTTTAGAGACGGGAAAGGAATGGGAAGGAATTCGGCCATGGCCTTTTGAAGGAAACATCCTGGCATTTGCCAGGAGTGATTTGGGAAACCATGGAAAACCCAAATCTGGATGCCCGGACGGGGATTCGAACCAGTATGATCTTAAAAATTTTCAAACAGCAAATTCTTTCCTCACCAAAACCAATAATATGTTACTAATTAGCTAAAATAATGCAATTATTTCCAGGTCAACATCTGAAGTAGCCAAGGCATAAAATAATTGTTAAAAAAATATATTCAACTGAATATGGAATTCTGTCAACAATATAAGATAGTGGCATCAAAATACTGTAAGCTCAGTTTTAAAAAAAATTTATTGTACCATAAAAGCACAACTTTTACAAGTAGCAAAATCTCAATACATAAAATTTGGCACAGGAGTAATAATAAATTTTTACAGGTAATCAATCTGCACTGTAATAATAATTTGAAAAATCAGAGATTCATTTTCTGTAGCTGCCTACATCAGATCATTGCTAAAATCTCAAACTTAATACTAATGCAATATTTTTTACACGGACAAGATAATTACTTTCATATTTGATGAATTGAGTCATTGTGAAAGATAAACTATTTGTAGAATTTGGAGAACATTTATGAACACTGCATCATTTTCATTACTTTATTTTTCCAATGTTCTACTTTGAAGGTAATCTTCAAATCCTAAAATTTCTTCATACAAGACTTATGATATTAATTGCAACACACATAGTAAAACTAAACACAGTCTGATAAAATAAAATTAGAAAGTAGTTACAGCATTTTTACCAAAGATGGATGTTTGTATGAAATACAATACTTTTACAATTCTAAAGTGATTAGCTGATAAATACAGATAGTAATTGTCACAACATTAAATCCAAGTTGTATCACAGGAGAACAGAACAAGTTCAATTAATTATCATTATCATTTGTATTAAAGGATTATCTACTGGATTATTGGACTGCAAAACTGTGAATTTTACAGTCTTATTATTAAAAGCAAGTTTCATTACTTTGGTATTCATTTTTTGACTACTTTTATACAATAAAGACTGGTTTATCAATTTACTTTGGCTGCACAGTCCAAGAACCTTTTATCGAACTTTGGTGCATGTTCTGATATTTATTCTGCCTCATTACATTTATTAATCAATATTCTTAATTCAGCATTATCTTATCCTCACTAAGCAGTACTTTAAAAATAATTGTCCCACATCATATGTTACAAACTTATCGAGCAACAGAAAACAAACTACACTAATTTGTAACTTAATTTATTTTTTATTGAAGTCTTATAAGGAATTAACAGTGACAATCCAATACCAATGGAAATTAAAGAACGGAAGTTGCCAATTTATGGTATAAAATGTATTGTCCCTATTTTTACATAAAATGTTGCATGCATTAAACACCATCAGTATATTTCATTGTGGAGGAAATTACAAAAAAAATTCCTGGCTACAGTTGATCAATTGTGCTATTTTCATCAATGACTAAGAAAGAGTGTAGACAGTCACATATAATCATTACATTGATGTAAATAATCAGAATCGCAAACAGGAAACAGTTGAAAAAGTAAAATGTTAAAAATATTTCTATTTGTGAACAGTTACTCTAAAGTCTTTTTTATGTCATATCTGCATTTCACTATCCATGGATCATGACTATTTATAATTTAAAATGCTGTTCCAACACTAAGCTAAAAAAAGATGTAATATTTAGTCCAATTACTGTGCTGACAGATCGTCCTCATTCCATTAGTTCCTGCATCTCAACTTATCCTCTTAACAGTTCAGCTCTTATAATAGAATCTCTGGATAAGTTTTCAAATTATTTTAAGTTAAACACAAGGTAGTATTCTGGACATAACATCTTTAATAACAATAATTTTCTTATTTCCTGGGAAGAGGGCATAAGACAACTTGCCATTTCAAGCTTAAAGTGTTCTCAATGAAATATAAAATCTGAGAGTGGAATGTCATCTTACTTTAAACCTAATATGAGTGTGCAATAAAAGGAAAAAATGCACATTATTTTCTCAACAAACTATTAAACACTAAGAACATTCAGAAAATAAACTACTATTTTTCTAACCTCATCATTTTCTTCACTAGCAGTAATAATTAAAATATACTTAGAAAGAGTACTGAACACAGTGGTTTACTTAATCACCATACAAATTGTTTTGAGCCACTTGTCAATAAACAATACATTTTATAACTTCATAAAGCAAGAAATGCTCATAAATGCAATCACTTGAACAAAAAAGCAGTCACCACTATGATCATTGTGAATCAAATACCATACATATACAAACTATTTGTGTCCCATCAAATGAATTTGTAGACCATACCCTCCGCCTCAGTCAAACTAGTTGCTCAATCAATTTGACTAAATTTTCACAGAACATAAACTTATGCACCATAAACTCCCCATTTGAGAGAAATTCTTTCAAGACTATTTACTTGCTCTCTGAGCCAGGGAATGAATACTATTTACCATATTACAACAATATACATACATTTTGATATACACACCAGCACATTATATTAATGAGCCGAAGAAAAATGGAAATACAATATACATATACATCATTTTAATCATCCATCAACCAACCAAACTCATCAGCACAAAATGGCAGTTCTGGGGTGCATTTTTATTCTTCATTTCAACATAAACTATTCAAAAATAAGTTTGGTAACTCAAATATAAAATTTTAATATGAAACTCTTCAGATATAAAATCACTAATTCTATCAATCAAACGTGTTTTATTTACAAGCACAGTAAAATTATGTTTTTCCTCTTCCATAAAAACACATCACTCACTAAATAATATATGAATATAAAGTTCAATGATGTACATGTCTTTTGGCCGGCATGAAATGGTCCAGAACTTGGATTTTTAATATACCATAATGCAGCAAGATACCTACCGAAAACTTCATCCGAGGCGGTAGGCAATGTTTCATGTGTTCCACTGTGATTTTTGCATTTCTATCTGTCCTTCTAATGTTTTAGCAAGGTAGATAACGAATAACTGTGCAAACAAAATATAGTTTCAGAAAATGAATTATAAGTACTGCAAACTATTTAAGAATGAAACATTTAAAAATGCATCCTGCAATTTATTTCTTAACTAGCAATTTTTATAACACAGTTTACTGTTGAAAAACAAGATTAACACAAGCACTGAACTCAAAGTAATTTCATAGACTTCATTTATTGAAACCACTAAGGAATAATGAAAAGAACACATCTGATATACACTGAGGAGCAAAAACATGATAACTGTCCACTAAGAGACTGAATGCATTCTGGTGACGTTGCGGATACATCATGCGATGAGGAAAGTAAATAAGCAGAGCAGACACACATGTGTAGTCATTCCAGCAATGATACTTGTGGCAAATGGAGAAATCCACCAACATAAGTGACTTTGACAAATGGCAGATTGTTATGGCCCGGTGGCTATAAGAATGGGTATACAGACAGATTGGTGGCTGTTCATGTACCAGTAGTCATCTGTGGAAAGTTGTTGAAGGGTGGTGAAACCATGAGTAGGTGACAAAGTGGCAGATCATTCATGCCTCACCACACAATTTACCGTGGATACAGGCTGTTGGGATCAGTATTATGCTATCAGGGACATTCACCTGTGGGACCTGCGGTAGTTATCAAAAGCACTAAAACAGCTGTTGATTAAGTGAAAATTATTGCAGACCACCTGCATCACTTCAAGGGAAAGTAGACACCAATCACATAAATGGGGCAGAAGAATTTGTTAATGAAGTTGCGGAGAGAATGGTTAAATCTTCTCAAAAGCATTTATGTACACAGAGTCTATCTTTTGCAGAATCGGTAAAAGAACCCTCAGAAACGGCATTGCACCAAAAGGTCATAGCTCTGGCTCTCACCAATTTGAATATGCACCCTTCAGGAAGCTGACAATGTGAGTTTTAATGAAAAAAAAAAAATTGTTGTGAAGAAGGAATGTGTAATTTTGAATGTGAAGAGAGCAAATTGAAATTTTATGGGATGAATGAAATGTGTTGACGAGAATTCCAAAGGTCAAAATCAGTATAACGAGAAAGAGATATGTGTAAATTATTTTTTTTTTTACTTATGGCTATACGCCTCATTGACATCGAGGTCATTAGAGGGGGGGGGGGGGAAGGACTGGGGACAAGGAACAGGAAGGAATTTGGCCATGGCCTTTTGAAAGAAGCATTCCCGGTATTCACCTGGAGTGATTTGAGGAAACAATGAAAAACCCAAATCTGGATGCCCGGACGGGGATTTGAAACTGCTACCCTCCCCGGATGCGAGGCCAGAGCATTAACCGCTCACCCACCACGCTTGGTAAAGTAAGGAAACCATTTCACATGTCAGGGAAAAGATAACAATCTAGTATAAGAGCCAGCCAGCAACATTGCGAAAAAGTTAATTTAGGTAGGCTGGTTTTTTTTTATACTTCTTTTCTTATTGAAGTTGGGTAGTGATGCAGTATACCTGGCACCTAGGAGCAGTTGCGTTTACCTGTGCGCATCTCTTCTGTACAGGTAAAAAAAACTTCATTTTGAGATCATTTTAAGACAAATTTTCTTTTTCATAATTTTCTATGTCTTCTTAGTAATATAAATTTTTAGTTACCAGATATTTTAATCATTGATAACATTCGCCAGATACAAAAAATTGTCAAACCATTTTAGTATAGCTGAAATTTTAATAAGATGTAGTTCTATAATCAAGAATATAACAAATTTGGGGAGAAATTTGACCAGGAGGACCTTTATGAAGGAACCATCCTGGCATTACCTAGAGTGGGAAACCATTTGAATCTACACCCTGTTGAATCACAGGCCTGAGCATTACCGATCATCACCCACCAGGCTCAGCTTAAACAGTGTATTCATTATAATTAGCTGTATTTTGTTAACTACATTCTTCTAATTCAGTCAAAACTCACACAAGAGACACAAAAATAAATGTGACACCATTCTTAATGGAGAAAAGTTTGTCACTTAAATCACATGAACTAATGTTAAAATACATCATCAATTACATACATTAAAAAAGAAAGAAATACAAACCTGAGATAGTGCAATACCCAAAGCAATGCCTGCTATAGTATATAAATTCCTCTCCGCCCAGGAGCGGATAATTTCTATGCATCCGCTTGTCCATACCTTTTTACTGGCTTCAGCAACCTAATAAGGAAAAAGAAATATAATCTGCTATTATTTATAAGAATATTAAATGTTAATAAAGATGTGATATATGTCCATATTTAGGCTAGTTCATTTATAATCCATCACTTACGAAGGCTGAAGGCACAAAATAATTTAAAAAATCTAAATGATGCTTTGTCCCTATTAGAGAGATGCCAACAAAAAGGTATCACTTTGGTAAGCAAGGGTTTACTTTCTCCAACATCATATGAATTAATAAAGTTTTTCAGCATCATTTCCCCATGAGCAGAAGATGATAGGATTACAAAATATGAGACTCCAGGAGACATTGCATTTTTAAATATGATATTATTAACTAATCAAGTCAGAAACAGAGTGACAGAACATTATGACAGAAAAGACATCCAGTTTAAATAAGCGATAGTAATATATATATGCAGCATGCACCCAGCCACCACCACTTACTCCAATCCTACCACAGGTGAACATTCCTATCATTGGTCATGCACTTGCATGACAACTCACCTCATATACCAATTGACATGCCTCCATTGCTCCAGTTCATATATAGGCCTCACAACCAATCCCCTAGCTATCAGAATGAATGGCCACAGGCAGACAGTTTATACTAACAACGAGGCCCATCCAGTTGCAAAAACATGCCAGTTCCCACAAAATCAATCATTTGAACATCTGTTTTTCAGTTAGGGCAATCAGAGTTTTTCACTAACAACACGACCCCCTCTGAACTTCATAGATGGGAACTAGCCTACCAGAATATCCTTGACACCAGACATCCTCCTGGCCTCAATCTCCAATAAACTATGCCCATCAGACTCCAGCACTTATTATCTATAGCATTTACATTTTTTGTATTTCTGTATTTACTATTATCCATGCTATTTACATTTATTTTACTTTTCACTATAGTTTTATATATATATATTCCCACCCCAGTTATATTCACCTCTTTTCAATAATTAACATATCGGCATCAGTTATCGATTATCGATCAATATTTGAGCTTACTCAGCCCCCCCCCCCCTTTTCCACCTAAACTACTATCCGCGCCTGAGACGCCATTCACCTGTCGGCTGCCTATGTATACACATGGTGACGCCGCTGGTGCTTCACCTTCTGGACGTTTAAGGCTGCTATAGGCCGAAATATTGCGCTTCTCGTGTATTGTTTTTTGTTCGTCGTCCAGCCGCCTTCATCTGTGGTAAGTGTTGGGTCATATTTCCCTATCCTTCCTTAGTTTTATTGCCTTAAAGCTTTTTCCTGCTCATATATATATATATATAGTATATAGCAAACAGCTTGTTCTTTAATAGTGTCAACAGGGGAACAAGCCACAGTGGAATTTCTCCCTCCAACTTCGGAGAAATATATATATTAAGGAATCAAATTAGGATAGGGAAATGAGCCACCACTTACCTTTAGATGATGGATGTGGGGCGCGAACACACAGAAAAAGACACAAAGACAAATAATAAAGTAATTTCTGGGATAAACCCTTCGTCAATGGGAGAACATTATGTGGGGTGGGCGCAAATGGAGACTGCCTCACAGAAAGACCGCCGGTCTTTCTGTGAGGCAGTCTAGATTATGCGGTTGAGGATCCATGGTGCGAACAACCTGATCGAGGTGGTCCCGCAGATTCTTGATTGGGCTTAAATCTGGTGAGTTTGCTGGCCAAGGGAGTTTAGGTAAACTCATCCCAGTACTCTTCGAACCACGCACATACACTGTGAGCTGTCTGACCTCTCGCATTGTCCTGCTGGTAGATTCCATCATTCTGAGAAAAAATTATTCGCATGTAGGGGTGGACATGGTCCCGCAAGGACAGATACGTACTTGTGCTGATCCATCGTGTCTTTCCACAATGATGAGTTCACCCTGTGAATGCCAGGAAAACATTCCCCAAACTATAATGCTCCCTCCTCCACCCTGGATCCTTCCGGCAATTGTTGCAGGGTGTTTGCTTTCAGATGTTTCACGCCGTATGCGCCAATGTCCATCTGTCCGATGGAGCATAAAACGTGATTCATCGTAAAAAGCCACCTGTCGCCACTCTGTGGACATCCAGTTGTGGTACTGGCATGCAAATTCCAGCCTTCGTCGCCAATGAACAGCAGTCAGCATAGGTGCATTAACCATGCGTCTGCTGCGGAGGCCCATGCGCAGCAACGTTCGCTGAACCTTTGTTGAGGATACACTCTTGGTAGCCCCTTGGTTCATCTGGGCGGTCAGTTGCTCAACAGTTGCACGTCTATTTGCCCGAACGCATCTCCGTAGCCTTTGTTCGCCTCTGTCATCTATAGCCCGTGGTGCACCACATGTTCCATACTGCTGATTTTGAATAGTACCATTTTTCCATGCATGGTATACTTTCACCACGGCACCACGTGAACAGTTCACAAAATTAGTTGTTTCCGAAATGCTTCCACCCATGGCCCGAAAGCCAATAATCATGCCCTTTTGGACATCGGATAAATCACTACGTTTCTGCATTATGCCAACGATTGAAATGCTTTCCGATGCCCTAGGACATAACCTGCCTTCCGTGATTGGTTATTTCACGTTGAAGTCGAAAGTAGGTGGTGGTCACATTAATGTGACTGGACTGTGTATAAAATATATAAAATGTAAATAAATAAATAAAAATATAATTGAAAATTTGTTGAAAAATATATGAAACTATTGTGCTGGCCAGTGATGGGTGTATAGGGATGGGTATGGAAGAAATTAATGGAAATTAATAGTTTCATATATTTTTCAAAAAAAATCAATTATATTTTTATTTATTTATTTACATTTTATATATTTATATATATTTCTTTCTATCTCCCTTTATTTTCATCTAAATAAAATTATAACCATTTGAATTATGCTTCACAAAGATTAAGATATTGAGTGGCTTGTTCACTCTTCTTACGTTTTACGACACTTTTTCACTATTGCCATTATAGCAATATCTTCAAAAATTACATCGTGAATCATGAGCTGTAAAGTGTGAGCAACACAACCGATAAAAACGAAGTTTCCACAGCGCATAGTTGCATTCATATTTGAAACATTATTATGTACGGTATACCCCTATGGATATTTTCTTTTTTATTGTATTTGGTAACAGTTTCAGTGATTGTTGTGCAATATTTTGCCCTGTGTAACTCACTAACAGCCAGTATAATTTTTTTTCCTTTTGGAACCTTTAAAAATTCCATGTGCTATGACACTCAAAAACATGTTTGCTTGATCACTTCATATTTTCGTGGTAAAACTGATACATTCAGCCTTTTTCTAAAAGCAATGTGACTTTACCGTTTATTTTTTTTGTGCGTAGCTGGCATTAAAGACTTTCTAAAATATTTCTCTCACTTTTGTTTGTATTTTGGACGATTTTGAGGATCAGTAAAATAAAGTCTGGGAAGTGCTTCTCTTTCAACGAGGTTGTACGGAAACATGTTTATTGTGGTGATGAGGTCCATATGTAATACATTAATCTGCAAAGAAATCAGATGATTATCGGGCCATGGTGGCGCTACTTTCTTTCTACGGTATCGCGTAAAGTAGACTGTTAAAGTTCCTTTTTAAAATCTTAGGGTGCATACAAGATCTGATTTAAAAAAAAAAAATTAATCAAGCTTTTGTATTTAACACTGGTTTCACAATAGACTTCCTACTCATTTTTACGATTTTCTCCAAATGGTTCTTATTTTTGCTATCATCTGTTGGCGCGCTACGTTGATGGTATTCGTAAAAGTTGGTTCATTTTCGGTGGCTAGTGGCTGAATTTAGCGGTAGCCGAATATGCTTTTTTTGGCCAAAGGTGGCCGTAGCCGAAGCCGAACCTTCGGTCGGACTCTATAAGCATCTGACAGATTCGTGTTGAATAAACTGAGTACAATTCGCGTTATCCGATATACACTCAGGGTACCTACCTATTGTCAGCAATGAACCTATACTCGACATAAAAATCTCGTTCGAATTTATGCAAATAAGATGATTCAGAAAACTGTGCATTAAACTAGCAACACTGTCAGGTTTCAAGTGAATACAAACGGGTCCAAGTGTTCATTGATGGTATCGTCTGTCGTTGGTGATCAGTTTTTTTTGTAGAGCATGTGTTAAAAACATCCGGAACCGCGTATCTTGATAGCGAAATCGTGACATTAGTAAGCACTTTAACTCTAGGTTCATGTAAGTTTGCTATTCTTTCTACTGATCGAGAATATGGAAATATGATCGCGATGAAATTAATAAGCGTATGATTCTCTAAGAATTTTCCATAACAAATTTATAGAAGAAGAAAATTTTTATTATGGGTAACCTCTCAGTCGAATACAGGTACCTAAATTCTTACGGGTTCCTTAAATCGACACGGATGTCGAACTTCAGTTCCTGAACAAAAATTGAGATGTAATCATAAACTGAACGATCATTCGAGCCGTTTACAAAATTATTATTTATTCGCTACAGAGCGGCGCTAGAAATCTAAAATTTACATTTGGAGACGGTCTTTGGTACATACATGTCATATTTAGGAGTCTGCAGCTACGTATATTTTAGGCGGGTAGTAAAATACTTCACTTGTTAAGTACTTCATGGAAAGACGTCAGATAACGCAAAGGCATGTTCTTATATTACCTGACCAGTTTTTTTTTTTAATTACATTGCTTTTTTGTTAGTTTATTCTTCTATTTTTATGAAGGAACTCAATGTAGAGTTGCTTCTCTGACTATACAGTATCCCCAGGGTGTCACGACTTGAAGGATCCGGATCCTGGATTTGCACCGATCTCCATCTGGGTCTGGAACTGCTTCTACTTGGATCAGCCCACTTCTGTTAACTTTCTTCTCGATATCGCTTCGTCCTGCAAATACCAAGGTTGCGAAGGTATTTAAAAACAACCTATGTTAACGTTTTGATTACAAATGATTGGGTAGCTTTCGACATTTTTAAATTTATAGCGGAATCTTATGGTCGCCCTATAGTTACACTAGCGGAAATAAAAATCTCAATACAGGAATGGTAGAATTTTAGGAAACTTTGAAAATATATCCAGGGCTATACCCAGAAGAAATTATAACAAATAGAAATGGATCAGGCTAAGTTTATTACCTGTTGATACAGTGGTCAGCGAGAAGTGCACCCATCATGAATATTAATACATTCGTGGAATCCTTGTTACATTGAATCAATAAGTGTTCGGATGTCTTCTTGGGGTATGTATCTCTACGCCTGCACGCCTTTTTCAGTCAGTTGTTGCACAGTTTGTGTGCTGGGTGACCGTGTGATCTAATGTGTCTAATCCCAGACATGCTCTATTGGGGACCAATCTGGGGACCGTGCAGTCCAAATTATGATCACAACCAGAGGCGTAGCTAGGTCAACAAGTGCCCCGGTGCAAAAAAATTAGTTTGGGCCCTCAGGCCAGCTGGGCGACCTTTGTTTTGTTTTGTGTGCTGGTAGGGGCCCCTTGAGTTGTGCTTAGGGTCCCCTAAGCAGTGGTCGAGGGCCCCCCTGAGCAGAGGTTTGGGGCCCCCTGAGCAGAGAGGGCCCTTAGTGAGGGGCTTCCTGTGTCTCAGGGGGGCCCTTAGACGACGGTAGAGCTGGAAAAAAAAGGTCTCCAGATTGCCGCGAAGGCTCGTGGGCCCTCTATACAGCGCTTTAGGGCCCCCAGAGGTGCGCTTTGGGGATCCTTGAGGTATGCTTGGGGGCCCCCTGAGCGTGAGGGACCCGGTGCACTGCACCGCCTAGCCCCATAGTAGCTACGCCCCTGATCACATCCCCTTGCAAGGATTGTCTCACAATTGTCGCAGTATGAGGACGGGCATTATCTTGTTGGAAGATGCGATTTGAATGGTGAACATTAAGGTTATCAGAATAAGATGCAGCACCTTGTCCACATAGTGGTGGGCTGTCCTTATGTCTTCAACAAGAACCAACTCAGTCGTGCTGTCTAAATTGATTGCCGCCAAAAAATGACACCAGTGACTACACTTGTGTGACGTTCTGAAATCTCTGCAGGTTAGCCGTTTCTCTACTACGCCTGCGAACATGTCGTCAATTAGCACATTGCCACAGACAGAATCGAGACTCGTCTCTAAACACAAATGTACGCCATTCAGATGTCCATTTGCGTTTTGCATTACAACAGGTTAGATGATGCTGGCAATGAAATCAGGTTAATGGAACACATTGCATAGTGGTCAGAGAGTGTAAAGAAGTTTCTAGCAATTGGTTTACAATCGTCCAGGGGTGTCTCTCTCTGTAACCACTGCTTGGGTCTGCCCTCATCTGCCAGCAACAGCCACTCACACAATTTGGCGGCCCTCACGTGCAGTTGTCCATCTGAATGGACCTGTGCCTACTCTAGGAGTATTAGAGCTTTCTTTCATCACTGTGTAAGGGGGCGTAAGGGACCCTTCCCTCCCCCGTTTCTGG